>CM076846.1:54213588-54813588 GCA_039519185.1 Astragalus membranaceus
TTTCCCCCCTTTCTCGCAACAAATAAGATTTCCAGTAAGTTTTCTCATTCGTCTTCAAACAAGAAATAAATAGGCAAATCTAGGTATTTTTCAAATCAAACGTTAAAACCACACATTTAATTAGAGGTTCCCTTTCGGTAGAAAGGACGTGCGCGGTGCTAACACCTTCCTCGCACGTAATCGACCCCCGAACCTATATCTCTAGTTTTCAAAAGACCATCCGCCTTGTCCAAAAGACCTTTTTTCAATGTTTTGGTCTTAAAATTAAAATATTGGTGGCGGCTCCAAAATTATTCCACGTTGTACATTGAGAAACCCCAAACGGGGATTTTTCGGGGTGCAACAGCTGGCGACTCCACTGGGGAACTTTTTTTTAAAAAAGACGAGGGTCAAGCCTAACTAATTAAAATGTGTGGTTTAATGTATTGTTGATTTGATTAAAACCCTGTTTGCCTTCCTTTCGTATCTTTTATTCCCTTTCTTTTATCGCTTATGCCCATGCATTTTTTCAATCCCCATGATCCCCTCTTCTTGGCTCCTTTTCCTAAGGTGAGCAATAGCCTTGTTTATAGATATTCTAGGTATGGAACCCTAGGGTAGATAACTTGTTATTGCTTGCTTTTGTCTGGACTGCTCTGGTTTTCATTTCTGGTGGGGGTAGTATTAGGGAAAATGCCCTTAACACACACTACACTTATACCCTGTGACTATGTGTTTTGAGTGGGACCATAACCCAGGTCTGCAAAAACTTAGGAGAGTGGATTCGAGTAGTGAGAGCCCATCAGGACCTTTGTCCGTTTGGCTACTTGCGAAAGTTTCAACCGGAGTTGTGCTCTTTCATGATACCTCACACCTAGCAGTTTGCTGCATTTGTGGGGAATTTTGTGAAAGTGACTGTAGCTCTGGTGGCCTTGTGAGGGAGTGAATAGAGCTACATGGAAGGATTACCCTTTAAATTGCCCTAGATCATAGGTCTCACCTCTTTTTTTTAGGTCACAAGGGCTTTTCCAAAATTGTGTGTGCATTATTGCATCTAGTTTAGTTCATTTCCGCCAACATTTTTTGAAAAAACAACAAAATCAAATAAAAAAGAATATGTTTTTTCCTTCTCTTTCATAAATACCTATATGGGGTGGCATATAGGGTATACCGCCCTAATTTTTCAAAACCCCACCTGTAAATATCTGTCTTTATAACAAGCATCATCATCATCCGCATTTTACAGCATGCATTACATAAGCAAAATTCTGAAAAATTCATACAGCATTCCTCATGCATCTAATAACATAAAGCCATGTGCATATGCATTGCATTCATTTACGCATTCATACTTGTACTCATAAAAGATGTTCTATCATCAGAAAGAAAAACAAAAGGCAAGCTGGTTCGCCAACACCGATACTCTACCCGTCTACAGGCAAGACTAATGGCTAGCAATCAACATCTCGAGAATGAGGACCCCCTGGGTCAAGATGAGTCGGTTGTGGAAATTCTTAACCCCGAGCAGCTGGCTCAAGAGAATCAAGCTTTGAAGACTAAAGTGGAGGCTATGGAGGCTCAGAGGGCCGAAATAATGAATATGCTGCAAAATCTGAGAAGTGGGACCACTGCTGAAGCCATTCCCGTGGTGACAAGTCAGCCTGCTGTGGTTACTTCTAGTGGAGTTGCGGGTGTGCCACACATTCACATCCCTAGTCCCAGTATTATACCTCCCAGAAGTTCTTCTGCTCTTGCTCCGGAGATTATTGTGAATCCTCCAAGTGTTGCTTATCAAATGGGAAACTCCGCTCAGTATGGGGTTTACTACTTCAGTCCGAGGAGCTACCCTCAGGGCCAGATGATTGAAAGCCCACAGCCAAGAGACAGATGTCACTTGCTAGAAGAACGATTGAAGGCAATGGAGGCCCAGATACATGAGATGATGGTCATATTGCAGAGCTTAAAGAGTGGGGCAGCTGTTGAAGGTGTCACTGTCGTGGGTCCAGTTGGTGTCATTTCTTTCATTCCTCCGCCACCACAAACTGTTCCATTCTCTGCTCCTGTGCCATCCCAGCAAGGCGGTGACAGTCACAAGGCTCAGGGTTATCAGTACAAGAAACGAACCAGTTTTGATCCAATACCGATGACATGCACGGAATTGTTTAATCACCTGACTTCCAAGAACCTGATCAGCACCCGGCTAATGAAGGCCCTTCAACCGCCATTTTCCCGAAGGTACAATGCAAGTGCTACCTGCAGTTTCCACGAAAACAGGGTTGGTCATACTGTGGAGGAGTGCAGAGCCTTCAAGCATGCAGTGCGAGACCTGATAGATCGGTGCGTGATTCAGATAGGAACCCCTGATATTGATGGTGAAGAAGAAATCAATGAGGAAGTAACAGCGGTGCCTGCGAAAGAAGGATGTTGGGATACCCTAGGGGAGCCCAGTGGAAAGTTTGATTACTTGGTCAGATATGACGCTCCCGAGAGTGCTCAAATCCGAATGGAAGACATACAGCCCACAGGATGGGATGAGGAAGAGGAACAACACGATCAAATTGCTGTCATCAATGATGGTACTAAGTCAGAAAAGGGTGGTGCAAACCTGGTTTGTCGCTGCAGTGCTGGTGAAAGAATTAAAGAATTGAAAGGCTGTTGATCCTCTTGGGACCTTTGATTTAAAGTAGTCATTTGTAATGCAACCCTGTGGCTCTGCCCAAGGCCACAGGACCAGTTGTTAGGGGCGCACATGTTTTTATTTTCTAAATCATCATCATCAATAAAAATGTTGTTTTTGAATTCCAATCAATAAAAAATCAATTCCTTTTCATTTCATGTGTCTCTTCTTTTCTTTATTATTTTTGCCTGCATGTCTCACCTTCCATTCTGCTTTTTCGCCTCGGCAAAAAGCAAATCCACAGCAATTGTCTCTCAAAATAACAGTGCCAACGGTCCATATTTTGACTTTGATCACCTTATCAATCAAGCAGAGTGGGACGTTGAGAAAGACCGGGAAAATCCTCCAGAAGGTTAATGAAGCAAGGAAAAAGGGTTATTCAGCATCCCGGGGAATCCACTGAAGTGATCAACTTGGGAACCGCTGAGAACAAGAAAGAGGTCAAGATGGGTACTTCAATAAAGGAAAATTAGAGCTCAAAAGGGAAATAAAGAAGAAGGGCAAGTGCGTGAAAATAAGTGAATTATTATCCCAGAGTTAATTTTTGAGGAAATAAGCAATCATGATTTGAAAGGAAGTCGGACTACCACTCCATATCCAAAAACAAAATCCTCTCCTAACCATCTTAAGCCAAGAAAATCCCAAAGAGAAAAACATAATCCTTTCCGACCCATCTTAAGCCAAAAAAAAAAAAAAAAAAAAAAGCCAAAAATCCAAAAGTCACCTTAGACAAGGACCATCTCAGAAAAAAAACAGTGCATCGTTCTTTATCAGCTCACCCAAGCTCAAGAAAAAGAAGAAGTCAAAGAAGGAAAAATCATTCAAAAAGGAAAATTCCAAAACCAAAAGAAAAATACAAAAGAAATGTAGGTGGTGAGTTGGTACATGTTACCACAAAACCCAAGAGATCCTTGTCTCAATAAACCTTCACACACTTTCTCATTTCCATGCACCTCTCCTCTCATAAACCGCAAACACTCTCATTTGACCTCGACAGTCCGCCCTCCACAGACCTTTAGCCAGGAATAAAACCTCCTAATACCTCATCAAGCCAGTTAACCATCATAAATCATCGATCGACAGCCAACACCAAATAAAAACCATCCTGCCATTAGCCCCAAATACCTCATTAAGCCTACTCATCTCTCCTCCACAAAACACCACAATCCCGAAAGGTCCATTCCGATCAATGATTGATTGCTGTTGTTTTCTCAAAGTTTTAGCTCAAGGACAAGTAAATTCATTTTACAATATGCCAAGTGGGGCAATTCTGTCGCTCTTCACCCCTCCTACAACTGGGGAAATTGACCCTACACCTATCTCATCCCTTGTCGCACTCATTGAAATCATACAGGGGCAACCCCCTTTCTTCTCTAGTGTATGGGTCAAAAGCAGTTCTTCTCGTCAAGGTTGAATTACCCTCTCTACGAGTAGTCATGGAGGCCAAGTTAGAAGAAGCAAAAGGGGGTCCAAGCTCGTCTAGATCAACTGAATCTCATTAAAGAGAAAGGAATTGCTGCCCGGCGCCATGGCCAGTTGTACCAACAAAAGATGAAGGCAGCTTTCGGCAGGAAAGTCCGCCTTCGAGAATTCGGCGAAGGAGACCTTGTACTCAAAAAGATCCTACCTATCCAGACTGACTCCGTGGGAAGTTGATACCCACTTATGACGGTCCATATGAAGTCAAGAAAGCTTTTTCCAGAGGAGCGCCGATACTCATAAGTATAGACGGTGAAGATCTCGAGAATCCAGTCAATTCAGATTAAGTGAAGAAGTATTATGCCTGAAAGAAATATAAAAAAAAAAAAAAAGAGAAAGACAAGCCAAGTAAGAATTAGCTCGCTAGGTTGAAAACCCACAAAGGGCGGCCTAGGCAAAATCAGAGCGACCCGGTGGATTGAAAACCCGCAAAGGGCGATCCAGGCAAAAATTAGGGTCTAAAAAACTTAGGCATGAAAAGTAAAGAAAGGCATACAACTCTCCTGCAAGCTTGGATGAGGGAGTGATCAAGGTCAAGGACATAGATGTTTGGCACTGTTCCACAGAGACGGACAGTCAGAATTTAGTTTCTCCCTTTTTTTCGTGTCTTTTTATAGTTTAAACTTTCAAGTGTAATAAATAATCGGCGTAATTTCTTGTGCGACCGGTTTCCACATTAATAAAGTTCAAATTTCTCGTATCTGTTCACTCTTTTATTTTCTGCTTTTTCTGCTCAAAATAAACGTTTTATGATGATGATGGTCCTGAACTGTAAAACATGTGCATATATCATAGAGCATTGCAAATCATTACGAGATTCTTAAGAGTCCTGAGAGAAAGCACATCCTCAAAATCAGTCAATCATGCAAAAGAGCAACTACATCCACGATTGCTTCAAGCCAGCAAAGTCAAGACCAACATGCACTCGGCCCATGAGCCCCGCAAGTCCAACAGGTTCCTCAGTCTCGTGTCATGAGTGTCGCGGGTTGGCTGAACCAGCAAAAATAAAAAAAATAATAAGCAAAAAAAAGGCAATAAACAAACACAGTCATGCATTACATTCATCATTACACCAAAATCATAGCATAACATGCACTCATTGCATGCACATGCATAACATGCCTTTGCATAACATGCACTCATAACATGCACTCATAACATGCATAACATGCACTCATAACATGCACTCATTGCATGCACATGCATAAAATGCACTCATAACATGCACTCATTGCATGCACATGCATAACATGCACTCATAACCTGCACTCATACTCCATGCACCATTCCTTGCATCAACTGACGTATGCAGGTACCTCAATCCAATACAGTAGCATCGGTCATTTCAAATCGACCAATCAACTGAATTTGTGAGCTCTCTGCGCTCATCCTGAGCCCTCTGTGCTCATCCTGAGCCCTCTGTGCTCCCCCTGAGCCCTCTGTGCTCATCCTGAGCCCTCTGTGCTCCCCCTGAGCCCTCTGTGCTCATCCTAAGCCCTCTGTGCTCCCTCCTGAGCCCTCTGTGCTCCCCCCTGAGCCCTCTGTGCTCCTCCTGAGCCCTCTGTGCTCCTCCTGAGCCCTCTGTGCTCATCCTGAGCCCTCTGTGCTCCCCCTGGGCCCTCTGTGCTCATCCTGAGACCTCTGTGCTCCCCCTGAGCCCTCTGTGCTCATCCTGAGCCCTCTGTGCTCCCCCCTGAGCCCTCTGTGCTCATCCTGAGCCCTCTGTGCTCCCCCTGAGCCCTCTGTGCTCATCCTGAGCCCTCTGTGCTCATCCTGAGCCCTCTGTGCTCCCCCTGAGCCCTCTGTGCTCATCCTGAGACCTCTGTGCTCCCCCTGAGCCCTCTGTGCTCATCCTGAGCCCTCTGTGCTCCCCCCTGAGCCCTCTGTGCTCAACCTGAGCCCTCTGTGCTCCCCCTGAGCCCTCTGTGCTCATCCTGAGCCCTCTGTGCTCCCTCCTGAGCCCTCTGTGCTCCCTCCTGAGCCCTCTGTGCTCCCCCCTGAGCCCTCTGTGCTCCTCCTGAGCCCTCTGTGCTCCTCCTGAGCCCTCTGTGCTCATCTTGAGCCCTCTGTGCTCATCCTGAGCCCTCTGTGCTCATCCTGAGCCCTCTGTGCTCCCTCTTGAGCCCTCTGTGCTCCCCTCGTGAGCCCTCTGTGCTCATCCTGAGCCCTCTGTGCTCCCTCCTGAGCCCTCTGTGCTCCCCCCTGAGCCCTCTGTGCTCCTCCTGAGCCCTCTGTGCTCATCCTGAGCCCTCTGTGCTCTCCCTGAGCCCTCTGTGCTCATCCTGAGCCCTCTGTGCTCATCCTGAGCCCTCTGTGCTCCCTCCTGAGCCCTCTGTGCTCCCCTCGTGAGCCCTCTGTGCTCATCCTGAGCCCTCTGTGCTCCCCCTGAGCCCTATGTGCTCCTCCGGAGCCCTCTGTGCTCATCCTGAGCCCTCTGCGCTCATCTTGAGCCATCTGTTCTCATTCTGAGCCCTCTGCGCTCATCCTGAGCCCTCTGTGCTCATCCTGAGCCCTCTGTGCTCATCCTGAGCCCTCTGTGCTCCCCCTGAGCCCTCTGTGCTCCTCTTGAGCCCTCTGTGCTCATCCTCCTGAGCCCTCTGTGCTCATCCTCATGAGCCCTCTGTGCTCCCCCTGAGCCCTCTGTGCTCCTCCTGAGCCCTCTGTGCTCATCCTCCTGAGCCCTCTGTGCTCATCCTCATGAGCCCTCTGTGCTCCCCTTGAGCCCTCTGTGCTCCTCCTGAGCCCTCTGTGCTCCCCCTGAGCCCTCTGTGCTCATCCTGAGCCCTCTGTGCTCATCCTGAGCCCTCTGTGCTCCCTCCTGAGCCCTCTGTGCTCCCCTCGTGAGCCCTCTGTGCTCATCCTGATCCCTCTGTACTCCCTCTTGAGCCCTCTGTGCTCCCCTCGTGAGCCCTCTGTGCTCATCCTGATCCCTCTGTGCTCCTCTTGAGCCCTCTGTGCTCCCCCCTGAGCCCTCGGTGCCCCTCCTGAGCCCTCTGTGCTCATCCTGAGCCCTCCGCGCTCATCCTGAGCCCTCCGCGCTCATCCTGAGCCCTCAGTGCTCCTTCTTTACTGCGTTCTTTACCGCTTTATTTCCTGCTTTTTGCACGCCAAGTGCCCATTTATTTTTCTGTCTGCACGCCAAGTGCCCATTTACTTTTCTGTCTGCACGCCAAGTGCTCATTTTACTATTCTGTCTGCTTTAGTTGAACTTTTCAATCAATCAACCAACAGGATTCGTGAATCCCTTCAGGACCCAAGTGTCCCTTCAGAAACAGACTTCACCTCGTATTCGAGCTGCGGGTAAGTCCTTCAGACCCCGAGTGGTCCTTCAGACTAGTTGTGTCAGCCTAAGACACAATGGACGTCCTTCATAGTCAACATATCAGTTCCGGAGCTGATCTTGACCCATCATGGCCGCTCGAAAGGCCCCCTCAGACCGTTTTACTAGTACCATAGCTAGTAGCGCTCCTTCAGACCACGATGGTCCTTCAATTAAGGCCTAGGCAGCCTTCCAGACCCTGAGTGGTCCTTCAGAGCCTTAGTGCTCCTTCAGACCCTGAGTGGTCCTTCAGAGCCTTAGTGCTCCTTCAGATCCCGAGTGGTCCGTCATTTTCTCTCTCAGTTAATGCGCCAAGTGTTAACCGTTCCCCGTTTGTTCTCAAAACCCATCTTTTCAAAAATAGAAAAAGAAAAGAGGAAAATTCGGGTTTCCCCAAGTGGACAAAATCGGTATAATTTCTGAATTCTTTATCTTCATTTTGCCTTGGAATATGTTTCGGCCAATTCATATTCCTCGTTAAAATTCAGATAAAGAGGGGCAGCTGTCATACCCCAATTTTGTCCGGCTTAGGTCCAAACCCTAATTTTCCACACAAAAATAAAATTATGCATTGCATTTTGGGTCCTAGAAACCATTCCAAAGTTTTTGAAATCATTTTTAGGGTTAGAATGCACTTTTTGGGAAATTAGGGTTTTTAGGGTCAAAAAGGGCATTTTGGTCATTTATCACTGAAGGTCTATGACTTTAGTAGCTGAGAGATGATTTTTTCAAAACATGTATGATGCATCAAAATAAGCTTTGAAAAATATTTTACAAAATTGCATGCATGCATAAGGTGGCACTTAAACCCAAAAAAAATAATTTTGTTGAAAGCTTGAAATCTATTTTCACAAGGCATAATCGATTATGCTAATAGATTATGTGCCTGAATGTTTCAGAGCACATAATCGATTAGCATCCTGTTATAACTAAAAGAAATAATCGATTAGCAAGCTATCCTTACCTTCCTTTTTTATATACCATAATCGATTATATGCTTCAAACAACTAAAGCACATAATCGATTACCACCTTTTAAGGAAGGTTGATAATCGATTATGCACCTGTTTTGCCTTACAACAATAATCGATTATCATCTCACCAAAATTTCCATTCTCATCAACATAATCGATTATATGCTTCAAACAACTAAAGCACATAATCGATTACCACCTTTTAAGGAAGGTTGATAATCGATTATGCACCTATTTTGCCTTACAACAATAATCGATTATCATCTCACCCAAGTTTCCATTTTCATCAACATAATCGATTAGCATATGTTTCAATTGAGAGACATAATCGATTATGTCATGCATTAATGGTTAAAAATCAAACGGTTGTTTTTGAAACTCTATAAATAGGAAGCTAAGCTTCACCATTTCTTTGGACGGACACTTCACACAAGATCAGAGAGAAGAATTGCTACACACATTTTTCACGAGATCTGACACACATTTTTTCACGAGATCTGAGAGACATTTTCACGAGATCTGAGAGACATTTCACGAGATCTGGGAAGACAACTCTCGCAAATCTCATTTTCCAGTTCTCCGCTTCATTTTCGCTCTATCCGCGCCGTTGGTCCGTCTGAGCTGATCTCTTGCAAGGGTTAGTCGGGGTTTGCGTTCTTCAGATCTGTAATATCTGTCTTCATCAGAGGTATTTCAGTCTTTTCATTTGTTAATGTTTAGTTATTGTGATCCATGTGATTTAACTTAACTATAGCATTCATTTACTCATTCTTGTATGTTATCGTCCATTGCTGATGACGAACCATATGATTCCCACTTATGCCTAGTGCATAATGTTCTAAGTGGTGAAGATGGTCTCGGGTGATTCAGCTTGCCCCTTTTAAACCCTTTCAAAAACATTATTAGAACTACGTCGCTTTGATTCCCGTTTGGGATACGTAGGAGCGAGCCACGTTCTCGTCAAGCGCAACAAATAAAATTCTTTTCATTCCCCTAAACCAATCATTTTCATAAAACAAACAAAAATCATTTTCAAACCCATTGTTGCTAGTAGCTCATCAGAGCCTCTATTCGTTTAGCTATTAGTGACAATGCCCTTTTCTCCTAAAAAATAAACGATGATCCATCATAACCTTTGTTAGTTTGATCATCGTACAAATCAATCTCTTTCGAAAATCACTTTCAAAAAAGATAATAAAAAACGAGTTGTTATCAATAGTCCATCAGAACCTTCGTTCGTTTGACTAGCGGTACAACTCTCTCTTTTTTGAGTATTTAGTAGTGATTCATCATAGCCTCTGCTAGTTTAATCATTTGCTAATACTCGTCCTATTTCAAAAAACTCACTAAAAAAGATAAAAAAACAAAAAAACTTTTCAAAAAGAACCAAGAACTACGTAGCTTTGAATTCTCCATCGCACCGGGAGATACGTAGGAGCGGGCCATGTCCCGTCAAGCACTTTTTCCTAAAAACCCTTTTTCCCCCCTTTCTCGCAACAAATAAGATTTCCAGTAAGTTTTCTCATTCGTCTTCAAACAAGAAATAAATAGGCAAATCTAGGTATTTTTCAAATCAAACGTTAAAACCACACATTTAATTAGAGGTTCCCTTTCGGTAGAAAGGACGTGCGCGGTGCTAACACCTTCCTCGCACGTAATCGACCCCCGAACCTATATCTCTAGTTTTCAAAAGACCATCCGCCTTGTCCAAAAGACCTTTTTTCAATGTTTTGGTCTTAAAATTAAAATATTGGTGGCGGCTCCAAAATTATTCCACGTTGTACATTGAGAAACCCCAAACGGGGATTTTTCGGGGTGCAACAGACGGAAGTTCAAAAATTGAGGAGCCACGCTACGTGTCGCCTCACGCACTGGTTTATTTTGATGAAGGGAAATATATTATTATTTTTTTGAAAATGAGGACCGTACGTCATTTCATATGGACCGGTATGAGAAAGGCTACAGCGGTAACTCTTTCTCTTTTTTTTTGAAAATGAAGTGGGCCATATGTCACTTCGTACGGACCGGCAAAAGAGAAGACTACAACGGCAACCCTTTCCTCTTTTCTTTTTTTTTTTTTTGAAAATTTCTCTTTTTATTATAGTAAAGACATGCCTAAACTATAATGCAACATACAATTCGTATGCCCTCGTGTCCTGCCAAGGTGGGAATCCTAAGTTCTAGGGCAACTTCAAAGGTTCCTCCCATGTAGTTCTAATTCACACCCTCACAATGGCTACCAGAGCTATAGAATCCTCATGCCGACACCACAAATGTAGAATACTACCAAGTGTGGGGCGTCATAAGAAAGCGTACTCTGGTTGAGACTTTCATGAGTATCAGACAGACAAAGGTCTCGAATGACAGTCACTAATCGTCTCCACTCCCCTAAGTGTTTGTTGGATCCGGGTATAGGAGCCCACTCATAGCACACAAATCATAAGGTGTGAAAGTGTGTGATTGAGGACATACTTCCTAAAATCTACCCATCCCCACCTGCAAGGAAAACCAGAACAGCCAGACAGAAACAAGCAATAATAAGTCGTCTACCCTAGGGTTTAACAAAATAAACTACACTAAGGTGTCAACAACAAACATATAGCTTACCTCAAGAAAGGGAGCGAAGAAGAAGGGATCATAAGGGCATAAGGGTATGATGCATGAGATTACCTTGTAGAAAGGGAGCAAAGAAGAGGGGACATGGGAATTGAGAAATGCATGATAAGAGAAGAAAAGGAAGAAAAGGAAAAGGTAGAACAAAGTTTTCAAGTTAAACATTTTAAGCCACACATCAGGTTAACTAGGCTTGACCCTCGCCTTTTTGAAAAATGGTCCCCAGTGAAGTCGCCAGCTGTTGCGCCCCGAAAAATCCGGTTAAGGATTCCTCAGTTTGACAACGTGAAAAATTTTGAAGCCGCCACCAATATTTATTTTTAAAGACTAAAACATTGGAAAAAGTCTTTTGAAAAAGGCGGATGGTCTTTCGAAAACACAGAGATGTAGGTTCGGGGGTCGGTTAGGTACGGGGAAGGTATTAGCACCCCGCACCTCCTTTCTACCGAAAGGGAACCATTAACTTTGATGTGTGGCTTAGAAAAAGTTGACTTGAAATCATTTTTGTTCTACTTCCTTTCTTTTTATTTCGTTTGAGAAACGATTTTATTGAGAAGAAAAATATTTTTAGTATCTTTGAAAAGCGGAACAAAACAAAGATTTTTAAAAGGGGTGCTTGACGGGTTACGACCCGCTCCTACGTACCCTCTCTGGAAGAGGGATCAAAGCTACGTAGTTCTAGGCTTTTATTTTTTAAAACAAAGATTTTTAAAAGTGTGCTTGACGGGTTACGACCCGCTCCTACGTACCCTCTCTGGAAGAGGGATCAAAGCTACGTAGTTCTAGGCTTTTTTTGAAAAGTGTGCTTGACGGGTTACGACCCGCTCCTACGTACCCTCTCTGGAAGAGGGATCAAAGCTACGTAGTTCTAGGGTTTTTTTTTTAAAAGTGTGCTTGACGGGTTACGACCCGCTCCTACGTACCCTCTCTGGAAGAGGGATCAAAGCTACGTAGTTCTAGGGTATAAAACAAAGTTTTTTTTTAAAAGGGTGCTTGACGGGTTATGACCCGCTCCTACGTACCCTCTTTGGAAGAGGGATCAAAGCTACGTAGTTCTAGGCTTTTGCTTTTGAAAATGTTTTTGTGTTTTATCTTATTTAATTTTTTTGAGTTTTTGAAATAGGACTCAAGTGTTCACGAATATCAAGCAAGCAACGGCTTCGAGTGGCATTCATTACTAACTCGAAAGAAAAGAGTCGAACCGGTAATCAAACAAGCAAAGGCTTCGAGTGACTACAAGTAACAACGTTTTATTATCTTTTTTTGAAATCACTTTTAAAAAGGGTGAGCCTTGGTGATAATTACGTTGTTTTTGAAATTGGAATTTATTTATTTTTTGGTTAAGGTGTGGGAGCTTTCATGATAGCCAAACAAGCAAAGGCTTCGAGTGACTACCACTAATAACTCCTCATTAGCGATCAAACAAGCAAAGGCTTCGAGTGATGACTAATGATTTATTTAAGAAAATGCCCTAGGTTTTTTGGAAAAAACATTTGATTTTTATTTGAAAAATGGTTTAAGAAAGAGTTTGATTTGGGAAAAGATTTTGGAAAATAGGTAGAACATTTCAACCAAATTCTCAAGCCAAAACCGAAATATAATGCTCATTAATTTGCAAGCACAGTAATCAACAATTAATACACAAACATACTCATTACCATTTACAAAAACTTTACACAAGAATGATATTGAACCACAAATAATTGATGACATGAGTACGTGAGATCGAGAGCAAACAAGGAAGTTGCAAGGGAAGGCCAACAAAGAAAGATTTGCAAAATTTAGTTCAAGCCTTAGGTCTTAGGACCGAATCGGATATAAGTGAAACAATTGGTAATCTTTGACATTTATTAACAATGCACAAGGCATAAACGTCTAGTCACTTTACCAAATCAACATGAAAGCATAGGCATAGGTTGAATCACTTTAAAGCAATCATCAACATCTAAAATGGAACTCGAAAGTTCATGTTGACTCATTTCACTAAATCATCAACAATTAAACAATTTGCAACTCAAAGTAGGTTGAATCATATTAGACAAATCCTCCACACTATCAAGCATGTGCACTAGGCACAAGTGGGATTCACCTTGCCAATCATCAACCAAACAACATATTGCAAGCTAAACATAGTAAACAACTTGAGAAAATCATTTTTGAATCATCTACCATTTCGGTTTCACATAAAAATAACACGACCTAACACAAGTCAAAGCAACCTTGAAACAACTTTTATTTTTACAAGACTTGACAACAAATATTTTTTGTGATTCAAACACATTAAACATGCATAAAAGGGCCACAAGGCCGAAGCATACTACAACTCAAATCCACATTTATTTCATGCAAAAATCAAAGGGGAGAAAAAAACAACAAAACCCTAAAAATTGGCTTGAACCCGAGGCCTTACTTGCCCCAAAATCATTCAATTCTTTCATCAATTGACCCAATCACATAGATGAGCATGAATACATGATAAACAACAAGAAACAAGCAACAACCCTAACATTGGAGCCCCAAACCGAAGCCACATTCCCCAAAATTCAAGTCCAAAACATCAAGATTCAACAACAAGCATAGTTCATCATTACTTCACAAAATTAGCACAATTAGTCATGCATTAATCGACTTCAAATCATCCAATGAACAATAACAACACAAGGATCATGAATTAGGATCAAGGCTGAAGCAAAAAGAAAAGGAAAACATGTTTTTATTTGGTGAAAATCACATGAACAAAGAGCAAATCACAAGAACAACACATAATCAACACATAGTCACAAGAACAATTTATTTAGTGGGTGAGATGCCAACTATCACCCACAACAGCCCCTAATCTACATTTAAATGATGTTATGAGATAAAAATATAAGTTGAAAAAGGATTTTGATGCAAGAAAGTGAATGAAAATGCAAAGGGTTTTAAGTTATACCTTAGTTCCAAGCTAAACAAGAGTAGAAATGAAGATCAAGAGTAACCAATCACCAACAATCTTCAAAAATCACCAACAACAACCACGTGACCTTGAAGGATCAGCCCCTTTGATGATGTAAATGTGGAATCAAATATGAAAGGAAGAGGATATATGAATATGGAGTGAGTTTTAGGTGAGTTAGTGGATGGAAGTTGAAAAGAAAATGGAGGAGGAGGGGTGAGGGGCTACGGCCAAGGGAGAAGGGAGGAGGGGAGTTGGTGTGCTAGGGTTTTTGAATGGAGAGTGAGGCTAAGAGGATGTGTGGGCTGATCATATGAAGGTATATATAGTGTTCACTTATCATTAAGGGCTTCTAGGTCATTTTGATTTCCATTGTGCTCTAGGATTGCATCTAAATTTTGAACCAAGGGTCAAGATCAAATGTCACATGGATTAGGGGCAATTAGAAAGCACAAAGTGAGGAGAGAGAGGGCTGAGGGGCGCAGCTTAAGGATGGTGGTGAAGGATAAGTTCAATTACAAAATTGTATTTTTCTATGAAGCTTATTACAAGAGTGCCATTTTAATTCAAATGAATGGTGAGGATTGCATTTAACACTTGAATGGAAAGCCATGATTTAAACACAATTTGAAATCAATAAAATAAACCAAAAATGGGGGAAAAAGGGCTGGAATTCGCAGCCAAAGGAAAGAGAGTGAGTGGAATTGCAACTTGTACTATTGTACTACACTTGACCTTTCAAAATTCAAAGGGATATTCCTTATTCTCTTCTAGATAATTCTTCTAAATTCTTGCCATTTTGGGCTATGTCCCATGATTCAATGATTGGGCTCTGAATTTTATGATCTCACCAATCCCAAAATTGATTTGTTGACCCTACTTCAAAGGAAATGACCATTTTGCCCTTTTGTTCAAAAAACCGAATTTCATGCCAAAAATACTCCTATGATTTATAAAAAATGCACAACTCCACTCACTTGGACTCACATAAATTCCTCAAGAGATGCATAGTGGTTTTTACTGAGAAAATATTTATTTTAGTGAAATGACCAAAATGCCCTTTTGGTCCCAAAAACCCTAATTTTACTCCAAACTTCATTTCCACTCTAACAATGATCCTGAGACCCTTTGGATGACTCTAAAACTCTAGAAATGCATGCATGATGAGAAAATAAGTCTTTTTGGCGAAATTACCAAAATACCCTTTGAACTAGGAAAAACCCTAGAAACCCTAGAAATGCTCTAAAGTGCTCTAAAATGCCATGCAATGCTTTTCTAACCCTAAAATGCATTCTGAAACTTCTAAGATGCAAGCATGATGCTCTTCCTAACCTCTAGGATGAATGCTAAGACTTGATTTATTTTTGATTGAAAATTAGGGTTTTGACCTAAGCCGGACAAAATTGGGGTATGACACCTTCCAACCTTCATTTAGCCCGGTCGCAAGATACTCGAGGTCTTGGCTCCCCCGTTGAATTTTGCTGCGCTGACTTCTCAGGTGGAGAGAAACCCAAGACATATCCTTTGCAGCAGCAACCTCAGGATCTTCTCCATGGTCGCCCTGTTGATCTCTGTCGGCCGCCTCGAATACGTCGGTCGCAGCATGGTCAACACTTTCCTCACAGGCAACCCGTGCGTTGCTCTCTGCAGTATCAGCAACCACAACCTCGGAGTATGGGGCCCCACTTTTGTCCGGCCGCGTTCCGGATCTGCTAGATGAAGTCGAGTTCTGGGTCGAAGACCCAGAGGAAGAAGATTCGTCACTAGAAGAAGATGACCGGGCGTGCGCAGGACTCTTTTCCATTGGTCGGGTCATATTTTGCGCAAGAGAAACGGCCGGGACTCCAAAGATTCGGCGGGTTTGTTTGGTCCGCGCCAGAATGAACCTGTGGAGGGGAATAACGGTCAAGGTCTTGCTCGCGCGTGGGAAGGGGCGACGTGGTCGTCCCCAGACCTGACACCCCCTCCATCAGGTGGAACAATAAAACTCAAATAAAGGAAGGGCGGTCGTAGTTACCTTGAATTGGAGCGAGCTGATGTTGCGAGCGAGCAGCTGAATGCGAGCAGTTGAATGCGAGCGAGCTAAATGCGAGCGAGCTGAATGCGAGCGAGCTAAATGCGAGAGCAGAGAATTCGGAGAAACGTGTAAATGATGTACCCTATGAACCCTATATATAATGGGCCAACCATCACCATGGGCCGGAAGTGAAGAGGCGCGACTCTTCATGTACCATCATTGCTTAAACTCCTCGAGTCTCTAAATGTCACCTCATTAAAGCAACTGTCGCCTCAGCATTCTTACGCTCTCTTTCCTCATTTTCACTTTTCTCTTTCACTATCTTTCTTCATTTTTTTTTACTTTACTTTTACTTTTCCCATAAACAATTCTTCTCTTTCTCTTATCACTTCACTTTAGTTTTTTAACTAAATTTCTAAATTTATATAAACACTAGTAGGATACCTGAGCATACGCACGAGTGCTGTCGTGTTCTTTTTATGATTGAACTTAGACATAATTTAAATAATTTGATCATTACCCCGTGAAAATAAAGACAAATTTAAAGTAGATAAGAAATCTAATTATACAAACAAACATCCTATGAAATTACCAATATGGATATCTTATTAACAAGACACATATCTAATTTAAGGATAAAAATGTCATTACCCTCTTTTTTTATTTCTTCTTACACTTTCTTTCTTCCTTTTTTTCTTTCTTCTTACATTTTCTTTCTTCTTACATTTAAGGATAAAAATGTCATTACCCTCCTTTTCACTTTTCTCTTACACTATCTTTATTCCTTTTTCCTTTTTACTTTACTTTACTTTCCCCATAAACAATTCTTCTCTTTCCCTTATCACTTCACTTTGGTTTTTTTTAACTAAATTTCTAAATTTATACAAACACCAGTAGGATACCCGTGCATATGCACGAGTGCTGTCGTGTTCTTTTTATGAATTACTTAAACATAATTTAAATAATTTGAACATTACCCTGTGAAAATAAAGACAAATTTAAAGTAGATATAAAAAAAGGAGTCTCAAACAAAAAATAGATAAATATTTAAATCTAAAAATGTAAAAGTATCATTTAAAAACAATTTGTGCATTTATCCCGTGTTTTTTATATATCAATGCAGTGTCTTTTATATATCAGTGTTGTTATCCCGTGGTTTTTATATATCAGTGCAGCTATCCCGTGTTTTTGTATATATCATTGCAGTTATCCCGTATTTTTTTTATATATCAGTACAGTTATGCAGTGTTTTTTTATATATCGGTGCAGTTATCTCATAGTTTCAATTAATTATTTTAGTTGATAAGTAGATTATACTAGATAGGTTAAGATAGATATATAGTAGATTATCAATAAGAAATATTTATCATGTGTTTTATTATATATTTGTGTCCATTATTTGTCCTTTTATAAGTATTAGTGACACATATTTGTCACATGGTTTTAAATATTAATCAGTAGCTTAAATAGTCATTAAGTCTTCTTATTTTTTTAGATATTAATCTCGTGTTTTTTTAAATATCAGTGTAGTTATCCCGTGTTTTTTTATATATCAGTGTAGTTTTCTCGTAGTTTCAATTGATTATTTTAGTTTATTTGAAGATTATAGTAGATAGTGAGAAAAGAAAGTGGGTGGGTTTGATTTGAATTTTGAAATTTAAAATTTGAAAAAAAAAGTAGGAGAAAGTAGTAAAAAAAAGTGGGAGTGAGAAAAAAGTGCATTGGGAGAAGAAAGTTGAAAAAGTGTGATAATAAATTACAATGTTATTCTTAGTTAGATGAGTTGTCAAGTAAATAAGGAGGCTTGTTTGGGTAATTTAAGTGTGGTTTGTTTGTATAAATAGATTAATCTCGTGTTTTTTTATATATCCGTGCAGTTATCTCGTGTTTTTTTTATATATCAGTGCAGTTTTCTCGTAGTTTCAATTGATTATTTTAGTTGATTTGTAGATTATAGTAGATAGTGGGAAAAGAAAGTGGGTGGGTTTGATTTGAATTTTGAAATTTGAAAAAAAAAGTAGGTGAAGGTAGAAAAAAAAGTGGGAGTGAGAAGAAAGTGCATTGGGAGAAGAAATTTGAAATAAGTGTGATAGTAAATTACAATGTTCTCCTTAATTATATGATTTGTCAAGTAAATAAGGAGGCTTGTTTGGGTAATTTATGTGTGGTTTGTTTCTATAAATAGATTAATTTGGTGTTTTTTTATATATCAGTGCAGTTATCCCGTATTTTTTTTTATATATCAGTGCAGTTTTCTCGTAGTTTCAATTGATTATTTTAGTTGATTTGTAGATTATAGTAGATAGTGGGAAAAGAAAGTCGGTGGGTTTGATTTGAATTTCGAAATTTGAAAAAAAAAGTAAGAGAAGGTAGAAAATTAAAAAAAGTGGGAGTAAGAAGAAAGTGTATTGGGAGAAGAAATTTGAAAAAAGTGTGATAGTAAATTACAATGTTTTCCTTAGTTAGATGAGTTGTCAAGTAAATAAGGAGGCTTGTTTGGGTAATTTAAGTGTGGTTTGTTTGTATAAATAGATATTAGATAGATTAGATTAGATTAGATTAGATTAGATTAGATTAGATTAGATTAGATTAGATTAGTAGATTATAGTAGATAGTAAAAGATAGATATTAGAAAGCATAAATTTTAGAAAGCATAATTTAAGTAATATTTTGCAGCTTGTATAGCTTAAAACATGTTTAGTATGTATTCTATTTAGAAAGCATAAATTTTACATACAAACGTTTTTGTTTATAATAGCAATTTTTTTGTGAAGAAAATGTTTTTTGGTGTTAGTTATTTAAAATTTATTTTATCTAAAATTGGGCTAAAAACGTCACTGGCCCAAAATGGCCCAAACCGTTTAAAACCACTATAATCCACCCGTAAACCGACGAAACCGATCTGCCCAATCCGAAGCCCAATATGGTCGAAATTGGGCCTTGTTAATGTGTCTTCGGTTTGTGCTGGATTGGCATTATTGAGCCCGAATCCAATATACCCGTTCGTTTGTCCACCCCTACTCAAAGGTATTCCACAATCTATGTTCGTCAATCATCTTGTACAATTTCATCAGTACGGAAATCTTCGAATTCACACTCTACTAGCTGTCTCCAAATTTAAATTAGGTATTTTTTTCCGGGAAAATAGAAGGAAAGAAGCCTCATTAAAACCTTCCGATGTTTAAAAACATCAAGAAGGAAAAAGAGTACTTCCCTACAATTTTATTAAAAAAAAGAGAAAAAAGAAAGAAGACAGAAAAAAAGGCAAGGGGGGACTAGACCAATACCCTTGATAAGAATAGAAAATAAAGTCAAAGCTAATAGGAAATGCTAACTTGAAGACCCCCTAGAACAACCCATCTTAAACAAATTATAATACACTTTAAAGGACTAAATTACAAAACCAGATTAAAATGAGACAGAGACAGAATTTGCCTTTGAACGAGTGTTATATCCAACAACCAATTTCTTTTTTCGCCTCAATTTCTTCTTTGGGGTCTTGGCCACAACCGATACGAATGCTCCTTGGGTATCAATAGCCACAAGATCTCCAACATCATCTGACATCCCTAATATTCCCATGTTAGATGCTACTACTTGATTAGAAGTAGCAGCAGACCCTGAGACATTTAGCGAATTTTGGACCTTGGACACCGTCGGTTTGAAACTACCATCATCATCTGACACATCACCTCAAAGCTTTCCTAATATTCTCATACTAGATGCTACCACTAGATTAGAAGTATCCTCCGACAATGAGACATTTAGTGAATTTGGCTTGGTAGTAGGAGGGTGAGTGAAGGATGAATCAATAGAAGCACTCCATCGACGACTAGCAAGATGCATATCATTGAATACATTTGCATTAGAGCGAATAATTGGATTTTCAATATTACAACCACTAATAGTGTTAGATATAGTAGCATATTCGATGGAGGCCACGGTATTACTCAACTTCTGGGTGGAGCTTAAAGGCGTCTTTTGCGCTTGCATAACCGCAGGCAACACGTGTGTACCTTCTTCTGAAGCGAAAGAGTCCTGGACAAATTGGGCAGAGTTTGCTTCTTCATTAGATTGCAAACTCTTTCTTAACGCCTTATAACTAGAAGCGGCTTGAGCCAACTAATTGCCTGGAAGTTTTGAACCCCTGGAATATATTCCAATTCAACCTCCTCAATATTTCGACATAACCCTTTGGCTAAATTGAAATATTTGAGAAAACTTTTATTTTTCACACTTGTACTTACCTTTCAATTGGCTAATCACAACTGGTAAATCTCCTCAACTTAAAACCTTTTGGGCCTTAATTCCAACAACAATTCGAGGCCCACAATAATTGCTTCATAATCAGTCTCATTATTCAAGCATTTAGTAGTTAATTTATACAAGAATTTTGTAGGACAGCCATAAGGTGATACAATCATGATTTCGATGCCACTACCTCTTCTATGAAACCATCCGTTGAAATAGAGTTTCCAAGTGTCTAGATTAACTAAATTGTGTTCTAAATGATTTTCTCTTTGATGGAATAATTAAATGGCACGTAAGTTGAAGAGAACTCTGTTAAAGCTAACGCCCATTTACCTATTCGGGAATTCAAAATAGGCTTCCTTAACATGTGCTTTATTATACCAAAATGAGAAGTTACAAGGACCTCAGAATGTTTCACGTAGTATTTAAATTTTGTACAAGAAAAATACAATGCCAAGCAAAACTTCTCAATAGCCCGTTTAATCTCAAAAAAAAAAACTTCTCAATAGCACTATATCTGGTTTCAACATCCACCTGAGTCCTACTTAAATATTAAAGGACCCTTTCATGGCCTTCTTGGTCTTCTTGAGGTAGAAAACTTCCAATTTCTCCTCTACGGCAAATACATAGAACTTCAAGGGTTTTGCTCGAACAGGAGGCATCATGATAGAAGGATTCATCATACACCTTTTAATCACCTCAAAAGCCTCTTGATGTGTAGATCCCCACTTGAATTCCTCTTCTTTCTTCAACTTCAGAAGAGGAGAAAAAACCTTAGTTCTTCCACACAAATTCGAAATGAATCTTGGAAGGAAATTCATTTTTCCCAAGAAGGACAACAATTATTGTTTGTTGCTTGGAGGGGGGATCTCCATGTTAGTTTTTGTCTTGTTCGTATCTACCTCCACCCCTTTTCCTAGTATTAGAAAGCCAAGGAATTTTTCTACAGTAACACCAAAGACACATTCAATAAGTTTCATTTTTAAATCAAGTAATCTCTTTCTTTCAAATCACTACAAGAAAATCGACGATTTCCGACGAAAACATCCGTCGGAAACGCACTGATTTTCGTCGCAAATTAACGTTTCCGGCGGACTTTCCGACGGACAAATTTTCGTCGCAAAATCGCTCGTCGCAAATCGTTTCCGACGGATTTTTTCGTGGCAAATGTCTCCGTCGCAAAGTCGTCGGAAATTCGTCGCAAATTTTCGTCGCAAAATCCGTCGAAAAAAAAACCATTTCCGACGGAAATTTCCGTCGGAAATCTGTCGGTAATTTTAAAAAAAAATAAAATCAATAGACATTAGAAGGGAACTGTACTGGGAACAATATATCTACCAGCGCAGCTTTGATAATGCTAATCATCATTTGGTATAGTATTTGATGTGTTGAATCTACACATAACACATCCTCAAAACAAAATGGATTTATAAGAACCCCATTAGAATCCACATGCTTATTGACGGCTAGGGGTAGGGGTATTTCATAGGACCTTATCTAACACTACAAATAATTTGACCGTTCTCATACACATAAGGCAACACCAACTACATCAAACAAAATAATACAAGAATGATGTCAAGTATATAAATCGGTAGCTTGCGAAATCATCATTAAGAACATAACAATCACGCTCATCATCCCAGCCATTGGGTAAGTTCTTCTCTCTGACCAACTCTCCAACATTGATGTGGTGGAGCTGAGTGGCCTCCGCCAGAGCTGTTGACATTGTTGTCTTCCCTGTCCCTGGAGTGCCAGTCACTAGAATGTTTGGCCTCTTCCTTGTTCCATTTTCTCGCACCATGACTACGGCACTTTGCTATGAAGTCAGTGATTAAGTCTTCAAGGATTGCCACATTGTAAAGTGTGCCATTCAAATTCACACAAACAAATCTTTAAACAATGTGAATCATTATCAAAAAAACAAAAACCAATAAAAAATGCATTAACTCTTGCAGGCTGAGATGGTAATAACAGTATGAAAACGTTTATTAAGTAAGAACAGAAATAAGAACAAGTTGCAGAAAATTACAGAATTTGTTAGGGCCATCCCCCAGCACTGGCCAACATGAGTCAAGGCCAAAAAGCCCATAGAGCCTTAAAACCCACAAAGGCAAGTGGGCTAGAGCCGGCCTATGAGCCTTGTATTTTAAATACAAATTTGCTATGTAAAAAATTGCCTGCTAACCACCACCACCCAAAAATTAAACAAGATAAAAATGATTCAGCACTGACTTTTTCTTTCTTGTGTTTTCCACTATCAGATTGCCATGGAAGCACTAATTCAATGACTACCCCAACACAATCAATAGTAAACACGAGAAAGCAATGGGAATCTCCACCGTAGTACTAATTTCTACGTGTATCATAAATAACAAAGAAATTTGAGTTCATCAATGACAAAAGAAAATAAAAT
The DNA here is from genome assembly GCA_039519185.1 of Astragalus membranaceus. Taxonomy (NCBI): domain Eukaryota; kingdom Viridiplantae; phylum Streptophyta; class Magnoliopsida; order Fabales; family Fabaceae; genus Astragalus; species Astragalus membranaceus. Next base: position 54,236,248 of record CM076846.1, read on the forward strand.
AACAATACAAGAGAGAAGAAGAGTTCATAATAACAATAAGAAGCATTCTATTTCAATTTAAAGAATTCTAGTCTCTAGTCTCTCCCTTCCAAGGAATTCTAGAACCTTGGTATCCCCCCTTTCCAATACCCAATCAAATGTCAAGATAACCCATTCAGACTTGTCTTTGCCTATTTATTCCTAATTACAGAATTCTGGACAGAATTGCCGTATTAGGCAATTACTAACAGTTACACAAACTGCAGAAATAATATAACTGCTGCTGATAATACATAACAACTCCTAATAACAATAAATACAATAATACATAATAACAGTAATAATTACTGCCCATTCTAACAAAATGCACATGTTATCCAATAAAAAATGGAAAATTACCTGCATATTTTGCTTAGATAACCTACAACTGTCCTTTATTCTCTTGATGGCAACCTCAGCTCCTCTCCACTTTGCATGGTACACAGTCCCAAATGTACCTGAACCTAGTTTCCTCATTTCTTCAATATCTTCATTCTTTATGACCTATCAGTAGCACCAAAATAATGAAACACTTAATATCTTCATTCTTAATGACTTAAGACAAGCATATCAAAGAGAAGATTGAGAAGGATCACTGTTAAGAACCAACCAACCTTAAAATCGAACAGAGCAAGAACAATGGAAAATCCATCAGCAAGATTAGCTGATTGTAAAGGTCTATTTCTGAATTACTGTGAAATGGATGGAGGAAAACTCCTTACAGAATGAAAAACAGAAAATACCCTAACCATCCTACTGGGAAGAGGAAACCTCTCTTACTCAAACTACCCAACCAATATGCTATCAACCAAAAGAATGATTCTCTCAGTCTCACTCCCCGTACGCCTAAATCACCACTCACCACTCACAGACTACTACCTGGCAATTCAGTTAGTATTCACACTCACTCCCACTCAAATAAAATTTCTCAAATAATATGCATGAAGACAAATTAGAAAACACTTGTACCTCGGACCACGAGCTCGTACATTCTTTTCCTCTCCTTGCGCTTTCATCTTACGATGGTCGGTTAATCCATCTCTTTTCCTTTTAGTAAGAGATCCAGAACCACGCAGAGAAACAGTTAGTTCGATATATGATTGATTTAGCTACTGGTAAAAGAATCTAGCTTCTCACCTAAGTTACTTTGTTCAACTGGATCTCTATGATATTTTTTCTGATACCCAATCATATGACAATGAAGATCCCTACAAAATAATCAAAATCTTGTTTCAAAATCAGAGAAAACTATAAAAACATACTATTTTGTTCAAGAACATGAAGGTCTTGATAATAGTAGAACTAAACAGGAAAACTTGAGTAATTTATTTTTCATTTTTAATTTATCATCTACTAAGATATGCTTGATTGGAATCTTATAATAATTTGGGTTACCTTAGATTCCTGAGTCCCCACCAGAGACAGTAATAGTGTCTGAAGTGTACAAGCTTTCTTCCAACATTCATCTTGTCTTTCAATTGATAACAGGTACCATGAAGATCCTAAAACCTTTTTGAGATAGAGAGAATGTTAATAAATGAACCTGAAGCAACAGAAAAAACAGAATGAAAAACAGAAGTGTTTAAGAAAAATGTTTTTTTCTTCCTAAGAATTGAGTAAAATAAAAATCACAAAATTACTGGCCATTCGCCAGTGACTTAATAATCAATCACATTCCTATATACCATGTTGCAAAAGATTAGGAGAACGGTTAAATCAACATCAAACCTAACTACCAGGAGTTCATTATCTTGATTCAAAGAAGCTTCATACAGCTAGTAGTCAAATCTTACCTCTTGACTAACTTTCCCAGCCAACGCATTTGCTTTTGCAATATCATCTAGCCCACTGTAAACCATTATTGAATCAGCGTCTCCATATATCACCTATGAAACAGAAGAGAGTAATTAAGAGCTGACATCTAATCAGTTTAAGTCAAAAAATTCATATACATGCTAAAACCTTATGATACTTCAAAAAGTAGGTAGTAGAATAACATCTAAATTTAAGTTATTTTGAACAAGATCAACAGTACTCTGCAGTATTTCCCTTCCCTGTATAACCATAACAACATAAGTGAAAATGTATTTCTCTGAGACTATAGTTGAGATTATAGTAGTCACTGGTTTTGCTGAATAAGCCGGCATATTCTTACTTGCAGGGTTATGAGCTCAGCCAGTGGCTTTGCATAAAATCTTGAATTGGAAAATCCTAGGCATCCATACATACTGCATCATACACCATGAAATTTTTACATACAGAAGGAAGAATGAAATACCAATTTCAGGGAACTCAGAACTAGAGACAAGAAAGGGGGAAAAACCTGTTTGCAGTGAGCTTCAGTGCTTGCTGTTGAATGTCCAGTTGCTGAACTTTAAGACCGGATGCAGTCTTCATCCATGACTTTACCTTTCTTCTCCTTTCAACCACCACATTCAACAGGAAAATATACTATGAAGCCAGTTTATGTAGTTCATCAGAGATACCCACCCACCTACTATCATTAAAATATTTTAGAATAAGCAATATATCATTACCCAGCATAATTCAAACAACTAAAAATAAGGGCAAAATGGTAAGGGCTGAATAACATAAACTAACTTAACTAACACATCTCATATTAATGAGTATGCATAATCTTGAAAATTAGCATTACTAAATTATTTTGTAATTATATTTATACAGCTTGATGCCTGAAGTTCTTGATTTGCTTACTGGTTGCATTGCAGCAACATGGTGCATGTCAAAAGGCCTAAGTACTAATAGAAATATAGGTGACAATGGTGATATTCTTATGTCTTGATAATTTTAGTAACAGAGGCAATGGCTAAAACAAATGCTAAATACAAGTGGGTGTCAAACACAAATTTACTTACAAAGATATCACTCTTTTTGATGAATAAGACTTTGATAATGATTTCTTCCTCAAAAGCATGTCCTTGGTCCATTTCTCATGACTTTTTCATTTCCCCATCACAGAAAAACTTAATGCTTTGCAAAGCACAATACTCAAGCATTAAAATCTGCAAGAAGCATATGCAACCGAACTCAATTAGATGCTAAAGTAAATCAAACATCAAAACAAAAAATTCAAATAACAAAAAAACTTATTTTTAGGAATACATTTGTCAAATAAGTTTAGTGATGGAAAAATATGACCATTCTTCATGCAGATAGAAATTTCATAAAGGAATTGAAAAATTCAAAAACCAGACCCCACTTCCTAATTTCCAATAAGACAAGAACCAACCAAGCTAAAACCGGATAGGTAGAGTCAGACATATATCAAGAACTAATGGACACAAATGGTTTCTTGATAATGAAAAGGAATACCAAGATGGAACTCTTTCCTTGTGCATGCCATTCTTCAGCATCGTCTGTAGTGAACACAACTTGGTCTACTGCAGCTCCAGGGGATGCAAGCAACCCAACGCCCACCACTTTATCCTTGTATGTAGATGGATCATCAAACTAACCAAGTAAACTTAAAGCAATCAACAACACTTGAGCATCTTACTTTCGTATATGAAAAATAATAGACAAATTTAAATGGAAATAAATTTTCATATCTTTCATATGCTTGAGGCGAGACACAAATGGAATGAAATAAACATATTCAGCAAGTATTGAAATAAAACAGTAATCGGTTGAAAGTTAATTTATCTAATGACAATGTAGCATCCATTATCCATGACCTGAAATGATTTGAAATAAGCTATGATAAATGTTAGAAAACATGACATCCAAACATAAAGTGTGCACAAACGTAAACAAAATCATCTCAAGTGCCACTATTGTCAAGCTATTTCACGTGAGAGGAGTATGTAGCGATTGAATCTACAGAGAGTGAATATGTCTTCAAAGAGAGCTCAATACAAATACCTTCTAGGTGATAGGTGCTTTCCTCACCATTGTCGTCCATCCCAAAGCTTATGAATTCCATTTTCGATTTCAAGAATGCGAACAAGAACAATCACATTTGAAGTATTAAGAAGCATAAGTAGTTGGGAGATTTTAATCTAATAAAAAAACTTTCGATCAAAATCAATAAAAGAAAATACGGAAATTAAACCAAAATACGAATCAAAACCTACAGTGATCTTCAGGATTACAAAATTCTTTGATGCAACGAAATATACGAAAGGGAAAACTTGATGAGAGTGACCGCTATGCAGCTCCTGGTGTCAATCCACACAATGTGAACCCTAACTAGAATCCCCAGAAGCCAGAAAATTCAAAAATTAGGAAGAGGGGGTTAGGTTTCGAATTAATCAAAATCAAAATTTAGGGATGTTGTGTTAGAAGTAGAGTAGAAGTAGAATAGAAGCATAAAACTTACCCTTGAGGAAGAAGAAGAGATCTATGGCCGGTGGTGGCACGCGACCAGAGAGGAGAGCACGTGGTGGTGGTGGTGGTCGATTTAGGGATGAAGAGTGGTAAGCGAGGAAAAGTGAGAGGGAACGGAGGAGAGGAGGTCGTAGGTGAGTAGAGGAGGGTGGAGGAGTGCAAAAGAGGGTGGAGGAAGGAGGAGGAAGGTGGCAGAGATAGGAGGTTCGATGGAGAAGAGAGGAAAGTTAGTGAGAAAAGAGTGAAAATGGGAGAGTGAATGAAAGGTCGAAGGACTGAGCGAGATTAAGTGTAAACACTCACACTTTGCGACGACATTTTAGCGTTTTCCGACGGACATAGCCGTCGCAAATTTGCGACGAAACACGTTTTCGTCGGAAATGTAAGCGGGAAATTAAGCGCCTTTTTTCCTGAACATTTGCGACGACTTTTTCGTCGGAAATCCGTCGGAAATTGCGACGAATAAGAGTTCGTCGGAAAAAATGGCAGGAAAAAGCACTTATTCTTGTAGTGAATGAAAACCTCAAATGATCCAAATGATCAATCTTTGAAGCAGATTTAACAACAACATCATCTCTATACACCTGCATAAAAGTACCAATAAATTCATGGAAAATTAAGTTAATTTCCCTTTGGTACATGTTCTGGAGTGGCCCAATAGGCCCAACGAGACAGTCTAGCGCAGCCTACAGCAAGGGGGTGCTGCGCGCAGCAGCCAGGTGCAACCTGGGCCAGCGGCCCACTCGACCAAGGCCGGCCCAACGCGGCCCATCATCTACCTTGCTCCGCAAGATGCGGCCGATCCCGTAAATTGCGCAACGGCTAGAACGCCAGTCTTATATATACCACACCAGCATGTGGCTTCAGGTATGTTTTACTCACCTTGTGACCCTGCCCGTTGAAGCACCTCTGACTTGAGCGTTGGAGTGCCTTTGCAGGTACCACCCGCGTGCGGCTTACAACTCGGTCCCTCATCACAGCGACCGATCAACGTTACCAACAACAACCCATCGTATTGATCAGGTACGATCAATTGGCGACCACAGTGGGAGGCCCGAGCGCTGTCCTACTTCGACTATGGCTCCACACGGAAGACCGCCCCAGACGCGGGCATCGACCATGTTGGTTCAGCGACCTAAGATGTTGGACGACCTAAAGAGCAGGGACGATCCAAAGATGCTTAAACGAATTTAAGCGCAAACGAAACGTGGAAGAGGAATCTCGCCCTTAGTCTGCAGGCCATAACGTAGGCCGTGTTGACCCGATTGAAACATGCGAATATGCGTTGGAAAGCTGAGAAGTAGAGCTACAGCTTTCATGTTGGAGTCAAGATCCAATACGGGCGTCTTCCACCCGTTTATGGTCGCCCAAAGTGGGACGCACAAAAGCTGGACGCCCGTGAGCGACCCAGAAGGTCTGCCTAGCTCGGAGACCACAATTTCGTCCAAGTTCACCCGATGGGGGCGTGTGAGCATGTGTTGGAAAGCTGAGAAGTAGAGCTACAGCTTTCATGTTGGAGTCAAGATCCAATACGGGCGTCTTCCACCCGTTTATGGTCGCCCAAAGTGGGACGTACAAAAGCTGGTCGCCCGTGAGCGACCCAGAAGGTCTGCCTAGCTCGGAGACCATAATTTCGTCCACGTTCACCCGATGGGGGCGTGTGAGCATGCGTTGGAAAGCTGAGAATTAGAGATACAGCTTTCATGTTGGAGTCAAGATCCAATACGGGCGTCTTCCACCCGTTTATGGTCGCCCAAAGTGGGACGCACAAAAGCTGGTCGCCCGTGAGCGACCCAGAAGGTCTGCCTAGCTCGGAGACCATAATTTCGTCCACGTTCACCCGATGGGGGCGTGTGAGCATGCGTTGGAAAGCTGAGAAGTAGAGCTACAGCTTTCATGTTGGAGTCAAGATCCAATACGGGCGTTCTACAACCCTTTCTGGGCGTTCAAGTGGGGCGCCCGACCTACAACGAGTGCCACCGAGTTGGCCCAAACGAGTGCCACCGAGTTGGCCCAAACGAGTGTCACCGAGTTGGCACAATCAAGCGCCATCGAAGTGGCCCAAGGGTTTGAATAACCCACAAAGCGTGGAAAGCTGAGAAGTAGAGCTACAGCTTTCATGTTGGAGTCAAGATCCAATACGGGCGTTCTACAACCCTTTCTGGTCGTTCAAGTGGGGCGCCCGACCTACAACGAGTGCCACGGAGTTGGCCCAAACGAGTGTCACCGAGTTGGCACAATCAAGCGCCATCGAAGTGGCCCAAGGGTTTGAATAACCCACAAAGCGTAGGTCGCCGAGCGACCTACATCGAGCGCCATCGAAGTGGCCCAAGGGTCAGAATGACCCACAATCAAACGTAGGCCGCCGAGCGACCTACATCGGGTGTCACCGCATTAACACAAGCGAGTGCCACCGAGTTGGCCCAAAATAGATCACCGTGTTGATCAAATCGAACGTAGGATCCCGAGCGACCTACAACGAGTGTCATCGAATGGCCCCAAGGTCCCGAGCGGCCTACTAAGAGTGCCATCGAATGGCCCAAAGCGAGCGCCATCTAATGGCCCAAGCAAAGTGAGTGGCCGCGACCACGTTCCAATAGGAGTGGCAACGACCACGTTCCCATACGAGTGGCAGCGACCACACCCCCAACGGTTTACGCTAAGTCACTCCCTGTAGGTCGGCCGAGCGAGGCTAGACAGGGGGGCAACGAGTCAAGCCTCGAATAGGCTGCGCTAAGTCGCTCCCGGTAGGTCGGCGGCCGTGCATGACTCCACGGGGGCAGCGACCCCTGGAAAGGTTTTGGTCCCGAGCGACCCAGTGGCTAGACTTCAAGCCAGACCGTGACTTGGTGTGGCGGCGACCACACACCTCAAGAGATGGAGACCGAGTGCGCAATGCAACCCGGCCGCTTACGGCATTACTCGGAGTCAACGACTCAAGCCTCAGCCCGCCCGCTGGCGACGTAGGCTTGGGGGGCAACTGTTCTGGAGTGGCCCAATAGGCCCAACGAGACAGTCCAGCGCAACCTGCAGCAAGGGGGTGCTGCGCACAGCAACCAGGTGCAACATGGGCCAGCGGCCCATTCGACCAAGGCCGACCCAATTCGGCCCACACAAGGCGTGCTCCGCAAGACACGCCAACGGCCAGGGCGCCCCTATCACTATAAATACATGGCAGAGCTCCATAATCAGGTACGTTATCTCACCTTGTGAATCCTGCCCGAGCGTCACACTGACTAGAGCGTCGGAGTGTCATTGCAGGTACCACCCGCGTGCGGCCAAGACCCCAGGCTCTAGCCAGGTCCTCATCGTCCAGGCCAGGTCCTTCCTCACAGGTCCTTCCATCAGCGACCGAGCCAGGTCCTTCCGTGCGGCCAAGACCCCTGGTTTCAGCCAGGTCCTCTACGACCCAGGTCCTCAACGACCCAGGTCCTTCTATTGGTCAAGGTACATAACACCAACATTTTTTTGGCCAAACGACATCATGACCCATTCGAAGGTACCAATAGCACCAAGACATCGAAATGCCGTTTTAGGAACATCTTACTCTACAATATATATTTGATTACTCAATATTTCATTGCTTGATGCAGAATCAACCGACATATCTACATGCATAGGGTATTCATCTTTAGGGGTTGTCGCATTTAGATTTCTAAAATCCGTGGAAACTCGTAGAGCATATTCTTTTTACCAAAAGAACTATATTCAAAACCCACTCTACATATCTTGCTGTTCGAATGAACTTGGCATCGAGAAATCTGTGAATTTTTGCCTTGATCTTCTGAATGACCTCTAGTGCAAATCTTCGAGGACTTTGTTTCACTGTTTTCTTTCCTGGATATAGAAGAAATCTATTCTCTACCAAGCTCCTATCCAAACCAAGCATCTCTTCGTTATCCCAAGCAAAGCAGCCTTTGTATTTTATTATAATTTTAATTATTACCTCTTTCATAGTTGGATCTAACAAAGTACTTAGGTTCGTTGGTCTTGTTTTGTCACATTCTTCAACCAAATTCACCTCCTCCAAACAGGCGGTCAGGCCTAGGTATTATTAATGATCTAGGGATGCACCCACTAGCATAGGAACTTCCCCCTTGAAGTTCTTCAACACTCTCGATGTACTTTTTCATTTCTTCGATCCCAAATATCCTCTCTGCATATTCCACAGGAAGCACCGATACTACAACACAAATATCATTAAGTTCATCCTTGAAACCTGATTCGAAGACGTCAGCCATCAACACTGATACTCCACAAGCTTTTTTGCTGGCATTCTTTGGAACATTTCCACAAGCTTTGTGCTGGCATCTCCCTTTTGGTTAATAGTCACACTAGGACTTTGACGTGCTTGGCTTTGTATATATGCAGCCTTCTTCATTCTTTAATCCCTCCTTACCTGAGTCTTTGTCATGTTTTGATCTCTGAAACCATGGTTTTGGTTTCGAGCACCATCAACATTTGAACTTTCTCCCTTACATACACATTGGTAATTGTCAGCAATTATCCACTGCTTTGAAGAGGGACGATTCATTCCTCGACTACAAGAAAACTTCCATATAGCCACGGGCGTTTATACCTACGAGCGTTATGCGTCGGTAAAAGTTAAAAATAACACTTTAGTTTTTAAAATACACACGCGTTGTTGTCAACAAAAAATAACACAAGGTATTCATTCCCTCGCACGCTCAGCTCACGTTCTTGCTCTCTCATGCGCTCTCGCTCTCGCTCTCGCTTGCATGCTCGTGCTTGCTCCTTGGTTCTGGCTCTCTGATGCACTCTCTTCCTTTGTTCATGGCCTCCTCTGCACATTCTCTAGGTTCTCCTTCTATCTCTCTCTCCTAATTGTCAAGGTGAACCCTAATTTATCCTCCATGATTTTGCTTTATTTTTCGTTTTCTTTTTGTGCAAAAGCTTATGGAGATTTGAAAATTTCAGATTCGAAAAACTGATTTATCTCCCTCTCCTCTTTCTTCTTCAATTTCAGATTCGGAACTTTGATCAGATAATTAGGTCATGACTGCATATTGAAATTGGGAATGAAGTGTGGATTATGTGTTTATCTAGTTAAGGTTTCCTCTAATTTCTTCTATTTATTGTTCCTTCTTTCCTTTTTATTGAACATAGCATTCTGAGAGGGATATTTATTTGGAAAAGTTGCAAAGAATTTCTGGCATTGGAATTCCCGATGGAAAAGGTTTGCGTGCAATGACTTGGAAGGTAATAATAATCCTTTATGTTAGTTTTCAACTTTGGTGCTCACTTTGCATATTACTGTAGTAAAGATATTATATCTTAGCTCTTTGAAACTTTATCAGCATGGATTTTCTAGTGTTCTGTGTTCAATCAGTTTCTTCATTTGTTGACATGTGTTTATCTGTGCATCTTACTTCTTTTATGAGCAAATATTCTGTAAGAAAAAATTAAGCTGAAAATTTATCAAAACAAATTTGGAAGCAATATAACTAATTATTTGGCCTCTTGTTGTTGTGAGCTTTGTAATGAGTTTAAGATTCCCTATTATATCTCTGTTGATAAAGATAGAGATGAGAAGTAACTCGTTCTCTTTCTTTCATAAATTGCAGCCCATAATCCTTCTTTGCACGTGTATATGTCGGCTTTCCCAATTGAATCAAAGGGAGAAGGAAGAAGCTTCAAGAGTATGTCAATTTACTTCTTTATAGGCCAGTTTAATAAAAGCTGTTATGAGTATTGGTGGTTCCTTTGTTTCTAGTGAGTTTCTATGTATGATCACATCTTTTCCGTTATATCATATCAGCCAATTCTCTTTTGGTCGCGTATGATGACTTAGATCAAACTTCTGCAAGTCATGTAACACAAGTGAAAGTCAGAGCATTTACTGGCCTGGCATTCTCCCCGTCGTTCAAGTTTACCTTTTGATCATTCTGAAAATAGAGAAAGTTATTCTTTGTTGTTATGGACTGGATTTCTAGTGGTTGAAGTAAATTATTTTCACATATCTGTTCATGTATAATAGACGGAGATTGTGTTAAATCACAATCATATATAAACATTGCTAGCTTTCTTGATTTTCTATACACAAATAGTTACGTGATGATGTATATCTAATAATAATAATCAATCATTACCTTAACTCAAATTTTAGTTGGCTAGCCCACACAAGCAGGACAACAAATATAAAATTGCCTTTCCTTATGCACCCATGTCACTCCAGAACTGAAAATAACAGAGATACTTAATTGAAAGAAATCACTTTGATTGTACTACTACTGAGTAATGATACTTATTGATCTAATGGCCTTTATAATATTTCTGATGGCTACCTTCTTATTTAGCTTGCAGAGGGGCTAATTTTGGAGAAAACATCATCTCCCTTGGGAGTACTTTTAACGGTTTTCGAGTCTCGCCCAAAGGACTAGTACAGGTAAATTATTATTTTCATATTTTCCTTTTGTTTTTTCTCTTAACCTTCTTCTGAGACCTGGTTAACAGTATCTACATTCTAAGTCTAATAAATGCAGAAGATTATATATAGAATATGTTTTTGATCTGCTTGAATAGTTTAATATGGTGCTGTCAAGTTAGGAAATGTAGAAGATCGGGATTGTTACCCTTCTATAGTTTTATCTTCTTAATCAGTCCAATATACTTTGCTTTCCTTTGTTTGATCTATCTTAGTTACTTAATTTCTGATATTGAATTTTGAGTTCCCATCAGAAATCTATGATCGTACTTAGTGCCCTCTGAATTTAATATTGACCTGATAAGTTATGTTTTTATGCAGCACTACAATGAAGATGGTATGCTTTCTGTTTCTGACCTAATTGATGATTTTGGAAATCAGATAGCAACCAGCAAGGTTCAACCTTGAGTAGTTGTTTTTCACATTATATTTTGTTGTTACTTTTTTGTTTTGGATTATTTTCTTGCTAAACTATTGTTAGTTTGCTTCTATACCTGGATTTGGATTTGGATTGGGACTATGATTCAGAATTTTTCGATATTTTATTTTCAGATATTATGGCTTATATAAACTAATAACATCTTATTAGAATTTAGAATATTTATTTTGAAAATTGGAAATTGGATTTGTAGGTCATATCAAAGTCCAAATTTTCATCTTGCAATGGAGATTCTCATCCTTTCAGTTATAATGGGGAGGAATCTTGTGAGCAAACCGAAGATACTACGTGTGCTAGAAAAACCACTCCTCGAAAGTTCTCAAGGACTTCTCTACCTTTGTAAGAATTAAATGGTTTCTGAAAAGAATCCGTAACAATTGACTTGAATCTGTTATCATAATTAACTTGGATGATTTATTGTTGTCACAACAATTAAAAGTTTGTAGTTGTGTACTTGCTATTTTGAAAGATGAACATTGGATATGATAAATAGTCTTATATATACTTTTTGTATTGTTTGATTAAGATTTTTCTTTTGACAAAATTGTTTGATTAAGATATTTAATATATTATAATGTTTTGGTAAAAGAACAAAATGTTTTTTAGTGTTTTTCTATATGTATTGTGTAAATTATAATTAGATTTGGTGATTAAAAAATAAATTTGGTAATGAATTATAATTTATAATAGCAATTAAAATGATTTAATAAAAATTATAGCTTTTCTTGACGGACGGAACCGTAGGTAGAAGTCAAAATTTGAAATTATTAAAAAAAGATATAGTGACAATCAAGAACTGTAGGTTAAAGTATTGGGGGTAGGGAAAACTTTTACCCACAGTCAAAAAGGGGTTGTTAGACGTTGTCTACGGAGACGTGGGGAAATGTTAAGACTACTTTTAGCTACGAACTTTTGACATTCAGTGACGAATTTTGTCTGTGGGCAAAAGTCAAATTTCTTGTAGTGCTCTAATCCACTTATTCTGAGGAACTTCGTAAAAATTAAAATAAGTCTTTTGCCCATGAGAAGAAAGATGATTCATAGAAATTTCTGATTTACAACTTATACATGTTTGCTGTTTGTGTGACCTGTATTACCTATTGTAGCAGGTCACCTATACAACTGAAATTTACAATAAATGCTTATTTACAAATGCAACCTTATATATCCTGAAATTTACAATAAAAGCATATTTACAAATGCAACCTTATGTATCCTTTAACAACCACACACATCTCGAGATTGCTAAATTGGTAAATAATTTCACAATGGACATCAAAGTCCCCAATTTCTCTAGTTTCAACCATACAAATATCAAGGATCTTTGGTTCATAGTAGTTGACAGGCATTTTAAAAAGGGCCAATCTCTACTTTCATCGGGGCCTTATTTTTCTATTCGAAAATAAGGCATCCCTCTTCCATCCCAAGTAGGTAGCTCAGTTGACGAGCTAAGAGATATCGAAGGAGTGCACCAAAAAGAGTGCAATAAGGAGGTCCCGGGTTCAAACCCCGGAAACTAACATTCCTCCACCCCTTTAACATTGCTTATCAAAAAAAAAAAGGCATCCCTCTTCCATTTCTTTTAAATGATGTCCCTGAAACACATTCAGGTATTAGTAGCCCAAACACATTATGATATTTGTGATAATTCTTTCCTCTCATTTGTTTAGGCGTAGGAATTTTATGGTCATCACTCAAGACCAATTCTTTATCATTCAAAAGTATATCAAATATTTGATCAGGTTTATTGATATCAAAATCATATACCTTTTTAACAAACTTCGAACTTTCCTTTACTAACAATGGTTTCAAACCTAAACAATGTAAGGAGGTCCTGGCTTTAAATTAGCCAACTTAATTCTATTATACTCTTCTTCCTCGGGCTCACATTCATCCTCGAAATCTTGTTCCACTACGGCAACAAATTTTGCCTTGTCTTTTATATGAAAACGATCGTTATTATTGGTTGAAAAGTTTCATTTTTCTTATAAAAATGTTCTTTATCTTTCTTCAAGCATCGTTCATTCTTTTTGAGTTCTTTTCCTTATCAGCGTTCCATTTCTCAATCTGTCTAGCACTATCTGCTAATCGAGACATATCTCTTAATTTTTGCTTGATCATCTTCTTTCGAACAACATAATCAAAACTTGTTGCCATTTGTACTAATTCATACCCAAGAATGACAGTTAGACATCTAGCCTCCTATTATCTAAACTTACTGATATCAGGATCAATAGATTCTTATTGTTTCTTTTGAATGTTAGCCAAATCAATAACATTGACTTTATTCTCTCCTCGAAAGAATTATTCGTAGAAAATACTCTCTAAGTGTGCCCAACTAGGAATAGAATTTTGAGGCTGGGTGGTGAACCAAGTAAATGCATCTTTAGTTAAAGAACTTGAGAAATATTTCATTTTTAGAAATATCATTTGATCCCCACATTCAATTTGGTATCTGGCCACAATGGGCGGTATAAACACATCAAAAATCATTTGGTAAACTAAAAATCTAAATATTTTTGTTAGTAAATCTAAACAATTAGTGGGTAGAGATCAATTCAATACTTTAAAAAATAAAAAATCTCCATTACTATGATTTTAGGAGAAAAGTTGTCTAATTTATGTCATATAAATTTTAGAGATATATGCACTTATAAATCTAAATTCATAGTAATTAAGTACTTATCTATTGCTTTCGAGAAATGAATCACTACAAGAAATTTGACATATACCAACAGACACCTATAATGATGGTAAATAAAACTGTAGGTATAGCTTTGCTATACCTACAAACAATTAAACAACCGTGGGTATAGGAAATGGATATTTCATGGTGAGAGGCATGCAACTTCAAGTAACACATTCGAACAACATTCAGAAATTCAGAAGTACGACATGACGTGGATGAGTTAATTCATGATGTTTTTTTAATGCATCCTACAGAAGAGCCAAGTATTGGTGAAGACGAAAGGAATCTAGAAGTAGGAGAAAATGGTAAGTTTTATCGATTGGTAAAAGAGAATGAGCAAATGCTCTACCCGAACTGTGTGAAATATAGCAAGCTATCCTTTATGGTACATTTGTATCATTTAAAGTGTCTTCATGGATGGAGCGATAAATCATTCTCTATATTACTAGATTTATTGAGGGATGCTCTACCAGAAGGAAATGTATTAGTAGTCCTTATTGAGTTTTATTTAGAGAGCTCTACATAATTTTGGTTTTAATCAGTTCTCTGTAGAATGGTTAGTGAAGAATAACTAGATGTGCTTTTTTATCTAATATTTGTAATGTTCCAGGAAGAACTAAAGAAGCACAATAATGAGGCTGGAACATCACAATCAACCCAAAATTCACAAAGTGACACGCTTTGGAAGGAGGACATATATTTCCAAGTACAAGGACCTGAAAAAAAAGGACGTGTGTTGTATAGGCAAGATTCCTAAACCTAAGAAAGCGAATGTTGTTTTGTTTGAAAATCAAGAGTTACACAATAGAGTTAGGCAAATGGAAAGCGTTATGACAAATGTATTGACATTGATTCAAAATCGATTTGCTGGAGAAGATGTGAATGACATTGTTGAGGCGGCAAGACGGGTATTATAATTTACTCCTTAAGTTTTAATGAATGAAGTATGCATAAACTTACTATGCTGAGTATATAAGTTGTATTTTTTTTTTCTCAATAGGTTACATATGCTTCTAGTGTCCCTAGCCAAATGAATCCTCCAAGTTCGGACACTAATGATGATATCGATGCTAATGAAGATTAGAAGCTAATTTGGTTGTTGGACTAGGCTTACAAAATTAATAATATGAAATCTAATATTTTTGTAACTTTGGAGATTATTGTAATACTTTTTTACATTTATTTGAATGTCAAGATGATAATCTTAGATTGACATTTTTAACTATTTTGTAATTTGACATGATTGTAAGACTTGATTTTAATTTTCAATATAATTGGATTTTATTTTGTTTTATGGTTTCATAAACATATTTATTTATTTTATAATCATTAATGGCAAGTTAAAATATTTTGTATAGACAAATTAAAATGTTTTCCGAAAATTATTTTTTATTTTTTCGCATCTCCCAATGGTCATATTGACCGAGTTAAAGTCTCCAACGGTCATGTTGACCGGGTCAAAGTCAAACCGTAACGATTTTGATCAAAAGAGCCGTTGGCTATTAAATTCCTTCCCACGGCTATCTCTTCTTATGCCTATAAAAGGAAGACCCCTCCTCACTTCTTACTTAAACCACTTGACGATAAATCATTCCTCAAGTTTTCTCTCTTCTCCCTAAATTTCTTTCTTCTCTAGAAAGTTTGAAGCATTCCCAAGCTTAGTTTCTAAAGAGTGGTTTTTCATAACCAAAAATTTCTTTCTTCTTTAGAAAGCTTGAAGCATTTCCAAGCTTAGTTTCTAAAGAGTGGTTTTTCATAACCATATTGAGGGTGTTTATCTTAGAGCGAATTTTCACGGTGCAGTGAACTTTCGTAGCAGCTTTGACTGGGCTGTTTTATCCTGGGGACGTCGTGGTTGATAGCCAACTTGCACGTTGGAGCAGTGCCACGAAACGTCTTAAAGAGAGCGACCTAGTACGCGACTCATCCCAGTAATCTCTTCGGCTTGTTCTTGAAACCAGTGTTGTTTGGGGAAAGTTCTGGCTAGGAAAGACTTGGTACTTAAGAGTGTCCATTGTGACCTACCCCTCTTTCCCGGGTACCTACTCGGATTAACATTTTTAAGACGTTTCTAATTCTGCCATGACAACCGAAGAAATTACTGGTGCTGGTTCCGCTGAAACAGCTGAACAGACTAAAACCGCAAATGAAATACTCCTATGGAAGGAGCATGACTATCTCTGTAAGAATTTTATTCTGAATGGACTAACTGATGATCTTTATGATTATTACAGTACCTGTAAGTCCGCCAAGGATGTCTGTGATGCTCTGAAAAAGAAATATTCCTATAGAAAGAGAATAATTTTCTCTATACTATTTATCAATAGAAAGAGAATTGTTTTCTCTATACGGTCTAATAATAGAAAGAGAATGATCATCTCTATAATTTTTAATTCTACGGAAAGAGAATAATCATCTCTATAAGAATGAATTTTTTTAATTCATATTTTTTGAAATTATTTTTTACTCACATCTTTTGTTGCTAGTAGTGGTTAACACTTAACGGTTAATGATTTTATATCATAGAATTGCTTTTGTTCTCAATAGCAATAATATTATTTTGGCTTAATTACAGTTTTGATCCCCTTATTATGACCAACTCACGATTTTGGTTCCCAAAGTTTTAATTTGACGATATTGATCCCCCTATTTTCCCAATTTTTAAAATCAAGGTCCCCCTCAGATTTGGTCAAAATTGAAAGTCAATTTTGACTGACTTATCCTACGTGGCAGTCCACGTAGACTGCCATGTAGGCGCACTGTTCCCTTTTTTTTAAAACTGTTCATAGTCCCTCTCCCCTCCCCCCTCCTGAACCATTCCCCCACCGTGACCCCCTCCCTCACCCCAGCCACCACCCACCCCCCTCCGTTAGCCACCACCCACCCCTCCGTGAAAACTATTCGCGAACCCCCCCACCCCTTCACTGTTTCGCGAACCCCTCCCCCCTCTGCGAACCCCTCCCCCTCCCCCTTCCCCACCCTCTCTGGTTCTGCGGAACCCTCCCTCACCCTCTCTGGTTCTGCGAAACCCTCCCCTCACCACCACCACGAACCAGAACGCCAAACCCAGACTCACTGAACCCCTTCGCACCTCCCCCCTCGTTTTTCCCGTCACCGGATCTGGAACGAAAGAGAGAGAGAGAGAGAGAGATCGCAGAGAGATCACAAAGAGAGAGGGAGAGATCGCAGAGAGGGAGAGTTCGCAGAGAGAGAGATCGTAGAGAGGGAGAGATCGTAGAGAGAGAGAGTTCGCAGAGAGAGAGAGAGAGAGATCGCAGAGAGGGAGAGTTCGCAGGGGGGAGGGGAAGGGTTACAGTGGGGGAGGGGAGGGGGAGGGGGAAGTTTACGGTGGGGGGAGGGGAGGGGTTACGGTGGGGGGAGGGGAGGGGGCTGTGAGAGAGAGGAGAGAACAGTGCTGAGAGAGAGAGATGAATAGTGCCTACGTGGCAGTCTACGTGAACTGCCACGTAGGATTTTTGGTCAAAGTCAGTTTTAATTTTGACCAAATTAAGAGGGGGACCTTGATTTTACAAATTGGGAAAATAGGGGGATCAAAATCGTCAAATTAAAACTTTGGGGACCAAAATCGTGAGTTGGTCATAATAGGGGGACCAAAACTGTAATTAAGCCTATTATTTTTTTTGAGAAGTTATGTGTTTCACGATTTATTGCAATATATAATATTGAAAATAGCAATATAATTTTCTAGAAAAACTTTCAAAATTAAAACTGTAATCGGGCTCAAAAGAATAGCAACTGGAATGGGATCCCCAAATTTCCCATATTCTAAGCTTCAACTACCACCACCTAGAAATGATGCTGCTCTTTCATTTAATTATTTCAATTACGAGAGACCAGATCATATGACACGCAAGTGTAGGAACAGGTCAAGCTCTGCCTCGCAGGCTAACCTGATCGAATAGCAATTTGTTGCTATAAATTTATGAAATCAAAATTGTTGGTGAATGCGAAAGTCGATGGATGGTTAAGGGCATCGCTCGCCGTGATCATGCTATGTTGTAAACATACACCGTTGCTGAAAATAAGAAAACTATGTTGAGTCTGGTGAACTTTTTTTAAACAATGATTTTTTTAACGCATTTTTTACTTCATCTATCGGAAGTTTGTTAACTATACTAAACTTTTACACGTCTTTGACTTTGACGTGTAAACAAACGCATTCTTTTCAATAAGAGCCAGATAGTTTTTTTCAAAAGTTATTTTCTTAAATGACTTAAAAAAAAATTGTGATTTTTGTAGTCAAGAAAGAATTTTCAGGACTTCGCATAAATCAGTAAGGAAATCTGAGTATTAGTTTTGACTCACTCAAATATATGCGTATAAGATAGAACGTTAACCAAAAATGGAAAACGATAGTTTACGACTTTTATTTTTAATTGATTTGACTACATTGTAGTATACTTTGTGAAAAAAATAAAAGTGAAGTGCTTGACATATTCAAAGTTCTCCATTACAGAGTTTGAAAATCAATTAAGTAGAAAGATTAAGATCTTTTATAGCAATTGAGGAACGGAGTATGATTCTCATTAATTTAATGAAATTATACATGTAACGACTGCACTATATTCTCCCGAAATGAATGGTAAAACAGAAATAAAGAATAGAACTTTTACCAAAATTGGTAGTTGCTATCAAAACATTGTAATACGATCCAAAACCAATTATCACCGCCTGTCGATCCAAAGCCAATTATATGTTTACCAAATGACTGATGAGTGCCGATCCAAACCCAATGCAATGTCTCTAGTCACTTCACAAATAGAAAATGCAGAGCGTAAAGTTCCAGACAATATTATCTTTCCATATATAATATTCATTTTGAAATCCGCAACTTAAAAAATTGGTAGGGAAAACTTATAATAAATGCTCTAAGTCTCTAACGAAGTAAGAACAAACACACTTTATATCATAAAAAATGCTTATATAGATATTAGTAAATACTTAACCATAAAGCCATATTCATAATCATCATTTGTTACTTTCTTTTATGACTTCTGGAGTATAAAGAAACATTAATATGCATTACAAATTTCTTTGGTACAACATTTTCAGTAAGATCACGCATTTATTACACACATGATGAAGAAGAACTTACAGATGCAAACAAGCATTATTTTACATGCCAAACTTCACACTAATTATAAAGATAATTAAACACTTACACACAAAGCCAAATCCATAACTCCTTATTTCTTATTTTCTTTGTGACTTATATATATATATGGAGCCATCTATGCCTTGAGAAGATTAGCATCAATGTCTTTAGTGCATTTGCTAAGGTAATCCATGTATGCATTTGGAGGATCAATATCCTCGTTGAGCTTCTCATATTCAACAGTCCATTTAACAGCATCATGACCAGTACCCTTGTTATCAATCACTTCAAGGATGAACTTAAACACCTTATAGTGCTTATCAATATCTTCACCGAAGACCCTGTAAGTTATTTTTTTGTTTTGTTCATCAACATCCTCAATTTTTTCCAGACATTGGTGGACTTTGCCGTCTGTAGTTTCATGGGGGGAGTAAGATCAATAACAATAAAATATTTGAAAATAGTTATAAAATAAGACAATGATTATATGTTATGAAAACTAAAATGGTATTTTTTTAAATTACAAAAGTAATATGTTATCTTGCTTTTATTTTATTGTTGATTATTGATTTCAAGTATTTATCTATCAAATTAGTCCATTATATTTTCTGAAGCCAAACAAACAATGCTCTCTCTTTGAAATATATCTTGTAATTATCTTAGCAAGACTAAATTTAATTTTTTAATGATTATTTGCAACTCTGGTGCCAACATAGTTAAGATCATAACCCAGAGCGAGGGGTTCGGCAGTTGGTGTGGATCCTCCCTTAACCAATGGTAGGGAGTTCGATCTCAACTTGAGTACAGAGCAGCGTTAAAACTCTGGGCCAGCTCTCCTACCCTCTCGAGGCTCCTCCAATAAGCGAAAAATTAATCACTGTTTTCCGTGCGATGGATATCCGTGTTTAAAAAAAAAACATAGTTAAGATCATAAACGATACACGATGCATCCCTTTAAATTCTGAAACCGAACAAATAAAAAAGACAAATATTTAATTATTTCCAAACCAAAATCAATCAACTTATCCGCCTCTCTTTACTTTCTCTGTACCAAAATCAATCAACTTATCAGCCTCTCTTAAACTTAGCCGCCTCTCTTTATTTTCGCCGTACTCTTCTCTTCTTCTTTGCTCACCCAACATAGAGGGTGGGTTTAAGTCAGTTTTTATACCGCTTTTCAGTTTTTATACTTAAATCACCTCTCTGAAATCACCTTTTATATCGCTTTTCAGTTTTTATACTTAAATAAGTGGTTACCACATTATTGTCAAAAAAAAGTGATTACCCTATAGGTCTGACTTTTATTTCATATTGTTTTGTTGATTTTGCCGTTCGAGTGCGGCGTTATTGTTGTTCGTCGTCTTGGTTGGGGTTTTTTATTTCCCATCTGGTTGCAGTGTTCCATTGGTTCACATTGATAGATCAACTTTGATTTATTGCAGATTCAACTAATAACTAGGGCTTCAAAGTTATAGATCCTAAAGCATGAGTAAATCGGTGGCTTTTATTTTGTCAAATTTATAGGCATTTTGCAATTCTATGCTATTTACTTGGGTGTTGAGTTTGTTTGCAAAATCACTCTTTATGTTTTTAGCAATACTAAATTTGTATTATTATCAATGTAATGAATGAATTTGATGAATGAATAAATATCTTTTTAGTAAAAAAAAAACAAAATCAATCGATTTCAGTTGGCATATGACTTAAATTAGAAACATGATTACCTATTACATAAGTCCAGTGTTTAATCGAATCTGGTCCATGCCAGTGATCACCTTCATGGAGCTTGGTTCCATGCACTCTTTCACAATGGTTTTGCACATTATGAAGTTCTGTTGCAAAGAGGTTGAAGAATTTGGCAGCTGGTGATTTGATGCCAAGTTCTGTACTGAGTTTTCCAGCGAGTACCATGACTGTAGAGAGTGAAACAATCAACTCGATAGAAACAAGAAATGAACCAAATAAAATAAGGATATTGAGAGGAGGTGCAACGAGTAGAGATCTGGCCATCCCTTAAATAGAAATTATGCGGCCCACCTAATAGCTAGCTGTCAGATAAAATAAAGACATATATCTTCAGAAAATTGGTTATTCTTGTGTTAAGAATATTATTATTAATTATTAATAAAATAAGTAAAGACAATTTTCAGTAAAATAATTTTTCACCAACTTTTCTAAATTAAGAATTTATTTTATGTTTTTGTTTTGAAAGTTTTGTAAACTAGTGTTTTCAAACTTAGTTATTCGAGTATCGACTAACAACTATCAAACTATGATTCGTTGTTCTTTAGGCAATTACTCTGGAAAAAAACTTCGTTCCTCAGATATGGGTTTCTTAACTATTCCAAAAAGTGTTATATTCAGGCGGTGAATGGTTTGAATACATTATACAAAGCTGTGAAGATGCTTAAGGTATAAAGGAAAGCTAAATTGCATGAAATTACATTTGTATTTGATTGATTGTAGATGTAAAATCATTTACAAGCATAGTCAGAAGACTAGTCACTACTGGCAACGCCTAAATTTGCAATGTTTAAAAAACCGTTCTGAGATAACAATAGCAATGGTTCTTTGTTCCCATTGCTAAATTGTTTTGTTGTTATGTTTTACTAGGCAATGCGTAAAAACTTTTCTCGAAAGCTTTGTGGCAACGATATTTAATCCAACTTTTTACGGAATGGTTTAAACTGCTCTCCTAGAGTTCAATAATTATAGTAGTTCACCTTAATTAACAAGGGTTACATCTACTCCTCACAGCAAGCAAGTATTTCCACTATTTTCCAAATAGCGTACAAGCACTACAAAAAAATCCCTCGCTAAATGCCCCAAAGAGAGAGAGAAAGAGAGAGATAGAGAGAGAGAGAGAGAAAGAGAGAGGGAGACGATTTTCATGCAAGGATCTTAGTCATAACGGTCTTATATAAAGATATAAATAGGAACGGTTACAATTTTGCAACTGTTAGAAGGCATGAGTGGGAGAGCGGGTGAGAATGATGTTACGTGACTTCTCACGTGGTTGAGTGAAAGGGACATCGTTGGTGGAAAAACGTAGGCTTACGGGGTTCGAATTCTGCTCTCCCCTCCCCTCTAACAACTAACACACTAATTACTAACCACTTTGCCTATCTTAAAAAAAATAGCTGCTACTAATAGTTTCACTTGAAACAACTATCTATTTTTATCAAGCAATTTTTTAATAAATAAATATTATAAGGCAAATAAACACAAAAAAAAAGTAAAACAATTTTTTTGTCATGAACATGTGTGCCTTTGGAGCACTTCAGAAGACATGAAGTATGACTTCTAAGCCTTGAGAAGACACTACTAAGTGTCTTCTAGATTAGGTGGAGCCTCGGTTATGTGTAACTAGCATTTGATGAAATTAAAACTTTCTTCTAAAAGTAGTTTAGTAAAACTATCAGCCAATTGATGGTTTGTGTCAACAAAAACCAATTCAATGTCTGTAACACCCCGGTATTTTTATCAAGTAGAAATACCCAAGTGTACCATATTGAAATCATCAGAGATATATTTCCTGTTTAAATACTGAACACCACTATAAAATTTTCACTGAATAACAACCGAACAGTCTTAAACATAAATAAGACCATAAACCATCAGTGAAATACAGTGTTCAATATCGTACAAGAAAGCGGAAGAAAATACATAATATTGTGATACACAGAATACAAGGGAAAACATAAACTAAGCACAACAGCTAAGTCTTCAGCAACCATCCAAGTACAACCTACTCGTGCTTCTTGGATCTCCTCTTTCCCTGTTTCTCTGTAAAACAACAACATTTAAACAATGAGATACAATCTCAGTGAGTTCTACCGAGACCCCTAACCACGCTCTCGGTTTATTTATAAAACCTTAACCTGGCAATCCTGTTATTGAATTGCAATTATTCACTGGTAATTCGATTAATGAATTACAAACATAAACTTTTTAGTATCTAGCACGTCACCAACTACCGCAAGCTTAGGTGAACCCCGCATAGCCAATAGGTGTACAATGTCTAAAGGCAAAAGTAACAACATATGGCCCTAGGTCAAGGGCTCATGACTTCCCTCACCTAGTATGCTATTTCATAGAGGTCGTCACCTCGACTAGATATAATATATACATATATCAAGAATCATAGACCGGTTTAGATGAATACTTAATAAACATCCCGCGTCAATTACATAGTTCAATAAATAGAACGTACCATAGACCGGTTTAGATGATTTAACAATCATCCCGCGTCATTTATACAATATCACATAGGACTCATAGTCCGCTTTCTTTTCGATAAAAAAAAACATTAAGTCCGCATTCGCTCTCGCATACTAACTCGACACTTTTCAACATAATTTTCAATATCAAAAACAGTTCATTTTGCCTTAAAAATAGAATATTCAGTTAGGCCTCTGAATAAGCTTTCCAACGCATCTTAGAACACCTCAATCGGGTTCCCGGATCAAAAGTTATCGCGAAACGAAAAACAGTGTTTGGTTGCTGAAATTCTGCCAAGTGGCGCGAGAGTGGCGCGCGAACAGACAGCAGGTTCTGCCAACTGGCGCGCGAGTGGCGCGCCGCGCGCAAGTGGCGCGTGAACAGACAGCAGGGGGGTCTGTCAAGGGCAGAATTTGGCGGTTTCGCGCGAAAACCGCGATTCCGCTTAATTCCGATTCTCGTTCCGATTGAAAACAGTTTTCACACACATATAATCAAACCCAATCAACATCAAACAATCAATCAAAATCATAATCAAATCGAATTTATCAAAACGCGACGTATTTTCCAAATATCGGTTTTTAACCCAAAATCTCTCAAATTCAATTACCAAACAATATTCCAGTCCAGCGAAAGCGATAAAACAGTTAATTATTTAATTCGAAACGTAAAATCCTAAACGTGAGGAGAACTCACCCTCGAAGCGTGTGCCGACACCGAGACTTCAAAATCACCGAGACTTTCCGCGAGATCACTTTTCTGACAAAACCACACGAACGTTCCCCGAATCCATTCCTCGCTCCGGTGACACCCGAATCCGCTTCCAACGCTTTCCACCTTTCCGCTCAATCCCGAGACCTCTATAATGCACTATTCATCATCTTCCTCCCCTAACCTCCATGACACTATTCACCAAAACCCCAAATCACCCAACTCGCTCCCAATCTTTCAATCGAACCTCAATCAACGATCCATCATCCTTGGGTTCGCGCCAAACTCCATCCCAAGCCATCCTTGAGCTTGAACCATCAACAAACCTCCATTTCCTTCAAAATTCGAAAATGGCAAAGTGAGAGAGAGAGAGTTGATGATGTTGATGTTGGTACCAAATCGAAGAGGAAGTAGCGCTGAACATTTTTCGTGTTGGACGGAAGTCGTTTCGGTGAAGTCTTCTCTCTCCCTCTTCTCTTCTCCCTCACGCCACTCTCTCTTCTTTTCTCTCCTTTTCTCTCTTTTTCTCCTCTGTAACTCTCTCTCGTATCCTTTCTCTCTTTCTTTCTTAATTCTTTTCTTTCCTTTCTTAGTAACACACACACACTTATATTTATTTATTTAATATATAAGCTGTAACGCGGTCAAATTACCATATCGATCGAAATCTCCTATTTCGATTCCAAAACTTCCTTGGTCCATATTATCCGGTTAACGATCCGATGACAACCAATAAATAATTTTAGCACTCAGTAAATTTACCCGTCAAGTACTAAATTGGTTTAATTGGGTTTACACCCAAATAATTCTATGGATTATTTTGCGGATGTTACAATGTCTTTCTTTTGAACCTGAACCCTTATAAAATGATGTTGATATCAATATGATTAGATCTTGAATGTCGAATAGGACTTTTTGACAGATTTATAGCACTTGTATTATCACAAAAGATAGAAATACTTGAGTAGTTTAATGAGAAGTCCTCAAGTTAATTTCTGATCCACAAAATTTGAGAACAACAACTTGCTGATGCAACATATTCAACTTTTGTTGTGGATAAGGCTATTGTGGTTTGCTTTCTACAGCTCTAAGATATTAAAGATTCTCCAAGGATTTGACATGATCCACCACGTGCACTTTCTTTCAAGTTTGTCACCAGCATAGTCAGCATCACAGTATCCAACTAGGTCAAAATGAGTGGTCTTTCTATACCACAGACCAATGTTAGGAATACCAACAAGATATCTAAATATTCTCTTGACAATTGTAAAATGGGATACCTTAGGAGCAGATTGAAATCTAGCACACAAACCTACTGAGAAGGCAATATCTGGTCTACTTGCTGTGAGATGTAATAGTGAACCTATCATACCTCTATATTCCTTCTCGGATACTGGTGTTCCTTCTTCATCTTTTTCAAGACTAGAAGAAGCGTGCAATCGCTTGAAGAAAGAGGAATCACTAATTGTCCAAACATCTAGCCGACTCCACGGCTAGGACTCAAGTGTTTGACGACAACAGAAATAATGGTTCCTTTCTCTGATTGTTAAATTTGAAGACCAATAAAGTATCTTAATTCCCCCCATTAAACTCATATCAAATTCACTCTTCATAAGGTTTCCAAAATCTTTGCAAATTTTTTCATTAGTTGCCCCAAAGATGATATCATCAACATAAATTTTAACATTAATAAATCATCTTTGTGGGTTTTTCTGAAGTGTGTAACATCAATTTTGCCTCTTGAGAAACAAATTTGGATCAAAAGGGAAATAAGTCTCTCATACCAAGCCGTGGGAGCTTGCTTGAGTCCATATAGAGCCTTAGTTAGTTTAAAAACATGGTTAGGTTTCTCTTGATCAATAAAACCAGGAGATTGGTGTACATACACTTCCTCATTTTGAAAACCATTCAAGAAGGTAGTCTAGATATCCATTTGAAAAAGTTTAAAGTTTTTTGTGAGCAACATAAGCAAGAATAATTCTAATAGCTTCTAATCTATCAGCAGGTGCAAATGTTTCATCATAATCAATGCCTTCTTGTTGTATCCTTGAGCCACAAGTCTTGCCTTGTTTCTTATTACCTTTCCACTTTAATTCATTTTGTTTCTGAATACCCATCTTGTGCCAATCATAGATTGATGTTTTAGAGAGGGAACCAGATTCCATACTTCATTTTTCTCAAATTGAGCAAGTTCTTCTTGCATAGCTTCAACCCATGATTCATCAACTATTGCTTCATTTAAGCTTTTTGGTTCAATTTCTCAGATGAAACCACTTTGAGAAGATTCTTTTCTGAATGAACTTCTGGTTCTAACTGGTTCTGAGGTTTCACCAATGATTTGATCTTGTGGGTGATCTACCACCATTCCCCCGCTTCTAGGTAGTTCAAAAGCTTGTGTAGATTCGATTTGTGGATCCTTCAGATACATAGAGGATTGAGGAATAGTGCTTGAATCTTTCTTCTCAGTATTTACTTTCTCCTTATCTTTTTATTTTTTTGTCTCAGTGGTTACTGCTTCTGCCCAAAAATATTTTTTCAATTTTAGAAACATTCAGCATTGTTCTAGCCATCTCTTGCAGAGTTCTATTTTTTCTTTCTACAACTCCATTTTGTTGTGGTGTTCTAGGACAAGAAAAATTGTGTGTTACACCATTTTCATCAAAAAATTCCTTGAAGCAAGAAGTTTCAAATTCCCCTCCATGGTCAATTCTAACAGCTGAGATGTTACAACCAGCTTCATTCTGAACCTTTTTGAAAATTTTTGGAACTCAATGAAAGCATCATATTTGTTTTTCAAAAATAGCACCCATGTATACTGATAACTCTTATTTATAACAGTTATTTATGCATTCTTAAGCATAATTCATTGTATGCTCTTAATTAATTAGTTGTTTTATGTTTGATAATATCATGTTTTGATTAATGAAGGTTGCATTCCTGAGTTAGAAATATTTGGCACTTTGGTGCCCATTTGTGTGCTTTGATTTGTGTGTTCTATTGCTGCAGCAACAGTTGCCACAGTAATGCATTCATGCGCAAGATGAGAGAGAATGTTGGAAGCGCTGATTTTAGCGCATTCCAGCTGTCAACCAAGGACGGGTGCACTACCTAGGATGCCAACACCTGGAAAGAGAATATTATACCTTTTTGATGGACACATGTACTTTTGGGCACGCAATAGGACAAAGGACACATCCAAATTAGGGTTTTCTTGGATCATGTACCCTATAAGGACAACATTCCTCTTCATTTATCAGGCTAGGTCTGAAAGGAGAAAGTATAGAAAAAGCTTTCTACCATTTTTGCCCCGAAGCTACCTCAAATTACTAAATTGGAAGATCATTGCTGAAAGTGTTGTTGCAGCAACGACATGAACTAACCATACTTGAAGAATTGCTAGCTTGGGAGCTGATTCGTATCTTCAAGCCTCAAATCTTGGAGCCTACCTTCGGTTTCTTCATCTTAGTATAAATTCTTTCTTGTATTTCTTAGTTATGACTTTAGCATTTATGTTCAAGTTATTTTTCTTGTGTTGTTCGCTCATTATGAGCTAAATACTCATAGTTGGAATGTTGGGATCTATGTAATGAAGTTTTAGTGCATTTAATGAAGTGTGTTTGATGTTTAAGCATTTTATCTTTTGCGAAAGTAATATTTCCATCTTAAATTAGGAATGGCCAACTAATTTCAAGTAGAATATGTAAATTCTGAAAAGGTTTATAAATAGATCTCAAAAGAAAATTTGGATAGTGAGTATTAAAGGACACTTTAATACTCGTTGCTTAAACCCTAGACATATGAGGGCAAAATCCTTAAGATGAATACTGTGCATTTAATGAAGTTTTAGTGCACTTTAGTAGATTTACATAGTGGACACATTCCAACACATTCTCAACTCTGATTTTCATACCCTTTACTTAAATTGTTATTTAAAGATGCTTTCAAAAACTTGTGTCAATTTATTTTCCCTCACTAAATTGCTAGCCAAATTAAACACTATTTAGACTTCAATCCTTGTGTGAACGATCTCTATTTATTATTATACTACTTGTTAGACTGTGTATATTTGCACATGTTTTCACACAACAAGTTTTTGGCACCGTTGCCGGGGATTGAAAAGTTTAATTGCTTGTTTAATTACTTAGTAAGTTAGTGATTTTTGTTTTCTAATTTTTGTTGTGTTCTGTTTTTGTTGCTACGGCATCCATTGCTACAACACTAGTTGCTGCAGCATATGCACAGACAGTCCACACCAGAATTTCAGTTGGATCCAGAGTTAGAAAGTTTGTTCTGAAGGTTACGAAGGATAAATAGTAATCCAAGACTTATTGAATTGGGCAGAGTTGTTGTCATGGCCTCTATACATAAATCTCAGATTACATCACCTTAAGGTTCACAACATCATGGAACTAAAATAGGTCAACCTAATGGGCATCCTCAAGGTTCTGAAGGTTGTGAGTGAAGTCACTGCTTTATCTACCCAAGTTGCATCCCTTACCAATATGATCAAAAATTTAAGTACACCCAGTGTTGCAGCAATTGAACAAGCCCCAGCAGGTTCTGCCAGTTGTGTTTATTGTGGATGAGGTCATCTATATGAAGAATGCCCAGCAAACCCTATCTCAGTCAACCATGATGGATACAACAGAAATCATAACCCTTATTCAAATACCTAAAATCCTGGGTGGATGGATCATCCAAATTTCAAATGGAGTAACAATGCAGCACATAGTGCAGTTCTAGCAACACCACCAGGATTCCCTGCTCAACCCAAGGCAGCAACAGCTCCAACAGTTGTTAATTCTATGGAAGCTATGCTTAAAGCTTTCATGAATGAATCCAAGACTCAGTATCAAACTCAAGGGGCTACTATCAAGAACTTGGAGAATCAAATTGTCCAAATAGCCACTACTCTCACCCCAACGGCCTAGTGGATCGGTACCTTCCACTACTGAAGCTTCATCTTCAAAAGGGAAAGAGACTTGCAAGGCTATATCTCTGAGGAGTGGAGGATTTGGCAGGGCCAGTTGACACAGGTGGTGGTACAAAAAGAACAGAAAAAGAAAAAAAATGAAAAAAATGAAAAAAAGAATACAACAGATGCTGCACCAGTACCATCATCTAAGCTTGTTCAATCTGTGCCACCTCTGCCCTTTCCTCAAAGGTTAAAGAAAGTTCAGCAAGACAAGCAATTTGGCAAATTCTTAGAGGTGCTGAAACATCCTCACATCAATGTCCCTTTGGTTGAAGAACTACAACAAATGCCCAATTATGAAAAGTTTATGAAGGATGTGCTGACTAAAAGGAGAAGATTGGGGGAGTTTGAAACTGTAGCAATGACAGAAGAGTGTAGTATGGTCATTCAGAATAAGCTTCCAAGAAAATTGAAGGACCCTGGCAGCTTCACTATCCCTTGTTCCATTAGGGGAATCATATACTGGCCGTGCTCTATGTGATTTGGGTACAAGCATCAATTTGACGCCCAAATCCATATTTACACAGCTTGGTATTGGAGTTGCTAGACCCACCATTGTTACCCTTCAGTTAGCAGATAGGTCCATTGCCTATCCTGAAGGGACAATAGAGGATGTGCTTATTAAAGTTGACAAGTTTGTTTTTCCTGCAGATTTTGTTATTCTTGATTTTGATGCAGATAAGGAGGTGTCCATCATTCTAGGAAGACCATTCTTAGCTATAGGGAAGACTCTCATTGATGTGCAGAAAGGAGAATTGACCATCAGGGTCAATGACCAAGAGATCAAATTCAATGTGATGAATGCTCTCAAGTTTCCTGAGCAAGGGACTGAGGAGTGTTCTTATGTGGTCTCTCTTGATGCTGTAGTTCAGAAACACTTTCACAAGCATAGTAACCATCTGGTCAAGGCTCCTGCTGAAACTGAGAAAGAAGAGCTTGTGAAAGAAGGTGTGTTAAATGATGATGCAGCTGTCAAGGAAATTTGGGCAAGGAAGTATGAGTCTTTGGAGATGGAAGACTCAAGTCTCAAGAGGAACATTCCTTCAATTGAACAACCACCTTCACTTGAACTTAAGGAGCTGCCCAAGCATTTGAAGTATGTCTATTTTGGGGAAAATGATATATTGCCTGTGATCATTGCTTCTGCCTCACCAAAAGTCAAGAGCATGATCTCATTACTATCCTAAATGGCATAAGAAGGCAATTGGGTGGCAAATGGCTGATATAACGGGGATTAGTCCTACCATTTGCATGCACATAATTATCTTGGATGAAAATTAAAAGAATAGTATTGAAGGGAAAAGGAGGCTCAATCCTATCATGAAGGAGGTTGTCAAGAAGGAAATCATTAAGTGACTGGATGCTGGCATTGTTTATCCCATTTCAGATAGTGCATGGGTGAGCCCTGTGCAATGTGTTCCTAAAAAAGGAGGGTGACAGTGGTAGCTAATGAGAAGAATGAGCTAATTCCTACAAGAGCAGTCACAAGTTGTAGGATATGTATGGATTATAGAAAACTCAACAAGGCTACAAAGAAGGATCAATTTTCTTTACCATTCATTGATCAGATGCTCGATAGATTGGCTGGTAAAGAGTTTTATGGTTTTTTTGATGGCTACTCTAGTTACAATCAAATAGCTGTTGTGCCTGAAGATCAACAGAAAATGACTTTTACATGCCCTTATGGTACTTTTACCTTTAGAAGAATGACATTTGGGTTATGTAATGCACCAGCCACATTTCAAAGGTGTATGATATCAAATGTTTTTGAGTTCATTGAGAAGTCTATGGAATTGTTTATGGATGATTTCCCAGTCTTTTGGGAATCATTCCAACTGTGTCTCAGTAACATGGAAGAAATTTTGGATAGATGTGAAGAGACTAATCTGGTTCTGAATTGGGAAAAATGCCATTTCATGGTACAAGAAGGGATTGTCTTGGGTCAGAGAATTTCAAAGAAGGGAATTGAAGTTGATAAAGCCAAAGTTGAGGTAATTGAGAAAATGCCTCCCCCTACTAATGTAAAGAGTGTAAGAAGCTTCCTGGGGCATGCAGGCTTCTACAGAAGGTTCATTAAGGACTTTTCTAAGATATCAAAGCCCTTGTGCCAATTGCTACAACATGACACACCTTTTGTCTTTGATGAACCTTGTGTGGAAGCATTCAACAAACTGAAGAAAGCACTAGTTTCAGCACCAGTGATTGTCACCCCAGACTAGAGCAAGCCATTTGAATTGATGTGTGATGCTAATTGTAACATCCCCAAAATAATTAATAGAATTATTTGGATGTTAACCCAATTGAATTATTTTAGTACTTGACTGGTAAATTTATTGAGTGCTAAAATTAATTATTGGTTGTCATAGGATCGTTAACCGGTTAATTCGGGGCAAGGACGATTAGGAAACAAAATTAGAGATTTAGGGCAATGTGGTCGTTTGACCACATTACCACTTAATATATATGAAAAGAAAGGAATAAAAAGAAAGAAAGTGAAAGGAGAAACAGAGAGAGACCCATGAGAAAAGAAAGAAAAGAAGAAAAAAATGGAAGAGAAAAGAAAGAGCGGGTCACGAAGAAGGAAGAGGAACAAAGGAAAGATAGGATCATCAAATCATCATCCATCCTACACGAATGTTGATCACAATTTTATCCTCTTCAATTTGGTACCAATTTCACCACAAACAACTCACTCTACACCAATCCACCATTTTCGAATATTGTAAAGAAAATGAGGGATGTTGAGTTTCTTGGTTCAGTATTGTCTTGAAAGCTTAGGCATATGCCATTGAGAGGTTGATTTGTAAGCTTGGAGTGAAGAAATTAGAGTTTGGTTGGGTTATGGTGAGTGAAACAAAAATGGGGGTTTATGTTTGAATAGTGCTTCATGAGGGTTGCAGATGATGAATAGTGTTTGATGATTCAAGGATGATTAGGAACGAACCCGAAGCGTATTGAGTGCGGAAAGAAGTTCAATTTCGCGAATTGGAAGCTAGTTGGTGATTAGGGTTCGAATGGCGGGATATCGAGGAATTCGGTATTTCGGTCAAAAAGATGTCTCGTGATCGAGTGGAAAGCTTTGGGAGCGGATACGGATCTCGCCGGAATGTGGAGTTGATTCGGGGAGCGTTCGTGTGGTTATGACGGAAGAGAAATTTCGCGGAAAGTCTCGGCTATTTGTGATTTTCATCACAATTGGTGAGTTTTACTCACCCTTAGGATGATTTTGTGGTACAATGACTTTTACGTTGATTGGTTTCGAGAGTTTTTGAGTCGAAAACCGTTATTTCAAAATATATCGTATTTTGGCAAAATTTGTTTACATTGAGTTTTTGATTGATTTGATTGACTGTGTGATATTGATTGGGTCTGTTTTTATGGTTGTTTGAACTGTTTTTAATCGGAACAAGAATCAGAATTGAGCGGAATAGCGGATTTCGCGAGAAAGCGCAAGATCTGCATCTTTCAGCAGATGGTCGCGTCGCGACCAGGCTTGTTTTTGCAACAAAAATGTCTGACGCTTTTCGCATTGTGGCGGTAGCAGTTCGCGTCGCGGTGCTATGCAGTTTCTCAGCAACTGTACACTGATTTCGTTTTCGCGATAACTTTTGATCCGGGAGCCCGATTGAGGTGTTCTAAGATGCGTTTGAAAGCTTATTCAGAGGCCTAACTGAATATACAATTTAAATGGCATAATAAACAGTTTTTGAAGTTTTAAATTGTTTTTAAAAGCGGTGAATTAGTTTGCGGGAGCGAACGTAGACTATGTTTATGGTACGAACTAAATGTTCAAATAAAGGTCTTATGTAAATGAACTATGAGTCATATGGTAGTATATATATATATAATATCGAGTTTGGGTGACGACCCATGGGTCTAACATACTAAGGCGGGGTAGTCATGCGCCCTTACCTTATGCCCCGTGCCATTAAGGAAAGTACTATTGGTAAGGGGGTTCACCGGGAATATAGCAGAGTTGCCGTCGGTGTTGTGTTACAAGTTTGTAGTGCGGTCCACCGGGAATATAGCAGATTTGCAGTCGGTGTCGTACTGAGTCTTAACAGGTTCACAGGGAATATAGCAGAGTTGCAGTCGGTGATCTGTTAAAAGTTAAATAATACGGTTCACCGGGAATATAGAAGAGTTGTAATCGGTGCCGTGTTAAGTTAAACATGATTCATAATTGGACCGAGAGTGTTAGTAGGGGTCTCGGTAGAACTCACTGAGATTGTATCACATTGTTTATATGTTGCTGTTTTACAGAGAAACAGGGGCATCGGAAATCCAAGAGGCACGAGTAGGTTGAGTTCGGGCGATTGCAGATAACTTAGCTTGATGCATAAGTGTATGTTTCCTTTTGTTGTCTATGTACTACAACACTATGTCTTTAGTGTTATGACTTTCTTCCTCTTTCTTGTATGATATTGAACACTGTAGTTTGCTGATGGTTAATGGTCAGGGAACCGTTATGGTCTTGTTGTTGACTAAGACTGTTTTTTTTATTATTCAGCGAAAAATTTATAGTGATGTTCAGTATCTAAGCAGGAAATATATCTCCGATGTGTTAGGGATGGTGCATTTGGGTATTTTTACTCGAACAAAAATACCGGGGTGTTACAGTTGGTATCAGAGCAGTTTGACCTAGTCAGACTTAGTTTTGGGTTGAGTCGATTCCTTGTTAGTCCTTGTTGTAATTATACTTGTGATGCTAAGAGACATTGAGCCTGATCAACTTAATACTTAGTGCATCATAAGTGGAATTATGGCAGGATGATAAAGACGCAATCCTCAACCAAAACCGGAATCTCCAACCGGTGCATCCTCAGGCAAGGTGACATGACAGTGGAAGAATTCATCATTAAGTTTGAGAAGTTGTCTCAGTTTTACCAAGTGGTAAAGTATGCTCCGAATCAGGAATGGAATATGCAGATGTATAAGAGGGGCCTTCGTGCCTATATGACTCAGGGTCCCAGTTCTTATACTGTCACCAATTATGCTGCCTTAGAGCAACCAGCCTATGTCGCCAAGGATGATCTCAAGGAGAGTACTGGAAAGGAAAGAAGTTAGTTGAATTACCAACCCGGAATGCAATGTCCAAAGATAATTTCATCAAAGGAGAAGCACGTGCAGCTCCTCGATTCTTCAAAGGTCAGAAGATGTTCTAACTGTGGAAGACATCACCAGAGTGATCGTCCGCACAGATCAACCGATGCTATTATTGTAATGAAGAAGGTCACTATACAAATAAGTGCCCTGCAAGGAAGAGTTCCAAGGAGTTACAAGCTGCTCTAAGGCAAGGACGAGTCAACACTCTAGATGCTTAGACAGTTACAACTGCTGACAATTTACTGAGGGTCGTGTCCAGACCTAATCTTAGTGTCAAATTGTCCACTTGTCATAGGGGACAGAAATTTTGTTGTAAAATTTATTTGCTTGCCTATGAGAAGTATGGGCATCGTTCTGGGTATGGATTGGATGGCTGCAAATCATGTAACAAACAACTGTGCCGATCGAACTATCAGCTTCGCTTTTGAATCAGTTGGATTGTCATTGACAAATTCTGAATCAGTTATCTCTTCCACGTCAGCAAGTCACTCACTATTCCAAGGTGCGAAAGCTTATAATTGTTATGTTGTCTGCATCCACTGAAAGTAGTTTAGATTTGACAAACGTTCAAGTTGTGAATGACCTTCTGGATGTTTTTTCGGATGAAGTTTCTTCTGTACCTCCTGACCGAGAGGTAGAGTTTTCAATAGAGCTGGTTCCTGGCACAAGATCAATATCTATTGCTCCTTATAGAATGTCTCCTTTAGAATTAAAGGAATTGAAGTCTCAACTTGAAGAGTTGATCTTTAACAGGTTCATCCGACCGAGCGCTTCTCCATGGGGTACTCCGGTGTTACTTGTCAAGAAGAAAGATGGAAGTATGAGATTGTGTATTGACTACCGACAACTCAACAAAGTGACGATCAAGAACAAATATCCTTTGCCAAGGATACACGAATTGCTGGATCAACTTTGAGGTGCCGTGGTGTTTTCAAAAATTGATCTGAGGTCAGGTTATCATCAATTAAAGGTTAGAGCCTTAGATATTCCGAAGACAGCTTTCCGTACTAGGTATGGACATGACGAATTCGTAGTGATGCCCTTCGGTTTGACTAATGCTCCGGTGGTACCTGGATCAATTTGTAGTTGTTTTCATTGATGATGTCGTGGTGTACTCGAAGACCATTGAGGAGCATGTTCAACATCTCCGCATTGTTCTGAATGTACTCCGAGAAAAGAAGTTGTATGCGAAACCTTCAAAGTGTGATCCTGGATACCTGAGGTAAAATTTTTGGGACACGTGAGTTCCCAATCGGGAGTTGCTGTGGATTCCAGTAAAGTGGAAGCTGTGTTAAACTGGGAGCAACCATCATCAGTCACAGAGATCAGAAGTTTCTTAGGTCTAGCCGGTTACTACAGAAGATTTGTTCAAGGGCTCTCACAGTTAGTTCTTCCACTTACTCGGTTGACTCGTAGGGGTCAGTCGTTTACGTGGGATGCCGATTGTGAAGAATATTTTCAAGAATTGAAAAATTAGTTGACTTCTGCTCTGATCCTGATTCTTCCGGATCCGTCATTGGAATTCCAAATTTACAGCGATGCTTCTGAGAAGAGTTTAGGATGTGTTCTCATGCAGAATCAACAAGTGGTAGCTTATGCATCCAGGAAATTAAAGTCTCATGAGGAAAATTATCCGACTCATGAATTGGAGTTTGCTGCTATTGTGTAAGCACTAAAGATTTGGAGGTATTACCTGTATGGGTCTCGTTTTGAAGTCTTTACTGATCACAAAAGCTTAAGGTATCTGTTTGATCAAGAAGAGCTGAATAACAGGCAAAGGAGATGGGTAGAATTTCTGAAGGATTATGACTTCGAGTTGAAGTATCATCCAGAGAAGGCCAATGTTGTAGCTGATGCGCTGAGTAGGAAATCTATTCACACGGCAGAGTTAATGATGCATGAAATGGAATCGTTAGAGTCTTTTAGCTCTAAGACGGGGTACATACATAAGTTTCCACTATAGTGGCAAGGTTTTGGTGTTAACCTTTCGCTTGCGAAGGTTAACAATCAGATAGTATTATGTGATTCCGTTTGACAAGTCAAACGTGAATACGAATGTGAAAGTGAGGTGACTGCTCACTATTTTTCACGATTGTGGGTATCCATCAAAGGATTAATTGATGGATATGCTTGCAAGTGACTGAAATTTCTGAAGTGAAGATAGGCGTGCGGCATGGTAGTTTTGAAAGTCATTTTGTGAAAACCTGCATGCTAAAGTTAAATTTTTGGAACGAATCAAGAGGCTAATAAAATCTGATTGAGGAAAATCATTGGAGGCGTACTTAGGTTGAAGGGAAACTCTCAACGCCTATTGGCCAATTCGGAAAGGAATTGGGTGCGTCGTTGGTAAAGATATCGTGAGGAAAGTTGCAATAGAGGAAAAAGAAGCTATGGGTTTAGTTTAATAGTTGTTTGAAAACAACTTTGAGGTGATTTGATTGTTTCCAAATTTATTTGATGTCCTCACGGCTTATTTATACGTGTAAGGCCAAAGTTTTTAAAACCCTCCTTCCATCTTTTTGAAAAAGTTTTACCTCGAAAAGTTGGAAGCGAGTCAAGAAATTTCGCCGTGACTTTCCGTCACATTTTTCAAGGTGTACTAGAACTGATAAGGATTTTTAGAAAATTGTTGAGAACGTGTTTACCCCCTTTAGGAAAATCATGTTTGTTCTTACCTCTACCGAGGAGTACCAATATGTGGACCTCATTTTCAACCTGTATTTCTATCAAGTGCCTCATATTAAACCCTTTGATTTAGATTAATCAAAGTTGGGGTGTAAACGAGGATAATTGGAATAAAGTTACGGAAGTGTTTTCAAACGTAGTACCAAGCCTATGGAGGCGAATGATGAGTTTCTCGTGTTGATTCGTAACAAGAGAGTTCAGACTATAACCTTAGAGCGTTCTAGGGTAGTAGTAGAACATACTTAAAGATTGACGTGACAACTTGGGAAGATTTTCTACACTCATTTCGTTAATCCAAGATTGTTTTTCAGCAAATTTAGACCTTTCTGAGAATGTCGATTATCGGTTAGTCAAATAATGTAACATCCCCAAAATAATTAATATAATTATTTGGATGTTCACCCAATTGAATTATTTTACTACCTGACAGGTAAATTTATTGAGTGCTAAAATTAATTATTGGTTGTCATAGGATCGTTAACCGGTTAATTCGGGGCAAGGACGATTTGGAAACAAAATTAGAGATTTAGGACAATGTGGTCATTTGACCATATTACCACTTAATATATATGAAAAGAAAGGAATTAAAAGAAAGAAAGGGAAAGTAGAAACAGAGAGAGACCCGTGAGAAAAGAAAGAAAAGAAGAAAAAAATGGAAGAGAAAAGAAAGAGTGGGTCACTAAGAAGGAAGAGGAACAACAGAAAGATAGGGTCATCAAATCATCATCCATCCTACACGAATGTTGATCACCATTTTATCCTCTTCAATTTGGTACCAATTTCACCACAAACAACTCACTCTACACCAATCCACCATTTTCGACTATTGTAAAGAAAATGAGGGATGTTGAGTTTCTTGGTTCATTCTTGTCTTGAAAGCTTAGGGATATGCGATTGAGAAGTTGATTGTAAGCTTGGAGTGAAGAAATTAGAGTTTGGTTGGGTTATGGTGAGTGAAACAAAAATGGGGGTTTATGTGTGAATAGTGCTTCATGAGGGTTGAAGATGATGAATAGTGTTTGATGATTCAAGGATGACTAGGAACGAACTCGAAGCGTATTGAGTGCGGAACGAAATTCAATTTCGCGAATTGGAAGGTAGTTGGTGATTAGGGTTCGAATGGTGGGATTTCGAGGAATTCGGTATTTCGGTCAAAAAGATGTCTCGTGATCGAGTGGAAAGCTTTGGGAGCAGATACGGATGTCGCCGGAACGTGGAGTTGATTCGGGGAGCGTTTGTGTGGTTATGACGGAAAAGCAATTTCGCGAAAAGTCTCGGCTATTTGTGATTTTCATCACAATCGGTGAGTTTTACTCACGCTTAGGATGATTTTGTGTTACAATGATTTTTACGTTGATTGGTTTCGAGAGTTTTTGAGTCGAAAATCGTTATTTCGAAATATATCGTATTTTGGTAAAATTCATTTACATTGAGTTTTTGATTGATTTGACTGATTGTGTGATGTTGATTGTGTCTGTTTTTATGGTTGTTTGAAATGTTTTTAATCGAAACGAGAATCGGAATTGAGCGGAATAGCGGATTTCACGAGAAACCGCAAGATCTGCATCTTTCAGCAGAACGTCGCGTCGCGACCCGTCCCCATCGTGTCGCGACCAGGCTTTTTTTTTGCAACGAAAATGTCTCTGAATCTTTTCGCGTCGCGACGGTAGCAGTTTGCGTCGCGACGCTTTGCAGTTTTTCAGCAACTGTACACTGATTTCGTTTTCGCGATAACTTTTGATCCGGGAGCCCGATTGAGGTGTTCTAAAATGCGTTTGAAAGCTTATTCAGAGGCCTAAGTGCATATACAATTTAAATGGCATAATAAACTGTTTCGGAAGTTTTAAATTGTTTTTAAAATCGGTGAATTAGTATGCGGGAGCGAACGTAGACTATGTTTAAGGTACGAACTAAATGTTCAAATAAAGGTCGTATGTAAATGAACTATGAGTCATATGGTAGTATATATATATATATATATATATATATATATATATATATATATATATATATATAATATCGAGTTTGTGTGACGACCCATGGGTCTAACATACTAAGGCGGGGTAGTCATGCACCCTTACCTTAGGCCCCGTGCCAATAGGGAAAGTACTAATGGTAAGGGGGTTCACCGGGAATATAGCAGAGTTACAGTCGGTGTTGTGTTACAAGTTTGTAGTGCGGTCCACCGGGAATATAGCAGCGTTGCAGGCGGTGTCGTACTGAGTCATAACAGGTTCACCGGGAATATAGCAGAGTTGCAGTCGGTGATCTGTTAAAAGTTAAATAATACGGTTCACCGGAAATATAGCAGAGTTGCAGTCGGTGCCGTGTTAAGTTAAACAGGATTCATAATTGGACCGAAAGTGTTAGTAGGGGTCTCGATAGAACTCACTGAGATTGTACCTCATTGTTTATATGTTGTTGTTTTATAGAGAAACAGGGGCAGCGGAAATCCAAGAGGCACGAGTAGGTTGAGCTCGGGAGATTGCAGATGACTTAGCTTTATGCTTAAGTTTATGTTTCCTTTTGTTGTCTATGTACTACAACACTATGTCTTTAGTGTTATGACTTTCTTCCGCTTTCTTGTATGATACTGAACACTGTAGTTTGCTGATGGTTAATAGTCAGGGAACCGTTATGGTCTTGTTGTTGACTAAGACTGTTTTGTTATTATTCAGCGAAAAATTTATAGTGATGTTCAGTATCAAAGCAGGAAATATATCTCTAATGTGTTAGGGATGGTGCACTTGGGTATTTTTACTCGAACAAAAATACCGGGGTGTTACACTAATGACTTTGCCATAAGAGCTGTCCTTGGCCAAAGGTATGATTAAGTTTTCCATTCTATCTATTATGATAGCAAAACACTTATTGATGCACAGTTGAATTACATCACTACTGAGAAATAACTATTAGCTGTTGTTTTTGCAATTGACAAATTTAGATCATACTTAGTTGGAACTAAAGTAATTGTTTTCACTGATCATTCTGCCATTAAGTATTTGATTGCTAAGAAAGATGCAAAGCCAAGGCTAATAAGATGGATTCTCCTTCTCCAAGAATTTGATCTTGAAATTAGGGATAAAAAGGGGGTGGAGAACCAAGTTGCTGATCATTTGTCTAGATTGGAAGGTGAAAGTGCAGATAATCACAGTGGAGAAATCAAGGAGCTTCCCTGATGAACAATTACCCGCAGTTGGTGGTGCAGCAGCTGATGCTGCAGCAATAGATGCTGCAGCACCTTAGTATGCAGACATTGTGAATTTCTTGGTTAGTAAAGTGGTTCCTTGTGATATCAATTCTCAAAAGAAGAAAGGGTTATTTCATCTTGTCAAGCAATATTAAGACGTTGTGTGGCTGATGAAGAACAGCACTTGGTGCTGCAGCAATGCCATGCAGCACCATATGGTGGCCACTTTGGAGAAATGAGAACAACAACTAAGGTGCTGCAATCTGGTTACTATTGGCCTACTATATTTAAAGATGCTCATGATCTGTTTAAAATGTGTGATAATTGTCAAAGGACTGGGAATATCTCAAGCAGACATGAAATGCCATTGACCAACATTTTAGAGGTTGAACTCTTTGATGTTTGGGGAATGGATTTCATGGGACCTTTTTCCCTTCCTTTGTCAATCTGTACATACTTGTGGCTGTTGACTATGTGTCTAAGTGGTTTGAGGTTGTTGCTCTGCCTAACAATGATGCCAAGTCAGTCAGCAAATTCTTGCAAAGGAACATCTTCACCAGATTTGGAACTCCTAGGGCA
The DNA here is from genome assembly GCA_039519185.1 of Astragalus membranaceus. Lineage (NCBI taxonomy): Eukaryota > Viridiplantae > Streptophyta > Magnoliopsida > Fabales > Fabaceae > Astragalus > Astragalus membranaceus. Next base: position 54,276,769 of record CM076846.1, read on the forward strand.
ATTATCAGTGATGAAGGCTCTCATTTTTGCAATAAGATGATTGATCACCTGCTTGCCAAATATGGAGTGAAGCATAAGATAGCTACTGCTTACCACTATCAAACAAGTAGTCAAGCAGAACTATCTAACAGAGAGATAAAAAGAGTTCTTGAGAAGATGGTAGGGCCTACAAGGAAGGATTGGGCGAGTCATTTGGATGATGCTTTATGGGCCTACAGAACAACATTTAAAACTCCATTGGGAATGTCTCCTTATAGAATTGTATATTTTAAAGCTTGCCACCTGCCATTAAAGCCTCAACATAAATCATTTTGGGCAATTAAAAAGCTCAATTATGACAATGAGAAGGCAGGTGCAGCTAGGCTTTTACAATTGAATGAGCTCGAAGAAATGAGGCATTTTGCTTATGTGAGTGCATAACTGTACAAAGCCAAGACCAAAGCTTGGAATGATAGAAAAATCCAAAGGAAAGAGCTTATTGAAGGGTGACAGGTTCTATTGTTCAATTTTAGACTCAAATTGTTCCCTGGGAAGCTCAAGTCAAGGTGGTCTGATCCATTCAAACTGTTTTAGGTATATCCCCATGGTGATGTAGATTTGTATGATGATGCCACTAAATCAACATTCAAAGTCAATGGTCAGAGGGTAAAACCATATTTTGGTGAGCCTATGGTGAGGGACCAGGTCACAAAAGAACTGCAAGACCTCTAACATTAGAGGGTAGTCTGGCTGAAGACATCTAAACCAAGCGCTACTAGGAGGCAGCCCAGAGGTTTAAACTACTAAATTGTTTTTTATTTCTATTTTTGTCTTGCAGGAATTTCAGCAAAAATTTAGTGAATTGTGGTAGCAGTTGGTACTGCAGCACTGCCTTCGGCAGCATTGCTGCAACAATGGTTGTGATAGCTACAGCGCTGGTAAAAGAGGCGAATTTTCCTATGTCAACAAGTTATTACTGAGGAGACATTGCCCTATCCAATCAAGTCCCACCAAACACGCCACCTGTCCCACCAATCAACCCATCCGTACAAGTCGCCCTAAGCCTCAACGACTATGATATTAAACTCCCAACCTTCCAAAACCGTCATCATTAAAACCTCCCTCCTTCTCAAAACTTCTATCATCTTCATCCTTGTTTCAGAAACCAAAATCTTCTCACACACCTCCATCGCTCACAAACACTATTCCTACTACCCTAACCCCAAATCGTTCCAATCGCATTGCCATCGCAACATCACCATGGCTCGTAGTAAACAAAGTGCAACGCTGGAAAACGTCAATCAATTGCAGCTATTGGTGAATCGAGTCTTTCAAAGCGAAGAACTTCAAAGAGAAAGGCTGATGGTTCCGATGATCCCAATAAATTTTGCAAAATGAAGTTCTGGGCAGAGCGAGGTTTCCAACTTCAAGGCGCATCAGATGCTTTCACATCCATTGTGAAAGCATTAGGCTGGGAAAGATTTGTTCAGCAACCAAGTTCATTTTATGAGAACGTGGTCCGTGAGTTCTACGAAGGTATATCAGAGGCAAAAGATGGAAAACCTCAGTTCTACTCTATTGTGCGTAAGGTACCAGTGAAGTTTGATTCAAGAATCATCAATGAGACTTTAGGCTTGGGTTACAATGGTCTGTTGTTCGCTAAGAAGGTGGAGAGCTTTGGAAAGAAAGAGATGAAAGTAGTCAAGAAAGATGTCACGGTGCAAGGGACAGAGTGGCTGAAGAATAGTACTAATGAATACATAATCACAAGGGGAAATCTTAAGGATACTGCCAAAGTGTGGTTTAACTTTGTCAAACATTCAGTTCTCCCAACTTTGCACACAACAAATGTGGAAAAGGAAAGAATGTTGCTGTTGGTGCAATCTTGGGAGGGAAGGATGTTGACGTTGGTAGGGTTATTGCAAGAGAGATCCTTGAGTGCAAGATCAAGTCAGCAGGCTACCTGTTCTTTCCTTGCTTGATCACAGATCTCTGTGTCAATGTTGGAGTAGAGATAGAAAAAGGAGAAGACATTGGTTACCCCCTTTCAGCATTCCCAAATGTTCTGAGTTCCACGAAAACCATTGTTGAAGCATCAGGAAATGATGCAGTCCTGCAGCAATTGTTGCTGCAGCAACGTGCTGTCTGGGTGTTCCAAAGGAATCACCATGAGTGGCAGAAGAAATTATTTCCTGAGAATTTCAAGGGTAAAGTTCTAGATGAACCTCCTATGTTCCCTGAATGGGTTCTGGAAGAAGGATTACAGGGGGAAGATACCCCTGAATTTGTGCATGAAGTGGAACCATTAGTGGAGGAGGAGCTGGAAACACCTGCAGAGAAAAAGAAGCCCAAGGTTGTTAATAAAAAGGGATAGAAAATGGTAGTAGTAGAAGAAGAAGAAGATCCGTTGTTCTCTGATGATGAAGAATGCTTGACTAAGGAGGACAAGCAAGAGAATAGAGAGATACGGACTGAACTGAATAAGGAGAGTGATGAGGAAGATGAGGATACAACTGAGGAGAGTGAGAAAGAAGAGAAAGAATGGGAAGATCACTCTGACATGAGATGGTGCCTAACCCAAACACAAAACCACCCACACCACCTCAATCACCACTCAACCAACCCACCATAAACCCCCAACCAACATTCAACCACAACAACTACCCCAACACACTGATACCCCGAAGACCAACCTCAAAAAGACCTCGAACCTATACCTGAAGCACCTCAACAAGACTCTAAGCAAGTGCCTGTTGATGATGCAGCAACAGAGAATGCTAAGACAACTAAGAGCCCAAGTGCCACTTCAGCTAAAAAAGTTCGAACAAAATAATGGCTAGGAAGAGGAAGTTTCAGAAGGTGCAAGAAGAGCAGAATGAGGAGGGAGAATGATTGGAAGTTGAAGAGGAGGTTCAAGTAGAGAAGGCTGTCACTGAGAAAGATGATGCTACAGCATCTAATGCTGCAGCAATGACTGAGGAAGAAAAGGTTGCTGCTGCGACCAAAGTAGCTCTAGAATTGGTAGCTGGTTCTGTGTTAAAAATGAAGGAACCCTCTCCTGCTGCTGGGTCTGCTGTTACAGACTCATATCCAGTGCTGCAGCAACCTGTTGCTGCAGCAACAGCAGTGAGCACTGCTGGTAAAGAAGAAGCCAAAGGTCTACCAGCCTAGAGTGAAGAGGGGATCCAAAGTCAGAACAAGTCCAAGGTCTAAACCAGGAAACCCTTCTTCTTAATCTTGTGTTTTAATTTCTGTTTTTAATTTATTTCTTTGAATAAACCTGTTGGATGCTTTAGCATGTGTAACAACATCCAACAATTGTGTTAGTTAAATGTTTTTGTGTTTATGATGTGTCGTTTGTTAGGCCTTCCTCATTAGATTGTTTCATGAGCAGTGGGGACACTGGTGAGTTCTATGTAGGGGGGAGGACCTAGGTCAATGTTTTGTTATGAGAAAGGCATGTTCAGTTATATTAATGAATAAAGTTTAGATGTCATTTTGAGTCAAACTTAATGATGAAAATTGTGAGAATGAGAGAATGCTGCAGCAATGAATTGCCTTGCTTGTTAAGTGAACTATTTTACCTTTGATCCCACACATTACCCTAGGTTTAGGTAAGAACTCAGTAAGCTAAAAAGAATCTGATACTAAGTTAGTTGTGGGTAGACCTAGGTTGTGCCAAGCTTCTACTAAAAGCTTAGGGTAGTGTTATACCCCAATTTTGTCCGTCTTCTTTTTCTAGTTTTAGTCGTTTATTTTACTTAAATCGTGTTTTGAAGTCGCGTGATTACGAGAATTATCAGTATGGCGTCTCAGTTACTAATCCTGGTCAATTTCAATGACCCTATTCGACTAAATCGAAATACCGTTGTTTTAAATTAGGCATGCACGCGAAGGATTGATCGTTTCGTGCGTTCTTCAATTTAATCTTCGTATTTGGGATTTAGTCGAACCTAATTGGGACTACCAAAGTCATTTTTCTCGCGATTGGGCTTGTCGTTTCAATTTGGGCTTAAGAATGCAATTCCAAGTTAATTTTTAGCGTTTTTAGTTAACAGGCCCATTTTTCTATTTTTGGGCCTCGTTTTAGCGTATTTGTTTAGTCTGGCTCGTTCTCGTCTTTATATTTGGCCCGACTCCTTTTTTCTTGTTATTAATCTTATTTTGTTTATATAATTTATTTAAGCAATATAGCATCAAAAAATGACAAAAAAAATTCTATTTAATTTTATTTACAACTTAGGAGAGTTCAAAGGTCCAAATGTCCAAAAAATACAAAAAAAATTACATCAAAAAAAGGCCCAAATGGCCAGATCCGAAAATGCAAGTAATAATAGGCAGCAGCAGCAGATTTAGGGTTTTCCAGCAGCTGCTCCCCAAGCTGCTGATGGGCTTGGATCCAAACCTGAAAAATTATTCAAAGCCCAGTCAAAATACAAATTAATGCCTAAACCTAGAAATGTAGTATAAATCAGCAGTCAACAGCAGTAGCAAAAGGACAGACACGATTTTTGAGGTAAACTGCACCAAAAAAAAACGATTAGGGTTTTACACTGAAACCCTAATCCCAAAACAGTGTTTTCTGTCTTTGAAGTTCTAAAAAATTTTCATTTTCAAAGGGCCAGTAGCAGCAACTACAGATCTAGAACAACAACAGTAAACCAAGCAACCAGCAACAAATCGAAAATAGTTTCTTTTCTTTTCTTTTTCCAGAATAGGTTGAGACTAAGGTACCCTCCTTTCCTTCGGATTTGTAAATAGATTATAAATGTGTATGTTTTGTTTTTTTTTGTATTCATTTATTCTGTACCCCAAATATGTTGAACTAAGTCTATGCTATGCGATAAAAACAACATCATTCAGATCAAAAATGGACTAACAAAAAAAAATGAAATAAACAAAACTAACCTTAGTGTGCTCGCCGGAGCTCCGGTCGTCTTCTCCGGTGAGCTCCACCATGAACTCCGGCGACCCAAGCACCATCACCATCCACCAGGGTTTCGCGCCCAACACCGTCCAACACCAAACAACCACCGTACCACCACCTAACCTCCCTTCACCACCGTCGGACCCCCTTTCCCATCGCGAATCAAACCCAAATCGTTACCGTCACCGCCGGCGTAGGCGTACGTCCGAACACAACTACCACAAACCAACCCCTTCGTGAAACCAGTCTGGATCGGAAAAAGGGAGACCATACCGTTGAGAAGGAAGCTGTTTCGGTGTTGGAGAAGGAGGGAAGAACGGAGGAGAAGAGAGAAAGTGGATCGGTGAGATGAAGGAAGAGGCGAGGTCACGGAGGGGAAGAGAGAGTGGATCGGTGAAGAGGCGAGGTGATGGAGGAGAGGTGAGTGGGTGGCGGTGAGGAGAGAGATCGGAGCTAGAGGAGAGGATTAGGGAACGGCGAGAGCTGGGCAAGGCGAAACGGCGAGGAGAGGGGGATAGCGGTGGTTCGGTGAAGAGAAGAAAAAAAACAGAGCTAGGGAGAGTGCGAGAAGACGATCGGTATAGAGGGGAGAGAACGGTGGAGTCGCCGTTGCAAGGAGAGAGAGAGAAAGGGAATTAGGGTTGAAGAGTGGGGATGCGGCGCTGGGGTTGAAAAAAATGAAATTAGGGTTTCCCCAACTTCAATCACCTTATATTCATCTGATTATTTTCTTTTTATTTTATTTTTATTTTTTTTATATATCTGATGACTACTTACACCCCCATTTTTAACGACCTAATCCCCGCGTGCAAGCCCATCTTCCTAAGCGCAGCCTAGCCAAAAAAAAAACAGTGGGCTTGTTGTCCGCACCTCATTTTTTTTTATATACCACCCATGTCTCTAAACGCGCCCCCCTGTTTAAATATTTCGCACCCCCCTACGCAAGCCCGCCAGTCAGAGTGCAGCCCAGTTCACAGAAAACGAACTGGGCCTGATTTCTGCACCCACTATTTTAAAACGCAGCCCTTTTCTGTTAACCACACCCTATTTTGCTACTACACCCCCTGTTTCTCTTCTTTTAATTTTGTTTCTTTCCCCTAAGCGAACTTTTTTTTCACAAACTTTTTTTTCCCAAATAATGGATAAATATTTCCACGAACAAAAATTAATCCAATTTGCGAAAACTCTTCAAAATCAAACTTTGTTAATAGTCTTGTGAAGCCTTTGCTTGCATGATTATTAACAACGATGTACTAGTAGTGATCACTTGGAGCCTTTGCTCAATTGATCATCATGAATGCCTGAATTTTCCTTAAAATTTTCACTAAATTAAAAACTTTGTTAATAGTCTTGTGAAGCCTTTTCTTGCATGATTATTAACAATGAGGTACTAGTGGTGATCACTTGGAGCCTTTGCTCAATTGATCACCATGAATGCCCAATTTTCACAATTAAACAAGATAAAAAAAAAGAAACAAAAAAACCTTTCTCAGGACAAACAAGAACTACGTAGCTTTGAATTCTCCATCGCACCGGGAGATACGTAGGAGCGGGCCATGTCCCGTCAAGCACTTCTTTCTAAAAACCTTTAATTTTTTCCTTTCTCTCCAAAAATAAAAAATTTTATTAAGTTCTTTAATTCATTTTCAATAAGAAATAAAGAGGCAAATTAGATATTTTTCAAATCAATACTAAAAACCTCACATTTAATTAAAGGTTCCCTCTCAGTAGAGAGGACGTGTGAGGTGCTAATACCTTCCCCGCGCGTAACCGACCCCCGAACCCAAAACTCTCAGTTTTCAAAGGCCAATCGTTTTCTAAAAAGGTTTTTCTAATACTTTCGTTAAATAAGTATTGGTGGCGGCTTCATTGTTTTTCTAGAAAAGTTGTGAACGAGGAGGGTTCTCCCTCGGGGGGCTTTTTCGGGCGCAACAGCTGGCGACTTCACAGGGGACACTAAAAATTTTTTTTTACAAGTGGGTCAAGCCTAATTAATTAAATGTGTAGTTTATATGATTGATTTGAATATCTTGCTTTGCCTCTCTTCTTCTTCCTTTTTCATAAGCATGTTACGTCCATGTGCATTCTTATTCTATGTTTGCTTTAGCAATAGATAGTTACTTCTATGCTTAGTTCCCTCATGCATTTCTTCCCCTTTCTTATCATGTCCCCTTCTTCTCTGCTCCCTTTCCAATGGTTAGCACATGCATACTTCCCTTTTCTTATCATGTCCCCTTCTTCTTTGCTCCCTTTCTTGAGGTAAGTAGTGCATTGTTATTGGCACCCTAGATTAGTTTATATTGGATCGATATTGATCCCTAGGATAAACAACATGCTATTTGTCTGGACTGCTCTGGATTTTTCATTTGCAGGTGGGGAAGGGTAGTTATTCCTAGGTGTTGTGCCCTCGACACACACTTCACATCCTATACTTGTGAGCATTGAGTGGGGCCTAAAACCCAAGGTCTGAACAAAAACCTAGGAGAGTGGGAACGATTAGTGACTGCCATTCGTAGACCTTTGTCTGTATGGCTCTCATGAAAGTTCCGCCCAAGAGTGCGCTTTGTCATGATGCCTCACACTCGGTAGCTTTCTACGATTGTGGGTGCCATCATGAGAGAGACTTTAGCTCTTGGTTGCCATTGTAAGGAAGTGATTAGAACCTACATGGGAGGATTACCCCTTTCGTCGACTTTAGACCCTAGGATTCCCACCCTTTGTAGGACACGGGGGCACGCCTTTGTTTGTTGCATTAGTTTAGGCATTCCTTTTTCTTAAACTCTATTTCAAAAATCGTAGAAAATATTTTTCAAATCAACACTTAAAACCACACATTTAATTAAAGGTTCCCTCTCAGTAGAGAGGACGTGTGAGGTGCTAATACCTTCCCCGCGCGTAACCGACCCCCGAACCCAAAACTCTCAGTTTTCAGAGGCCAATCGCTTTCTAAAAAGGTTTTTCTAATACTTTCCTTAAATAAGTATTGGTTGCGGCTTCATTGTTTTTTTAGAAAAGTTGTGAACGAGGAGGGTTCTCCCTCGGGGGGCTTTTTCGGGCGCAACAGCTGGCGACTTCACTGGGGACACTAAAAAAATTTTTTTACGAGTGGGTCAAGCCTAATTAATTAAATGTGTGGTTTATATGATTGATTTGAATATCTTGCTTTGCCTCTCTTCTTCTTCCTTTTTCATAAGCATGTTACGTCCATGTGTGTAACAGCCCCAAAATAGTCGTTTATTTAATTAATTAATTAAATAAGGTGATGTGGTGAGAATAATAATTAAATTAGAATTTTTATATAATAAGGTGCCTTATTATCATTGGGGGTGGTGACATTAGTATTTAGGGCTTAAGTGATGGAAGAGAGCCCATGACCCATGACCCACTCACTAGGCACTTAAGTGAGGGTTTAACCTAGGGTATTATTCATTCACGCTTTTTAGAAAAAGAAAAGAAGAGAGAGTCGTGAGTGAGAGATGAGAGAAGGAGAGCGTATGGCTTGGAGAAGAAAACAGGGAGAAGAAGCGCTAACCATGAGGAGAGAAAGAAGAGAGGAGAAGAAGGATTTCGTGACTTCAAAGGAGAGAAGGAAAAGCTAGGTTTCCAAGGGTTCTAAGCTAAGGGGATTTCGAATTCTTCTATGTTATAAGGTAAGGGTGAGCGTTTTCAATTTAATATAATTAAGTAGTATGGAGGGTTTGTGGGTTTGTGGGAGTAGTGAATTTCGCAACTTATATATATATATATATATATCGATAGAAGTAATGAATCGAATTGTTATGTTGATGTGCGAATTACCCCATGATGCAGAAAATGTTGTTGCTGTTTTTATATATATATGTTGCTGTTATGCAGAAAATGTTGTTGCTGTTTTTATATATATATGTTGCTGTTATGCAGAAAATGTTGTTGCTGTTTTTATATATATATGTTGCTGTTATGCAGAAATTGCTGTTGCTGTTTTCTTTTAGATAGGTTGCTGTTATGCAGAAATTTATTGTTGCTGTTGTTACAAAAACAATGCTGCTGTTGCAGAATTTTTTTGTAGTGCTGTTGCTGTATTTTAACTATGCTGTTGCTGTTAATAAGTAGTGCTGTTGCTGTATTTTTAATTATGCTGTTTGCTGTCAAATTATGTATTGCTGTTGCAGAATTTATTTGGTGCTGTTTGCTGTCAATTGTATATTGTTGTTGCTGTTTTTACCAATTAAAATACTGCTGTGTTGCAAATCAAAGTTGCTGTTTTTGCTGACTGTTTTGCGAAAATAATGGCTACTTTTTCAGTTCCGATTTAATGAAAGATTGCGACTGTTTTTGGGAAATAAATGGCTACTTTTTCAGCTTCAATATGATGTAAAAATTCTGCTGTTTTGCGAATTAAATGGCCACTGTTTCAGTTTTAATTTGATGTAAAAATTCTGCTGTTTTTGCGAAAATAATGGCTACTGTTTCAGCTCCGATTTGATGAAAGATTGCTACTGTTTTTGCGCATAATTGCCACTGTTTTTCAGCTTCAATTTGATGTCAATATGCCACTGTTTCTGCGCATAATTACCACTGTTTTTCAGCTTCAATTTGATGTCAATATGCCACTGTTTTGTGCATAAAATGCCACTGTTTATTCCCAATTTTAATTGTGGCGCTTCCTAAGTATGAAAGTGAAATGTCTATTCCATAATTTTAAAATGTAAGGTGAAATGTTTATCTCCTAAGTTTAAAGATGTTGTTACATTATTTTTTATGTGATTGTTATGAAGAGTGGTGATAATAATATGATGGCTATGATGAATACACTCTGTGAGTGTCTTATGGTGGTGATGATGAGTACTCCGGGTGAGTAAAATTTTGGTGATTGCACATGTGTACATAGTGTCTCATAGCATGTGCATATTATGACGAATAGGCTTCGGCCTCTTAGTGACGGTGTGCCCATAGTGGCTTAATTATGACGAGAAAACAGTGACGGTGTGCCCATAGTGGCTTATTATGACGATTATGGTACCATCATGCATATGCCCAGGTGTGGGTTGCATCTTCATACGCATTCATTTTTATGACGGGTGACGTGAATTGTGAAATTGTTTGGCGTTGTGTGTAACGACGATGAAGTTGATATTAGTGACGATGTTGTGTGATGGTTTGCTCATATTACTCTGCTGTATGCTTAATTATATTTTGTTGAAAATTCTCACCCCTTCTGCTTGGAATGTTGCTCTATTGTGGCAACGCTGCAGGTGACTCCGATTGAAGGACATGCCGCCTTCCCTTTTAGCTGTTGAGATGTTCGAGTCGCTCTCTGATATTGTAACACCTAGGGGGCGGGTTAAAGTTGATGACTTATTTAATTAACTGTTTTAATAATTTTATTGATGTGTGAGACGTGTTTGAGCGATTTTGGGTGAGCTATTGATTCCGCTGTGATGAGATATTTTGTTTGAAGTTCGATTTTTGAGACGAATGCGTTTTTGTTTACACGAATGTCAATGGCGTATTCGATGAGTTTCATCAATGAAGATGTGACATTCCTTTCTACTAATTAAATTATTATTTTTGAAAACGAAAGTACTCTGATAATGACGTACAAATTGAAGGGGTAGAAACGGGGTGTTACAATGTGCATTCTTATTCTATGTTTGCTTTTGCAATAAATAGTTAGTTCTTTGCTTAGTTCCCTCATGCATTTCTTCCCCTTTCTTATCATGTCCCCTTCTTCTCTGCTCCCTTTCCAATGGTAAGCACATGCATACTTCCCTTTTCTTATCATGTCCCCTTCTTCTTTGCTCCCTTTCTTGAGGTAAGTAGTGCATTGTTATTGGCACCCTAGATTAGTTTATATTGGATCGATATTGATCCCTAGGATAAACAACATGCTATTTGTCTGGACTGCTCTGGATTTTTCATTTGCAGGTGGGGAAGGGTAGTTATTCCTAGGTGTTGTGCCCTCGACACACACTTCACATCCTATACTTGTGAGCATTGAGTGGGGCCTAAAACCCAAGGTCTGAACAAAAACCTAGGAGAGTGGGAACGATTAGTGACTGCCATTCGTAGACCTTTGTCTGTATGGCTCTCATGAAAGTTCCGCCCAAGAGTGCGCTTTGTCATGATGCCTCACACTCGGTAGCTTTCTACGATTGTGGGTGCCATCATGAGAGAGACTTTAGCTCTTGGTTGCCATTGTAAGGAAGTGATTAGAACCTACATGGGAGGATTACCCCTTTCGTCGACTTTAGACCCTAGGATTCCCACCCTTTGTACGACACGGGGGCACGCCTTTGTTTGTTGCATTAGTTTAGGCATTCCTTTTTCTTAAACTCTATTTCAAAAATCGTAGAAAATAATATCCTTATTTTCTTACCCTCTTTTTATGTAAATGACACATCATTTCGCATCCACATCATTTCGCATTCACATCGTTTCGCACCATTGCATTTGCATCTAACAAAAGTTTGAAAAAAAAAAAATTCATCTTGCATTCCCTTTCATTACTTAAAGATAAAACAAAAAAAAAACAATTATCATCTGCATAGCATAAGCATTTCATTTATGATCATGCAAAAAAAAATCCTCGTCAAGTTCATCCAAGATGAGACATTCATGCATAAGCATTATTTCAAAAAAGACACAGTAGAACTACGCCAACTTTGATTCCTCATTACAATGGGGATACGTAGGAGCGGGTCATACCCCGTCAAGCACATTTTTCTAAAACCCTTTTTCCAATAAATCATTTGCATCTCCAAATAATTTTCAAAATCATGTTCCAAAACTAAAAAACAAAAAAGAAAATCATTGTGAGTATCATGCATTTCATTGCACAAAAAAAATGAAAACAAGAAAGCATCTCATTCATAATCATGAATAAGAATCATCGTCAAGTTTATTCAAAATGTAGCATTCATGCACCATTTCATTAACCTCATCACTTTAGTACATCATTCCTCCATACATGCATTTCTCAAAAAAGGAAGGGGCGTTGGCATTTCATACTTTGCCTTGCCTCTAAAAAATCAGCATTTACAAAAAAGCATCATTCCTGCATCTTTCATCATTCAAAAGAAAAAGGGGGCATTGGTATTTCGTACCTTGTCTCGCCTCTAAAAAATAAAAAAAATCAAAATCAAAAATCATTTTGAAAAAAAAGGGGCATCATTCGCATTGGCATTCCATATTTTGTCTTGCATTAAAAATAACAAAATTATTTAGAATAAGCCACACTCTTCAAGTGGTCATTCTCCACGCATTTGCATCATACTTGCATATCATAATTTGTTCATTCATTCATTGCATAAAATAAGAGTTGTGATGAGAAGCGAGACGTTCTTGCGAAACAATCATCCTTTTTGAAAAAGTTTATCCTTACTCGGTTGCAAACTCAAGGTGTTCCAAGGCACTCAGTTTTTCAAATCAATAGCTCATTTGCATTTCTTTCAAAAGCACTGCATCCCATCCATTCTATGACGAAAGACTGAAATAGTGTATCAAAGAAAAAACAAATTTTTTAACTGATGTTAACTCTCTGAAGCATTCTTCTAATGAGCGTGCATGCTATGAGTACATTCTCTTGTTTGAGTCCGTTGGTTTTCCTCCCTTACCACAGTTTCCCGTCCAAGTCCGGTCCCGCCCCGTCCACCCATAAAGTGCATATTCTCCCCTTCAGTGCGTATTTGAGTTTTGGTTCAAGTCCTCCATGCTGGGGCAAGTCTGTGATCATTAATTCCCCTTGATTAATATCATATTCCTTCAGTGCAAGTCTCTCAAAAAAAAACCAATAATAATAATAATATAATAAACAAGAAAACAAGCTCGCTAGGTTGAAAACCCGCAAAGGGCGGCCTAGGCAAAAAAGAGCGCCCGGTGGATTGAAAACTCGCAAAGAGCGGTCCAGGCAAAAATTAGGGCACAAAAAGGAAAAAAGAGCAAACACATGAAGATAGATAAATTATTTTTCTATAGAAATAAGCAATCGGGATTTTAAATGAAGTTTAGTCATCTCCTCAAAAACCCCAAAATCCTAGAAAGTCCCTTTCCTACCCACCTTGAGCCAAGAAAAACCAAAATCCAAAAATCACCCTAGACAAGGATCACCCCAAATAAAAAAACAGTGCATCACTTTTTATCAGCTCACCCGAGTCAAAAAAAGAAAAAAAAATCAAAAAAAGGGGATTCAAAAATGAAAATCCCAAAACAAAAGAAAATACAAAAGAAATGTAAGTGGTGAGCTGGTACATGTTACCACAAAATACAAGAGATCCTTGTCTAAATAAACCTTCAAACACTTCATCATTCCAACACCTGATTCCATAAACCTTCAAACACTTCCTTTGGCCTCAACATCAAACCCCTTAGTCATTCTACCATGAGACCCGAATTTGCTTTAATAGAGCCCAAACAAGCCCAATAACCATCTTCCTCATAGACCATTAACCGTCAATCAACGTCAAAGAAAACTCATCCTCCCATTAGCCTCAACCACTTCATTAAGCCTAACCCTCCTTCCTTCACAAAACACCACAATCCCGAAAAGTCCATTCCGAACAAAGACCGGTTGCTTTTGTTCACTCAAATTCTAATCTAAGGACGAACAAGCTTATCTATGTACAATGTGTTTGCTCAAAAGAAAAACAAACGATCAGAAAAAAGAAAGCTGATCAAGAAAGGATAAACCCTCAGAAAAAAAGAGAACTGAGGAAACAAAAACGAACAGTCAGAAAAAAGAAAGCTGACAAAATAAAAAAGAGGGACTTGCACTCCAAAGCACATTCAAGATGCATTAAAACAAGGTTTAGTGATCACCAGGTAAGGATTCTTTCGCACCAAAAAGTCAAGACATCAGTAGAGAACCAAAGCTTTGCACTGAGAATACCACTCAGACCCAAAAGTTAGGGCATTCTCTTCACCACCCACACACCCTAGTCTTGGGAAATTCTGTTCAATGCCCATCCCATGTCACTCCAGTTGTCAATGTCATTCCAAAGTGGGGCAAGTGCATTCCCATTCCTTCACCTCATTCATTCCCATAAAAACCTCACCGGGCAATCTCTCAACTCACTATCCTAAACAAGGCCTTGTCATTCTAATTGGGGCAGCTTTGTCCTTGTTATGACTGGGGCAACATCAAACTTTATGGGTTGAGACAAAAGCTCTTTTGATCCACCTTCCCTTTCAAAAGCCGAAGCATTCCCAATTCATCACCTTCTACGCCCCTAGTTGTTTTCACCACTAGATAGGGGCAAACTATTCAAAGACCTGAATTGGGGAAATCTTGTATCTCTTATGAGCTTCGGCAACAACCATGTCTGTCATTCCTTCACTTGCCATAAAAGTCCATGCCCTAAACCAATTCCAAGTTAACTGACTCATTCATTCACATTTGCACTTCTATGCATGCTTACTAGATAATGCTTCAAAGGAGAGAACACAAGTTGTTTACGTGATATCTAAAATTCAGTCATCATGGAAAGAAAGAGAAAACAAGTGAGGTTATTTGTAAATAAAAACCTTGAGAACACCAGAGTTTGAATCAAATTCAATTTTTCAACAGAATGGTCCATAATCATCTCAAGTCCTTGCATTCAAAGTCTCGCATCTCATCATCACAAAAATGTTTACCTCATACATCTAGGCATTATAGCATATGCATCAAAGCATTACATTTGCATCTTCACATTTTGTGCATTCATCACATAGCAAAAAGAAAAAACCGTTCCACGTCAGTTGCACAGAAAAAGCAGAAATCTTTTCACTGCATTGGCATCATATTAATGTTCGCACTTCATAAAAAGGAAAAGAACAAAGTCATTGCATGTCATTCATCATTAGAGCATTACATTTTGCATCAGATATTTCATAGAAAAAGCAAGGAAAGCAAAAAGAAAACAAAGAAAAGAAACCACAAAAGCAACACATGAGCATTCCATGTCATTCACCATTCCACAAGATACTAATCATTGCATGCGCCATTGCATCATCAAAATTCTTCAGACCATTAGATCGATACACACATATGTTGACCCATAAACCAGACCCTTGGGTCCATAATTCAAAGCTACTCCCTTGATCCCAGGCGATCCTCATTTCATGTCTTCTCATTCATTGCTTTTTCATTAGCACATCCAGTGTTGACTCTCACTTGCAAACTCCAAACAAGCATGAAAAAGAACAGAAACATTCCCTGTCATCCAGCATTCCATATCATTCATCATTTCATAAGCATTCCTTTGTCATTCAATCCTCAAACATTAAAGCGGTGCATTTGCATCATATTAACGTTAGCATTTCCATAAAAGAAAAAGAACAAAAAAATCATTGCATCAAACATCAGAGCATTGCATCATGTTAATGTTTGCATTTCATAGAGGAAAATAGTAAAGAAGAAAAAGCATTCATCATCATTGCATCAGACATCAAATCAAGTCTCAGATACAAAATCATTTTCAATAAATAGGAGACTAAGTCGAATGTACATTCGAAATAGTCATCACGATAGGACACTTGAATTGATCACTCAAGAATCCTAAGGTCCCTATGCCAAAAAAGAAAACAAACAAAAACATTCAGTGTCGTCTACATCATAGTAATGTTTGCATTCCATAAAACAAAAAGAACCAAAATTCATCATCCCATCAAACACCCAAGCAATACAGTTGCATCACATCAATACTGGCATCTCGTAGAAGAAACGAAAGCTAGAACATCCCATGTCATTCATCATTTCATGTTATTTATCATTTTTATAGCAATATTCCCATTTCATAAAAAAAAGCAAAGAAGAGAAAGTTTTCCTTTGCATGTCATTCCATTAAAATACATGAGCATTCCATGTCATCAAACACCAAAGCTTTGCATTCGCATACCCATGATTCTTAAAAGAGCAAAAAGAAAAGCCAAAAGAGAGAAAAGAGAAGAGCCAAGAGAGCAACAAAAAGAAAAGAAAAAGAAAACAATGAAAAAGGGATTAAAAAAAGAGGAGAGCAAAAGAGCAATAAAACGAATAAAACTCATGCATTGCATTCATCAAACATAGACAAAAAAAAAATTCATGCAAGCAAGAAGAAGCTCCTGCATCACATCACATTCATCCCATCAAAAAGCAATCATGGCATTCGCATTGCATGCATTTGTTCATATCACTTGCAGATACAAGGACGGATAAATACTTCGGTGTTAATCCTCGCCCTCAGTTCCCAGAAAATGCTCCCTTAGTTCGGAGTTCAAATGCTTTTCAGTTCAGCGCTCAAGCGTGCATTGCAGTTTGGAGTTCAAAATCGCTCTCGTCAGAGTTCAACGCTCCCTTCTGTCCAGGTCTCACGTCGCGTACGAGCAACACGATGGACCGCAGCCCCATGTGAGGTTCAACGGAATAGTTGTATCAGCCTAAGATACAGTGGACGCCGTGCATTGATCAGTATGTCAGTTCCGGAGCTGATGACGATCCCCCCGGTCGCTCGAAAAGGCCAACAGGAAGCGTGCTCCTCAAAGCCACGTGCAAACTCGGATTCGTCAGGAGTCCGTTTAAGGATTACAGGTTTTAGGCAGCTTGGGCAATTTACCGCTTTCTGCACGCCAAGTGCCCATTTACCACTTTCTGCACGCCAAGTGCCCATTTACCGCTTTCTGCACGCCAAGTGCCCGTTTACCGCTTTTTGCACGCCAAGTGCCCGTTTTACCTTTTTTGCCCGCACGTCAGTGTTCATTTACTGTTTTCACATCGACACGAAAGTGTCTACTCTTTATCTTCATTTTACCTCGGAATATGTTTCGACCAATTCATATTCTTTGTTAAAATCCAGATAAAACAAAAAAATAATAATAAAAATAAATAAATAAAAAGAGAAGGAAAAGGAAAAGAAAGCTCAGGTTTCTCTAGGTAGACAAAATTGGTATAATTTCTGAATTCTTTATTTCCATTTTGCCTCGGAATATGTCTCGGCCAATTCATATTCCTTGTCAAAATCCAAATAAAGAGGGGCAGCTGTTATACCCCAATTTTGTCCGTCTTCTTTTTCTAGTTTTAGTCGTTTATTTTACTTAAATCGTGTTTTGAAGTCGCGTGATTACGAGAATTATCAGTATGGCGTCTCAGTTACTAATCCTGGTCAATTTCAATGACCCTGTTCGACTAAATCGAAATACCGTTGTTTTAAATTAGGCATGCACGCGAAGGATTGATCGTTTCGTGCGTTCTTCAATTTAATCTTCGTATTTGGGATTTAGTCGAACCTAATTGGGACTACCAAAGTCATTTTTCTCGCGATTGGGCTTGTCATTTCAATTTGGGCTTAAGAATGCAATTCCAAGTTATTTTTTAGCGTTTTTAGTTAACAGGCCCATTTTTCTATTTTTGGGCCTCGTTTTAGCGTATTTGTTTAGTCTGGCCCGTTCTCGTCTTTATATTTGTCCCGACTCCTTTTTTCTTGTTATTAATCTTATTTTGTTTATATAATTTATTTAAGCAATATAGTATCAAAAAATGGCAAAAAAAATTCTATTTAATTTTATTTACAACTTAGGAGAGTTCAAAGGTCCAAATGTCCAAAAAATACAAAAAAAATTACATCAAAAAAAGGCCCAAATGGCCAGATCCGAAAATGCAAGTAATAATAGGCAGGAGCAGCAGATTTAGGGTTTTCCAGCAGCTTCTATGGGCTTGGATCCAAACCTGAAAAATTATTCAAAGCCCAATCAAAATACAAATTAATGCCGAAACCTAGAAATGTAGTATAAATCAGCAGTCAACAGCAGTAGCAAAAGGACAGACACGATTTTCGAGGTAAACTGCACCAAAAAAAAATGATTAGGGTTTTACACTGAAACCCTAATCCCAAAACAGTGTTTTCTGTCTTTGAAGTTCTAAAAAATTTTCATTTTCAAAGGGTCAGTAGCAGCAACTACAGATCTAGAACAACAACAGTAAACCAAGCAACCAGCAACAAATCGAAAATAGTTTTTTTTCTTTTCTTTTTCCAGAATAGGTTGAGACTAAGGTACCCTCCTTTCCTTCGGATTTGTAAATAGATTATAAATGTGTATGTTTTATTTTTTTTGTATTCATTTATTCTGTACCCCAAATATGTTGAACTAAGTCTATGCTATGCGATAAAAACAACATCATTCAGATCAAAAATGGACTAACAAAAAAAAAATGAAATAAACAAAACTAACCTTAGTGTGCTCGCCGGAGCTCCGGTCGTCTTCTCCGGTGAGCTCCACCATGAACTCCGGCGACCCAAGCACCATCACCATCCACCACGGTTTCGCGCCCAACACCGTCCAACACCAAACAACCACCGTACCACCACCTAAATCGTTACCGTCACCACCGGCGTAGGCGTACGTCCGAACACAACTACCACAAACCAACCCCTTCGCGAAAATAGTCTGGATCGGAAAAAGGGAGACCATACCGTTGAGAAGGAAGCCGTTTCGGTGTTGGAGAAGGAGGGAAGAACGGAGGAGAAGAGAGAAAGTGGATCGGTGAGATGAAGGAAGAGGCGAGGTCACGGAGGGGAAGAGAGAGTGGATCGGTGAAGAGGCGAGGTCATGGAGGAGAGGTGAGTGGGTGGCGGTGAGGAGAGAGATCGGAGCTAGAGGAGAGGATTAGGGAACGGCGAGAGCTGGGTAAGGCAAAACGGCGAGGAGAGGGGGATCGCGGTGGTTCGGTGAAGAGAAGAAAAAAAAGCAGAGCTAGGGAAAGTGCGAGAAGACGATCGGTATAGAGGGGAGAGAACGGTGGAGTCACCGTTGCAAGGAGAGAGAGAGAAAGGGAATTAGGGTTGAAGAGTGGGGATGCAGCGCTGGGGTTGAAAAAAATGAAATTAGGGTTTCCCCAATTTCAATCACCTTATATTCATCTGATTATTTTCTTTTTATTTTATTTTTGTTTTTTTTATATATCTGATGACTACTTACACCCCATTTTTAACGACCTAATCCCCGCGTGCAAGCCCATCTTCCTAAGCGCAGCCCAGCCAAAAAAAAACAGTGGGCTTGTTGTCCGCACCTCATTTTTTTTATATACCACCCATGTCTCTAAACGCGCCCCCCTGCGCAAGCCCGCCAGTCAGAGTGCAGCCCAGTTCACAGAAAACGAACTGGGCCTGATTTCTGCACCCACTATTTTAAAACGCAGCCCTTTTCTGTTAACCACACCCTATTTTGCTACTACACCCCCTGTTTCTCTTCTTTTAATTTTGTTTCTTTCCCCTAAGCGAACATTTTTTTCACAAACTTTTTTTTCCCAAATAATGGATAAATATTTCCATGAACAAAAATTAATCCAATTTGCGAAAACTCTTCAAAATCAAACTTTGTTAATAGTCTTGTGAAGCCTTTGCTTGCATGATTATTAACAACGAGGTACTAGTAGTGATCACTTGGAGCCTTTGCTCAATTGATCATCATGAATGCCTCAATTTTCCTAAAAATTTTCACTAAATTAAAAACTTTGTTAATAGTCTTGTGAAGCCTTTTCTTGCATGATTATTAACAATGAGGTACTAGTGGTGATCACTTGGAGCCTTTGCTCAATTGATCACCATGAATGCCCAATTTTCACAATTAAACAAGATAAAAAAAAAGAAACAAAAAAACCTTTTTCAGGACAAACAAGAACTACATAGCTTTGAATTCTCCATCGCACCGGGAGATACGTAGGAGCGGGCCATGTCCCGTCAAGCACTTCTTTCTAAAAACCTTTAATTTTTTCCTTTCTCTCCAAAAATAAAAAATTTTATTAAGTTCTTTAATTCATTTTCAATAAGAAATAAAGAGGCAAATTAGATATTTTTCAAATCAACACTTAAAACCACACATTTAATTAAAGGTTCCCTCTCAGTAGAGAGGACGTGTGAGGTGCTAATACCTTCCCCGCGCGTAACCGACCCCCGAACCCAAAACTCTCAGTTTTCAAAGGCCAGTCGCTTTCTAAAAAGGTTTTTCTAATACTTTCCTTAAATAAGTATTGGTGGTGGCTTCATTGTTTTTTTAGAAAAGTTGTGAACGAGGAGGGTTCTCCCTCGGGGGCTTTTTCGGGCGCAACAGGTAGCATATGAAACTAAGTTTGGGGGTGCATCGATTATATTAAGGCTAAACATGAAGATTTTTAGGTGGTAAGTGCAAAATGAATATGTTGTATATAATCAAATTAAGTGTAAAAGCTGCAATAGCCTATATTAAAAAAAACTCTGAAAAGAACTCAAAAATATTCTGAAATAGGCATTGCAGCAGAATAGTATGTCGATTGTCAATGCTGCAGCAATGAATCTGAAAGTCATGTAATTAGTAGTGCACTGACCAATAATCTGAAATGTTTAATCAAGCCATTTGTTGTGCTTTGAAGCCCCCCTTTCTTATGCTGAAGTTGTTAGTTTACCCTATCTTTCGAAAAATTCTTGGCATAACCAAAAGAAAGCCACTCTTGCTTTAGCTAGGTGAATTTTGAAACTTGCTTCGAGCTGAACTGAACCTAGGAATTACACACACACACTGAGCATGGTAACTTAGGGATCTTGATGAAGTAGGCATGTGCATATTGAGAATTCTGAAAGTTTAGGCTCAATTGGATTATCTTTTAAAAAAAAAATTGTATGAATTGGTGTAGCTGAAAATTGCCTTGTTGTTAGTCTTTGTCAAGTGTCATTACTTGAGGACAAGCAATGGTTTATGTTTGGGGGTGTGATAACTCTTATTTATAAGAGTTATTTATGCATTCTTAAGCATAATTCATTGTATGTTCTTAATTAATTAGTTGTTTTATGTTTGTAAATATCATGTTTTGATTAATGAAGGTTGCATCCCCGAGTTAGAAATATTTGGCACTTTGGTGCCCATTTGTGTGCTTTGATTTGTGTGTTCTATTACTGTAGCAACAGTTGCCACAGCAATGCATTCCTGGGCAAGATGAGAGAGAATAATGGAAGCGCCGAGTTTAGCGCATTCCAGCTGTCAATCAAGGACGGACGCACTATCTAGGATGCCAGCACCTGGAAAGAGAATATTCTACCTTTTTAATGGGCACATGTATTTTTGGGCACGCAATAGAACAAAGGACGCACTATCTAGGACGCCTCCCGAGTACGCCTTGTAAACTGATCGACAATGGCCTAGAGCATATCTAAGGTCCTTAGCTCCGATGGGTTCAATGAGTCAAAATCAAAGATATAATCGGCAGCAACACATGCAGCCTCCGCATCCGACCAACCAAGAAGGAACTTGTTCTGGACCGGACCAAGAGGTCCATTTAGTAATTCCAGGAGGTGCATTTAGCAATGGATATGGATTGGCCCAATCACTTTGGCCCTTATCCACAACATAGAAGCCCAATCACGCTTGGACAGTTAAGATCAATTCCGCTGATCCGACGACCCACAAAGGGGCACGATTTCCTATAAATACATGCTCGCATAGCCATTTACGAGGTACACACTCTTCCTTTGCAAATTCACTAGCTTATTCTCATACTGACTTGAGCGTCGCAGTGGCTTTGCAGGTACCCCCCCCCCCCCCCGAGCGCTCACTGACCCCCTGTCAGGGCAGCAAGAGACCTACCAACAGCAGCCGACCAAAATACTGCTAGGTACAGAACATCGGCGACCACAGTGGGAGATATCTATCTTTCACATCATCACTACTCGAACTTTTCTCTTGCTACTCCATGGCACCTAGAGGCAGACCCTGAATCCAAAGTGTTGCCATACCCGCACCCCGACCAGAGGGTACTCTTGTGGGCAACGTCTCCAGCCTACCTGACGAGGGCACCAGTCAGCCTGCCCAACCCTAGGATGTGAGTCAGCTTATAGATCTCCTGGCCGATCGCACTCAAGCTATGCTGCAGCAGGTAGCTTGCCTGAGAGAGATTGAACGGCGTGTGGCTTCCCTACCTGTGCAGCCTCCACCCAGCTGGGGAAGACACGTGCATCGGTCTCCCCCTCGAAGGCACCTCGTCCATCGTTCTCCCCCAAGGCGGAGGCACATACATTGCTCTCCCCCTCAGCGGCGCGGGCATGGAGGATCAGGCTCACCTTCGAGGACCCCTCCATCCCCTCCAGATAATACCTATCAGCCTCACGACTCCCATTCCAGGACCTCCTCACGAGCATCTCCTAACTCTCGTGAGAGGCCAAGGGACAGGGTCAATACCCGCCAGAGGCATCACCGAGGATCACCGTCGAGGAGATCCCCCGACCAGCGCAGGTATCGAGCAACTGACTATGAGGATACCTCCCCTCGCAACTCGATGAGGGTTTCCGATGAAGCACCCTTCACTCGAAGGGTGGTTGAATGCCAAATCCCAAGGGCCTTGGAGAAGCTGCCAGCCCTCAAGATGGATGATGGAACCGGAGATCCAGACCGCCCTCTAGCACACTTCTCCCTGATGATGCGCTATAGAGGCGCCAGGGATCCTGTTCACTGCAAAATTTTCCCCCTCACTCTCGAAATTTCCGCACTAGAGTGGTTTCAAGAGTTAAAACCGAACTCTATCTCCTCATGGAGGCAGCTGGCGAGAATGTTCACAGGTCGTTTCACCGCCTCCCGGTTGAAACCCAAATCTGAAGAAGTGCTTAGGGCCGTCAGACAGCGTGACGATGAGACACTAAGAGAATACATTGAGCGTTTCAACAAGTAGGCCTCGTCTGTTCGAAATTTGGAAGACAGGCAGAGATTATTTTGGATGAAAGACGGATTAAGAAAGGGAGGTCTTTTCCAGATGGATCTAGGTATCAACAAACCTAGGAACTTGGGCGAGTTCCTTCGAAGGTCTCAGAAGTACATGGATTACGAGGAGGACAATATGGCTTACCGCGAGGCAGCCAAGGTCGGGGGCGACACGAAAGACGCCCAGGAAGTCTGCCAGCGAAAGGTAACAGGAGGCAGGCATCGCGAGGCGCGCCCTCGCAAATTCACAGAGCTTATCCCCCTCATCACGTCTCGGGCCAAGATCCTGGCCGAATGCGCTAACACTGAGTTCAAAAACATCAAGAGACCAGAGCCTTTGGTACTGAAAAATGGCCAGAACCCCTCGAAGAAATGGTGCCGCTATCATCGAAGCGGAGGCCACGATACCAATGGCTGTCGTGCTCTCAAGGACGATATTGAGGAAATGATCCAGAAAGGGAAACTGCTGCAGTACGTGAAAAAGGAGGAAGAACCAAATAGCTCGCGCAAAAGAGCCCGATCCCCCAAGAGAAGATCTAGATCCCCTAGGAAGGGGAAGGCCCCAGTCGGTTAAGGGGTCAAAGACGATGACAGCGAATCTTCCGAGAAAGAAGACACCCGTAAATCCAAGGGAAGGCCAGTGGCCATGGTGATTCACGGAAGCAACCCCCTTGATGACTGGGGATCAAACAAGTATGAAAAGGAAGTGGAAGGAAATCTTGAGCGTGGCATCAACCTCAGCCCCTATGAAGGGATCAACCAGACCACCCTTATCCTTTGACGATAAGGATCTGCTTAATGGAAAACCGAATAAACATGTCCCATTGCTCATCACTTCCATCATGACCAACATTGAGGTAAGAAGAATCCTGGTTGACCAGGGAAGCGCAGTGGACATCATTTTCGAAGACTTGCTGCAAGTGTTGAACATATCCCCTGATGACCTGACTCCATACCAAGGAGGGGATCTAACAGGTTTCAACGGGTCAAAAACCAAACCACTGGGTCACTTGGAGTTGATGGTCACCTATGGAGACCCCGATGGTGAACCACCTTTGTTCAGAACTGTCAAGGCAGCCTTCCTAGTCCTCCCATGCAAGTCGGTCTACTAATGCATCATTGGGAGACCCACACTAGGAAAGATGGAGGCAGTAACATCAACGGTTCACCTTAAAATGAAGTTCTTCAGCCTGTAAATAAGGTGGTAACCCTCTAGGCAGACTTGGGTGCGGCACGCAGGTGTTTTTACATGAGCATGATGGATGAAAGAGAGACTGCTGGAGTGAGAGTCTCAGACAGTGGATTCGAGATAGAAGCTGAGGTAAATTCGGCAGATTGGGATGCCAGAGGTGATTCAGATAGTGAGGAGGAGGAAGAAGATTCCACCCT
This sequence comes from Astragalus membranaceus, assembly GCA_039519185.1. NCBI lineage: Eukaryota > Viridiplantae > Streptophyta > Magnoliopsida > Fabales > Fabaceae > Astragalus > Astragalus membranaceus. The sequence continues at coordinate 54,300,719 of CM076846.1, forward strand.
CACTAAGGAGCCAAAAAAGGGTTTAAAGAGGTTCAAGCCAGATGAAGAGTGTTCTGACCTCCTTGAGGAGGTTAAAAAGAAACTCAGCAACCACCCAACGGAGACTGGGGACCTGTTTCCCTGATCTGCAGCAGATGGGCTAGGGAGACCACCCGAGGTAGCCTGCCACCATCTGACGGTCGATCCTAATACCTAGAACGCTGTTAAACTAAAGAAGTTGGTTGTATGAGCTTTGCTTTCGTGTCAAAACAATGTAGTAGCGTGGACTGATAACACACACGAAAGAATGAATGAAGTTTTACTGTTTATGACTCAAAAATATCACTTGAGCAATATTTACTATTACTTGAAGAATAGAAAGCCAGGTCCTAACACTAGCGGCGAGGGACTAGGCAACTATGCAAAAGCCTGACGGTAAAAAGGGGGGGGGCAAGAGATCGACGCTGCGATCGTTTGCAATTCCCTACGAATCGAGGCACGAAGCGACTTTAAACGTGTCGCAACCTTTGATGGGCGAGTTAAATTCAGATCGATTTTGATAAACTGCCCTCAGAGTCCCACGAGGTGCGAAGCGACTTTAAACGTGTCGCAACCTTTGATGGGCGACTCAAATTCAGATCGATTCTGATAAACTGACCCCAGAGTCCCACGAGGTGCGAAGCGACTTTAAACATGTCGCAACCTCTGATGGGCGAGTTAAATTCAGACCGAGTTTTGATAAACTGCCCCCGGAGTTAACTTTACCACGGGGCACGAAGCGACCTATCGCAACCTTTGATGGGCAAGTTAGATTCATACCCCTCTAACAAACTGCCTCCAGAATAAACCTGCCACGAGAAGGTATGAAATCATACATACAGATGTGCAAGGCAATGACTTGCGCCTGAGTCCAGGAAGGTGCCTAAGAGGGCACCAACATCAGAACTTTGCACCTTGACTCAAGACGCCCAGGAGGGCGCCAACATCAGGAGGCATGGCACAAGGAGCCCACGAGGGCGCCAACTTCAAAAACATAGCCCCTTGCCACGAAGCGATATGAAATTGTATATTCAGGTGCACAAGGCAAGAACGTGTGCACGAGGCCATCCAACACATGCCATTTATAAACATAAGAAACAAGTTAGGAAAAGAAGAAACATAGACATTTCAAAAGGTAACATAAATATCAGCGAACAATGACATCAAGGTCAACGTTGTTGGGGCGAAATGTAATACAAAAATCGCCCCGGAGACAGCAAGGCTCCATTAAGCAAGACACATAACGAAATTCGACAAGTCAAAGAAAAATTACACAATCAAAGCAACTGGACTGAAAAAAATAATCAGGGGGAAACGACATCGAAGTCAACCCCGTTGGAGTGGTATTTGATGATCCTCCCGTCCCGAACATCGTGATCAAATTGAAAGACGCCTGACTCTAGAATGGCTTCCGGATACAAACACTGAGCATGGCTAATCGCCTTATCATAGGCGGCTTAGGAGAAGTCTACAGCCTGCCCGGCCACCATCAGCACCTTTGTCTCAGCCTCATCCTTCCATTTCTTCATACTATCCAACTCAGATTGGATCTCCTCCACCCTCTTCTTGTACTCATCCCTCTCAGCATAGGGCTCCTCCCGGTCCTTCTAATAGTGGCGAGCAGTCTCTTTGGCCCGGCGGGCAGATTCCAGCGCTCCATGCAGGTCCACCTAAAGCCAGTTTTTATTTGAGATAAGCCGATCCCTCTCCTCGGTCAGCCCTACATAAAGAGAAAAACAACACAACGGGGTTAAAGATTCCAACCTACAAGGTATCTCAAAGGCTTAAAATAAAGCAAAGTGCCAAGCACACGTCCACACAAGCCGGCACCCAAGAGGGCGCTTGGCAAGGAGGGCGCCTGGAAGGGCGCCAAGGTTGGAAGCAAGAAGCGCCCATGAGGGCGCCAGACAGGGCGCCAATGTTAAAGCACAAAGCGCCCATGAGGGCGCCAAGGCCAAAGCAGGCAGCGCCCATGAGGGCGCCAGTGTTGAAGCACAAAGCGCCCATGAGGGCACCCACGAGGCCAAGGCCCACGTGGTAACTCTAAAGCATTACCTGAATGAGATCCGCACCCCTTCTCAGCTCCCCACTTCGCATACAGACTCTTACCAGCCTTGACCATGCGCATGGCAAGCTCGAAAGGGTGCTCCATGAGGTGATCACGTTCATCAGTAGTGTAGCTAATTTCACCCTCGTCTGTGCTCTTAACAGAGGGACGCCTAAGAGAAGAAGGGCAGTCAGCAGGAGGAGAACGCCAGCCACTGCCCTTCTTGCGCTTGGACTTACTTTGAAACCTCGGGATAGTAGAGTCAGTTGGAACCATCGACCCCCCAGAGAAATCTTTAACAGCCCGACTTGGCGCTCCCACGCTTAGGCGAGGTCCCATAGAGGGACAAGTAGGAGCCGATACTGCGGGAACGGAACTGTTTGCCTCACTAGGTTCGACACCTAAAGGCTTCTTCCTCCCGGCCAAGGAAGCCAATTCGTTGAAGGAAAGCAGAGCGGCCATCTTGTCTGCAAAACAACAATGAAACAAATCAGCAACATAAGCGAAGAGTTAAACGAAGGAGAAAATAAAGGCATGCTAAAACCAAACAAGCAACCTAAGAGCTCAACAACTTTAGGAATCGTTGAAGCCTTTGATTGCTCACTGCACAAAATCTTTTGTGGTGTAGTGGGAAACTGACTGACGATTCTCTTAAGCATGCTTAAAGTCCTCAGCTCGGACTCTGATAACTCAAACAGGAGGACACGATAAGACAGAGAAACACGATCAGCATCAACATTACACCACCCAAGGTGAAACTTATCCCGAACCAAACACCCTTGTTCATCAAAGAAACCCAAGCTGTCCACAGCCTTCTAACGAGAGGGGACGAGGTAAAAATACTTAAACCTCCAATCATACTGATTATCCGAATACACTTGAAAGAAAGCACAGCTTGCCCGACATTTCAAGCATACAAACTCATAACGAGTGATGCCACCCGAAGAATCTCGACGACGCTGCACCTCGAAAATAGCCATGAAGACCCTCAAGTTGCATTTACTCTGTAAAACTCTCATCACCAACTCGAAGCACTTCACAAAGCACCATGAATTTGGGTGGAGCTGAGAAGGAGCTATCTGAAGATGGTTCAAAACATCCAGCTGAAAGGGTGTAAAGAAAGGGGAAACCCGTACTTTGTAAATCACACTATGAAACATCATGAATTTCCTACCATCTGGAATTTTGCACACGCTATCATGGGGGTCAACCAGGTAGCGAGGGGGCTCTTTCCTTGGAAGGTAGAGACTCCTGTTGGAACGAACAGCTCGAGCAACCCAGTCATAATTTAAACCACCGATCTCCACCACTTCATGCTCAAATGGCAGATCATCATCAGAAGAGGTAACGATAAAGCCAGGGACGCCTGTTTCCTCCGAAGGCACGATATCATCATCTACCGCAGACGGCCCTCCCTCTACAGAGCAATCAGCCTGCCTCATGGTAGAGTTGGGACCAGGGTACACCCCATTCGTCCGGGCTGTCTCCTTCGTCCTCGCCATCTCTCAACCTGCAGGACAGGGGGCAGAACAAGAAGTTACGAGACAGACAGGAAAACTTGTAGACAACCTCCTCCCCTGAGGATGGAGACTTCAACAAAACAAGAAAGCTAGAAATATAAGCTGAAGGTTAGCCCAAATTACCTTAGAAAATTTGAAGCAGCAAAGCTCGTGGAAATGTCAAACTGATAATGATGAGAACAAAAGAAGCAATTCCCCTCGGCACCAAGCAAAGCCCTGAAAGGTCAGCAAAAAGAAAAACAGGTTAAGAGACAAGATGAGCAACAAAAAAGCAGAGTGCCAAGCACACGTCCACACAAGCCGGCACCCAAGAGGGCGCCTGGCGAAAAAGCAACCAGCGCCCATGAGGGCGCCTGGAAGGGCGCCGATGTCGAAGCACAAAGCGCCCATGTCGAAGCACAAAGCGCCCATGAGGGCGCCTGGCAGGGCGCCGATGTCGAAACACAGAGCGCCCATACCTATTTCGCCACACGGCGCCCAGGAGGGCACCACCAATAGAAGAAAAGAAACAACAAACACTTACCAAGGAGGAAAAACGTTGAAGCAAGTGATCCCTACTCCTCCTCTTCAAGAAGGCGCCCCGAAGATAGCTTGATCCTTACTCCCCCTCCTCTTCAAGTAGGCGCTCCAAAGGTAGCTTGATCCCTACTCCTCCGCAAAATTTCAAAGTGTGGGCCACAAGACAAAGACTCACCCATTTATAGAAGGTAATTAGGTAAGGATAAAACTTATTATTTTTGCTCTAGTGAGTAGAAACCTAAAAATACAGTTGTTACAAAGGCAGTGTCCCATGCGACTTCACAAATCCGACAAATCAACGAAAATCCTTCAAGCCAAGACCATCCTCCGGAATAATCTCGGCTTGGAGGGAAACTGTTCTGGACCGGACCAAGAGGTCCATTTAGCAATTCCAAGAGGTGAATTTAGCAATGGATATGGATTGGCCCAATCACTTTGGCCCTTATCCACAACATACAAGCCCAATCACGCTTGGACGGTTAAGATCAATTCCACTGATCCGACAACCCACAAACGGGCACGATTTCCTATAAATACATGCTCGCATAGCCATTTACGAGGTACACACTCTTCCTTTGCAAATTCACTAGCTTATTCTCATACTGACTTGAGCGTCGCAGTGGCTTTGCAGGTACCCCCTGGAGCGCTCACTGACCTCCTTCTAGGGCAGCAAAAGACCTACCAACAGCAGCCGACCAAAATACTGCTAGGTACAGAACAGAAGTTATTCCTAACAAGATTTCCATCATCGTCAAAAATCCCCATACTAGATCAATTGGTAGTGGGAATGCATTGAGCATGTACCTAAGCCTCAGGGTACATGGTTCGATTCCCACAGAAGGCAAAAATTCTACATGGGGGGTAGAGAAGATCACGAGTGCATCGCTGGGTAGTCTACTAAGTAAGAAAAGGGCCCAGGATGTTACAAAAAAGGGACCTTTTTTTGTAACAGCCCTGTCATACCCCAATTTTGTCCGGCTTAGGTCAAAACCCTAATTTTCCACAAAAAAAAATAATAAATAAATAAATTGAAGGATAAAGAGTATCATGCATTGCATTTTGGGTCCTAGAAGTCATTCCAAGGTCTTTAAAATCATTTTTAGGGTTGGAATGCACTTTTTAGGTAAATTAGGGTTTTAGGGTCAAAAAGGGCATTTTGGTAATTTTTCGCAAAAAGATGATTTTCTCGCCAAAAATGCACATCCACAAAAAGTACAATTTTATTCTATCAAGGATAATTTTTGTACATTTTTTTAGAAGGAAAACCCTAGTCAAAATAATTAAAAATGTATTTTTCCATTTTTAGTGCATAGAAAAATAAAAAAGGGGACCATTAAATATTCCTCAATTCTTAAGTGACAATTTTTATTGTCATGGTGACTAGAGATAATATTTTATGGTGCCCAAAAACATGTAACACATCTTCAATAGTTGCATTCCCATTATTTCCCATGCCCAAAAATTTTAAATTCAGAAACTCAAAAAAGGGAAGTGTCTTCAATAAGACAAAAGACCAAAAAACAATTTTGTTTTCTCTCTTCCTCTCCTCATATTCGAAATCCCCTCTCTCTCTTTCCCTCTCACAAAATTCTTCCACACTCTTTCATTTTGTAATCATTATACCCTCTTTGGTAAATTACCTCACTCACCTACACTAACCCCTTCAAAAGAAAACCCAAATTTCCTTCTTTGGTAACAATTCTTTTCTAAAATGCCCTTAACCCTACCTCACATAAAATATCTCTTCCAAAATAAGAAATTCATTTTTTTCTTTTCTTTTTTCCCCCCTAACTTTCGCCCCCCACTCTCTCACTCTCACATTTTGTGTTTTCTCTCCACCCTCAATCCTTGTGATGAGTGATCTCAACCCTCCATTCAAAATCAAAGCTCAATCCTAGAGCACATCAAAATCACAAAGACTAAACTACCCTTAGACCTAATTTCATCCTATAAATACTCCCTCATTCCCACACCTAAGGATCCTCTCTTTTTGCTTCTCATTTGCGTCTCATTCTCCTACACAAAACCCTAGCACACCAAAAGCACCTCCTCCCCCTCTCCTTCCTCACCAAAACCGTAGCCTCTCCCCCCCTCTTCCATATATTTGCTTCAACTTTTCACCATCAAATCTTCCATTTCTTGTTAGATCATCATCATTCCTTCCATTCTCTTCAAGGTTGCATCATCAAATTGCTAAGAGCTGGCAATTTTTAAGCTTATCACCTCCTTCTCCATTTCATTGTAGTTTTGAGGTAATCCTTGAAGCTTTGCACCTCATATTTAATTTTCTTGCATAATATCTCCTCTATTCCAAACTCCTTCTTGATTGTTGTTTGCTTTGAGGATCCATTTCAAACATTTTGACGAAGACTTAGGGAGCTTTGGGTGATTGAGATGGGTCCTTGGCCTTGAAGGAGTTATTCTTCTACTTGAATAATTTCCCTTGCATCTTTACATATTATGCACTAGATTTCATAAATAAAATTGTTGTTTATGGGCTTTAGCATTTCGCATATCATGAAAAATTAGGGTTGATATGATCTTGTTGCACTTCCTTGCTTAATCATATGAATCCTTGCAAAAAAATAGATCTATGTTGCCTTGTGTTAATTTTGGTTTTTTTTTATTAAATAAAGTGTGGATCTATGTTTCCTTTGGTTCTTATGCTTATAGATCCAAAAATATTTCCAAGTTGATTTTGTTGTTGTTCTTTGTTTGGTGATGTTTGATCTTGTTGTTAATATTTTATTTTAGTGTTAGATGTTATTTTTTGTTGTTTGACGATCTAGCAATATGATTCCCACTAGTGCCTAGTGCACCTTGACCTAAGTGGTGAAGATTGCTAGAAATGACTCAATTTAGTTTATGTGTCCATTCTTTTTTGTGTCTTAGTTTGCTTGTTGTAAATTGTTGATGATAGGCAAGTTGATTCCCACTAGTGCCTAGTGCACATTGCTCAAAGTGGGAGGATTGCTCTAGGTGATTCAACTTATTTGTGTGTTTAGTTAATCTTTGCATTTTAATTTGCTTATTGTTCATTGTTGATGATAGGCAAGTTGATTCCCACTAGTGCCTAGTGCACTTTGCTCAAAGTGGGAGGATTGCTCTAGGTGATTCAACTTATTTGTGTGTTTAGTTAATCTTTGCATTTTAATTTGCTTATTGTTCATTGTTGATGATAGGCAAGTTGATTCTCACTAGTGCCTAGTGCACTTTGCTCAAAGTGGGAGGATTGCTCTAGGTGATTCAACTTATTTGTTGTGTTTAGTTAATCTTTGCATTTTAGTTTGCTTATTGCTCATTGTTGATGATAGGCAAGTTGATTCTCACTAGTGCCTAGTGCACTTTCCTCAAAGTGAGAGGATTGCTCTATGTGATTCAACTTGGTTTTAGTGTTTATTTACTTTTTACCATTTTACTTTACCATTCACTAACTTTTTACCAAAGCATAAAAATATTTTACTACTTTGGTTTTTTACCACTTCATTAATTTTTTACAAAAACATAAAAAGATTTTACCACTCCCCATTTACCTCATGCATTTTTACTTTACCATCTCATTAAATAATTACCATTTACCTCATGCATTTTTACTTTACCATCTCATTAAATAATTACCATTTACTTCATGCATTTTTACTTTACTTTTCACTAACTTCTTACTTAAAGTTTTACAACTTATCAACTTGCAAAAATACCCAAAACATTTTCACATTCATGCATCTTCATTCATACTTAGTTTATGTGACACTCTCATACATCCTCATATGCTTATATCGCTTGCATCCTTGTATGCCATCCATTCATAAATAAAGTGCTATGGATCCATTCCTTGTACACTCATGCACTTACATGCTTACCTAATCATGCATCCTTGCTTACATATTTAATCATTTAACTTAGAATACTCTATGTTTACAATCAATTGTATTCACTTGTTCTTGATGCCATGTAAATGTCTTGACTTGATTGTATACCCTCCTCTCCACTTGTATGACCTTCTAATGGAGACGTAAGTCTACATGCATGTTGTAGCACAGAGCCATTAGGGTAAATACAATCCATCTTGCACACACACAATTACTTTGAGAACTTTGTTTTGCATCTTTAATAATTGAATCCTTTGATTGTATGGACATGTTTAATCTTGGTTAATGAATGATATGTTCATGTTTGCTTAAGTATTATTCATTCATTTGCATTTGGTTATGGATTTAGAATTGACTTGAAATGTTCTACTCCTTTTCTAAAACCCATTTCCTAAAATCATTTCAAAACAAAAAGAAACTTTTACTTTCAAAACAAAAATAAATCAATCGTCATTAAACACCAATCGCGCTGTTGCCGATTAGGTTGTTAATGATGATATTGTTTTCAAAAGGAGTAAGAAGCGAGACCATTCTAACTGTTGTTGTTCGGTCTTCGCAAAAGCTCTATCCCATTTTCGAAAACTTATTCATTTCCCAAAAATAAATCAATCGTCATTAAACACCAATTGCGCCATTGCCGATTAGGTTGTTAATGATGATATTGTTGTCAAAAGGAGTTAGAAGCGAGACCATTCTAACCGTTGTTGTTCGGTCTTCGCAAAAGCTCTATCCCATTTTCGAAAACTTATTCATTTCACAAAAAATAAATCAATCGTCATTAAACACCAGTTGCGCCGTTGCCGATTAGGTTGTTAATGATGATATTGTTTTCAAAAGGAGTTAGAAGCGAGACCATTCTAACCGTTGTTGTTCGGTCTTTGCAAAAGCTCTATCCCATTTTCGAAAACTTATTCATTTCTCAAAAATAAACCAATTGTCATTAAACACCAATCGCGCCGTTGCCGATTAGGTCATTAATGCTGATTTCATTTTCAAAAGGAGTTAGTAGGGAGACCATTCTAACCGTTGTTGTTCGGTCTTCGCAAAAGCTCAATCCTTTTTCAAAACCAAAAACCGAGAACTACGTAGCTTTGATCCCTCTTCCAGTGAGGGTACGTAGGAACGGGGTCCTGTCCTGTCAAGCACACTCTTAAAAAATCTTTGTTTTGTCCTGATTTTCAAAGATAATCCTGAGAACTACGTAGCTTTGAATTCTCCATCTCACTAGGAGATACGTAGGAGCGGGGTCCTGTCCCGTCAAGCACACTCTTAAAAAATCTTTGTTTTGTCCTGATTTTCAAAGATAACCCGAGAACTACGTAGCTTTGATCTCTCTTCCAATGAGGGTACGTAGGAGCGGGGTCCTGTCCCGTCAAACACACTTTTAAAAAAAATTTTTTGTTTTGTCCCGATTTTCGAAGATACCAAAAATATTCTTCTTCCCTCCTGTTTTCAATAAAACAAACCTCAAAGAAAAGAAAACAAAAGAAGTAGAATAAATTGCTTTCAACTCGAACTTTTGTCTAAACCACACATCAAGTTAATGGTTCCCTTTCGGTAGAAAGGAGGTGCGGGGTGCTAATACCTTCCCCGTACCTAACCGACCCCCGAACCTACATCTCTGCGTTTTCAAAAGACCGCCCGCCTTTTCAAAAGACTTTTTTTTTCAATGTTTTGGTCTTAAAATAAAAATATTGGTGGCGGCTTCAAATTTTTTTCACGTTGTCAAACGAAAAGTCCCAAACCGGATTTTTCGGGCGCAACAGCTGGCGACTCCACTGGGGACCATTTTTTAAAAAAGACGAGGGTCAAGCCTAGTTAACTTTGATGTGTGGTTTTAAAATTAATTGAGTTGAAGGCTTTGTTTTACTCCTTTTCTATTTGTTCACAATGCCGTGTTCATGCATTCCTCAATTCCCATGTCCCCTATTCTCTGCTCCCTTTCTTAAGGTAAAAACATGCATTTCCTCCCATTCTATTATGATCCCTTCTTCTCCGCTCCCTTTCTTGAGGTAAGCAGTGCATATGACTGTTGTTGAAACCTAGGTTGGATTATTGGTATTGTGATATTGAACCCTAGGGTAGACGACATGTTATTGCCTGCTATTGTTTGGACTGTTCTGGGTTTTCCTTTGCAGGTGGGGTATATGTGGGTAGTTTTAGGCGGTATGCCCTTGCTGCACACACTCACACCTTATGCTTACTATGCTTTGAGAGGGGCCTAAAACCCAAGGTCTGACAAAACTTAGGAGAGTGGAAACGAGTAGTGACTGGCAATTGGACTGTTGTCCTTCCGACTCTTACGAAAGTTTCAGCCAGAGTATGCTCTTTCGTGAGGCCTCACACCAGATGGCGTTCCATCGTAGTGGGTGCTATTGTGAGAAAAAATTAGCTCTGGTAACCTGGTGAGGAAGTGACTAGAACCCACATGAGAGGAACATTTGAGTTGTCCTAGAACATAGGTCCCCCCCACCTTCGTAGGACAAAAGGGGCATACCAAATTGTGTGTTGTATGGTAATATAGGCATGTTTTCAAAAAATAGTAGGAGGTTTTTTTTAAATAAAAAGTAGAGAAAGAGCTGCCGTTGTAGCCTTTCTTCTGCCGGTCCGTACGAAGTGACATATGGCCCACTCTTTTCAAAAAAAGAGAGAACGAGTTGCCGTTTTAGCCTTTCTCTGACTTGGTCCATATGAAACCACGTACGGCCCGCATTTTTCAAAAAAAAAAGAAAAAAACTTGAACTAATGCCAATAAAGGTTTTGCCCTAATCTGCATATGCATAAAACATCATCATCATTTTGCATGCATCCTCGCATTGCATCCAACATAAGCTTTTACAGCTCATGCATGCATCCTTGCATTTCATCAAAGTTTGTTTGCCGAGAATCCCAAAGTGACAAAGAATCTTGCCATAGGTACAGTATGGAATCAAAAAGTGAGACAGTGCACCCCCCGAGATATCCGGTTGAATGTATGAGGCGTGTTTGTTTTATTTGTTGATTCCACTCTTGTTATGTTCTAAACAAATCAAAATTCACTGTTAAATCTATGGCAAGATATGACACGTTGGGGTTCACGGCATAAGACAAACTAAAACTAACACTCATCTGCATTGCAGGCATTGCATTCATTAATTTGCTCCTTCACTTAATAAAAATGTTCTACCAAGAGAAGCGAGAGTCAAGCTGGTTCCCCGCCACCGATACTTCACCCGATTACAAGCAAAGCTGATGGCTGATCCTCAAGGGCATCCAGAGATTGAAACTGAAAGTAATCCAGAACATGAAGATTTGGGCGTACAAATTCTGAATCCTGAGCAGCTGGCTCAGGAGAACCAAGCGCTTAAGGATAAGGTTGGGGCAATGGAGGCCCAGGTGCATGAGATGATGGTCATGCTGCAAAGTTTAAAGAGTGGGACAGCTGCTGAAGGTGTCGCCGTCGTGGGTCCAGATGGTGTCACTTCTTTCGTTCCTCCTCCAATATCAGCCACAGTTCCTCTGGGATCCGGGGTCAGTCATCCCGTCTTTGCTTCAGGAATGAATGGGCCGAATCAATACACTTCACAAAGATATCCTTGGGGTATGCCTGCTGGATACATGCCGCGAACTGTCGGACCTATCCCCGTCAGTATGGTTGTGCCTAATTAGGTCACTGCCGCCGTGTCCGGGGGAGCTGCCGGAGGACCGCAGATCCAAACTCCTAGTTCTCATGCTGTGCTCAGTCCTACTCCGGGGCTTACAGCACACCCTCACAATGTTCCTCAGCCTGGAGGGTATTATTACAGTATGGGGAGTCACCCCCAAGGACATATGATTGAGGGACCACAGTCAAATGACCCGATTCGTGCACTTGAAGAAAGAGTAAAGGCAATGGAGGGTGTTGGTGTTAGAGTCAATGAAGCTCGTGAGCTGTGTTTAGTCCCAGATTTGGTTTTGCCACCAAAGTTCAAAGCTCCCGAAGTGGACAAATACAGAGGAACAGGCTGTCCGAAGAGCCATGTTACGATGTTTGTCCGAAAAATGGGTCCTTACGCCAATGATGACAAACTGCTGATTTACTGCTTTCAAAATAGTTTGGCTGGAGCTCCTCTAGATTGGTACATGAAACTGCAATCCTCTGAGATTCGTTGTTGGAAAGATTTGTGCGAAGCATTCATGAGACAATATAAGTATAACATGGACATGGCTCCGGACAGGTCGCAGTTGCAACACATGAGTAAGGGCGAAAGGGAGACTTTCTAAGAATATGCCCAGAAATGGCGAAGCCTAGCCGCCCAGGTCCAACCTCCTTTGACTGAAAAAGAAATGGTGTACACGTTCTTCGAAACTCTGCCAGCAATTTACTATGACCGGCTGATTACAAGTGTTTCAACTAGCTTCTCCGATATGATAGTCTTTGGGGAAAGACTTGAGCATGGTCTCCGAAGTGGGAGGATTTCGAATCACCTTAGTAATGCAGGAAGCTCTGGTGGTTCAAGCAATCAGAAGAAGCCTCACTCCCATTTCCCGAAGAAGAAGGAAGGGGAAACAAATGTAATCTCGGGAGGAAGTTCATCCTTTGGTACCCCTCCACCACAAACTGTTCCACTTTCTGCTCCTGTGCCATCCCAGCAAGGCAGTGACAGTCACAGGGCTCAGGGTTATCAATACAAGAAACGGACCAGTTTTGATCCAATACCAATGACATACACTGAATTGTTTGACCACTTGACTTCCAAGAACTTGATCAACACTCGGCCAATGAAGGCCCTGCAGCCGCCATTTCCCAGAAGTTACAACGCTAATGCTACCTGCAGTTTCCACGAAAACGGGGTCGGTCATACTGTGGAGGAATGTAAAGCCTTCAAGCATGTGGTGCAAGACCTAGTAGATGCTGGGTGGATCTCGTTCAAGCAGAGCAGCCCGAATACAACAACTAATCCATTGCCAGGTCATCAGAGGCCAGCTACCAATGCTATAGAAAGTTCCGTTGGGCAATTGGTAAAGGATGTGCAGAAGATCAAGACCCCGTTGGGTGTTATCTACTCTGAGTTATGCCATGTTGGGGTGGTTAAGAAGGGGTGTTGCCATGAAGAGGGGTGTGCTGACTCTACGTGCGTGGGGAATTGTGAAAGCTTTGAGATGATCCTGCAGGAGCTGATGGATCGGTGTGTGGTCCAAATAGGAACCCATGATGTTGAAGAAGAAGTGTTGACTCTACATCCTGATAAAAGTAGAGGACCCATGGCCCCAGAGGATTCCATGGGCAAGTCCAAAAGCCAGGATCCATGGCCCCAGAGGATTCCAATTTGCGACATCAGTCAAAGTTTTGTGAATGCTGGTTTATTGGATCCCAATCAAGTTGGTGTCATCAAGGATGGTTCTGAGTTTGAAGAGGGTGGTGCAAGTTTGGTTCGACGCTGCGGTGCCAGTGAAAAATTAAAGAATTGGAAGGCTGCTGATCTTCCTGTGACTTTTTATTTAAAGTAATCATTTGTAATGCAACCCTGTGGCTCTGCCCAAGGCCATAGGACAAGTTGTTAGGGGCGAGCATGTTTTTATTTTCAGAATCATCATCATTAATAAAAACGTTGTTTTTGAATTTCAATCAATAAAAATCAATCCTTTTCATTTCATGTGTCTTTTCCTCGCTTTATTATTGTTTGTTTGCTTGTCTCGCCTTTCATTCTGCTTTTTCGCTTCGGCAAAATGCAGATCCACAGCAATTGTCTCCCAAAATAACAGTGCCAACAGTCCATATTTTGACTTTGATCACCCTATTAATCAAGCTGAGGGGGATGTTGAAGAAGAGGCAACCAAACGAGGTGCCCCAGACGTCACTGACATAGATGCCAATGATTCACGTCCATCTGTCGGTCCACCTATTGGAAAACCATCCTATCGCAAAGCATGAATAGGCCCTCGTAGCGAGCCATGGACCCAAGTTGTCTTCTTATTCCTCGACATTGATCAAGACTTGCAGGATGGAGGCATTCAGTCAGGACAACTTGTACGAAGGCAAGAGATAACTTCTTGACAACCCCTTCCTGAGGTCATCCAGCGAGAATTAAGAAAACAAGACATACACGGTGATATAATTTATCTACCTACTCTTGAAGATACCCGCTTTATGAAATCAAAGGAATAATGAATCCCTACTTCGATTCGATCCGCCTAAATTTCTAAACTCACATTCCAATCACGGAGCAATACACGTGTATTGTAACATTGGAAGATAGGCATTTTACCTGGGCGAACGGACAACGAGGTTGAGTCTTGCAGGCGGAGACTAGGGGCGTCGGATCCCAGGCTCGAGGCTGATGCACGGGCGGAGCCTCGGAGTTCTGATCCCAGGTGCGAGAGCGTAGCCACGGGTGGAGCCTAGGGGTTTCGGATCCCAGGCGCGAACACGAAGTTGCGGGCGGAGCCTAGGGGTTCTGGATCCCAGGTGCGAAAACGACCACGGGCAGAGCCTAGGGGCTCCAGATCCCAGGCGCGAAGAGAAGCACGGGCGGAGCCTAGGGGCGCTGGATCCCAGGTGCGAGGATGACGCATGGGCGGAGCCTAGGGATTCTGATCCCAGGCGTGAGAACAAAGCCACAGGCGGAGCCTAGGAGTTCTGGATCCCAGGCGCGAAAATGAAGCTGCAGGCGGAACATAGGGGTTCTGGATCCCAGACGCGGGGGCGAAGCACGGGCGGAGGTTTATAAAAAGGAAAAAATTATGATGGCTCTCATATTTATATTGGTTGAATAAAAAATTAAAAAATTCACCTCTTGATGTCAAAGTCAAAAAGACGAATTGCCAACCAGAAAGAAAAGACTCAGCGCAGTCGGCCGAGCCGGCAGGGACAACCTCAAGCCAAGACCATCCTCCGGAATACTCTCGACTTGGGGAAAACTGTTCTGGACTAGGCCAAGACCCATCCCATCAATTGGATATGGATAAGCCCAATGACTTCGATCCATATCCACCATAAATCAGCCCATTTATGACCATCTTGACTGGAAGGCTCTGAATTACCCAATTGATATAACGGCTCAAAGCTGGCACCGATCCCTAAAAATACTCACATTCATTGCCAAAAATAGGTACATTCTCATTCCTTGCTATATGATAAGTCTATTTTTAGAGTCTTTTTAATAGTTATTTTATTAAGTCTTTTTAGTATTTTAATTATATTTTTGTTCTATTTTACTGCAAATGTTTACTTTTTATCTTCAGGTTTTATTTTGAAGCAATTTGGGCTGCCTAAGTCTCAGCAGGTCAGAATTCGACTGCATCTTTCAGATTTCGACTGGATCTCCCAGAATTCGACTGGATCTCCCAGAATTCGACTAGATCTCTCAGAATTCGACAGCATCTGTCTCAGCAGGCCAGAATTCGACAGCATCTGTCATCCAGATTTCGACTGTGCCTGCTTCTGCTATCCAGATTTCGACTGTGCCTGCTTCTGCTATCCAGATTTCGACTGTGCCTGCTTCTGCTATCCAGATTTCTGCTGCATCAGTCGAAATTACCTTGCCCACTTGTTGTTGGATATTTTTGCCCACTTTTTGATGACCATGTGCTTTGACCACTTGCTCATGTGCACTGTCCACTTGAGGATGGCTCTTTGATGACTACCTTGGCCAACTTGATTTGCCACTTTTTCCTCTTTTGGACCATTTTGCCCCTCATATTTTCCTATAAATAGAGGCTTGATCCTCACTTGTACCGAAGCTTGAATTTTGTTAGCAAAATCAATGACAAAGGCTCTCTAATTATTCATGACTTCAATTTACTCTTCATGCTTTTTATGATTCTTGTTTATTTACTTTCTCGCCCTTTAAATTCTTGCTATTTATTTTCCAAGTCATTTACTTTCATTGCTATTTAAATTCTCGCTCTTTACTTTCTCGCTCTTTACTTTTCGCTCTTTACTTTTTCGCTCTTTTATTTTCCCTGCTATTTACTTTCTTGCCCTTTTATTCTTCAAGTCATTTACTTTCATTGCTATTTAATTTTTCGCTCTTTACTTTTCGCTCTTTACTTTTTCGCTCTTTTATTTTCCTTGTTATTTACTTTTTTGCCCTTTAAATTTTCAAGTCAAGTAAACTACTGGCAAGTCAAGTAAAATACTGGCAAGTCAAGTAAATTACTGACAATTTACTTTTCAAGCAATTTACTTTCTTGTCATTTACAATTCCGCTATTTATAATTTTGCACTTTACCGCTTTCTTTTATTTTCCCGCTATTTAAACTTTATGTTTTCTTCTTTTATTTTCTTTTCTCCTCTTTTGTCTACAATGATCATGAGTGAGTAGACTTTACTAAAATATTCCTTCTTTCCAAAAACACTTTCTTTTCAGTTAATCAAACTTTGAAAAATTAAATTGGTATTCACTTAGGCTCTCCCTGTGGACCGATACTCTTTTATTACGCGATACGACCCGTGCACTTGCGGGGCTATCACTATACGTACTGACTTGAGCGTCGGAGTGGCATCGCAGGTACCCCACTCGGGATCTCTTCAACACACCACTCGGACGTCAGGAGACTTACCAATAGCAATCACCGGATCCGGCCCGGACGACCGCTAGGTACTGAACAAAGATAAAAAGAGATAAGAGTGAATCACTCAATTGTCGAAAAGATGTTGCATTGAATTGAAATAAGTTTGAAAATATAAAAGGGGTTGGCATCAGACATACGTTGTTCACCGTTGTAGCTTGAGATCCTGTGTGATCGGATGTGTTAGGCGTGATGGGTTACTTAATGACATGAAATTTGCTTGAGTTATTCGTATGAACTCCTAGTTATAGAGTGAAGAAAATAAACTGCTTTGAACACATGTCCTTATTTGAAAAAGGATGAAAATAAACTAACTATTGGTCGATGATGGTTGATGCCACGTGTCTTCTGGCGTCAGAATGTCCCACACTTGTCTTTGTTAATTCGGGCTTTTCTGAAGTACTTGCCTTAGATGCTCTTGTGTCGTCGTGTGTAGTACTTAGAACTTTGAGACTTTCTTTCGAGAGTCTCTAATACCTCTTTCATAAATGCAGCCTTCGTGCGAGTATCTTCCTTGAATCTTCGAGATTGGCTCTTAAAGTCTCTTCGAGAATAAATAGAAACTCACAAGCCACGTCACTTTCGAGTAATTCCTCTTGTTGTTTCCCGAGTTTGCTTTAAATGTTATGCTGACATGTTTTACAGCTAATTTCGAATCCAAAATTTGGCGGTAACAACATGCTAGATTTCAAAGTGATAGGATCAGGTCCAAATTGGAGAAGAAAAAGACGGAAAAAGAAAAGAACTAAGACCTAAGTGGGGCAAGATGATTGAGCTGACTTTTCCAATCAGAAAGTTCACTCAGTTATTGGTGAGAACAGATTAGCTTTCAATATCACACCCACTCCGGACTTCCTCCGACTCCAATGCCCCATATCCATGATTTGTGCGAGAATCACATGCCAATTATAATTAACGATAAAGATTTCGCAATCATCTCATCGTACGGTCGAAGTGCGGCCTAGGCTTCACGTGCCTAACATGCACCCACGTCAGCAGGGGCGGCTCCTAGTGTTACTATGGGGTATCGAATGCTACCCCAAAAGAATAAATAACCACAAAGCCTACTATATATATTACTATATTGTTTTGCCACCCCAAAATTATAAACGGATATTATTAGATATATTTAATAATTCATTTGTCTCACAATAAGTGTCATACTTATTTCACACAAATTATTATTTTTTAATTAAAAAAATGGTTATGGAGGCTCGTTAAAATCTTTTGATGCAAAACTCTTCTTAGAGAAAAAACAGAAGGAAAAAGAGTCCCCCCCTAAATATTTATTGATGAAAGAAAGAAAAAGAAAGATGGCGGACATAACCCATGAACAAAAGCAACAGTATCTATAGTGAATAAAAACAATCCTATTATTTGGTCAAAAAAAACAATCATATTAAAAGGAAAATAGAATGAAAAGTATCTATAGTGACGTACAAAAGAATCATTATAATGACTCCCGTCCCAACCAGGTTGACATTATTTCACAGAAATTAAGAAAATATTCTGAATGAAAGAGAATAGTACTACTCTCGTCTTATACTGTTTTTTGTTTTATCAAAACCAACTTGCCACAATTTGATTTTCGTTTATTTCACAGAAATTAAGAAAATATTCTGAATGAAAGAGAATAGTACTACTCTCGTCTTATACTGTTTTTTGTTTTATCAAAACCAACTTGCCACAATTTGATTTTCGTTTTATATTTTCAATGAAAGATTTATTGTTTCCACTTATCTCTTTTTTTATTATGAGAATATGTCAATTCAATATGTAACCAAAAATTTATTTGAGCGGAAAGGTAAAGAGTAAAATAGTATATTATGCAACACCATTTAAAAAGTTACTCTTTATGAGTCAAAAAAATATTACTCTTTATATTTAGCCCCGACATTAAAAATGTGCTAGCTCTGCTACTGCATGTCAGATATATCACACACACTCACGTGCATGGCAGGTGAATCCACGTCATCGGCATAGTACCCTATAAATACAGTGTCCAATTAGTGCATCAAGTACACATTTATTACTGCATGAAACTCTTTTAATTTCTATATGTTCACTAAAGCATAAGAGTGCATGTAGTTACTACCCTTTTGTCGGAACAATACGACGGAGCCGCTACCAAGAACAATTCCGATCATCCCTATCTTGGCAACAACTCGGCTCGACCTACGACCAATCAATTCTCAACATCCAAGAACTTAATGATTTATAATTAATTGTATCATAGAATTCCTGTAAATTGAAAGTTTAAAACTGTCCAACTGACATGCATATTGTTAGAAATTACTGGATCATAGAGATGAAGTTTCTCCTCACATTTGAAATATGCTAAAGAGTTTGATTGAGAGAATTTCTCAAATGGAATCATATTGATTGAAAAAAGATAATGAAAAATGAGTACAAGATCCTCTTTATATAGAGCTTAACAAACTAACTAAATCACTAATTAATTCCTAACAGAATTGCAATTCTGTAACTACCCCTAACTTCCTATTAATTCTAATAGTCTCCCTTAAGCCGATAGTGGGATCACATATCAGCTTGAAGTACAAGAATTATTCCAAAACACTAAAATAAGAAAGAAAAAAATTAATGGAAGCAAAAAGTAGAAAAAGCTTATCAAACACAAAGCCTATTGTCATCTGAGCGTTGAGTGAGGCATATCTCCATTTTGGATGAGTGAAATAAGTAAGTGAGAGTGAAATTTTTGAGTGAAAAGAATGAGGTTGGCAATGAATATTTATAGAATTCGTCAATGATTATCAACCGTTGATATTGTCGGTGCAATCTACACCCTTGATCAACATTGGCAGTCAAATCCTACTCGTTGAATTTAGTACAAATCGGATTTACCTATCAGGGAGGTAAATCCGATTTTCATTTTAACAAAGCGGACATACCCCCACTGATAGGTATATCCTCTTTGTTAATTGCAAAGCGGATTTACCTATTAAGGAGGCAAATCCGATTTGCATTTTAACAAAGCGGACATACCCCCACTGATAGGTATATCCGCTTTTATATTTTAACAAATCAGATCTAACTCACTAAAGGTAGATCCGATTTCCCCCCACCAATTCTAATCAGATATACGTAAATTCGCCTTTTAGTTTTGTGAATAGGATCTACCTACCTTATATGTAGATCCGATTTAAGTCAATTTAACCAAGGGTATTTCCGTCTTAAAATTTCTTGTGGGGGTATATAGTGATATGATGGGGGTAAAAAAAAAATCCCTATCTCAAATGATTGGTCCAGTAACATTTTCGCTTGTAAGCCTTGGCCCATTAGGTCTAGGGGTTTACATTTTTCTCAATTTTCCTTATTTACCCTTATTTGCTTCTGGAACCTTCAAGCTAGTTTCATCAATTACGGCCACATTCAAAAGCAAAGAACACGCACCACCAAAAGGCAACAAAAAAAATCCATACATGGATCCTAAACGAAACGGAAACAAAGTATGAACCATGATTATCTGAAGACAACCAACACAGAAGCGCACTACCAAAATGACGTCGTCGACTCCGTCTTTTCGGTAATAAAATGCTTATAAAAAACATATAAAAATGAAAAATAAAGAAAAAATACGTGTTTTTTCGGTAATATACTTGATGCACAACTTAAAGTATACTTTTTTTTGAAGGTCAAATTCCACTCCCGTGTATATCTCATATGATATGATATCATTATAGGGATCATGCCAACCGACCGAATCTTATTGTGTCATCTCGTAATATTATAAAGAACATTTCATGATTTCTAGCTGGTTTTAGAGATTTTGTCCGATATCAATCAGGCGACGTAGGCTACAAAAATGATCCTAGCTGGACCACGTGATAAATAATACTCAATAGTCGAACTCTCAGACTCAACGCTCGAAATTTACCGCAGATTTTAAGTTATTTATATTACAAAATTCCTTAACAAATTGACCCCATGTTCATATCTACTAAAAAGTTCTAATGATATATATATATATATATTAATATAATTCTCTCAAGTCTTAACTAAAATTTCACTCACACTATAAAAATAGAAACCCTAGAGGAGATATTAGAAATGTGACTTGATAGGTCTGAATTAGAACTTCCAATAGGTGTAATTAGTAAATTTACTCAGCCCAATGTCTAAACCCAATTGACAAAAACACCAAATAGGCCAAATTGGCTTCCAAACAGGTTCTTGCGGAACCCAGTGGATCACGAAACAGATAAACACGAACCTGGTTCTTGACCCGTAGTTTATAAACAAAACTGAACCCTAATTAGTTCTTCAGAATGTATGATACTTTCTCTCTCTCTTCACTTTTGTCTTCTTCGTTCCTTTTCCTCTTCTCTGCTAGGGTTTCTAACCAAGTGTTGATTTGCAGGTTTGCTGATGATTTTGCGATGAACTATCAAAAAAAAAAAACTAAATCAGAAGGTAAAGGAAACTCTCTTTCTTTCTATTACTTTGATTTCATGCTTCTGCTCATCAAACACATATGCTAGTAGAACCCTAATTTCTTTTGTTTGTTGCTTTTTTGTGTATATGTTGTGAACGAATCTGGTAATACAAAGAGACTGAAATGACCACACTTTGTTAGGTATTCTACCCTTCTCTTTGTTTACCCTCTTTCTTTTCACTGTTTTTCTCTTACTCTAACATCTAAAACTATTTTCCTTTTCCTTGTGAGATACAATAAGCGCATGAAGAAGGAATAGTAACAATAGAACGCTCCTAGTGTCTGAATGAAGCACTAATAAAGGTATAATCACACACCTTATGATTTTTTCCTTTGTTCTCTTTACCTTTTTTGTACAGAGTACTAACTCTTGTTCTATTTTTCCCTTTTTTGCGAGATGAACTGAAATACCAGAAGTCTTAAGACCCACAACAAGGATCCCTGAAGAAGATTTACACACACAGTGAAGAGAGCAAGAAGAGGAAGTATTTCAGAATTGTAAAGACTGTAAAAATGCTTATTTGTTCACACTATATAAAATATTACATCTCTAGGTATTTATATACACAGTATTGAGCTCTTAGAGTTTGTTAATAGTTGATAGGTTGTTTGTAACTGTCAAGTTTGTTTAGTATCAAACCTTTTAGCAAACAGTAATTCTATTTGGACAGTTATTGTAACTGCTTTTAGGTGTAACAGCTATTTGTTTGTGAAATAGAGCTGTTACACAGATCCTAGGGTATTTGGATTACAAATCTAATACCCTTCCTTAATACAAAACCCTAGGTTAAGTTCCTAAACATAGAAAAGGAACCTATAATACCTAGGACAGACCCCTGGTTTAACCTTAAAGACATAGATGATCGAGAACAAGCCTCTGGATAATAACTATAGAATTTGCATTCGTAGATTAGAAAGAAACTAAACCTAATTCTCTTCTAAGTTTAGTAAAAGACTCACCTTTTACTGCCTTAGTAAACACATCAGCCAACTGATCCTTTTTAGAGTAGTAGTCCAATATCAAGTTACCTTTAGTAACCTGATCTTCAAGGTAATGATGCCTTGTCTCAATATGTTTGGTCCTTCCATGGCCCATAGGATTCTTAGCAAGACATAGGGCGGATTTGTTGTCAGTTAGGAGTGTAAGAGATTGAGTCAGCTCCACCTTTAGCTCCTTTAGCAATGCTTCCAGCCATGCTCCCTGTGTGGCAGCACTACATGCAGAAACGTACTCTGCTTCACAGGAGGAAAGAGCAACTATATGTTGCTTTTTAGAACTCCAAGAAACAGATATGCCCTGAAACTTAAAGAAAAAACCAGAAGTACTCCTCCTATCTAAGTGGTCTCCACACCAATCACCGTCAGGGTATCCCAATAGCTCAAATTTCCCTAGACCAGCTCCTTTAGCAAAGAACAGGCCATAATTCAAAGTGCCTTTAATGTACCTTAGAACCCGGCCTCTTAGCAGCATTAAGGTGTATCTCCAATGGTTCATTCATGAACCTGCTAATCATGCCTGTAGCAAAGAGAATATCTGGCCTGTTGTGGCAAAGATATATCAGTGAACCTACAATCTTCCTGAAGTATGTAGGGTCCACTTTAGAGTCTTTTTCACCCTCTTTTTGCATAGAAAGCCTTATGCTGGATAGAGGGCAGAATTACATTCTGCCATTTCAAATCTGGTGAGCAATTCCTTAGCATACTTCATTTGGTGTAAGATTAGACCTTCTGGTACCCTTGGGAATTCTAATCCAAGAAACTAGTAGAGCCTTCCAAAATCTGTCATCTCAAATTCACTCTTCATAGAGTCCTTGAATTTGTTGATTTCCATAGAGTTACTGCCTGTCACCAAAATATCATCAACATACAAACATATTAGTAGTAAATCAGAATCCATAGTGCCTTTCACATACACACCAAACTTGTAGCACCCCCCTTACTCATTATTATTATTATTTTTTTTTTTATCAAAAATCAGAGTTCAAAATCGCTTTCCTTTTTAAAAGGTACATCCTCTAGGGAGTACTACTTTCACCAGAACCTCAACATAAACTAGTAAACAATACTTTTCACAAAATAAATATAATTGCGTGATACATAGCACGACTTAAATGGGGCGAACCCTCGAAACATCGTTTTCTCAAAGAGTCTTACATCACCAATATAATTAAACCTAACTAAATAATAATAAGACAACTATAACAACTCGTCCCCCCAGTGCTACGCATCAGAGCATGACTCTACAGGACCACTAGAAGGTAGGAGAACCTTCGCTCGCTATCACCTGCACGTTGCCGACATGAGAAGCAACATAAAAGCAGTAGGGTCAGTCTCTTTACATAAATAATAACAAATATGATAAGCATTATACTAGGGAATGGCAAACCAAAAGCACCAATTCACAGTCATATTAGCACACCATTATTTTACATCACCGAGAAACAACATAGGCCGAAGCCTCTGCTCACCAAAATAGTAAACACACCATAACACCTCATACACACCACAATGAATACACGCACCAAATAATTAATATATTCACCAATTAAGCCTTGAGGGCACACCTTCATAAAAATCGCCCATCTGGCATAATCATCATAATTAAGATATACCGTCATTAATTCACAACCGTCATTTAACATGGCCGAAGCCAACACCGTCCTTTAATATTTAATCCACCATTATTAAACACGTCTTCATTAGATTCATTATCATCATTAGTCCACCGTTACTAGACACATCATCACTTTAATTACCTCAACAATGTTTACACCACCACACGGGCTAACCAATTTGGCGCCCACACCCGAGACTCCCAAGCAACACAACACGCATCATAGCGGCACAATATCTACACACCAATTTCAACACCAACTAGTCACATAGTGACACAACACCTAAACCTCACATATTATCTCAATACTTCAACAACAACCCCGAAACGGTCCTTTTTAGACATAACAAAACACCGCACCGTCGAGACAGCTACCTATCAAAATTCTAACAAAAATCCGGCAGAGTTTCCTCTGAAATACGGACATCCCCAAATAGTACTTTTTACCTGTTTAACCAGTCCAGACCCAATTTATGTTTATAAACGATTACTTCGCACACAATCACGCAACACACACCAAGCGCGCCCCAAAGCGGGCATAAGGCCACATCATGCCACGCCTCACCCACACTCACCATCAGGCACTCATACATACGGCACACAACAGCACCATTCACAATCATACGACACTACCACGCCACACAGCCACTTAATGGCACAACATCTCAAACAACAAATTCAAATACAACTTCACCTAAGCATTTTATTATGCACCTTTCAACTACATATTTCCATACTCAAATTAATTGAGACAATTATTAAACACCTTGCACACTTCACAACAATTTCACATCACTTTAACAACACATTTTATACCACAAATCAACACTAAACCACATGGATTCATTCAAATAAATTCAATCACAACACTAATCAAGGAAATAACACCAAAACCAACTGATCAAGCTCTCCTAACACCTAACCCACACATAACACAAATCATATAAGCTATTATGAACGTAAATGAGAGCCCCCTAACCTTAAATTTGCTCAAACCGAAATTTCACCGAACCACGAACACACTCCGGACCCGCTCCAAAAGCTCTAAACCGAATCCATCGACCGAAACTCCTCCAAATCACTTCCAAAGCGAAACCCAAGCCTCAAATTCGAATATAAGCTTCCAAGGAAGTCAAAACGTCTATTTTTGCTCACTTGAGCTCCAAAGGGTCAACAATGGTAACACGAAAACGAGTAGAAATTAGGTGATGAAAATTATACTAATAGAAAGAGGAGGAAAAATGGAGAAGATTGGTACCAAAAGCCCCTTACCCGGTGTAGTATTGAGTGAGATCTCCCCACATCTTTTCCTTCCCTTCACGCCGTTCTCTCCCTCTCTCGCTTCGGTTCCGTGCTTCTTTCTTTCTGTGCCGTGTGTTTTCCTTCTTTCCATTAATTCACTTAATATCCCTTTCTTTTCTTTTCTTTCATTCACTCACACGGCCCATTCTTTCTTTCTCTCACTAATGGGCCTTGACCCTATTTACACCCTCCTCGATCACTTCTACCACTCCCTTATTTAATTACTAAACACTACTCCATAACACCATAAAATACTACTCACTTAATTTATTAAACATCCTCCTATTCCCAATAAAACTCCAAACTAATTATTTCTAATATTTTTCCATAACTAAATTCCTTCTAATTAATTAAATAATTATCCAATTATTTTTGGGGTGTTACAAAACTCATTTGTGCACTTTGTGAAACCATTTTCCACAAAAAATGTGTCTATCTTTTTGTTCCAGGCTCTTGGAGCCTGTTTCAACCCATACAAAGCCTTATGCAAATGGCAAACTAAGTTTTCTTTTCCTTTTACCTCAAAGCCAGGTGGCTGTGAGATAAAAACTGTCTATTCTAAAGGTCCATTTAGGTAAGCAGACTTAATATCCAAGTGATATAAGTCTCATCCCTTACTGCAGCCTAACGCAGTCACCAATCTAATGGTCTCATGCCTAGCCACAGGTGAGAAAACCTCCTCATTGTCAATACCATGTTTTTGTTGAAACCCTCTAGCCACTAGTTAAGTTTTATGCTTGACTATCTTGCCATTAGGATCCAACTTAAGCTTAAAAATCCACTTGACACTTATTGCATTCTTATTTTTAGGCAAGGGTGTTAAGCTCAAAGTCTTATTCTTTTCAATTGAGTTCAACTCCTCAATCATTGCATGTTTCCAATTTTTATCCTTTAAGGCTTCCTTAAAGTCAACTGGTTCCATATCTGCCATCATAGTAAAGTGAATGAGGTCACCATTCTCATTCACCTCACTATCAGTGGCTAAATCATAATCTGCAAGTCTCCTAGGAGGCTGTCTCAGCCTTTGTGCCCTAGGTAGAGCCTGAACAGCAAGTGCAGGTTCCGGTTCTGACTTATTTTCTACCAAATCACGAAGATTAGGATTTGCCTCTGGTTGGGTAGGTTCTTCTTCATCAAAATTTTCACCAATAGTTTCTGGTTTAGTGTATAGAAACTCTTCTAGGACCGTAGTATCCACTGAACTCACTTGTTCAGCCTTATCCTAGTCCCACTGCTTGTCTTCAAGTACAACAACATACCTTGATATCTCAATCTTATCATTCTTAGGATCTAGCAGCCTATAAGCACCTGTAGGATGGTATCCCACAAGTATTAGAGATCTGCTTTTATCCTCTAATTTCTTTCTTTTACTGTCAGGTACATGGTTGTATGTTAGTGAGTCAAATACCCTTAGATGAGCCACACTAGGCTTATCACCAGTCCACACTTGTTCTGGAACTTTATCTTCCAGCCCCTTTGTAGGACATCTGTTTTGGATATAAACTGCTGTATGAATAGCTTCTGCCCATAGCTTCTTAGGTAAACCTTTTAGGTTAATCATAGATCTTGCCATATCTAAAATGGTTCTGTTTCTCCTTTCTGCTATCCCATTGTGTTGTGGGGTATATGGAGAAGTTACTTCATGTAGGATACCTTGGGCTGTGCGGTATTCCTCAAACCGTTTTGAGGTATACTCACCACCATCATCTGTCCTTAATTAGCACCTTTAGCAACCTGCCACTTTGTTTTTCTGCCATTATCTTGAATTGCTTGAACATTCCAAAGGCTTCTCCTTTGGTTTTGAGTAAGTAGAGCCAAATTTTCCTAGAAAATTCATCTACAAAGGTCATGAAATATTTGTTACCCCCATTAGAGGGTACATCAAAAGGTTCACACAGGTCAAAATAAACAGCATGTAAAACATCTTTAGACTTATGATTCATTTCAGCCTTAAATTGTTTCCTAGGTTATTTACCAACTAGACATGTAGTACAAGTATCCTTAGACACATTAATCCTAGGCAATCCCTTTACTAACCCTTTAGAACTTAGATTACATAGGCTTTTGAAGTTCAAGTATCCAAACCTCTTATGCCATAACATACTTTCAAAATCAGCAGTGGCACTTAGGCATTTTGCCTCACTAATGCTAATGCTGGGTTTGAAGGTTCTGTTATTGGCTAAAGGGGCAGTTAATACTAGTTTGTTTTTAGTATCAAGCAATTTTAGCTTTAAGTCCTTCATAACTAATGAAAAACCTTTTTCAATTAGTTGACCTAAGCTAAATAAGTTGCAGCTAATACCTTGTACATAGAATACATTCTGAATTTGGATTACCTGGCCATCTTCTTTAGTGAACCTGATATTCCCCATTCCTTCAGACATTATGGACCTTTTGCTAGCACATCTGATTGAGGTCCTTTTGGTGAGATCAAAATACACCAACCAGACTCTATTCCTTGTCATATGGTTGGAACAACCAGAGTCTAAATACCAAGTTTCTATGATGGTCCTTCCATCACTTGTTGTTATAGCCAACACAACAAAATCAGAACCCATATCTAGATTTATGTTAGTCATGACCGATTCTTCCTTAGATTCTATCTTAGCAGTTTCTTTAGTAGTTATGCTAAAGACTACATGTCCAGAGTCTGAATCAGAGTCTCCCTTGGCCACATTGGCCTCTTCCTCTGATTCTTTAGACTTGGTATCCTTTTTAGTAGGGCATTTAGTAGCTTAATGCCCATATTTATCGCATCTGTAATGTTAGACTAATTGGCAAGTGTACCAATTGTCGTCGCAAGTAATAAAATACGGTAAGTAACCGGTCGTATCCACAGGGATTGTGATGTATTATCAATAGGCAAGTAAATTAATCCTTAGACGTAATAGTTGGACGAAAGTGAAGTAACGGTAAAACAAAGCAAACGTCTGTAAACAATAAAATAAAAGCGATTAGGGGTCGAATCTTCTCCCCTCACCTATCCTATGATCCTTCAGTTAATCTCAAATTGGTTGTTTAAATTACCAGATTCAATTCACAAAATTAGGTTAAGGACAATCCCTTGCCTCAAAACCCCTTTTACCTAATTGAGAAACCCTAATCCCTTAGATGATTCATGCCAACAGGTAAAGCAATAAACGCAAGAAATAGAGAATTCACATATCCAATCCCATATTCCTATGGTGATCACAAGTATGTGATCTACTACCCCATATCAAGAATGTAACCCATATCCATATGTGATCACAAACCCTAATTCATTACAACTAGCATATGTAGAAGTAAAGCATTACACAAAGAGGCATAGACTTATGATAAATTAACCAAACAACTGAATCAACCATAACAAAGTAATCAATAGATAGGTTTGGGGAGAGTAATCTCTCCCTAATCAAAACAAACTACATGGACAACATCAAGGAAAGAGAAGATAGAAATAAGGAGAAGTTACACATAGAGGAATCCATGAGAAGTCTTCAAAACCTTGTTCCCAAGTGATTTGAAGCTCCCAAAAACGCCCCCAGCTGCTGCTCCAAAGTGTGGCTCAGATCCCAAGACGAAGTCCCTTCAAAAATTGCTGAAACTGCTTTAAAAACCCTAATTTTCACGCACCATCGCGATGCGGCCCGTGCCCGTCGCGTCGCGACAAAAGACAGAAGCTTCAGGCCTCGCAAAACTGCTTCAGGCCGCGTCGCGAACCCTCCTGGTCGCGACGCGAAAAACAACAGAAAGTTCTGACTTGCAAAATTCCTCCAGATCGCGTCGCGAACCCTCCTGGTCGCGACGCGAAAAATAACAGAAAGTTCTGACTCGCAAAATTCCTCCAGATCGCTGCAATTCCAGGCAAGTGTCTGGTTCGCCGAAAGATGCCACAACCAATTAAGAGGTCTTCAAGTCCCATTTAGCTCCAAAAGTGAAGGAATTACTTACAATTGAACTTCGTACTACAATTATCTAAAACTGAACTAAATCCCAGATAATGACTGTGATACAATGAAAACCCTGCACAATTGGTCCTAAAAATGCCTAACTTACATCATATAATTGAGAGTCAACACAACCCCAAACTTAAACTTTTGCTTGTCCTCAAGCAAACAATCAATTCAGACTGTGGCTGATTTTTCTATTTAGCTGTTACATATAATACATCAACCTTAAACACATCAGCACATCAACTATCATCATCAATCTAATACAGTGGCAGGACAACTGAATTGTAAATACCGAATCATAAGCAGGCAGCATTCTCAAGTTTTCTCTGTACGCACATCTCACCAGTGTTTCACTCTTGAGGTGTTTCGGGTATCCACTCAATTCACAGTACCTGCATCATCGTTTCATAGGCTTGACAGAGTTCTATATCATTCTATACAATGAAATGCATACACACATTTGAGGACTTTAAGGGTTATAGCGATACATTTGGATAAGTAGGTTGCACTTGGAGTTAGGCTTACCTCTCTTTTTGTCAATTTCACGCAATACTCACCCATTTTCCCAAAGCATTTAACAAAACAAGAGAAGGATTTTATTTATTTATTTTTCTCTTTTTTTTGATATGTATATATATATACATATATATATTTTTCTTTCTTTCTTTTCTTGCTCCTTCTCTTGTATACCACCCCAAACTTATATTGTTGCTATTCCACGAGCAACCCCAAACTTAAAAATTTCCCCACTCTCACAGCTTTTGTTACCTAACTCCAAGTTAAGAATTAACTAGGCTATGATTGTCAGAGAAACAGCATACAATTTTTAACAATAGGCTCAGAGGGGCTAGCAGAGGATAAACATTAATTAGGTGTGGTTTGAAAGGCTCAGGGGTGCCAACAGAAATGCCTCAGTGTGTATGAAAATCAAATGCAAAAACAATTAAGCACAATGTCAAGTTCTGCAGACTAATGCAGGCAAGGAATACACACAATATATATATGAGAACGTGTTTAGGCTCAAACCTCACAGTTGGGATCATAGAGATGGAACTTGAGAGATGCTGCTCACAGATGATAAAGAACTTCCGCAACGTTTGTCATGACCCCTGCTATTACTTGATGATAAAACTTGACGTGAGAGTGTCCAATGGAAAAATGCAAACATGCAACCCCAAATGCCACACATCATCACCATTGACGCTGCTTTAACAAAACAAAAACAAAGTATAGGGCAGTGGTGCCTCAATATCACAGAGTAAGTCAAGATTATAGAGTACAAACCAAAATGCAAAATAAAGTCAAAAAGGGGAATGAAAAATAAAGACTCAAAACAGTAAATAGTGAACCAATGGGTTGCCTCCCACCAAGCGCTTCTTTAACGTCACTAGCTTGACGTTTGTCATTCCACTATCAAGGTGGCTGATATGACACAAAGAACACATCATCCTTCTTCTTTCGCTTCTGGGGCAGGAACATCATGAATTTGAAACATAGTTGTAGATGCTTCCATACCCTTTTAAGGTGAAGGGTGATGAATAAGGCATAGAAGGAGTTTAAGTATATGTCAATCTCCTCACTTGTATCCTCCTTGCTACTTGGAAGAATAATAGGAACCATGATTTGTTGGGTTTTTTCTTGTTGGGTTTTCACCCCTTCCCCACATTGGGAGCTTTGATCTTCCCTCCAAACTACATGCTCCTCCATTTGAATCTTTTCTTCTTCCTCATCTTTCTTATCCTCCCCAGATTCTTCTTTTGTTGGGGCTTGTTCTTCTTGTTCCTCATTGGTAGTGCATAACCATGGGTAATTTTCTGATATAGTTACCCACTCATCCTCACAGTTGCACTCCACAAGATACTCCCCACAAGAATCGCAAAAGGTGCGTGTCACACATTTTCCATTCAAGTGGGGTTCTTCACAAAAATTACCGCTAAGTGAGGGTGGCGTGGACTCTATGTGCTGAGGTTGGTCAATTTGCGGCTCCTGTGGCTTCCCCATGTTTATCATTTCTTGTTCTTGGGGCTGGAACAGAGTCTTGGACATATGCATAAACTCGGCCAAAGTATCTTCCAACCGAGAAGCTTGCTCTTTAGGCTGGAAGATAGTCTCAGTCATTTGCCTAAACTGGGCCAAAGCATCTTCCAACCGAGAAGTGGATTCCATGATTTTTTTTTTCGGGACAAACAGCAATTCTTTCGAACTTTACCCCTGCTACACAGTTCACTGAAACACTTCAACAAACCGTTAACAAGTCCAACACACTAACTAAGTATCTAAATAAATAAAACAAAAAATAAGTACTAAAATAAAATAAAACAAAATAAAAGAACTAAGAATTAACTCAATTGCCTTATTGACAATGAAATCAACAATCCCCGGCAACGGCGCCAAAAACATGTTAGACTAGTTGGCAAGTGTACCAATTGTCGTCGCAAGTAATAAAATACGGTAACTAACCGGTCGTATCCACAGGGATTGTGATGTATTATCAATAGGCAAGTAAATTAATCCTTAGACGTAATAGTTGGACGAAAGTGAAGTAACGGTAAAACAAAGCAAACGTCTGTAAACAATAAAATAAAAGCGATTAGGGGTCGAATCTTCTCCCCTCACCTATCCTATGATCCTTCAGTTAATCTCAAATTGGTTGTTTAAATTACCAGATTCAATTCACAAAATTAGGTTAAGGACAATCCCTTGCCTCAAAACCCCTTTTACCTAATTGAGAAACCCTAATCCCTTAGATGATTCATGCCAACAGGTAAAGCAATAAACGCAAGAAATAGAAAATTCACATATCCAATCCCATATTCCTATGGTGATCACAAGTATGTGATCTACTACCCCATATCAAGAATGTAACCCATATCCATATGTGATCACAAACCCTAATTCATTACAACTAGCATATGTAGAAGTAAAGCATTACACAAAGAGGCATAGACTTATGATAAATTAACCAAACAACTGAATCAACCATAACAAAGTAATCAATAGATAGGTTTAGGGAGAGTAATCTCTCCCTAATCAAAACAAACTACATGGACAACATCAAGGAAAGAGAAGATAGAAATAACGAGAAGTTACACATAGAGGAATCCATGAGAAGTCTTTAAAACCTTGTTCCCAAGTGATTAGAAGCTCCCAAAAACGCCCCCAGCTGCTGCTCCAAAGTGTGGCTCAGATCCCAAGACGAAGTCCCTTCAAGAATTGCTGAAACTGCTTTAAAAACCCTAATTTTCACGCACCATCGCGACGCGGCCCGTGCCCGTCGCGTCGCAACAAAAGACAGAAGCTTCAGGCCTCGCAAAACTGCTTCAGGTCGCGTCGCGAACCCTCCTTGTCGCGACGCGAAAAACAACAGAAAGTTCTGACTTGCAAAATTCCTCGAGATCGCGTCGCGAACCCTCCTGGTCGCGACGCGAAAAATAACAGAAAGTTCTGACTCGCAAAAATCCTCCAGATCGCTGCAATTCGGGGCAAGTGTCTGGTTCGCCGAAAGATGTCACAACCAATTAAGAGGTCTTCAAGTCCCATTTAGCTCCAAAACTGAAGGAATTACTTACAATTGAACTTCCTACTACAATTATCTAAAACTGAACTAAATCCCAGATAATGACTGTGATACAATGAAAACCCTGCACAATTGGTCCTAAAAATGCCTAACTTACATCATATAATTGAGAGTCAACATGTAACATTGAACCTTAGTTTTATCCTACTTTTTAGTTGAGTCAGAATTTTTAGCCGTACCATTAGACTTACCTGACTTACCCTTAGACCAGTTGCTTTTACCTGACTGGTTGTTGTTACTGTTGTTACCTTTAGTCCATTTCTTGCTTTTGGACTCAGTGAATTGGGCTTGATCATCACCATCCTCCCCATCCAAGAGATTGATTCTGATCTCCTTTGGTTCAAGCTTACTTTGAAGTTCTTCAACTTTGAGATCATTTGGCTTGATGGTGTCTTCAATGCTATTTACAACAAAACCAAATTTTTCAGTTAAAGACCTAAGAATTTTTTGGCAAATAACTTTGTCAGTAAGAACTTCCCCATTTTGGGACATTGCATTAGTTATATTTTTCAGCCTTCCAAAGAAGTCTGCAATGGTTTCTCCTTGCTGCATATAACGGTTCTCATGTTGCTTCCTCAAGGATTGCAATTTCTCAACCTTAACAGGTTCAGCCCCATTGTATTACTTATCCAATGTGTCTGAAGCCTCTTTAGAGGATTTTTTCCCTCTCACTCTATCAAAGTTTCTCTCATCACACCCCAGGTGTATGAGATACAATGCTTTCCAGTTGGGTTTTCACCCAGCTGTTCAAAACCATTATTAACAATCCTTAGCACTCCATGGAAGCCAAGTTTGGCTTCCATTTGCAAAGACCATCTGTCCCAGTTTTTCCCAGTTAGTTTGGGAACCTGGGTTGATAAATTTTCACTAGACATTCTAGTAAGCACCTCTAACCTGTCACTTAGAAACAAGAAAAATCAGTAACCCTTACAGAACCACCTGCCGTGTATATGGAAATCAGAAACAAGTAAAACTTTTCAAGAAGTATAAAAGATCCTAATAATTGGTAAAGAAAGATAAAGAACTAGAGTTTAGAGTTAGAATTGTCCCTGAATTGTTACTAGCTCTAATACCACTTAATAGGTCAGAATTAGAACTTCCAATAGGTGTAATTAGTAAATTCACTCAGCCCAATGCCTAACCCAAATTGACAAAAACACCAAACAGCCCAAATTGGCTTCCAAACGGGTTCTTGCGGTACCCATCGAATCACGAAACGGATAAACACGGTCCCAGTTCTTGACCCGTAGTTTATAAAAGAAACTCAACCCTAATTGGTTCTTCAGAATGTACGCTACTCGCTCTCCCTCTCTCTTCACTTTTGTCTTCTTCGTTCCTTTTCCTCTTCTCTGCTAGGGTTTCTAACCAAGTGTTGATTTGCAGATTTCTTGATGATTTTGCGATGAACTATTAGAACCAAAAACTAAATCAGAAGATAAAGGAAACTCCCTTTTACTTTGGTTCTACTAAACCAAGTGTTCTATTTTTCCCTTTTTTGCGAGATGAACTGCAAGACCAGATGTCTTAAGAACCACAACAAGGATTCTTGAAGAAGATTTACACACACAGTGAAGAGAGCAAGAAGAAGTATTTCAGAATTGTAAAGATTGTAAAAATACTTTTTTATTCACACTATATAAAATATTACATAGTCTCTAGGTATTTATATACACAGTATTGAGCTGTTAGAGTTTGTTAACAGCTAATAAGTTGTTTGTAACTGTCAAGTTTGTTTAGTAACAAACCTTTTAGCAAACTGTAATTCTGTTTGGACAGTTATTGTAACTGCTTTTAGGTGTAACAGCTATTTGTTACCCAGATCCTAGGGTATTTGGATTACAAATCTAATACCCTTCCTTAATACAAAACCCTAGGTTTTAGTACTAAGTTCCTAAACATAGAAGGGAAACCTAAAATACCCAGGACAGGACCCTAGTTTAACCTTAAAGACATAGATGATCCAGAACAAGCCTCTGGATAATAGCTATAGAAGTTGCATATAAACTTAATTGAGACATGGTGATTTTTATGATTTGTGTCGTAAAATTTTATTTGAGGAATTAAGAGACATCACAGAGGTTTTAACAATTGACTCAAAATCAAGTTTTATGATATTTAGTTCTTTTAAGACATTTTATTGCTTTCCTAATATTAACCATCCTCGTTACTCTAATGTCAGCTGAGAAGAGCTTTTCAAAATTAAAGTTGTTGATATCATATTTTCGTTATACAATGCGCAAAGTAGATTAAATAGTTTTGTCTTGATTTAAATTAAAATTGTTTTTTTAAAGAATCTTGATTATGGGCAGATTATTAAAAAATATGCAGCAAAAAATGGAAGGAGAGTGCTACTACTACATGTTCGGTTGATAGATACATGTATAGTTGATTTTGCTATAATTCTATTGTAATTTTTGTTCAAACTTTTCAACATTTATTGATGTAAACTTTGACTTTTCTTCCATAATATTTTTTTAGTTGAGTTTGTATTAAAACAATTTATATAAATATATATATATATATATATATATATATATATATATAAATTATAAAATATAGGGTATAAATTTTAGATTTCTCACAGGGCACTCAAAATCTCAAGAGGAACATCGTATGTGGGAAAAGGCAGGAGGAAAAGAGAAATGACAGTAAGAAAGAAACATGGCCCACATTTATTAACAGAAAATTTCTATGTTTCAACTGCTCTAATTCGACCGACACTTTTGATCAACGACCTACAATTAGTCAAATGTGACCGAAAAAGGAGTGGATGGTAAATGTGCTCAAAGGCTCAGATTTATAATCAAAAATTATAATCAACGGTTCACATTCGATGACATACACTGTAAATAGGCTATCACTTTATCCCATTTCTTTCACACCAACCTCCACCAATAGCCCCGCTTCTTCACAAACGCCGCCCTCTGAAATGGAGTTCACATCAACCTAGTTCTCAATGGACTCCTTCCTAACTGTCCTCCATCACTGTGGAAGTATCACCACCACTACAAGATTAATTGCTGTTTCCTGCCATTTTTTCCGACGAACTCTAGTCCGTCGCAATTTTCGACGGATTTCCGACGAAAAAGTCGTCGCAAATGTTCAGCAAAAGAGGCGCTAAAATTCCCGCTTACGTTTGCGACGAAATTGTTTTCCGTCGCAAATTTCCGACGGCTATTTTCGTCGGAAAACGCTTAAAATCTGTTGGAAACGAAAATACCAAATTAAAAGAGAACCCCTTCGCTCGAACCCTCTCATTCAGCAAACCTCACGCTTATCAAAAAAAAGCAAACCTCCTCTCCTTCGCGAAACCTCATTCTCTCCCTCGTTCTCTCCTCTCCTTCGCGAATCCTCCATCTCTCAGCTCACCCTCACACCAGCTCTTCCCTTCACCTTCCATCTCTATTCCCTAATCGTAGTGAACCCAGAACCTCCTTTCTCAGCTTCTAATCTCAATCTCAAGTCTGCATAATCTCAATCTCATCCGGTACGAACCCTAATCTCAATCTCAAATCTCTGCCAAGTACCCAACCCCAACTGAAAACCTCAATCTCAAACTGCGAATCTTGGTGAACCCTTCCACTTCTCTATTACGGATTCCTCTCCATCTAGGAAGTGCAAATCGTTTTTTTCATTGACTGAAGGTATGCCATTTTTTTTTAAAATTTTGATTTTTTGTTTGTGTTTACGGTTGATTGATTTGATATTGTTGAAAGTAGGTGGAAGAGATAGGAAACGACTTGCAATTGGCAATGGAGTTCAAAGTTTCGTTGAGGTATTTATCTTTTTATTTATTTTTTCAATTGTGTTGAGGTGAATACTGTGTGTGCCGTTGAATCACACAGTTTGGGTGTTTATTTTTTTGAATTTCATTTGACTTGATTTTGTTCGAGGTGCTGACTTTTTTTTAAGAAAATGGATGGCATTTTTTGACATTGGGATTTTTTAATAGCTACTACAAATCTGCAGGTGCATTGTATTTGGAAAGGATGTGAACTTAATAAGCAGGTACTATTTGTAACACCCCTTTTCTACCCCTTAGTTCGCACGTCATTATCAGGGTAATTTCATTTTCAAAAATGTTAATTGAGTTGATAGAAAAGAAGTGCCACATCGTCATAAAAATTGAACTTCACCAAAAATTCAACACGTCACAGCGGAATAAAAATAATAACTCGCTAAGCCTCTCGAACACGTCGCATACACTCCACATAGTCATTAGACAGTTAAATTAATTAAACTATCAAACTCCAGCCACGCCCCCTAGGTGCTACAGTATCAGAGAGCGACTCGACAACATCCCACAGCTAATAAGGAAGGCAGCAGGTCCTTCACTCGCGGTTACCTGCAGCGTTGCCACAATAGAGCAACATTCCAAGCAGAAGGGTGAGCTCAATTCAATCCATATAATAAATCAAATGATAAGCAGTAAGTCAAGTCACAGCACTAGAGTAAACACATCACAAATCATCAATCACGTCATTACAACAACTCATAGAGTAAACACATCACAAATCATCAATCACGTCATTACAACAACTCATCACAATGCCATGCGGCTATATGAGATGCAACCCCCACCAGGGCATATGCATGATGGTACCATACTCGTCACTGCCACTATGGGCGAACATCGTCACTGCCTGTAACACCCCGATAAATTCTAAAATATAGAATCACCGAAATGCACTAAATGGCATACATCAGAGTAACTTCCTGTTATTGAAATATTGAACACAACTAAAACTTTCGATAATACATATCAAGTGGTTCTCTGAACCTCATACACTTCCTGGTGTTCAATACTCAAAACATAAAGTAGCGGAAACGATTTTACAACTTAACATCAAAAGTTATACAATCGGAATACAGAAACAATAAACGGAACAAAGGTATAAAACATTAAACTAGGTCTTCAAGGACTCCAAGAGTCACACCAGCTAACCATGCTCTATCGCCTTTGCTTTCCCCTGTTTCTCTGTAAAAACCACAAATATGAAGGGTGAGATAAACATTATCTCAGTGAGTCCTATCGAGACCCCTTACTACTCTAGCGGTTCATTATGCCTTGTTTTGAACTCGTGATCCTAAAAAGCAACCACGTGGAAATACATTTAGTTCCTGTAAACTTCATGCTCATGGCCCTCCTAAGCGACACATGAAGCATGCAATCTTTGTTCCATGTTTTTAGCATAACACCTCAGTCTACCTATTTTATAGGCATCTCTTGACCTTTTGGTGAACCCATCCCGCTATTTCTAGCAGGGGAAACATTCTTGAGTCTAGGTTTTGGGGCTCATGACTTCCCCTCCCCTAGTATGCTAACCTCTTAGGGTCGTCACCCTTTTTCCTCTTGTATTTATTATACATTTTCAGTCTGTGTACCCGCAATGGGCTGTTAGTCATTCCAGTCAAGTACCATGTACCATATCAGTCAATTTCAGTGTATAATATCAGTCAAGTACCGTGTACCATATCAGTCAATTACAGTGTATAATATCAGTCAAGTACCGTGTGTTATTATCACTCTTTGACATTTGCACTCTCGCGTTCTCTAAGAGCGGTTTTCCATTTTTATTCATAACACACAATCTTTCTATCGAACATGCTCAATCTCATATCATTGTTACCTTTTCATTATTGTGGGACCTTGGGGAATGGATTAGAAGAGGATTGGAATCATTTGGAATGGATAAAAAGGTACTTTGAAATTGTAGGTCAGAGAGTCTCACACGACCCGTGCGTGTAGGCGCACGACCCGTGCGTGGTTGAACAGTTTGTAGAAAATTTCCAGAAAGATACGCACGACCCGAGCGACTAGGCGCACGATCCGTGCGTGTTTAAAAATTCATTTCCTGCAGCATCAGATGGGGGCGCACGACCCGTGCTCATAGGCACACGATCCGTGCGTCTCTATCTGTTTTCCAGAAAATAGGTTTTTCATGAGTAAATTCCATTCCGTTCCGATTCCAATTTCGTTCCGATCGATATCCCAACATAACAGTTATTATTCCAGACCAGCGAAAGCAATTAAACAGTCAAACAATATATATCATAAATCGTCAATCCAATCAATTCGAGCAATTATGCGATTTACGGTTTTTCGATAAAAACGTTTTCGTTAAGTTTTCACAAAGCGGATTTTCCATAGTATCATTTCAGAAAATAACATGACTCGACAACAAAACGTCCCTAAGCGAGTATAGAACTCACCGATTTGACGACCTCGCGAGAAATCACGTCCTCACGAACCGTAACCTCTCGAACAATCCCCGTAATCACGTACTCGCACCGAACTCGTCCGATTCTCGAAACTGAACCTCGGAACAGCGACCAATCACAAATCTAGCTACTGGACTTCCTCCTTGACTACGGAATTGGCGTCTCTCGAACTTTGACGATTCGATCCGAAATTTGAGGAACCAACACTTCCAATTTCGCATCCGTTTTCCAGAATCAGTGAGCAGTTTTGTAACACGCGTATCATGGTCAAATCGTGGCCAAATCCCTTCAAACCAGTGCCCATTCTGTAGATAATTTTGTCTACTTTCTGATGGAAGAAGTTTCACGCGCATGCATCCAGTAGATTGAGAGATACCACCGAAACTATGTGACTAGTCCAGGACAATGTTTGATTCTGAAACCGAAACTTGTGAACAGGATATCTCTCTCATTTCTCCATGAAATTATACGGTTCTTGTGCCCAGAATGAAGATCTTCGAGTCTAGTTTCCAGAGGGACAAGAATCACGATCATCGGAGCAGTGTACAGCGAGATACGATGAAAACAATGAAGGTGATGCATACGGGTTTTACCCAGAATTTCTGTTGAACTTGAATCATCATCTTCAATCACTTGCCATTACGAATTCAAGCTCCAATAGCTAACCTAAACACTCCAATACAGAACCAAGCTACTGAACTTTACCCTAATGCATTAAAATCAGCCATGCATCTTCAGTTTTGACTCCCTCAAGCTTCAACTTGAACATGCAATTTCAAGGAAAGCACAAAACTCCATTGTTGGTCAAGATGAAGCTTTGGAATTCGAAAATGGTAGGAGGGTGAGGAGGGTGACTGAGCTTTCAGAAGGGGTATCAATGGAAAGGGCTTGGAAAATGGAGGAGAATGGTACAAAAATCACTTACATGCATGAAGCTTGGGTGTTGATCCATTTCCTTCTTCTCCACTTTCTTGACTTCTCCTCCTCCTCTTTCTATCTCTCAAACTCTCTCTCTCTTAAAATTTCAGAAAGTGTGAAGTGTGGCTGAGGGTGTTTAGTATAAGTTCAGCTGGAGTAATGGAGTTCACTTAAAAGGGCGAAATGACCATAATGCCCCTATGTCCAAATTTTTCTTAAACTTCCTTAATTTCTTCTTAAGTCAACTTTAATCACACAATACTTATACAATAATTACATATTGCATATAGGGATGTTCTGTGGAGGATGGTTTAGCCGAAACTCGTAAATATGTGAAAAAGACGAAAATACCCCTGCGCTCCTATTTGCTTAAAATCCCACTTAACTCATCAGATCATAATTAATCAATAATGCTAATTAATCATCTCGACCTCTTGCTAATTTAACTAATTTAAATTAGCGAAATTGGGGATGTTACAATCACCCCAACTTCTAAAATTTTGTCCTCAAAATTGACAAAACATACCTTACTCGAACAAATACGGATATTTCTCCCACATGCTCTCCTCTACTTCCCATGTCGCTTCGTCAGGTGACGCACCGTCCCAAAGCACCTTGACAATAGGAATTGACCTCGTCCGGAGCGTTTCTCGCCGCGTTCGATGATTCCGATTGGGGTAGGATGATAAGATAGATCCGGTCTGATGTCAATCGCCTCATGACTTAATGGTTGATTCGGATCATGAATATATTTCCTTAGCTGTGATACATGAAACACATCATGTAATCTGGACAATTCTGGAGGTAATGCAAGGCGATACGCTACCGGCCCAACTCGCTTGATAATCTGGAAGGGTCCGACATACCGAGGACTGAGCTTCTTTGCTCGCAATGCAATACCGGTCCCAATGGTTGGAGAAAGTCTCAAAAAGACATGGTCTCCTTCTTTGAATTCTAACGGCCTTCTTCTTTTATTCGCGTAACTCTTTTGTCGACTCTGCGCGGCTTTCATCCTTTCTCTTACCTGACGGATCTTCTCCGTAGTCTTACGGACCAAATCCGGTCCCAATAACCTCTGCTCACCTACATCCCACCAACACAATGGTGTTCTGCATTTCCTTCCATACAATGCTTCATATGGAGCCATTCCGATACTAGAATGATAACTGTTGTTGTATGAGAATTCCACCAATGGAAGATGATCCTCCCATCTGCCTCCACTATCGAGTACACAAGCTCTCAACATATCCTCCAATGTCTGGATTGTTCTCTCAGTCTGCCCGTCTGTCTGAGGATGGTAAGCGGTGCTAACACACACCTTTGTTCCCAACGCCATATTCAATGCTCTCCAAAATCGAGATGTGAACTTGGGATCTCGATCACAGATGATACTTGTAGGGATTCCATGCAACTTCACAATATTTTTAAGATACTCATCTGCTAACCTAGCAACCTTGTGATTCGAACGCACTGGAATAAAATGAGCGGACTTGGTCAGACGATCCACCACTACCCAAATAGAATCATTTCCGGCTTGGGACCGTGGCAATCCCATGACAAAATCCATAGATATGCTTTCCCATTTCCATTCCGGCACCTTCAACGGCTGTAACGGGCCACCTGGCCTCTGGTGCTCTATCTTAACTTTTTGACAAGTCAAGCATCGAGACACAAACTCTGCAATATCCACTTTCATGCCTGGCCACCAGTACAATTGCTTCAAATCTCGATACATCTTGGTAGACCCAGGATGTATTGAGAACTGACTCTTATGAGCTTCCTCTAAAACTTGCCTCTTCACATCCTCATTATTCGGCACACAGATTCTGCCATCAAAACAAATTACACCATCACCGTCTTCGGTGTAGTTCGGCAATCTCTTCTGCGCTTGCAGCTCTACATCACCTTCTTGGGCTGAGCGAATTAGATTTCTCAAAGGATTCGAAATCCGAATGTGACTCAACACCAACCTATTCCTTCTTGACTTAACTCTCAAGTTAAGGTCTCTAAACGATTCCAACAAAGACATCTCGTGCATCACCAACTCTGTAGTGTGGATAGACTTTCTACTTAAAGCATCGGCCACAACATTAGCCCTACCAGGATGGTACTTCAATTCAATATCATAATCTTTCAGGAATTCTACCCAATCTCCCCTGTCTGTTGTTCAGCTCTTTTTGGTCAAACAAATACTTAAGGCTCTTGTGGTCACTAAAGACTTCGAAACGAGACCCGTACAGGTAATGTCTCCAAATCTTTAGGGCAAACACAATCGCCGCTAATTCTAAATCATGAGTTGGGTAATTCTCTTCATGCGGCTTCAACTGTCTGGAGGCATAGGCAACAACTTGTTGATTCTGCATTAGGACACATCCTAAACCCTTACCAGAGGCGTCGCAATAGATTTGGAATCCTACGGACGGATCTGGAAGAATCAGGATAGGTGCAGAAGTCAAACGATCCTTCAATTCCGTGAAACGATTATCACAGTCCGAGTCCCAAACAAACGGCTGACCCTTGCGAGTTAACCGCGTGAGTGGAAGAATCAGCTGGGAAAATCCTTGAATGAATCTTCGATAATACCCAGCTAATCCCAAGAAACTTCTTACCTCAGTAACCGTGGATGGTCGTTCCCAGTCTACCACAGCTTCAATCTTGCTGGGATCCACTGCAACACCAGCCCTAGATATCACATGGCCCAAAAACTTAACTTCAGGCATCCAAAAATCACATTTGGAGGGCTTAGCATACAACTTTTTCTCTCGGAGTATGTTCAGAACAATTCGGAGATGTTGCACATGCTCCTCAATCGTCTTAGAGTACACCGAGATATCATCAATGAACAGCACCACAACTGATCCAGCAATCATCAATACACAATCTCATACTTCCGTCCTCCTTCTTGCCAAGCAACACTGGAGCACCCCATGGTGAGGCACTCGGCCGGATAAACCGTTTGGAAATTAGCTCTTCCAATTGGACTTTCAATTCCTTCAACTCTAACGGCGACATTCCATACGGGGCTATAGAAATTGGTCCAGTGCCTGGAGCCAACCCTATAGAAAACTCCATCTCACGATCCGGAGGAAACGAAGGAACTTCATCAGGAAACACATCAAGAAATTCATTAGCAACTTGCACAGGAGATAAATCTAGACCTGTCTCAGTGGATGCAGACAACGTCATGACATAAGCTTCTGCGCCTTGAAACAAACAGTCACTGGCTGAAGTGAATGAGATAACAACTTCAGAGTTGGTCGGCTGTAGCTCCGCTGACTCGGAGGCGAAACCGATAGTCCGATGAAACAATCAACATTCACATGGTTTGCAGTCGTTCATCTCATACCTAGGACAATATCCACATTCTCGGTGGAGTGTTTGTAGCCTTGACTTTCTGAGCATCTGCAGTGTAGACCCTCTCTCGAGCTGAAGTAGGCTGATCTGACTCTTTCTTTCCCTTGATCGGCTGCCTTTTAACTTTGCATTCGAAGTTGATGGCTTAACTACCTTCTCCTTTCCAGTATTCCCTAAGATGAAACGGGTTTTAAGGAATTTCGGTCTTGGTCGAGGACTACGTCTTGGTCATCCTTCCGTAATTCCGCTCATGATACACCAACTATTGAGTTGATCAGGCTCAATATCTCTTAGCATCACAAGTGTAATCACAACAAAGACTAACAAGGAATCGACTCAACCCTAAACTAAACTAAGCCCGACTAGGTCGAACTGCTCTGATACCATAATGTAACACCCCGATAAATTCTAAAATATAGAATCACCGAAATGCACTAAATGGCATACATCAGAGTAACTTCCTGTTATTGAAATATTGAACACAACTAAAACTTTCGATAATACATATCAAGTGGTTCTCTGAACCTCATACACTTCCTGGTGTTCAATACTCAAAACATAAAGTAGCGGAAACGATTTTACAACTTAACATCAAAAGTTATACAATCGGAATACAGAAACAATAAACGGAACAAAGGTATAAAACATTAAACTAGGTCTTCAAGGACTCCAAGAGTCACACCAGCTAACCATGCTCTATCGCCTTTGCTTTCCCCTGTTTCTCTGTAAAAACCACAAATATGAAGGGTGAGATAAACATTATCTCAGTGA
Organism: Astragalus membranaceus; assembly: GCA_039519185.1. Lineage (NCBI taxonomy): Eukaryota > Viridiplantae > Streptophyta > Magnoliopsida > Fabales > Fabaceae > Astragalus > Astragalus membranaceus. Next base: position 54,344,370 of record CM076846.1, read on the forward strand.
GTCCTATCGAGACCCCTTACTACTCTAGCGGTTCATTATGCCTTGTTTTGAACTCGTGATCCTAAAAAGCAACCACGTGGAAATACATTTAGTTCCTGTAAACTTCATGCTCATGGCCCTCCTAAGCGACACATGAAGCATGCAATCTTTGTTCCATGTTTTTAGCATAACACCTCAGTCTACCTATTTTATAGGCATCTCTTGACCTTTTGGTGAACCCATCCCGCTATTTCTAGCAGGGGAAACATTCTTGAGTCTAGGTTTTGGGGCTCATGACTTCCCCTCCCCTAGTATGCTAACCTCTTAGGGTCGTCACCCTTTTTCCTCTTGTATTTATTATACATTTTCAGTCTGTGTACCCGCAATGGGCTGTTAGTCATTCCAGTCAAGTACCATGTACCATATCAGTCAATTTCAGTGTATAATATCAGTCAAGTACCGTGTACCATATCAGTCAATTACAGTGTATAATATCAGTCAAGTACCGTGTGTTATTATCACTCTTTGACATTTGCACTCTCGCGTTCTCTAAGAGCGGTTTTCCATTTTTATTCATAACACACAATCTTTCTATCGAACATGCTCAATCTCATATCATTGTTACCTTTTCATTATTGTGGGACCTTGGGGAATGGATTAGAAGAGGATTGGAATCATTTGGAATGGATAAAAAGGTACTTTGAAATTGTAGGTCAGAGAGTCTCACACGACCCGTGCGTGTAGGCGCACGACCCGTGCGTGGTTGAACAGTTTGTAGAAAATTTCCAGAAAGATACGCACGACCCGAGCGACTAGGCGCACGATCCGTGCGTGTTTAAAAATTCATTTCCTGCAGCATCAGATGGGGGCGCACGACCCGTGCTCATAGGCACACGATCCGTGCGTCTCTATCTGTTTTCCAGAAAATAGGTTTTTCATGAGTAAATTCCATTCCGTTCCGATTCCAATTTCGTTCCGATCGATATCCCAACATAACAGTTATTATTCCAGACCAGCGAAAGCAATTAAACAGTCAAACAATATATATCATAAATCGTCAATCCAATCAATTCGAGCAATTATGCGATTTACGGTTTTTCGATAAAAACGTTTTCGTTAAGTTTTCACAAAGCGGATTTTCCATAGTATCATTTCAGAAAATAACATGACTCGACAACAAAACGTCCCTAAGCGAGTATAGAACTCACCGATTTGACGACCTCGCGAGAAATCACGTCCTCACGAACCGTAACCTCTCGAACAATCCCCGTAATCACGTACTCGCACCGAACTCGTCCGATTCTCGAAACTGAACCTCGGAACAGCGACCAATCACAAATCTAGCTACTGGACTTCCTCCTTGACTACGGAATTGGCGTCTCTCGAACTTTGACGATTCGATCCGAAATTTGAGGAACCAACACTTCCAATTTCGCATCCGTTTTCCAGAATCAGTGAGCAGTTTTGTAACACGCGTATCATGGTCAAATCGTGGCCAAATCCCTTCAAACCAGTGCCCATTCTGTAGATAATTTTGTCTACTTTCTGATGGAAGAAGTTTCACGCGCATGCATCCAGTAGATTGAGAGATACCACCGAAACTATGTGACTGGTCCAGGACAATGTTTGATTCTGAAACCGAAACTTGTGAACAGGATATCTCTCTCATTTCTCCATGAAATTATACGGTTCTTGTGCCCAGAATGAAGATCTTCGAGTCTAGTTTCCAGAGGGACAAGAATCACGATCATCGGAGCAGTGTACAGCGAGATACGATGAAAACAATGAAGGTGATGCATACGGGTTTTACCCAGAATTTCTGTTGAACTTGAATCATCATCTTCAATCACTTGCCATTACGAATTCAAGCTCCAATAGCTAACCTAAACACTCCAATACAGAACCAAGCTACTGAACTTTACCCTAATGCATTAAAATCAGCCATGCATCTTCAGTTTTGACTCCCTCAAGCTTCAACTTGAACATGCAATTTCAAGGAAAGCACAAAACTCCATTGTTGGTCAAGATGAAGCTTTGGAATTCGAAAATGGTAGGAGGGTGAGGAGGGTGACTGAGCTTTCAGAAGGGGTATCAATGGAAAGGGCTTGGAAAATGGAGGAGAATGGTACAAAAATCACTTACATGCATGAAGCTTGGGTGTTGATCCATTTCCTTCTTCTCCACTTTCTTGACTTCTCCTCCTCCTCTTTCTATCTCTCAAACTCTCTCTCTCTTAAAATTTCAGAAAGTGTGAAGTGTGGCTGAGGGTGTTTAGTATAAGTTCAGCTGGAGTAATGGAGTTCACTTAAAAGGGCGAAATGACCATAATGCCCCTATGTCCAAATTTTTCTTAAACTTCCTTAATTTCTTCTTAAGTCAACTTTAATCACACAATACTTATACAATAATTACATATTGCATATAGGGATGTTCTGTGGAGGATGGTTTAGCCGAAACTCGTAAATATGTGAAAAAGACGAAAATACCCCTGCGCTCCTATTTGCTTAAAATCCCACTTAACTCATCAGATCATAATTAATCAATAATGCTAATTAATCATCTCGACCTCTTGCTAATTTAACTAATTTAAATTAGCGAAATTGGGGATGTTACACTGCCACTATGGGCGAACATCGTCACTGCCACTATGGGCGAAATGCACATGCTATGAGACACTATGGACACATGTGCAACCACAAATCATCATAATCACAGCATCATCAAAATATGGACCACTAAGGGCAACAACGTCATTTAATTAGCCACTAAGGGCATCATCGTCGTAATCACATCATCATCAAAATATTGACCACTAAGGGCAACAACGTCATTTAATTAGCCACTAAGGGCATCCTCGTCATAATCATCACAATCACATCATCATCAAAAATATTGGCCACTAAGAGCAAAAGCGTAAATTAACTAGCCACTAAGGACATCATCGTCATAATCATCCATAATCACATCTTCATCAAAAATATTGGCCACTAAGGGCAAAAGCGTCATTTAACTAACCACTAAGGGCATCATCGTCATAATCATCCATTTTGATACTAAAACGTTAAAACTGCTGGTTGTGCGCAAAAGGATTTTCAAAAATAAACTCAACATGGCTTCACAACGTCATGGGATGACCACCGGGGACAGCCTCTTGGGCGCCCAGAAAACACCAGAAAATGATAAGTTTTTATTTTAAAAATATGATACACAGGTAGACAACCGAAAAAGCTTTCCAACACTTTTTGAAACGTTTAAAACGGGTGCCCGAGTCAAAAGATATAGCGAAAACAGTTTTTATTAAAAATCGGGAACATCCTGAAAATGGCGCCCAGGCACAGGGATCCGGCGCCCAGCAACACAGAATTTGGCAACACAGGCAACAGGCGCGCGCACGGGCGCCATGCGCCCAGGGCAGCAACACACGCACTGGCGCGCAACACAGCGCCCAGGAGAGGGGATCCGGCGCCCAGAAACTGGCGCAGCTTAAACACAGTTTGATTCCAGAAATTTGACTCAACTTTGGAGACCCATAACTTGAGCTACACAACTCCAAATTGAACGAAACCAGTTCCAAAACGACCGGCTTTAAGTCTATTTTCAAAAGCAACCAGCCACGTAATTTTTGGATTAACAAAACAATACCAGTTTTAGAAAAACCGAACAGTGTCCAGAAATGCACACATATGGCGCCCAAGGCGCCTAGGAGTTACAAAATCTTATTTCTCATCAATTAAATTACTAATTCAACACCAAAATTCAATTACCAATATGAACATCAAATTACCACGGTCCTCTCCAATTATCATCAATCAAAATACCACCAAAACATTAATCAAACACTTGATATGCAATTCACCCTTTTAACAATTTGAACATCACTCTTGCAATTTTAATCATAGAATTCACAATCCAAATCATCATGATCATCCCATACATTCATAAATCAAACATGAAATCACACACATATCAAGAACATGGATAGATCTAGGATGTCCTAACTTACAACCCATCATGCCACCTATTATATAAATCGAATAAAATTCCCCTTACCTCTTAAACGTATGCTCCTTAGGAGATGACCGAATGCACCACTAGAAACCACCGCAACACACGAGCCAAGGCCTTCAAATTGCGCAAACCTCCTCTCCTCTTCTCTCCAAGTCGCAAGCCTTCTCTCCCTTTCTCCTCATGTGCGCCACTCTCCCTCTCAATTCGCCTCACCTCACTCCTTTTTCTAAAAAAAAGATGTGCTAATGAGCACTAAACCCTAATTTTTTTTGATTAAATATGCGCCTAGGTCATGGGTCATGGGCTCTCCTCAGCTTAAGCCCAATTCAATTGTCAACACCACCTCCTACTACAATACCACACCTTATTATATGCTATAATTTTTAATTGTACTAATTAAATAAAATAAACACCTAAATACTTAATTAAATAAATTAATTAAATATTTGGGGTGTTACAACTCTCCCCCACTTAGAATAATTTCGTCCTCGAAATTCCTCTGCTAATGCTAACACTCCTCCATTAAACGACTACGGTATCTAGGCAACTAGTGCCATCTATCCCGCTGATTATTATTCCTTTGATTACCGGCGATAAGTGATTGGGCGGCCGTCCCTCCTACTTGTTCAGCCAGGTAACTTCAAGTAGTAGTAATCAGGTTCCCTCTCTACTCCGCTGTGCCACTCTGGCAAACTGACTTGCATTCTACCTCACTCATCCACCTCATGGGTTCGCACACTAACAGACTGCTAACTGCCTGGTTTCTATGACAATGTCATTACAACAGACAATATATAGCACGCCACAACAATCAACATCATTACAACAACACATATTCATCAACACAGTCAGACTCCGGGACCAAATATCCCTTTTTAAAACAAGGGCCATAGGCCCACAACATCATGAAACTAATCAAACAATTCGGGCCGTCCAGCGGTACCCTCAACAAGAGAATGTGGGTCATTCGGCGATACCCACAACAATAACAGCATAATAACTTGGGCCAGTCGGCGGTACCCAAGACAACAACAAAACAACAACATAACTTGGGCCATTCGGCGGTACCCAAGACAACAACATAAGCAACGACATAATCATGACAATGGGCGCTAATGCGCCAACAACCCACAACATCAATAACAAATCAACAATCAACTGAACTTGCCACTCAGGAACCTCAACGACGACAACAAAAACATATAAATGGCAGCTTATCAACATAGAAACAACAGCTTAATAACATAAAAATAGTAGCAATTACAGCACAGAAACAGCAGCTTCAACATTATATAAACAGCATTTTTAATTCTGAGAAAACAGCACTTTCAATTTTAGTAAACAGCACATTAAAATTTAAGCAAACAGCACGTTTAAATTGAGTAAAACAGTATCTTAAATATAAGTAAACAGCACCAATTATATTGAGGAAAACAGCTCTTTAAATCTTAAGGAACAGCAACACCAGTTTTTATAAAGAAAATCGGCAACATCATCTTTTATAAAACAGCAACAGTAACTTTTATTTACGGTAACAGCAGTATTCGCTTAACAGCAACAGCAACAATATTTTCCTAAAAACAGTGTCCTCAACAGCATTTAAAATGAACAGTGACAGCAACGACATTTTTATAAAAACAGTGACTTGTAAAAAATAATAGTAACAGCACCATTTGTTTCGTAAAAACAGCAACCTTAACTTAATAAAAACAGCAACATATTCGTTATAAAAACAGCACTATTATTTCCAAAAACAGCAGTAAAATCAACTCAAAAACAGCAACATTTAATTGCACAAACAGCAGCTAAACAGAGTTAAAAACAGCGACAACAGCAATACACAACTACTACCACAACAAGAATAATTCGACAACAACCATAAACACTACAACAACAACTACTATTGGAATAGTCCCAACAGAGTGACATCTTTATTATCTCATCTAATAATATTTAACAGCAACGATAACAACAACAATAGCAACCGCAACAAGTTCTACAGCAACTTATATCGATACATTCTCTAGAATAACAACGTTATCACCTACTTGAATTATAACAACATCAACAATAGCAACAAGAACGACCGCAACAACAACAACATCATCGGCAACCACAACAATTACAATATCAACAACAATTTTCTAGAGTCCAAATAATAAGCTACATATCATCTATTAGACACAGTCAATTTATCAAGAATCCAGATAAGGCATTATTGCATCTAAGATCACATGTATCTACACATGGCACAATGACAATACATCAATTAGAGTCATTTTTAATTTTAGCTAGATATCTTCCCATAACAATTAAACTGATATTAAACGATTTGTTCAATTGCTCCTACAATGAACACACCTCGACTAATGATTTGGTCATTGCTCATACAATGGTTCACAAATAGCACATAACACATAAACACAAATCAGGGTCACCGGGTACCCCAAACGAGGAAATACTCACTGCACAAAAACTTTAGACGGCACAATAGTCACACAATTGCAATATCACTAAAGTGATACCTCTACCCCAAAAACATTTATGAGACGAAGTGCGAAAAACGAGTGAAAACTGTCTTTCAAACAAAATCAACGATTTATTTCAGGAAATGATTTTCGCAAGAGGAAGGTGTCATCAACTCCTCAAATCATATAATAATCATTTAGAAGAACATCAAAGCCCATGGCGGTAAAACATTTCTTTTGATACGATAACTAGAATGACCTGAATTACAATATTGAAAATTCATCCCAACCCCGATAACATTTTCCTTCGGGTTCAAAAGAAGTAACTAACGCACCTTTCGAAAACCAAACATTTTCCAAATCAGCCGAGAAGTCAAAATCAAGTTTAGTAATATTAGTCACCAATCTCAAAAGTAATAGCTTTTTAGAATTAACGATAACATGAAATATAATCCACCCTTAAAATCGTTAAATCAAGAAACTTATTATTTTTAAAAGTAGATATAGCATGCCAGTCTAGGAATAACACCTAAAAACAATTAGTTAAATAACTCTACGAAACCCTCAAATCCTCGTTTACAAAATCACTTAATGCATGTAATCAAGGTAGATCATAGTAGCCCAGAATATGTGATTTTAGAGATCAAGGAGACAAAAATAGTCAAACAAATGCCAACAATACAAGGTTTACACAGAGACGACACAGAGTTCACACCTCGGAAACGCAATACAACACACAGTACCAGTAGGGGTATCTCCCCCACTAGTTCACTTACCATTAGCAACTCTTGGTTTACCTGCAACACAAATATTGGTCAGCACTTAAAAGACAGCAGTTGGTCGTACACCGACACAACGACTCGACGACTTGGCCGGACAGACCGAACTGCTCTGATACCACTATTGTAACACCCCTTTTCTACCCCTTAGTTCGCACGTCATTATCAGGGTAATTTCATTTTCAAAAATGTTAATTGAGTTGATAGAAAAGAAGTGCCACATCGTCATAAAAATTGAACTTCACCAAAAATTCAACACGCCACAGCGGAATAAAAATAATAACTCGCTAAGCCTCTCGAACACGTCGCATACACTCCACATAGTCATTAGACAGTTAAATTAATTAAACTATCAAACTCCAGCCACGCCCCCTAGGTGCTACAGTATCAGAGAGCGACTCGACAACATCCCACAGCTAATAAGGAAGGCAGCAGGTCCTTCACTCGCGGTTACCTGCAGCGTTGCCACAATAGAGCAACATTCCAAGCAGAAGGGTGAGCTCAATTCAATCCATATAATAAATCACATGATAAGCAGTAAGTCAAGTCACAGCACTAGAGTAAACACATCACAAATCATCAATCACGTCATTACAACAACTCATAGAGTAAACACATCACAAATCATCAATCACGTCATTACAACAACTCATCACAATGCCATGCGGCTATATGAGATGCAACCCCCACCAGGGCATATGCATGATGGTACCATACTCGTCACTGCCACTATGGGCGAACATCGTCACTGCCACTATGGGCGAACATCGTCACTGCCACTATGGGCGAAATGCACATGCTATGAGACACTATGGACACATGTGCAACCACAAATCATCATAATCACAGCATCATCAAAATATGGACCACTAAGGGCAACAACGTCATTTAATTAGCCACTAAGGGCATCATCGTCGTAATCACATCATCATCAAAATATTGACCACTAAGGGCAACAACGTCATTTAATTAGCCACTAAGGGCATCCTCGTCATAATCATCACAATCACATCATCATCAAAAATATTGGCCACTAAGGGCAAAAGCGTAAATTAACTAGCCACTAAGGACATCATCGTCATAATCATCCATAATCACATCTTCATCAAAAATATTGGCCACTAAGGGCAAAAGCGTCATTTAACTAACCACTAAGGGCATCATCGTCATAATCATCCATTTTGATACTAAAACGTTAAAACTGCTGGTTGTGCGCAAAAGGATTTTCAAAAATAAACTCAACATGGCTTCACAACGTCATGGGATGACCACCGGGGACAGCCTCTTGGGCGCCCAGAAAACACCAGAAAATGATAAGTTTTTATTTTAAAAATATGATACACAGGTAGACAACCGAAAAAGCTTTCCAACACTTTTTGAAACGTTTAAAACGGGTGCCCGAGTCAAAAGATATAGCGAAAACAGTTTTTATTAAAAATCGGGAACATCCTGAAAATGGCGCCCAGGCACAGGGATCCGGCGCCCAGCAACACAGAATTTGGCAACACAGGCAACAGGCGCGCGCACGGGCGCCATGCGCCCAGGGCAGCAACACACGCACTGGCGCGCAACACAGCGCCCAGGAGAGGGGATCCGGCGCCCAGAAACTGGCGCAGCTTAAACACAGTTTGATTCCAGAAATTTGACTCAACTTTGGAGACCCATAACTTGAGCTACACAACTCCAAATTGAACGAAACCAGTTCCAAAACGACCGGCTTTAAGTCTATTTTCAAAAGCAATCAGCCACGTAATTTTTGGATTAACAAAACAATACCAGTTTTAGAAAAACCGAACAGTGTCCAGAAATGCACACATATGGCGCCCAAGGCGCCTAGGAGTTACAAAATCTTATTTCTCATCAATTAAATTACTAATTCAACACCAAAATTCAATTACCAATATGAACATCAAATTACCACGGTCCTCTCCAATTATCATCAATCAAAATACCACCAAAACATTAATCAAACACTTGATATGCAATTCACCCTTTTAACAATTTGAACATCACTCTTGCAATTTTAATCATAGAATTCACAATCCAAATCATCATGATCATCCCATACATTCATAAATCAAACATGAAATCACACACATATCAAGAACATGGATAGATCTAGGATGTCCTAACTTACAACCCATCATGCCACCTATTATATAAATCGAATAAAATTCCCCTTACCTCTTAAACGTATGCTCCTTAGGAGATGACCGAATGCACCACTAGAAACCACCGCAACACACGAGCCAAGGCCTTCAAATTGCGCAAACCTCCTCTCCTCTTCTCTCCAAGTCGCAAGCCTTCTCTCCCTTTCTCCTCATGTGCGCCACTCTCCCTCTCAATTCGCCTCACCTCACTCCTTTTTCTAAAAAAAAAATGTGCTAATGAGCACTAAACCCTAATTTTTTTTGATTAAATATGCGCCTAGGTCATGGGTCATGGGCTCTCCTCAGCTTAAGCCCAATTTAATTGTCAACACCACCTCCTACTACAATACCACACCTTATTATATGCTATAATTTTTAATTGTACTAATTAAATAAAATAAACACCTAAATACTTAATTAAATAAATTAATTAAATATTTGGGGTGTTACACTATTTGTTTTCTTGAAATTTATGTTTTAGATTAAATGGATTTGCCCAACTGCTCCTACGCGGCTTGTAGCCTTATTTGGTGGATTTCCTTGCACTGCTTGTAAGATTCAGTAATTTAACCTTTTACTTACACTATTCGCTTGAAAACACCATTGCTCTTAGACCGTTTTCCTTTCGCCGGAAAATTTGTCTTACTATAAGGTATTTTTTATCAAGGATAATGTAATTTGATTGAGGCATTTTTTATCAGGGTTTGATGTTGGGGATATTTCAGAAGATGCTGCTGGTGATTTAGAGGGATTGGATGCTCCTGCAGCACACGTCGCCAACCTCTTGTCAACAGAGCCTTCAAATAGTAGGTTTTCCATTACCGCTTTAAAAGCATATCGATGTGATCTTCTGTAAGTGGCTGGCTTCCTTGTTCAAGGTTTGGTTTCTACCACTTGTCAATAAGGGGCATAAACACACTAATAATAAGGCACATCCACCCATAATTTCCTTTATTTAAGCTATAAGTTATATACATAACTCAGAAGCTGCTAATTGATACAGGACCTTGAAAAACCAAGTCGGAGGATCATGTGATAGCGTAAGGCGTGCAGCATCATTGCCCTTATTTCTTTGCCATGGAAGGGGTATTTATAAATTTTATCACTTTTCATTGTAACATCAAAATTAGAATGTTATTATTGGGAATATTTTCCATTTCTATTAGTTTTTGTATAAATGCATGGTGGTTTCTTTTGTCCTTCATAATTAAGAGACCTGCACACTGCATAAGAGACCTGCACAGTGCACACTGCTGAAGTTTTCTGATCAACATAATTTCAGAATTCTCGCACTGCATAACAATTTGTAGAGTGTGCTTAATGATAATGCAGGTTGTACTAGTTTTTTTGTATAATATTACTGGTATCTCTTTGTAAAAGCAATGTCAAATGTCATTTTAAAAATGCATCATAGCATGATTTTAAGGTCATATAATGATGCTTAATTATTTGGAGTTCTCATCTTAATGTCTACACTTTATGCTAAAACTCCCCTTTTAGTAATTCTTTCTATATGTTGTAAGTATATATTTAAATCAAATATGGAGTTGTTATTGCCTTCATTTTGCTGATAGAGCCACTGAGTATAAAAAGAATCTTAATTTATGCGTTTTGGCAGGCAACACAATTTTCATTTCATGTGTTCATGAAGTCTGTATTCTTTACATGACTTCAACAACAGTGTTTCTTAATTTACATGATACTTACTCCCTATATTCCATGTTACTTCAACAACAGTGATTCTTAGTAATATTGACTAAGTAAGTAAATTGTTGCATGCTTACTGGATGTACATCTTTAACTTGTTCCGTGTTTTTTGAAGATGAAAACAAAGAAAAGCAGGTTGTCTTTCCATGTTGTCTCTATTAATATTACAAGCATGAGATATGCTAACTAATTTCAAGTAGATGTATCTAGGATTAGTTTACTATTGCAATATGCACTTGGGAGCAAGATTAACTTACCTCTGGCCATATATTTGTGTCATAAGTTTTTTGCTAAATAAGTTTTTGATGGGTGGTTGCCCAGAGTGTCTTCTACCACTTGTTTAATCAAGTATCTTGCAAGTCACTTGATCAGATTCTCCCCTAACATTTAGCATAGTGTAATGAAATAACTAATAGCCCGAATCAATAGTGTGTGTCTTGCTTTGCGCAGAATCAAAAATCTCATCGATGATGACGAGCACCCTGCTATGCGCAGCAAGCCGTGGTGGTGCCCTATGCGCCACTTTGGCCCGACGGCTCTCCACCGACGCATTGGTGGAGGCCAGACCAGGCGAGATTGGATTGGTTTCTGGAATTCCTCAAGAACACCTTCGTAGAAGGGTATTCCACTATGTTTTTCTCTTAATTTTAAATTTTTTGCATCGCTTTCTTTCACACTTTTCAAGGTACGAATCATCTGTAATGCATAGTAAGTATAGAGAAACCTAGTGTTCATTAGTTTGTGAAATACATTCGTAAAGTGTAGAAGTGCATAGCATATCATTTCATATTTGAAATACTAATTGAGCAATCTTAGCATAATAATTTTAGCTTGGATAGATTCAATTGAAGCCGTGCTAAATTGTTCGTATTTATGGGGGAATATTTATATAACAACTTGAAAGTTTACAACTAACTGATGCATTCCTAGATACCTGCATTTTTGTCGCTAATCATCGAAACTCAATTAGCCATTTGTCTTGTATTTACCCTCCTGCTACTCAACATGGATCTGGGAGGGTTGGAAAATGGAAGATCAACTTCTCATTAATAAGATGAAGGATCTGTGTGAGAGAAAATCTATCAGCCTCCAATAATGAAATTTGGCTGTTTTGAATAACAAGTATGTTACTTTAAGTATCTTTTTTCTTTTTTGGGATTAAATTGGTGAAACAAGATTAAATTGGTACTCTTAAATTTGCAGTATGTATTCATTTTATAGGATAATTGCCTCAACAAGATGTTAATGAGTATGTAGCCCCTTCCCCTTTGTCACCTTTGGTGAGCATATGAGTGCCATGGATATGATGAAGAAAAACCTTTCAATGATCATACCTCAGGTATTGAAATTAGAGTTTGACACTTCCCTGTCATTAGATTTTGGATTATATTCCTTGCTTGTTGTTCTATTTTTTGCCTATGATAAGACACCTTATTAACTTGTGTTGTTTCCTCTTGTGTTGTTCTACTCCAACATATGCATCAATCTTGATCCTAATCAAACAATGCTTCTCCGGCCTTTACTTTTCAAGCTTGAGTTGCAATGAGAGAAGAAAGATAACATGCCAGCTTGCAATATTGATGCCCTTGCATTTCAAAAGGACATTCCTCTCATCTGTATGCTCTCTCAGCTCATATAAGGTACCTTCATCTTGTATAAGATCCTACAAATGCTGTGAACAATGCATACAAGATAATTTTCCTTCTGATTTTCTGATTCCATTTAATATTATTCTATTTCAACATTCCAGATTGTTTCAAAGCTGCGTTTAAATTGTTTAATGGAGGACAACCATTATGATATATAAGATATTTATACATCTATAAGATATTGATATATCTAAATTGCATGTGTTAGTAAATAATATATTGAAAATGTTATTATGTTATAATATTTAGCATATTTGACTAATCTCATTATAATATTTAGATGTCGCAGCCCTCTCTTGCCAAAATTGCAACTCAGATTGCTTATCAAAAGCTCCAAACGCACATGTTGATGATGAATCAAACTTAGAGTATATATATATAGACTAGTAGGTGTTTCACTTGAATCAAACTTTGAGGCATGCTCTGGAAATAGTTGCTGCCCTGTCCGGTTGCTGTGAGGCATGCTCTGGAAACTGTTTCCGAGGTAGCTGCAAGAGACCCTTATGCTGTTGCAATGGCCTTAGGTAACAGGACACTTCCTAATAGTAATTTTCATTCAATGGTGATTTACTAGATATTATTTTGTAATTAAATGTTATAGAGAAAAATTTCTCCGTAGTTTACTATCTTTTATCTAATGTTTCCGGGGTTTTCTTCTGCAGGGAAACTTGTGCAGCCTGGAGGTATGCCTATTGGATCTTCATCATCTTTTGCTTCCTTCATTTCCTTTTCTTTGTTTGAAATTGGTTGTGAATGGTGTCTTCTTTATTCAGTAAAAACTAGTAATTAAGGACTAAGAACCAGTTTTCTGCTGATAAAATATATCAAAGCACCCACATTACTTATTTCGGGTATTTAATATACCATCGAGTCCAAATACTTATGGAAAATGTTTGCATACCCAATAGCCGAGTTTTACTGCTCCAACCTCTTGCTTTCATAGTAAGAAATAAAGCTTTGTGGATTTTGATTTTTATATTTATGTTGCTGCATAAAATTAGATTGTTTGGTCATGGTTTTTTGGTGTACGTTGCATGGGCTATACAAGATGTTCTCCACTTGCACGATGTTCTTGCTAGAGTTCCACTTGCATGGGCTTTACAAGATGTTCTCCACTTGCAGTGCTCTATCAACATCTGTTGGATCCCAATGAAAGAGTCAGTTTTGAGGCCATTTGTGTGTACTTGGAAAATTTGATAACACTTTGAGGTGTGATTTATATTAAATAATGAGTTTCTATTCTCCTCTATATAACCATACAATATTTGATTGGCTAAATTATTAATTCTGTTGAAGTTTTAATGGTCTTCTCATGCGTGGGTTGTAATCCTTTCATGTTTGCACTTTTTAGGACTGAGGAGCGTGCTGCTGGGTGGTATCGTTTGACCAGGGAGATTCTCAAGTTACCAGATGCATCATCGAAGGAAAGTTCAAAAGATAAATCAAAGAAGACAAAACGGCCACAACCTCTTATAAAACTCGTAATGAGAAGGTGTGGAAGTCCAAGACTTCCTTCTGCACTGATCAATCAAGGTATTATTCCACTATTTGTTTTTTGAACATAAAGTCAAGTAAACAATTTAATTGAAATGATATATTTATTGATGAATATTTTTAACTTGGTTTTGTAGGTCTTCTATAGCAAATGATGTTCATAAACAAGTCTTTGGGAGTGTAGTTCCAGTACTTGAAGTTGTCCTTAGGAATATTGGTAAGTCGTCTCGGATTTCAATTTTGCATGGTTGTCTTACAATACATATCATATGCACATTCGTTTGTCTATTTAATTTTTGGTTTTGTTTTTCTTTCTTGATTTTGGGGCTTGATATTCGTTTGTCTATACTTAAGAGGCTTCAAAGACTGCCAGGAAAGATTGTAAGTTTTTAATGTCAATGTTTGTGAAAATTGATCTTTTGATGCATCTATATATAGCATTACATGACTGGAGCTGAAGCAAATGAAACTAATTGCTGACCATATTTTCATTTTACAGCATCTGCTTTAAATGCGTTTACATTCTTGTCTGCTGAATGTTTTCATTTTGCAGCATCTGCTTTAAACGCATTTTGTGAACTTCATATTTAAAATTACTATTTTTGTTTTTGTAGGTTCATTCAAATCGGGAAGCAGCTGCTAACAACTTGAAACGCCTAGCTGAAGAGTTTGGTCCTGAGTGGGCTATGCAGCACATAGTTCCCCAGGTTCGTCTATTTGTTTGATTTATTATTTAGTATTTACTACCATGTGTTCGATTATTTTCTCTATATGTGTGTCTTTATCTTCTACTGGAAATGCACTTCTATACCTCTTTCTCTTCATAGTTTGATTTTGATATATTCCTTTCTTTAGAAAATAATGGAATATACTGTAAATGAATTAATGAGCCTGCCGGTTTTCAATTGGAATACTGGAAGAAAGTTGTTTGCTCTTGAGCCATCATGGGAAGTGAAGTAGGGGACAGTGTGAAAATCTTCCACTGTTTGCAGCTGTCTATAGATTGAGGTCTTAGATACCCGCTGTTGAGAGGAAGAGGGCTGCTGTTTGCTAATCAGCAGCTAATGTATTTGCTTATGCAACAGTTGGACATTATCAGCAGCTAATGTAATGTGTTTACAGAAGATGGCGCAACAGCTCAAAACGCTTGAACAACAAGTGCAGGATATTCATGAGCAGCATGTGAAAAATACTCAGGTTCTCCTAATCCCTATCATCGATAATTATTTTAGTTTATGGTTCTCTTTTCCTTACTCTTCTCACTATAATTTTTATGGTGATTTTGCTCACACAATGCAGGCAGAAGAATCTGACATGGAGGAGAAAATGAAGGGTCTTCGAGATGAGGTTAATGATGCTGAGCAAGAATTCGAGATGAGTACTTATCTGTCTTTACAGACAGGAGAACGAAGGATGTCGAAATGAAGCTTTGTCGAAATGAAGCTTTGTTCTTCCTATATCATTCTTTCAGTCAGTGTATAAATTGGAGGTTTAGTGGTGAAGTTATGCAGAGTAAGCTGATATATGTGATTGACCATGCAGTTACATTATCTAAGGCGGCTATTCTGGGAATTACTCTTGGAGCCTTCGTAATTCTTCTTATGACTACAATATTGATGCAAGTTTGTTTGTTTTTCTAATGGCAGGGCAAGGAGAACTTGAAAACCTAATGACCAATAGTCACAGAATGCAAAACCCTTATAATGTATTTGTCTTTTTAGAATTTTATGAACCCTTGCAACTGAACCCTTTTGCTGAATGTATGTTCATTCCCTTGTTGTTGTTGAAATGGTTGAAATGCTTTATTATATTTATTGCATAATGGCTTATGATGTAAACATTGATTGTATATGTAAAGAATTGAATTGACGTTCAAAAGAAAAAGAATTGAATTCGAATGAAATGTATTTAATTTTGTATAATTTAATTTTTTTTTATTTTTTTTAATATTTCCGACGGATTTGCGACGAAAATGTATCAGCGTTTGCGACGACTTTGCCACGGATATTTGCGACGGGTTTCCGACGACTTTGCGACAGACAAATTTGCGACGAAAAACTCCGTCGGAAAAAAATTTGTGACGAGCGATTTTGTGACGACTTTTTGTCCGCCGGAAAGTTCGTCGGAAACGTCAATTTCCGACGAAAATCGCTGCATTTGCGACGGAAATTGCCGTCGGAAATCGTCGATTTTCTTGTAGTGTACGAAGGAAAATGGTGTTTGGTTCCAATATCCCATTCCCGCCTTCTGTGTAGGATGAAAAAGGACTTTACATTTGATAATTAAACTCTAATTTAGTGCATATTTAGAGATATCTTTAGGCCATTTTTAGAGCAATTAGTATCATTTAAATAAATAAGTGACTTTCTTTGCTTTTTATTTTGCAGTAAAGATGAAAAGAGAATATTAATTAAATATGATATATATTTATATATATATATATATATATATATATATATATATTACACAATTAAAAGAAAGGAACTTTAAAAGAAGCACAATATCAAGAAGCCAGCCCAAGGGAGTGAATGAATCCAAAGTGCCGAAATGGAACTGAAGAAAAACAAGGATAGGAATTCAGCCCATGATGGAATTGAATTATAAGGCCCACATGTTAATTGAAGAAAGAAAATATGCATTGGTGAGCAAAAGAGAGCACATGTCTTGAAGAGAAAGCAATGGCACGTAACCCTAGGATGCAACAATAAAAGGGCAGTACACGTGAATAAGAGGGAAGAAGCAGGACGCCAAAAATTGAAAGGACGGCACACACAGCAACGTGAGGAGAAAAATAGTTTTTGGGTATCGTTCTTGTCACCGTGAGAGAGCTCTAAAGCAAAAAAAGGAGACTAAATACTCATATCTGAATTTTCTCCATCTTCGAGTTATTTTTATCTTTGTAATTTATGACTCTTAATTTTATTTCATTGTTCTTGATAACTATGGATACCTAAATCCTCTTCTAGGGTCTTAGGTGGATCTTGCATGATTGGAGACCTTTTATGTTCTAATTTCTTGTTTGAATTCCTATTTTTATTTTAATTAGTATTGTCCTATTAATTTAATCACATTCTTAGGATTGATCACCCTTTGCATGTTCATAATCAATTAGTTGATTAGCGACCGTACTGCAATTAGTTGGTGGACCTATAGGATAATTGGGGCAATAATTAATGCATGACCCAACTTTAATTTAGTCTTCCAGTCATTCAACCTTTTTGTTCTTTATGCTTTTCTTGA
Organism: Astragalus membranaceus; assembly: GCA_039519185.1. Taxonomy (NCBI): domain Eukaryota; kingdom Viridiplantae; phylum Streptophyta; class Magnoliopsida; order Fabales; family Fabaceae; genus Astragalus; species Astragalus membranaceus. The sequence goes on from CM076846.1 coordinate 54,361,844, forward strand.
ATTTAAATTCTTGGATGACCAAACAAGAGTTAATTTAGGAAAAAGAATATTAATCGCGAATAACCAAACGGATTAATAGTTTTAGTAAAGGGATTGGTAATTAAATAAAATAAAGGATTTTAGGCAGAATTAGATACAGGGGAATCAAGCCTTGCAAGTGAAACCGTGACCCTAGATCTCTCTCCAAATGATTAAAACTTGCATTTTAATTCTTGTTTTTTGTTTCTTTATTTGTTTCCGTTACAACTCCCAAATATTCGTTCGTCTAAACAATAATAAATCTGGACTAGTTTGGTACTTGTTAGTTCATCCCTGTGGAGACGATAATCTTTTATACTACTTCTGTGATAGAGTACACTTGCTCTAAGTGTGTTTTTAACGCAACAAGTTTTTGGCGGCGTTGCCGGCGATTAGTTTAGCAATATTAAACGGAAAAAGATTTGTATTGCTTTAGACATTTTTTTATGCTTTTGTTTTAATTTTGTTTTTTTATCTTATTGAAAAAAATACAAAAAAAGAAGTTGCTAATACTTTCCCAAAAGACCGCTGGAGTTCACTTTTTTTGCAGAAAAGTTTAATTCATGGTTAAGACTCTTGGAGATTATATTAGAGAGGCAGAGGCAAAAGGGAAATTAGAGAAGTTATCATGGTATATGCCTCAATGTCAAATCTCATTTTCTCCTCCTCCTTATGAGCCTTATTCAAACTATTGGGATGACTATGAGCCACCTCTTTATTCCTCCAATTGGGATAATTATGAGCCACTACAAGTGCAGAGGAAAGATGAGGAATTGGATACCGATGAGGTCTTGGTAAAATTTATGGAGCAAACAAATTTATGGATGACAAATTTGATAACTTGGAGAATCAATTGTCAAAGATTATTGATATGGTAGCAACTCAGTTGGCTCAAGAAACTCTTTATTTACAAACTAAGTCTACCCCAAATGAAGAATCTAAGTAATACAGAGAAAGTATTCTTATGAGTGACGAAGAGTTCTATATGGAAGATAATCTAGAAGAAGTTCTCAAGAAAGATGAAAAGACTCCCACTGAAGGGAGTCATATCAAAATAGTGGCTCCTACTGAAGGGAGTCAATTTGAGACAACATGTAATATCCCCAATTTTCGCTATTTAAATTATTTGGCGTGAATTGATTTGTTAAGTTTATTGAAAATAAAATGGAATTTTTGCTTGATTAGATAAATTATGGTGTGCTTGGTTGTTAAGATAAATGAATTTTCTTAAGTCAAGTGTTAGTTAGGATGAGGAGAATAAGTAGATGAAGGGTAGGAGGGTAATTCCACCCCCCATTAAGTGAACAGCTGAACAAAACCCCACCTCAAACAGCCACACTTCATTTTCATTCATTTTTCAGAAACTGAAATCAGAAGCATTGAGAGGGGAGAAAAGAAGAGGGTCGCGAGAGGAGAGAAGAGAGGAGAGGGGAATGGATCCTGAATGCATGTAGAAACCAAGACCAGCTCTGAATTCATCTCATCTTCCTCTTTCCATTGATACCCTTTTCAAACAGAGAACCACCTTCTCCTTTCAGCTGCCATGGACAACCCTCAAAGCTCATGTAGGGCAGAAAATGGAACCTCACTTGCATGTTGTAGCTGAACTTGTAATCAATTGCTAGAGCACCTTCAAGCCACCTTGTAGTCCAGTAGAGTAGCTGGGGGAAATCGTTTCAGTAGCTGAGTTTTGGTTTGGTTGCTGCCCAAGTGAAGGAGTAGCTGGGGTTCGAGTCTGAGTTGCTGTTCGAACGGTTCAGCCGCTAAGTTCGTGTTGTGAGCAAGATCGTGTGTCCTTGGTCCGTGGAATTTCAGTCAAAGTGTCGGTGTTGTGAGCGATTCTCATCGCTATAGGTGAGTTCTAAACTCACTAGGATATTGTGGTCATATATGTCATGTTCTGAGTTTGATTCACGTTTTACGAAAATCTAGTGTGAAACCGCTTTGCGAAAATGTCGTTTTTTAAGTCATAGAACCGTTCGATTTGTTTGGCTGAAACTATGATTTGAATTGCATGATTGGTATGTTAATCAATGTGTATTGACTGCTGGAATGGATGGTTGGATTGGTTGCTGTTTGAATGTTTATAATGTGCTGCTAAATTCACTATGTAGAGCCATTCTGGATAGGTTCGGTTTTCTGGTAACTGGGACAGTTTTACCGGTTCAAAAATTATGTGACTTACCTTTTTTGAAACTAGATTGAATACTTGACATTTTGGCTTTGGAATGGTTGCATTTGGACTTGTGTAGCTCAAGATATGAGCATCACAAGTTAGAGTAGAATTCTGGGGACAGTTTGAGAATAGGCTCAGTTTCTGGGAATCTGGGGATGATATAGGTATCCAAAAATTATGTGGTCAATTGTTTTAGAAACTAGACTGAATGCTCGTCAATTTGGTCCTGATTTGGTTGAATTTGGAATTGTGTAGCTCAAGATATGAGCATCACAAGTTAGGGTAAAATTCTGTGTAATTTCGCGTCGCGGCCCGTGGCCATCGCGTCGCGACCTCCCTTAATTTTTGCAACGCAAAACTTTCTGTCATTTTTCGCGTCGCGAAGGAATCCAATTCGCGTCGCGACGCTTTGCAGTTTTTCAGCAAAATACCCTAAACTTGTTTTCGCAATAACTTTTGATCCGGGAACCCGATTGAGGTGTTCTCAGATGCGTTTTAAAGCTTATTCAAAGACCTATCTATATATATAATTTATACTGTATAATTCCATGATTATGTTTATTCTTATTAACGGCCCTTGCGGTCCATGGTTTTATGAACGGCCCAATGCGGGTACATGGAATGTGTTGTGGATTTGATTGTTATGCTATGATTGTGATTGAGATAAGCTTATGCCATGGATATTACTTAATGTGATTGATGTATTGTGCTGGACTGGCTGAATTATTATCAGGATAAGTTAGAAGAGTAAACTTTAGTAAGCCGTGTGAGATCACCTAATAATAAGATCATGTTAGTACAAGACTAAATTAAGTACAAGTTCACTGTTAAGCATAAGCTCATGGTTCGGTTAAGTTCATTGTTCACTGATCACGGTTCACGGTTTACTGCTCATTGGTTATTGTTCATCGTTCACTGTTCACTGCTCATTGTTCATGGTATATATTATATACATCATTGCTGGGGTGACGACCCTGTTCACGGATTAGCGTACTAGTGGGAGAGGAAGTCATGAGCCTTATCCCCTAGGCCCACTGCATTGTTGTCCCTAAGGTAGTAGAAATGGCCGGGGGACCGGGTTTGCCGGAATCTTTAAAATAAGACCCGGTGATATGCTAAGAATCATTGTCATGGTGTGTGACTTGTGTGTCACTAGAAGGGCCACGAGTACACGTTGTATGTTCCCCGTAGTCGACTTAAGGGCTACGATTCATGAAATCAAGCATAATTGAACCGAGAGAGTTAGTAAGGGGTCTCGATAGAACTCACTGAGACAAGTTGTCTCACCCAATCCATTGTTGTTGTTTTTCAGTTAAGCAGGGAAAGTTGAAGACCGTGAGGCAAGGCTAAGGAGACGGCATGAGGAGTTGCTGACGCTGTTTATTTTGTCATGTTATGTATCTCTGTATTTTTATTCAGTGTCTTAGATGAACGATTGTACGACTTATGCTTATAAAGTTTTAAATCGCTTGCCCAGACTTTCTATTTTGGTACTGAACACTAGTTGAGAGGTGTAAGGAACGATATTATGTATTTCTCATGTTAAGTTATGTAAGCGCACTTGATGGCTTTTAGCATCGAGTTTTAGTATGTGTTCAGTATTTAAAACAGGAGGTACTCTGATGTATGCCAGTAGTGCATTTTGGTAATTTCTACAAGCTAGAAATTATCGGGGTGTTACACAACAGATTCCACTGATGAGAGCGGTTGTGAGGAGAATGAGAAAGATCCATTAGTTCATGAGTTGGAGAAAGAGGAGAAAGCCCCAATTTTTGGGCAAATTGTTTTAACCTTTGATGATGTTGTGATTGAGGTTCATAAGGGAAATGTAACTTGAAGGAGTGGTAAAGAAGATGATGTTATTAAAGCTTTAAATTCCGATGAAATTTTCTCTTCTTTAACTTCTCCTTATTTTGTTGATGTGGTTGAAACTAACATTTTTAGTAATTTAAAGATGCAGGACCTTTTGGAAAAAATTCTTATTTTGCAGGATCCTATCATAGTGGTGGGTGGAAATACATTTTTAGTAATTTAAAGATTCTTATTTTGCAGGGAAATTTTTATTTTCTGTTATTTTTGTTTTGCTTTTGTTTTGTTTTGATTTTAGGACTAAGCTCAGACTGCAAGTACTTTCAGGGAAGTCACTCTTACTCTCTCATTTATTTATTTTTGTGCCAATTTGATATTTTGCATTGAGGACCATGCTTCATGCTAGTGTGGGGGAGGAGAGTTTAACTTTGTCAATTCAGCTCTATTAATGCATGTACCCACTACATATGTTGATAGCATTTTTTCTGGCTAGTTTTGAATATAAAATTGAAAAAATAGAGATTTTTCCTTTAGGGGACCCCATAAAGAATTTATTTAATAGACTTGTGCTTTATTATAACTGTGGGGTTGTCCTTAGGAAGCTGATAATTAGCATTTGTGCCTCTTGAGTACTTTTTGTGAACTAGGTTCGAAATGTGAGATTTTGAGCCTTTATAAGGGGATTGATATTAAATCATAAATTCCTACCCCTTCTCTTTGTATGAGTGTGTTTCCCGATTTGCTACATTCTAGAATTTGTCTTTTGACCATTTCAAGGTAAAAATTGATTTGCACCATGTAAAAAGAATTGGGGAATTTAGGTATTTTTTGGGCTTAGAGTTGTTTGTTGAAATTATCCATTAGTTTCCCCCTTTGAGCCTATTTGTTATATATTACTTTGGTACCCAGATAAATTTTTTATTTTTTATTTGGTAACCATGTGAAATTAAATTTGGAGCAACTATTGAATATTACAATTCTGTCTTGTATTTTAATTGTCCATCTCATCAGGACTGGAAAAATAGGAGTGACTCATGTACTTACAAGAATATTTTCCTGCGAAGGAAATAAAATAGGAGTGACCAATGTGCTTACCTTTTCCTCCTAAGAAAAAAAACAAGTGAAAAAAAATGAAAGAAAATTTGAAAAGAAAAAAAAGAAAGCTAGAAGGAGGAAAAGACAAATAAAAAAAAGAGTCTACTCAAAAGAAAAGACAAATAAAAAAGAGCCAATTCTATAGAAAAAAGTGAAGAAGGAAGTGAAACTAACTTGGAGTTTTGACAAAATTTGTAAAATTAATAGGAGCTCCATATTTGGTTTCAGAGGTTACTATTCGTTTATTTTTATTTGCCCTTTGATTTTCCCTTCCTTCTTATTTCCTACACTGTATTAATTCACCATGGCTCCATTACAACCCATAACACCCCATCTTTTGCATGCATGTGAACTATTTAGTAGAGATTTGGTCAAATTACAAACATAGGGTAATGTGTATTTTGTTGAAAATTGAGTGTATATTTTCCCTTGTCCCTAAACACTTAGAGTGATTGTGAGCGAGTGCATTTGTTCACAGAAATGTATTCTTCAGGGACATGATCCTCTAATTTGGCAACCTTTTGACACCTCATATGTGCTATATTGTCTATTGTCTGTCATTGTACTTCTAATTTTGGGTTCCTTATTTGACTATCTCTATTATTTATTTCAAAATTTTATTGGGCCAGAAAATTTGCTTGAGGACAAGTAAAAGTTAAGTGTGGGGGAGTTGATAAACTCTAATTTAGTGCATTTTTAGAGATTTCTTTAGGCCATTTTTAGAGCAATTAGTATCATTTAAATAAATAAGTGACTTTCTTTGTTTTTATTTTGCAACAAAGATGAAAAGAGAATATTAATCAAATATGATATATATATTACACAAATAAAAGAAAGAAACTTTAAAAGAAGCCCAATATCAAGAAGCCAGCCCAAGAGAGTGAATGAATCCAAAGTTCCGAATTGGAACTGAAGAAAAACAAGGATAGGAATGCAGCCCATGATGCAATTGAATTACAAGGCCCACATGTTAATTGAAGAAAGAAAATATGCGTTGGTGAGCAAAAGAGAGCATGTCTTGAAGAGAAAGTAATGGCACGTAACCCTAGGATGCAACAATAAAAGGGCGGTACACGTGAATAAGAGGGAAGAACCAGGACGCCGAAAATTGAAAGGACGGCACACACAGCAACGTGAGGAGAAAAATAGTTTTTGGGTATCGTTCTTGACACCGTGAGAGAGCTCTGGAGGAAAAAAAGGAGACTAAATACGGAGATCAGAAATTTCTCCATCTTCTGGGTTATTTTTATCTCTGTAATTTTGACTCTTAATTTTATTTCATTGTTCTTGATAACTATGGATACCTAAATCCTCTTCTAGGGTCTTAGGTGGATTTTGCATGATTAGAGACCTTTTTATGTTCTAATTTCTGGTTTGAATTCTTATTTTTATTTTATTTAATATTGTCATATTAATTTAACCACGTTCTTAGGATTGATCACCCTTTGCATGTTCATAATCAATTAGTTGATCAGCGATCGTACTGCAATTAGTTGGTGGACCTATAGGATAATTGGGGCTGTGATTAATGCATGACTGTCATACCCCAATTTTGTCCGGCTTAGGTCAAAACCCGAATTTTCCACAAAAAATAAATAAGTTAAAGAGTGAAGGGCATTATGTATTGCATTTTGGGTCCTAGAGGCCATTCCACGGTTTTTTGAAATCATTTTTAGGGTTGGAATGCACTTTTTGGGCGAATTAGGGTTTTAGGGTCAAAAAGGTTATTTTGGTCATTTTTGACAACAGGATGATTTTCTCGTCAAAAATATACATCCACAAAAAGTACATTTTATTCTATCAAGGATAATTTTTGTACAATCTTTAGAAAAAAAATCCTATTCCAAAATAATTTAAAAATACATTTTTTCCATTTTTAGTGCATAGAAAAATGAAAAAAGACCATTAAATATTCCTCAATTATTAAATTACATTTTTTTATTGTCATGAATAATTAGAGGGAATATTTTATGGTGCTCAAAAATATGTGACACTTTTTAATAGGTGCACCTTCACTTCCATGCCTAAAATTCAAAAACTCAAAAAAAAGGGAAGTGTCCTCAATAAGACAAAAAACCAAAAACAAGTTTTTTTTTTTTCTCTCTCTCTCCCCCCACAATTTCGAAATTCTCTCTCTCTCTCTCTCTCTCCCCCCCCCACAATTTCGAAATCCCCTCTCTCTCTCTCCCTCTCACAAAATTCTTCCACACTCTTCTATTGTACTATTATTCCTTATCTTGAAGGAATATGCATTGTACCATCCTTAAACCTTCTCCTTTGGTGCATATCACCAATTCTCACTCACTCTCATGAGGATTCATGCCCTCTTTGGTAAATTACCTCACTCACTTACACTAACCTCTTCATAAGGAAACACCAATTTTCCTCTTTGGTAACATTCCATCCCAATCATACCCCTAACCCTATTTTTGCCTCACATTATTCCTAAAATAAGACAAGTTTTTTTTGTACAAAAACTCTCACTCCCTTCCCTCATTTTCGCCGCCACTCTCTCACTCTCACCTTTTGTGTTTTCTCAATACCCTCAATCCAAGTGACCTTTAATCCTGACCCTCCATTTAATTTCAAAACTCAATCCTAGAGCACTTAGTAAGGCCAATGACTCAATTGCCCCTAAACCTAAAATAACTCTATAAATACTCCTTCATTCCCACACCTAAGGATCTTTTGGCCTCTAATTCTCCTACACTAAAACCCTAGCACACCAAAAACACCTCCTCTCCCTCTCCTTCCTCACCCCAAAACCGTAGCCTCTTCCCCTCTCTTCCATATATTTTCTTCAATTTTTCACCATCAAATCTTCCATTTCTTGTTAGATCATCATCATTCCTTCCATTCTCTTCAAGGTTGCATCATCAAATTGCTAAGATCTAGCAATCTTTGTGTTCATATCATCTCCTTTTTCATTTCTTGGTGATTTTGAGGTAAGCTTTGAAACTTTGCATCTCATATTTAGTTCTTCTTGCATAATCTCTCTTCTACTCCCAACTCCTTCTTGATTGCTTGTTGTTGTTGCTTTGAGGATCCATTTCAAACATTTTGACAAGGACTTAGGGAGCCTTGGGTGTTTGAGATGGGTCCTTTGTAACAGCCCGAAAATAGTAGATTAATTTTCTAGTTAATTAAATGAGGTTTAGGTGGTAGGAGATAATTAATTAATTGATTTAATTAATTATTTAGGGTTTTGAGTGTTAAATAAATAGAATTATTTATTTGGATAATTGGACCTAGGTTTGGGTTTAGATGGTGGTGGCGAGTTGAAGTGGATTAGGAGAAGCCCATGATTAGGTCATTAAGTGGAAGCCCATGTCCATTAAGCTAGGCGCCTATATGATGCCAATCTTAGGGTTTGGTGATTCATTCCAACACTTTAGAAAAAATAGAGAGAGTGGGACGGCTTGGAGAGAGGAGAGGCGTGACACCCTAAGAGAGAGAAGAAAGAAGAATGGCGCAAAAACCCTAGAGGAGAGAGAGAGGAAGATTTCGCATGCACCAAGGAGGGAGAGGAGGATCTTAGTTGCTGAATTTTGATGGTAGCTTGCTCACCAAGAGATAGGTGTTCTTCAATTATGAGGTTAGGGGGCTCTCCTTCATCTCTAATAACCTATTTGATTAATAATTTAGGGGTTGGTATTATGGGTGATTGTTAAATTGAATCGTTATGTTGCTGAAATTAATTGTGGTGTGAATTTATAATATGTGATGATTACTATGTATGTTGGGGTTTGATGAAATCGGGACGCCTTATATTTTGGAGTTTATGTTGGTATTCGCGTGGCATGACGTGGCCTTAAACCCGAATTGGGAGCGTGACAAGTTTCGGGGTCAAAAATTGATGTGTCGTGTTGTGTATTTTCTGAACACTGTTTCGTGTTTTCGTAAACTGGAACTGTTTGGTCGACTCAAAAAATTGGTGGCTGATTGCGTTAGAAAGTAGACTTAACGCCGGTCGTTTTGGCACTGGTTTCGTTTAAATCGGAGTTGTGTAGCTCAAGTTATAAGTCTCCAAAGTCGGGTCACAAAATTCTGTCCGAATTGGTACCTCTCTGTAGTAATTTGAAAAACTGTACCAGTTGGATACTTATTTTGAAAAATGAAAATCACAGGCTGAAACTACACTCAAAGAGCTTTCCAATGAGTGGACTTTTGTTGAAATCCGTTATCGTTTACTATTTTAATTAATTCGCCGAAGTAGGCGCACTGCTGCAGGAAAAATCTGCACAGTTGCTGTGTGTTGCTTGCTGTGTTGCTGTTCTGCTGCAGTGTTGCTGGCAGAACAGTGACAAATGTGTTTTTCGTCAAAAACTCGATTTTCTAACCACTTTTTCCCTAGCCAAATTTTGTATTGACCGAGCAACTTTTTATTGTGAACGTTTTGGCTCGAGCGGATTTTCTGTAGCACTCACCATTTGGGAGATGTGCGCAAGTTTTGGTTTATGTGTGTGTTGCACAGTGACAGTGTTGCTGCCGCTGTGCAGTGTTGCTGTCAAGACTGTTAAAAAATGTTTTTTTGTGGAAAACTCGATTTTCTGAGCACTTTTTCCCTAGCCAAATTTTGTATTGACCGAGCAACTTTTTATTGTGAACGTTTTGGCTAGAGCGATTTCATTGTATCCCGTGTCGTTTGTGAGTTGTCCCGGTGATGTCTAGGTGCGTCTAGGTGCGCGTCTAAGCCTGTGACTCAATCCTGCCTTAGTCGGTGTCTAGGATATTATTGCCTAGTTTTGGTGCTGTTTGGTCCTTATGGTGAAGTTTTGGCCCTTGGTGTGTTTTTAGTCTTTACGGTGCGGCGTAGTCCTCATAATATGATTGGTGAGCTGAATAAATATTTGTGAGTTGTTATAATATGATTGGTGAGCTGAATAAGTATTGGTGAGTTAATATAAGATTACTGGTGAGCGGAGATATAATTGGAGAGTTAATATGATATTTTGGGTGAGCAGAAGGTTTCGACCTTATTATGAATTATTGGCGAGCAGAAGACTTCGGTCTTGTTAGTGATGTGCCCACAAGGTTTAATTGTTGAGTATGTTAATTATGGGGTGTGTTTACATGTGTTGGTGTGTATGGTGCAGGGTCATGGCGTCACATTATCATGTGCATATTTTGGTGAGCAGAGGCTTCGGCCTATTTTGGTGAGCAGAGGCTTCGGCCTATCTTGGTGAGTGCCCTCAAGGCAAGTTTTTGGTGTTGATGGATCCACATGCATACGTCTAGGAGTTGGGTCGCATTGCATACATGTCACATACCCTCGTTGTTGCCTGTGAATGAATAAAGTGACGGTGTGCTATTTGAGCTGTGTGTGTGGGTGTTGTGTCTCAGTGATGTGAAATGATGGTGTGCTATTATTAATGTGAAGTGGTGCTATTCGTTGCCTGATCTATATATTGTTGATCTTATATGTTATTACTTATGAAATGAGACTCACCCTACTGCTTTTATGTTGCTTCTCATGTCGGCAACGTGCAGGTGATAGCGGGTGAAGGTGATCTAGTACCTTCTCTCCAGTGGGTCGAGTCAGCTCTGATACGTAGCACCGGGGTGGGGCGTTTTTAGCTTACTGGTTCATTTTAATTGATGTTGAACTCTATTTTCGGGATGTAATTTGATATGGTGAATTTTGGTGATTATTCCGCCGCGATGTTTTTTTAAATTTTATATTGACTGTGGTGCTATGTATTACGCACCCCATGACCTTATATATTATTTTCAGAGATATAATACGTTGGTGTTTTAAATGTGGCACCCTCTCGTGGTTGCATTAAAACGGTTTTTGCGAACTCTGATTTTTAAATTAACTATATAATAGTTATTAGTAAAGGGGGTGTTATACAAGTTGGTATCAGAGCAATGGTTGGTCCGTCCGGCCAAGTCATCGAGTCGTTGTGTCGGTTAGCGACCAACTGTTGTCTTTTTAGTGCTAACCAATGTTTGCGTTGCAGGTACATCAAAAGTTGCCAATGGTAAGTGATCTAGTGGGGGAGACATCCCTACTAGTGTTATGTGTTTTGTGTATCCCTATGTGCTGTTGTCTGGTTTGTTTTTGGCCTTCCCTGATGTGTGAACTGTGTGTGATTGTTAGTGGGAGAGTGTTAGTTTTAGCGGGTAAATTTCGAGGGCGAAATTCTTTTTAGGGGGGGAGAGTTGTAACAGCCCGAAAATAGTAGATTAATTTTCTAGTTAATTAAATGAGGTTTAGGTGGTAGGAGATAATTAATTAATTGATTTAATTAATTATTTAGGGTTTTGAGTGTTAAATAAATAGAATTATTTATTTGGATAATTGGACCTAGGGTTGGGTTTAGATGGTGGTGGCGAGTTGAAGTGGATTAGGAGAAGCCCATGATTAGGTCATTAAGTGGAAGCCCATGTCCATTAAGCTAGGCGCCTATATGATGCCAATCTTAGGGTTTGGTGATTCATTCCAACACTTTAGAAAAAATAGAGAGAGTGGGACGGCTTGGAGAGAGGAGAGGCGTGACACCCTAAGAGAGAGAAGAAAGAAGAATGGCGCAAAAACCCTAGAGGAGAGAGAGAGGAAGATTTCGCATGCACCAAGGAGGGAGAGGAGGATCTTAGTTGCTGAATTTTGATGGTAGCTTGCTCACCAAGAGATAGGTGTTCTTCAATTATGAGGTTAGGGGGCTCTCCTTCATCTCTAATAACCTATTTGATTAATAATTTAGGGGCTGGTATTATGGGTGATTGTTATATTTAATCGTTATGTTGCTGAAATTAATTGTGGTGTGAATTTATAATATGTGATGATTACTATGTATGTTGGGGTTTGATGAAATCGGGACGCCTTATATTTTGGAGTTTATGTTGGTATTCGCGTGGCATGACGTGGCCTTAAACCCGAATTGGGAGCGTGACAAGTTTCGGGGTCAAAAATTGATGTGTCGTGTTGTGTATTTTCTGAACACTGTTTCGTGTTTTCGTAAACTGGAACTGTTTGGTCGACTCAAAAAATTGGTGGCTGATTGCGTTAGAAAGTAGACTTAACGCCGGTCGTTTTGGCACTGGTTTCGTTTAAATCGGAGTTGTGTAGCTCAAGTTATAAGTCTCCAAAGTCGGGTCACAAAATTCTGTCCGAATTGGTACCTCTCTGTAGTAATTTGAAAAACTGTACCAGTTGGATACTTATTTTGAAAAATGAAAATCACAGGCTGAAACTACACTCAAAGAGCTTTCCAATGAGTGGACTTTTGTTGAAATCCGTTATCGTTTACTATTTTAATTAATTCGCCGAAGTAGGCGCACTTCTGCAGGAAAAATCTGCACAGTTGCTGTGTGTTGCTTGCTGTGTTGCTGTTCTGCTGCAGTGTTGCTGGCAGAACAGTGACAAAAATGTGTTTTTCGTCAAAAACTCGATTTTCTAACCACTTTTTCCCTAGCCAAATTTTGTATTGACCGAGCAACTTTTTATTGTGAACGTTTTGGCTCGAGCGGATTTTCTGTAGCACTCACCATTTGGGAGATGTGCGCAAGTTTTGGTTTATGTGTGTGTTGCACAGTGACAGTGTTGCTGCCGCTGTGCAGTGTTGCTGTCAAGACTGTTAAAAAATGTTTTTTTGTGGAAAACTCGATTTTCTGAGCACTTTTTCCCTAGCCAAATTTTGTATTGACCGAGCAACTTTTTATTGTGAACGTTTTGGCTAGAGCGATTTCATTGTATCCCGTGTCGTTTGTGAGTTGTCCCGGTGATGTCTAGGTGCGTCTAGGTGCGCGTCTAAGCCTGTGACTCAATCCTGCCTTAGTCGGTGTCTAGGATATTATTGCCTAGTTTTGGTGCTGTTTGGTCCTTATGGTGAAGTTTTGGCCCTTGGTGTGTTTTTAGTCTTTACGGTGCGGCGTAGTCCTCATAATATGATTGGTGAGCTGAATAAATATTTGTGAGTTGTTATAATATGATTGGTGAGCTGAATAAGTATTGGTGAGTTAATATAAGATTACTGGTGAGCGGAGATATAATTGGAGAGTTAATATGATATTTTGGGTGAGCAGAAGGTTTCGACCTTATTATGAATTATTGGCGAGCAGAAGACTTCGGTCTTGTTAGTGATGTGCCCACAAGGTTTAATTGTTGAGTATGTTAATTATGGGGTGTGTTTACATGTGTTGGTGTGTATGGTGCAGGGTCATGGCGTCACATTATCATGTGCATATTTTGGTGAGCAGAGGCTTCGGCCTATTTTGGTGAGCAGAGGCTTCGGCCTATCTTGGTGAGTGCCCTCAAGGCAAGTTTTTGGTGTTGATGGATCCACATGCATACGTCTAGGAGTTGGGTCGCATTGCATACATGTCACATACCCTCGTTGTTGCCTGTGAATGAATAAAGTGACGGTGTGCTATTTGAGCTGTGTGTGTGGGTGTTGTGTCTCAGTGATGTGAAATGATGGTGTGCTATTATTAATGTGAAGTGGTGCTATTCGTTGCCTGATCTATATATTGTTGATCTTATATGTTATTACTTATGAAATGAGACTCACCCTACTGCTTTTATGTTGCTTCTCATGTCGGCAACGTGCAGGTGATAGCGGGTGAAGGTGATCTAGTACCTTCTCTCCAGTGGGTCGAGTCAGCTCTGATACGTAGCACCGGGGTGGGGCGTTTTTAGCTTACTGGTTCATTTTAATTGATGTTGAACTCTATTTTCGGGATGTAATTTGATATGGTGAATTTTGGTGATTATTCCGCCGCGATGTTTTTTTAAATTTTATATTGACTGTGGTGCTATGTATTACGCACCCCATGACCTTATATATTATTTTCAGAGATATAATACGTTGGTGTTTTAAATGTGGCACCCTCTCGTGGTTGCATTAAAACGGTTTTTGCGAACTCTGATTTTTAAATTAACTATATAATAGTTATTAGTAAAGGGGGTGTTATACAAGTTGGTATCAGAGCAATGGTTGGTCCGTCCGGCCAAGTCATCGAGTCGTTGTGTCGGTTAGCGACCAACTGTTGTCTTTTTAGTGCTAACCAATGTTTGCGTTGCAGGTACATCAAAAGTTGCCAATGGTAAGTGATCTAGTGGGGGAGACATCCCTACTAGTGTTATGTGTTTTGTGTATCCCTATGTGCTGTTGTCTGGTTTGTTTTTGGCCTTCCCTGATGTGTGAACTGTGTGTGATTGTTAGTGGGAGAGTGTTAGTTTTAGCGGGTAAATTTCGAGGGCGAAATTCTTTTTAGGGGGGGAGAGTTGTAACAGCCCGAAAATAGTAGATTAATTTTCTAGTTAATTAAATAAGGTTTAGGTGGTAGGAGATAATTAATTAATTGATTTAATTAATTATTTAGGGTTTTGAGTGTTAAATAAATAGAATTATTTATTTGGATAATTGGACCTAGGGTTGGGTTTAGATGGTGGTGGCGAGTTGAAGTGGATTAGGAGAAGCCCATGATTAGGTCATTAAGTGGAAGCCCATGTCCATTAAGCTAGGCGCCTATATGATGCCAATCTTAGGGTTTGGTGATTCATTCCAACACTTTAGAAAAAATAGAGAGAGTGGGACGGCTTGGAGAGAGGAGAGGCGTGACACCCTAAGAGAGAGAAGAAAGAAGAATGGCGCAAAAACCCTAGAGGAGAGAGAGAGGAAGATTTCGCATGCACCAAGGAGGGAGAGGAGGATCTTAGTTGCTGAATTTTGATGGTAGCTTGCTCACCAAGAGATAGGTGTTCTTCAATTATGAGGTTAGGGGGCTCTCCTTCATCTCTAATAACCTATTTGATTAATAATTTAGGGGTTGGTATTATGGGTGATTGTTAAATTGAATCGTTATGTTGCTGAAATTAATTGTGGTGTGAATTTATAATATGTGATGATTACTATGTATGTTGGGGTTTGATGAAATCGGGACGCCTTATATTTTGGAGTTTATATTGGTATTCGCGTGGCATGACGTGGCCTTAAACCCGAATTGGGAGCGTGACAAGTTTCGGGGTCAAAAATTGATGTGTCGTGTTGTGTATTTTCTGAACACTGTTTCGTGTTTTCGTAAACTGGAACTGTTTGGTCGACTCAAAAAATTGGTGGCTGATTGCGTTAGAAAGTAGACTTAACGCCGGTCGTTTTGGCACTGGTTTCGTTTAAATCGGAGTTGTGTAGCTCAAGTTATAAGTCTCCAAAGTCGGGTCACAAAATTCTGTCCGAATTGGTACCTCTCTGTAGTAATTTGAAAAACTGTACCAGTTGGATACTTATTTTGAAAAATGAAAATCACAGGCTGAAACTACACTCAAAGAGCTTTCCAATGAGTGGACTTTTGTTGAAATCCGTTATCGTTTACTATTTTAATTAATTCGCCGAAGTAGGCGCACTTCTGCAGGAAAAATCTGCACGGTTGCTGTGTGTTGCTTGCTGTGTTGCTGTTCTGCTGCAGTGTTGCTGGCAGAACAGTGACAAATGTGTTTTTCGTCAAAAACTCGATTTTCTAACCACTTTTTCCCTAGCCAAATTTTGTATTGACCGAGCAACTTTTTATTGTGAACGTTTTGGCTCGAGCGGATTTTCTGTAGCACTCACCATTTGGGAGATGTGCGCAAGTTTTGGTTTATGTGTGTGTTGCACAGTGACAGTGTTGCTGCCGCTGTGCAGTGTTGCTGTCAAGACTGTTAAAAAATGTTTTTTTGTGGAAAACTCGATTTTCTGAGCACTTTTTCCCTAGCCAAATTTTGTATTGACCGAGCAACTTTTTATTGTGAACGTTTTGGCTAGAGCGATTTCATTGTATCCCGTGTCGTTTGTGAGTTGTCCCGGTGATGTCTAGGTGCGTCTAGGTGCGCGTCTAAGCCTGTGACTCAATCCTGCCTTAGTCGGTGTCTAGGATATTATTGCCTAGTTTTGGTGCTGTTTGGTCCTTATGGTGAAGTTTTGGCCCTTGGTGTGTTTTTAGTCTTTACGGTGCGGCGTAGTCCTCATAATATGATTGGTGAGCTGAATAAATATTTGTGAGTTGTTATAATATGATTGGTGAGCTGAATAAGTATTGGTGAGTTAATATAAGATTACTGGTGAGCGGAGATATAATTGGAGAGTTAATATGATATTTTGGGTGAGCAGAAGGTTTCGACCTTATTATGAATTATTGGCGAGCAGAAGACTTCGGTCTTGTTAGTGATGTGCCCACAAGGTTTAATTGTTGAGTATGTTAATTATGGGGTGTGTTTACATGTGTTGGTGTGTATGGTGCAGGGTCATGGCGTCACATTATCATGTGCATATTTTGGTGAGCAGAGGCTTCGGCCTATTTTGGTGAGCAGAGGCTTCGGCCTATCTTGGTGAGTGCCCTCAAGGCAAGTTTTTGGTGTTGATGGATCCACATGCATACGTCTAGGAGTTGGGTCGCATTGCATACATGTCACATACCCTCGTTGTTGCCTGTGAATGAATAAAGTGACGGTGTGCTATTTGAGCTGTGTGTGTGGGTGTTGTGTCTCAGTGATGTGAAATGATGGTGTGCTATTATTAATGTGAAGTGGTGCTATTCGTTGCCTGATCTATATATTGTTGATCTTATATGTTATTACTTATGAAATGAGACTCACCCTACTGCTTTTATGTTGCTTCTCATGTCGGCAACGTGCAGGTGATAGCGGGTGAAGGTGATCTAGTACCTTCTCTCCAGTGGGTCGAGTCAGCTCTGATACGTAGCACCGGGGTGGGGCGTTTTTAGCTTACTGGTTCATTTTAATTGATGTTGAACTCTATTTTCGGGATGTAATTTGATATGGTGAATTTTGGTGATTATTCCGCCGCGATGTTTTTTTAAATTTTATATTGACTGTGGTGCTATGTATTACGCACCCCATGACCTTATATATTATTTTCAGAGATATAATACGTTGGTGTTTTAAATGTGGCACCCTCTCGTGGTTGCATTAAAACGGTTTTTGCGAACTCTGATTTTTAAATTAACTATATAATAGTTATTAGTAAAGGGGGTGTTATACAAGTTGGTATCAGAGCAATGGTTGGTCCGTCCGGCCAAGTCATCGAGTCGTTGTGTCGGTTAGCGACCAACTGTTGTCTTTTTAGTGCTAACCAATGTTTGCGTTGCAGGTACATCAAAAGTTGCCAATGGTAAGTGATCTAGTGGGGGAGACATCCCTACTAGTGTTATGTGTTTTGTGTATCCCTATGTGCTGTTGTCTGGTTTGTTTTTGGCCTTCCCTGATGTGTGAACTGTGTGTGATTGTTAGTGGGAGAGTGTTAGTTTTAGCGGGTAAATTTCGAGGGCGAAATTCTTTTTAGGGGGGGAGAGTTGTAACAGCCCGAAAATAGTAGATTAATTTTCTAGTTAATTAAATGAGGTTTAGGTGGTAGGAGATAATTAATTAATTGATTTAATTAATTATTTAGGGTTTTGAGTGTTAAATAAATAGAATTATTTATTTGGATAATTGGACCTAGGGTTGGGTTTAGATGGTGGTGGCGAGTTGAAGTGGATTAGGAGAAGCCCATGATTAGGTCATTAAGTGGAAGCCCATGTCCATTAAGCTAGGCGCCTATATGATGCCAATCTTAGGGTTTGGTGATTCATTCCAACACTTTAGAAAAAATAGAGAGAGTGGGACGGCTTGGAGAGAGGAGAGGCGTGACACCCTAAGAGAGAGAAGAAAGAAGAATGGCGCAAAAACCCTAGAGGAGAGAGAGAGGAAGATTTCGCATGCACCAAGGAGGGAGAGGAGGATCTTAGTTGCTGAATTTTGATGGTAGCTTGCTCACCAAGAGATAGGTGTTCTTCAATTATGAGGTTAGGGGGCTCTCCTTCATCTCTAATAACCTATTTGATTAATAATTTAGGGGTTGGTATTATGGGTGATTGTTAAATTGAATCGTTATGTTGCTGAAATTAATTGTGGTGTGAATTTATAATATGTGATGATTACTATGTATGTTGGGGTTTGATGAAATCGGGACGCCTTATATTTTGGAGTTTATATTGGTATTCGCGTGGCATGACGTGGCCTTAAACCCGAATTGGGAGCGTGACAAGTTTCGGGGTCAAAAATTGATGTGTCGTGTTGTGTATTTTCTGAACACTGTTTCGTGTTTTCGTAAACTGGAACTGTTTGGTCGACTCAAAAAATTGGTGGCTGATTGCGTTAGAAAGTAGACTTAACGCCGGTCGTTTTGGCACTGGTTTCGTTTAAATCGGAGTTGTGTAGCTCAAGTTATAAGTCTCCAAAGTCGGGTCACAAAATTCTGTCCGAATTGGTACCTCTCTGTAGTAATTTGAAAAACTGTACCAGTTGGATACTTATTTTGAAAAATGAAAATCACAGGCTGAAACTACACTCAAAGAGCTTTCCAATGAGTGGTCTTTTGTTGAAATCCGTTATCGTTTACTATTTTAATTAATTCGCCGAAGTAGGCGCACTGCTGCAGGAAAAGTCTGCACAGTTGCTGTGTGTTGCTTGCTGTGTTGCTGTTCTGCTGCAGTGTTGCTGGCAGAACAGTGACAAATGTGTTTTTCGTCAAAAACTCGATTTTCTAACCACTTTTTCCCTAGCCAAATTTTGTATTGACCGAGCAACTTTTTATTGTGAACGTTTTGGCTCGAGCGGATTTTCTGTAGCACTCACCATTTGGGAGATGTGCGCAAGTTTTGGTTTATGTGTGTGTTGCACAGTGACAGTGTTGCTGCCGCTGTGCAGTGTTGCTGGCAAGACTGTTAAAAAATGTTTTTTTGTGGAAAACTCGATTTTCTGAGCACTTTTTCCCTAGCCAAATTTTGTATTGACCGAGCAACTTTTTATTGTGAACGTTTTGGCTAGAGCGATTTCATTGTATCCCGTGTCGTTTGTGAGTTGTCCCGGTGATGTCTAGGTGCGTCTAGGTGCGCGTCTAAGCCTGTGACTCAATCCTGCCTTAGTCGGTGTCTAGGATATTATTGCCTAGTTTTGGTGCTGTTTGGTCCTTATGGTGAAGTTTTGGCCCTTGGTGTGTTTTTAGTCTTTACGGTGCGGCGTAGTCCTCATAATATGATTGGTGAGCTGAATAAATATTTGTGAGTTGTTATAATATGATTGGTGAGCTGAATAAGTATTGGTGAGTTAATATAAGATTACTGGTGAGCGGAGATATAATTGGAGAGTTAATATGATATTTTGGGTGAGCAGAAGGTTTCGACCTTATTATGAATTATTGGCGAGCAGAAGACTTCGGTCTTGTTAGTGATGTGCCCACAAGGTTTAATTGTTGAGTATGTTAATTATGGGGTGTGTTTACATGTGTTGGTGTGTATGGTGCAGGGTCATGGCGTCACATTATCATGTGCATATTTTGGTGAGCAGAGGCTTCGGCCTATTTTGGTGAGCAGAGGCTTCGGCCTATCTTGGTGAGTGCCCTCAAGGCAAGTTTTTGGTGTTGATGGATCCACATGCATACGTCTAGGAGTTGGGTCGCATTGCATACATGTCACATACCCTCGTTGTTGCCTGTGAATGAATAAAGTGACGGTGTGCTATTTGAGCTGTGTGTGTGGGTGTTGTGTCTCAGTGATGTGAAATGATGGTGTGCTATTATTAATGTGAAGTGGTGCTATTCGTTGCCTGATCTATATATTGTTGATCTTATATGTTATTACTTATGAAATGAGACTCACCCTACTGCTTTTATGTTGCTTCTCATGTCGGCAACGTGCAGGTGATAGCGGGTGAAGGTGATCTAGTACCTTCTCTCCAGTGGGTCGAGTCAGCTCTGATACGTAGCACCGGGGTGGGGCGTTTTTAGCTTACTGGTTCATTTTAATTGATGTTGAACTCTATTTTCGGGATGTAATTTGATATGGTGAATTTTGGTGATTATTCCGCCGCGATGTTTTTTTAAATTTTATATTGACCGTGGTGCTATGTATTACGCACCCCATGACCTTATATATTATTTTCAGAGATATAATACGTTGGTGTTTTAAATGTGGCACCCTCTCGTGGTTGCATTAAAACGGTTTTTGCGAACTCTGATTTTTAAATTAACTATATAATAGTTATTAGTAAAGGGGGTGTTATACAAGTTGGTATCAGAGCAATGGTTGGTCCGTCCGGCCAAGTCATCGAGTCGTTGTGTCGGTTAGCGACCAACTGTTGTCTTTTTAGTGCTAACCAATGTTTGCGTTGCAGGTACATCAAAAGTTGCCAATGGTAAGTGATCTAGTGGGGGAGACATCCCTACTAGTGTTATGTGTTTTGTGTATCCCTATGTGCTGTTGTCTGGTTTGTTTTTGGCCTTCCCTGATGTGTGAACTGTGTGTGATTGTTAGTGGGAGAGTGTTAGTTTTAGCGGGTAAATTTCGAGGGCGAAATTCTTTTTAGGGGGGGAGAGTTGTAACAGCCCGAAAATAGTAGATTAATTTTCTAGTTAATTAAATGAGGTTTAGGTGGTAGGAGATAATTAATTAATTGATTTAATTAATTATTTAGGGTTTTGAGTGTTAAATAAATAGAATTATTTATTTGGATAATTGGACCTAGGGTTGGGTTTAGATGGTGGTGGCGAGTTGAAGTGGATTAGGAGAAGCCCATGATTAGGTCATTAAGTGGAAGCCCATGTCCATTAAGCTAGGCGCCTATATGATGCCAATCTTAGGGTTTGGTGATTCATTCCAACACTTTAGAAAAAATAGAGAGAGTGGGACGGCTTGGAGAGAGGAGAGGCGTGACACCCTAAGAGAGAGAAGAAAGAAGAATGGCGCAAAAACCCTAGAGGAGAGAGAGAGGAAGATTTCGCATGCACCAAGGAGGGAGAGGAGGATCTTAGTTGCTGAATTTTGATGGTAGCTTGCTCACCAAGAGATAGGTGTTCTTCAATTATGAGGTTAGGGGGCTCTCCTTCATCTCTAATAACCTATTTGATTAATAATTTAGGGGCTGGTATTATGGGTGATTGTTAAATTGAATCGTTATGTTGCTGAAATTAATTGTGGTGTGAATTTATAATATGTGATGATTACTATGTATGTTGGGGTTTGATGAAATCGGGACGCCTTATATTTTGGAGTTTATGTTGGTATTCGCGTGGCATGACGTGGCCTTAAACCCGAATTGGGAGCGTGACAAGTTTCGGGGTCAAAAATTGATGTGTCGTGTTGTGTATTTTCTGAACACTGTTTCGTGTTTTCGTAAACTGGAACTGTTTGGTCGACTCAAAAAATTGGTGGCTGATTGCGTTAGAAAGTAGACTTAACGCCGGTCGTTTTGGCACTGGTTTCGTTTAAATCGGAGTTGTGTAGCTCAAGTTATAAGTCTCCAAATTCGGGTCACAAAATTCTGTCCAAATTGGTACCTCTCTGTAGTAATTTGAAAAACTGTACCAGTTGGATACTTATTTTGAAAAATGAAAATCACAGGCTGAAACTACACTCAAAGAGCTTTCCAATGAGTGGTCTTTTGTTGAAATCCGTTATCGTTTACTATTTTAATTAATTCGCCGAAGTAGGCGCACTGCTGCAGGAAAAATCTGCACAGTTGCTGTGTGTTGCTTGCTGTGTTGCTGTTCTGCTGCAGTGTTGCTGGCAGAACAGTGACAAATGTGTTTTTCGTCAAAAACTCGATTTTCTAACCACTTTTTCCCTAGCCAAATTTTGTATTGACCGAGCAACTTTTTATTGTGAACGTTTTGGCTCGAGCGGATTTTCTGTAGCACTCACCATTTGGGAGATGTGCGCAAGTTTTGGTTTATGTGTGTGTTGCACAGTGACAGTGTTGCTGCCGCTGTGCAGTGTTGCTGTCAAGACTGTTAAAAAATGTTTTTTTGTGGAAAACTCGATTTTCTGAGCACTTTTTCCCTAGCCAAATTTTGTATTGACCGAGCAACTTTTTATTGTGAACGTTTTGGCTAGAGCGATTTCATTGTATCCCGTGTCGTTTGTGAGTTGTCCCGGTGATGTCTAGGTGCGTCTAGGTGCGCGTCTAAGCCTGTGACTCAATCCTGCCTTAGTGGGTGTCTAGGATATTATTGCCTAGTTTTGGTGCTGTTTGGTCCTTATGGTGAAGTTTTGGCCCTTGGTGTGTTTTTAGTCTTTACGGTGCGGCGTAGTCCTCATAATATGATTGGTGAGCTGAATAAATATTTGTGAGTTGTTATAATATGATTGGTGAGCTGAATAAGTATTGGTGAGTTAATATAAGATTACTGGTGAGCGGAGATATAATTGGAGAGTTAATATGATATTTTGGGTGAGCAGAAGGTTTCGACCTTATTATGAATTATTGGCGAGCAGAAGACCTCGGTCTTGTTAGTGATGTGCCCACAAGGTTTAATTGTTGAGTATGTTAATTATGGGGTGTGTTTACATGTGTTGGTGTGTATGGTGCAGGGTCATGGCGTCACATTATCATGTGCATATTTTGGTGAGCAGAGGCTTCGGCCTATTTTGGTGAGCAGAGGCTTCGGCCTATCTTGGTGAGTGCCCTCAAGGCAAGTTTTTGGTGTTGATGGATCCACATGCATACGTCTAGGAGTTGGGTCGCATTGCATACATGTCACATACCCTCGTTGTTGCCTGTGAATGAATAAAGTGACAGTGTGCTATTTGAGCTGTGTGTGTGGGTGTTGTGTCTCAGTGATGTGAAATGATGGTGTGGTATTATTAATGTGAAGTGGTGCTATTCGTTGCCTGATCTATATATTGTTGATCTTATATGTTATTACTTATGAAATGAGACTCACCCTACTGCTTTTATGTTGCTTCTCATGTCGGCAACGTGCAGGTGATAGCGGGTGAAGGTGATCTAGTACCTTCTCTCCAGTGGGTCGAGTCAGCTCTGATACGTAGCACCGGGGTGGGGCGTTTTTAGCTTACTGGTTCATTTTAATTGATGTTGAACTCTATTTTCGGGATGTAATTTGATATGGTGAATTTTGGTGATTATTCCGCCGCGATGTTTTTTTAAATTTTATATTGACTGTGGTGCTATGTATTACGCACCCCATGACCTTATATATTATTTTCAGAGATATAATACGTTGGTGTTTTAAATGTGGCACCCTCTCGTGGTTGCATTAAAACGGTTTTTGCGAACTCTGATTTTTAAATTAACTATATAATAGTTATTAGTAAAGGGGGTGTTATACAAGTTGGTATCAGAGCAATGGTTGGTCCGTCCGGCCAAGTCATCGAGTCGTTGTGTCGGTTAGCGACCAACTGTTGTCTTTTTAGTGCTAACCAATGTTTGCGTTGCAGGTACATCAAAAGTTGCCAATGGTAAGTGATCTAGTGGGGGAGACATCCCTACTAGTGTTATGTGTTTTGTGTATCCCTATGTGCTGTTGTCTGGTTTGTTTTTGGCCTTCCCTGATGTGTGAACTGTGTGTGATTGTTAGTGGGAGAGTGTTAGTTTTAGCGGGTAAATTTCGAGGGCGAAATTCTTTTTAGGGGGGGAGAGTTGTAACAGCCCGAAAATAGTAGATTAATTTTCTAGTTAATTAAATGAGGTTTAGGTGGTAGGAGATAATTAATTAATTGATTTAATTAATTATTTAGGGTTTTGAGTGTTAAATAAATAGAATTATTTATTTGGATAATTGGACCTAGGGTTGGGTTTAGATGGTGGTGGCGAGTTGAAGTGGATTAGGAGAAGCCCATGATTAGGTCATTAAGTGGAAGCCCATGTCCATTAAGCTAGGCGCCTATATGATGCCAATCTTAGGGTTTGGTGATTCATTCCAACACTTTAGAAAAAATAGAGAGAGTGGGACGGCTTGGAGAGAGGAGAGGCGTGACACCCTAAGAGAGAGAAGAAAGAAGAATGGCGCAAAAACCCTAGAGGAGAGAGAGAGGAAGATTTTGCATGCACCAAGGAGGGAGAGGAGGATCTTAGTTGCTGAATTTTGATGGTAGCTTGCTCACCAAGAGATAGGTGTTCTTCAATTATGAGGTTAGGGGGCTCTCCTTCATCTCTAATAACCTATTTGATTAATAATTTAGGGGTTGGTATTATGGGTGATTGTTAAATTGAATCGTTATGTTGCTGAAATTAATTGTGGTGTGAATTTATAATATGTGATGATTACTATGTATGTTGGGGTTTGATGAAATCGGGACGCCTTATATTTTGGAGTTTATGTTGGTATTCGCGTGGCATGACGTGGCCTTAAACCCGAATTGGGAGCGTGACAAGTTTCGGGGTCAAAAATTGATGTGTCGTGTTGTGTATTTTCTGAACACTGTTTCGTGTTTTCGTAAACTGGAACTGTTTGGTCGACTCAAAAAATTGGTGGCTGATTGCGTTAGAAAGTAGACTTAACGCCGGTCGTTTTGGCACTGGTTTCGTTTAAATCGGAGTTGTGTAGCTCAAGTTATAAGTCTCCAAAGTCGGGTCACAAAATTCTGTCCGAATTGGTACCTCTCTGTAGTAATTTGAAAAACTGTACCAGTTGGATACTTATTTTGAAAAATGAAAATCACAGGCTGAAACTACACTCAAAGAGCTTTCCAATGAGTGGTCTTTTGTTGAAATCCGTTATCGTTTACTATTTTAATTAATTCGCCGAAGTAGGCGCACTGCTGCAGGAAAAATCTGCACAGTTGCTGTGTGTTGCTTGCTGTGTTGCTGTTCTGCTGCAGTGTTGCTGGCAAAACAGTGACAAATGTGTTTTTCGTCAAAAACTCGATTTTCTAACCACTTTTTCCCTAGCCAAATTTTGTATTGACCGAGCAACTTTTTATTGTGAACGTTTTGGCTCGAGCGGATTTTCTGTAGCACTCACCATTTGGGAGATGTGCGCAAGTTTTGGTTTATGTGTGTGTTGCACAGTGATTGTGTTGCTGCCGCTGTGCAGTGTTGCTGTCAAGACTGTTAAAAAATGTTTTTTTGTGGAAAACTCGATTTTCTGAGCACTTTTTCCCTAGCCAAATTTTGTATTGACCGAGCAACTTTTTATTGTGAACGTTTTGGCTAGAGCGATGTCATTGTATCCCGTGTCGTTTGTGAGTTGTCCCGGTGATGTCTAGGTGCGTCTAGGTGCGCGTCTAAGCCTGTGACTCAATCCTGCCTTAGTCGGTGTCAAGGATATTATTGCCTAGTTTTGGTGCTGTTTGGTCCTTATGGTGAAGTTTTGGCCCTTGGTGTGTTTTTAGTCTTTACGGTGCGGCGTAGTCCTCATAATATGATTGGTGAGCTGAATAAATATTTGTGAGTTGTTATAATATGATTGGTGAGCTGAATAAGTATTGGTGAGTTAATATAAGATTACTGGTGAGCGGAGATATAATTGGAGAGTTAATATGATATTTTGGGTGAGCAGAAGGTTTCGACCTTATTATGAATTATTGGCGAGCAGAAGACTTCGGTCTTGTTAGTGATGTGCCCACAAGGTTTAATTGTTGAGTATGTTAATTATGGGGTGTGTTTACATGTGTTGGTGTGTATGGTGCAGGGTCATGGCGTCACATTATCATGTGCATATTTTGGTGAGCAGAGGCTTCGGCCTATTTTGGTGAGCAGAGGCTTCGGCCTATCTTGGTGAGTGCCCTCAAGGCAAGTTTTTGGTGTTGATGGATCCACATGCATACGTCTAGGAGTTGGGTCGCATTGCATACATGTCACATACCCTCGTTGTTGCCTGTGAATGAATAAAGTGACGGTGTGCTATTTGAGCTGTGTGTGTGGGTGTTGTGTCTCAGTGATGTGAAATGATGGTGTGCTATTATTAATGTGAAGTGGTGCTATTCGTTGCCTGATCTATATATTGTTGATCTTATATGTTATTACTTATGAAATGAGACTCACCCTACTGCTTTTATGTTGCTTCTCATGTCGGCAACGTGCAGGTGATAGCGGGTGAAGGTGATCTAGTACCTTCTCTCCAGTGGGTCGAGTCAGCTCTGATACGTAGCACCGGGGTGGGGCGTTTTTAGCTTACTGGTTCATTTTAATTGATGTTGAACTCTATTTTCGGGATGTAATTTGATATGGTGAATTTTGGTGATTATTCCGCCGCGATGTTTTTTTAAATTTTATATTGACTGTGGTGCTATGTATTACGCACCCCATGACCTTATATATTATTTTCAGAGATATAATACGTTGGTGTTTTAAATGTGGCACCCTCTCGTGGTTGCATTAAAACGGTTTTTGCGAACTCTGATTTTTAAATTAACTATATAATAGTTATTAGTAAAGGGGGTGTTATACAAGTTGGTATCAGAGCAATGGTTGGTCCGTCCGGCCAAGTCATCGAGTCGTTGTGTCGGTTAGTGACCAACTGTTGTCTTTTTAGTGCTAACCAATGTTTGCGTTGCAGGTACATCAAAAGTTGCCAATGGTAAGTGATCTAGTGGGGGAGACATCCCTACTAGTGTTATGTGTTTTGTGTATCCCTATGTGCTGTTGTTTTATGGCATTGGTCTAGTGGGGGAGACACTCCTAAATTTCATGAAATAAGAGTTTTTTTATGGCATTGTTCATTTTGCATGCTTGTAGAAAACTTAGGGTTCATGTGAGTTTTATGCCATCCTTTGCTTAATCATGTGAATCCTTTGCAAAAATGGATCTATGTTGCTTTATGTTAACTTTTGTGTTTTTTTTTAATAAAAGTGTGGATCTATGTTCCCTTTGGGTTCGCATGCTTATGTTTAAAAACATTTTCAAATTGATTTTGTTGTTGTTCTTTGCTTGATGATGTTTAATCTTGTTGTTAATATTTTATTTTAGTGTTAGATGTTATTTTTTGTTGTTGGTTGATGATCTAGCAATATGATTCCCACTAGTGCCTAGTGCACCTTGACCTAAGTGGTGAAGATTGCTAGAAATGACTCAATTTAGTTTGTGTGTCCACTTATTCTTGTGTCTTAGTTTGCTTATTGTAAATTGTTGATGATAAGCAAGTTGATTCTCACTAGTGCCTAGTGCATTTTAGTGTTTATTTACTTTTTACCATTTTACCTTACCACTTCATTAACTTTTTACCAAAAACATAAAGACATTTTACCACTTTGGTTTTTACTCATTCATTAATTATTTACCAAAACAAAAAAACATAAAAAAACATTTTTGCTTTTATTTACCTTTTACTCAAACATTTTTACCACATTCTTACTCTAACTTTTTACTACTTCTTACTAAAACATTTTCAAGCTTTGTACTTCATTTATGTGCATCATCCATGTGACACACTCTCATGCTTGCACCCTAACACTTGCATACTCCCATATTCTCACATGTTCATGCATTCTTGCAGGCTTATGCATCTTGCATTCTTTTATCCTTTTACATGTTTATGCATCCTTATATGCTATACACGCATTCATTCATAAATGTCCATGCATTCATTAGTATCATGTCTTGCATTCAAAAATCAAGTGTTCATGTATTCATTCCTTGTATGCTCATGCATAGTTGCTCATTCGTGCATTCATATCCACATGCTTACTCATTTAAACTAAGAATATCCTATGCTTATGATCAATTGCATTCTTTTGTTCATGATGCCATTTAAATGTCTTGACTTAATTGTGTGCCATCCTTTCTACATGTATGACCTCCTAACGAAGACGTAAGCCTATTTGCTTGTTGTAGCATAGAGTCAATAGGGTAAATACACTCCTTTGAGATTGTTGTCCGTCCCGTAGCAATTCTCACCCACACAACACAATTGCTTTGAGAACTTTGTTTTGCATCTTTGATAATTGAATCCCTAGATTGTATTGGCCTGCCTAATCTTGGTTGATGAATAATATGTTCATGATTTCTTGATTGTTGAAGTATGAGTCTTGTTCATTCATTTGCATTTGGTTATGGATTTAGAATTGATTTGAAGTGTTCTACTTTTTTTTTTTCTTTCTAAAACCTCTTTCCTAGATTCATTAATAAAAGAAAACCTTTTTATTTTCAAAACAAGAATAAAATAAATTGTCATTGACGACCAATCGCGCCGTTGCCGTTTAGGTTGTTAATGATGATTTTGTTTTCAAAAGAGTTAGTAGTGAGGCCATTCTAACCGTTGTTGTTCGGTCTTCACAAACGCTCACCCAATTGCGAAAAACCCCTTAAGTCGTTTTCAAAACCAAAAACCGAGAACTACGTAGCTTTGAATTCTCCATCGCACCAGGAGATACGTAGGAGCGGGGTCCTGTCCCGTCAAACGCACTCTTAAAAAGTCTTTGTTTTGTCCTGATTTTCAAAGATAACCAAAAATATTCTTCTTCCCTCTTGTTTTCAATAAAACAAACCTTAAAGAAAAGAAAAGAAAAGAAGTAGAATAAATTTCTTTCAACTCGAACTTTTGTCTAAACCACACATCAAGTTAATGGTTCCCTTTCGGTAGAAAGGAGGTGCGGGGTGCTAATACCTTCTCCGTACCTAACCGACCCCCGAACCTACATCTCTACGTTTTCAAAAGACCATCCGCCTTTTCAAGGACTTTTTTTCAATGTTTTGGTCTTAAAATAAAAATATTGGTGGCGGCTCCAAACTTCTTCCGCGCTGTCAGACGAAAAGTCCCAAACCGGATTTTTCGGGCGCAACAGCTGGCGACTCCGCTGGAGACCATTTTTTTTTTTTAAAAAAAGACGAGGGTCAAGCCTAGTTAACTTGATGTGTGGTTTAAAATTAATTGAGTTGAAAGCTTTGTTCTACTCATTTTCTATTTGTTCACAATGCCGTGTTCATGCATTCCTCAATTCCCATGTCCCCTATTCTCTACTCCCTTTCTTAAGGTATAAACATGCATTTCCTCCCATTCTATTATGATCCCTTCTTCTCCGCTCCCTTTATTGAGGTAAGCAGTGCATATGACTGTTGCTGAAACCTAGGTTGGATTATTGGTATTGTGATATTGAACCCTAGGGTAGACGACATGTTATTGTCTGCTATTGTTTGGACTGTTCTGGGTTTTCCTTCACAGGTGGGGATATATGTGGGTAGTTTTAGGCGGTATATCCTCACTACACACACTCACACCTTATGCTTACTATGCTTTGAGAGGGGCCCAAAACCCAAGGTCTGACAAAACTTAGGAGAGTGGAAACGAGTAGTGACTGGCAATTGGACCGTTGTCCTTCTGACTCTCACGAAAGTTTCAGCCAGAGTATGCTCTTTCATGAGGCCTCACACCAGATGGCGTTCCATCGTTGTGGGTGCTATTGTGAGAAAGAATTAGCTCTGGTAACCTGGTGAGGAAGTGACTAGAACCCACATGGGAGGAACATTTGAGTTGTCCTAGAACATAGGTCCCCCACCTTCGTAGGACACAAGGGGCATACCAAATTGTGTGTTGCATTGTAATCTAGGCATGTTTTCAAAAAAAAAAAGAGAAGGGAATTTTTCCAAAGAAATAAAAAAAGAAAGTAGAGAAAGAGCTGCTGTTGTAGCCTTTCTTTTGTCGGTCCGTATGAGGCAGTATGTGGTCCACTTTATTTTCAAAAAAAAGGAGGGAAAGAGTTGCCGTTGTAGCCTTTCTCTTACTAAGTCCATATGAAACCACGTACGGCCCGCATTTTTCAAAAAAAAAAAACAATTTGAACTAATGCCAATAAAGATTTTGCCCTAATCTGCCCATGCATAAAATATCATCATCATTTTGCATGCATCCTCGCATTGCATCCCACATAAGCTTTTACAGTTCATGCATGCATCCTTGCATTTCATCAAAGTTTGTTTGCCGAGAATCCCAAACTGACAAAGAATCTTGCCATAGGTACAGTATGGAATCAAGAAGTGAGACAGTGCACCCCCCGAGGTATCCGGTCGTAAGTAAGGTTGATGTTGCCAGTTTGAAGAAATGTGTTGACCTGATGGGACCTATTGAAAGAGGATCATTTGACAGCACTTACGGGAACCTCCGGAAGCTGTTGACGCTAGAGGTACAGACCGAAGCAATCGTGGCTCTAAGCAGATTTTATGACTCTGGGATCAGATGCTTTCTCTTCAGAAATTTCCAATTGGCTCCCACGTTGGAAGAATACCATCAGATTTTGGGTTTCCCTCGGGCAGAAGCCGTTCCTTACCGGTATCAAGAGCAATACTACACGGACGAGAAATTTGCGGCATTTTTGCAGATGAAGGTAGAGGACCTGAGGCTCCAGAAGCAGAGGAAGAACCTTGTGATGGGTTTCCCACAGGGTTATCTCGAAAGTCTGATGGATGTGCATGCCAAAAATAAAAACTGGGTTGTCTTCAAGCAAATCTTGGCATTGACAATCTTCGGAGTTGTCCTCTTTCCACAGATTGAGCGGTTCGTGGATGTGACTGTCATCGGTATCTTCTTAGCTTCCCAGAATGAGAAGAATCCGATCAATCCAATTCCTGCAATTCGTGCTGACAATTATTCAGCTTTCACTCATCACGGTGAACTGAAGAGGAAGAAAATCTCTTGCTCCTCTCACTTATTGTATGTCTGGCTTCTGATTCATGTCTACACCAATCCACTACGAGTAAAGAAGTTGATTCATTATGCTATCATATGTGAAGTGCGAATCATGAATATTCAGGAGTGGATTCAGTTTCTAGGAAGTCTAGATGAGCACTCGATTCGTTGGTATCTCTCATCTTGCTGGGAAGATAGGCCTGAGATAGTTTTCCGCTGTGGTGGTTTTCAAAATGTCCCACTGATGGGCACTAAGGGTTGCATCAACTACAATCCCTCTATGACTCTGAGACAATTGGGATATCCTATGAGGAATTCGCCTACGGAAGAGATGGTATCCCCGTTTTACATCTATGAGGGAGGTCAAAAAGATGCCAGTTTGACTAGAAAAGTTTTGCAAGCTTGGGGTATGGTGACTCGCTATGGGAAAGTAGAGATCTCTCAGAAGACTAAAGGAATCACCTTCTCTCGGTGGCTTGAAGAGAGGATTCAGAGTGTTCATCTACTATATCAGAAGCTATTGTGAAATGATAGGGAGTTAATAGACTCTGGTACTCCCGTTGTGGAAGAGCTAGGTGATGTCAAGTTGGCTCTAATGAAAGCAGAGGAAGAAAAAATATCCCTGCGAGCTGAGATAGAGAAGTTGACTCTGAACAACCAAAGATTGAAAGAAGATAATGCTTCCAAATCTGCTGTCATTGAGGAGTTTGACAAGAAACTCAAAGAAGAAGAGAAGGAAAAGGTAGAAGCTCAAAAGTATCTGCAAGCGGCCAAAGAAGAAATCAAGAGACAGAAGGCGAAAGGGAAAAGGGCAATTGAAGAAGTCGGTCAATGGAGGGATCTGTATGAAAAAGCGAATATGGAAGAGAGGACTACGAGAAGTCTCCTCGCCAAGTCAAAAAGAGAGTCCCGCTTGCTACAAGCCGAGTGGGAGAGCAAATTGAGCAATGTTGTGCAAGAAGGAGATTCAGTGGAGAGCATCCTCAAAGAATATAAGCAAGCTCTAGGATACGAGCGAGAGAATTCTGATGAATTGAAAAGAAACCTTCGGCACATCAGTGATGCATACAGGCAGGTGGAAAATGAAAGTCGGTATTGGGAACACCGCTTTGTTGAACTGCTTGGCAGGATTGAAGAGCAGGCAGTCATCATAGAGCTGAAAGATGAAATTCAGCAGTGGAAGGTTAGATTCTCTGAGCTTGCAGAATTGGCCAACCAACCTCTCTCAGATGTGCCTAAGAAGCTAGGAAAGGCCGAGGATGAGATGTTTCCTTTCAACACTCTGCCAGCAGTTTACAAATTTGTAGAGTTCTGCAGGGCCTTGGTTGAAGAAGTCAGAGAGAAAACTGGAAGAATCCCCACAGGCAGCAAGAGGAAGAGAACTGAAGTTTTCAAGGCTCTATGTAGTTGAGCTTTTGTTTGTAATTTTCGTTTTATTGTTGTTATACCCCAATTTTGTCCGATCGCTTTTTTTGTAACCATTTTAATTTAGTCCGCGTGTCATAGATATTATTACGAGAAAAGTTTTTGGGCTCTCGTTTTAATTTGGGCCAACGCTTAATAGTTTTTTCAATCGGGCCGAGAAGCCTTTTTGTCTAATCGGACCTATGCTCGCGTAATTGGGCCTTTCTTAGCATTCAGACCTAATTTTAGTGTTTGTTGAGTATCGGGCCCGTTTAGCCTTTTTGGTCATGCTTCATCCATTTTTGTCAAAAGCCACAAAAAATAAAACATAAAATCTGATTCACAAAAATGATATTACCACATCCAAAATATGATACAAAATATGGTAAAATCAGAATTAAATTAACATTACAATAATCCAAAAATCTAAAATAAATTCTAAAAAACACAAAAAAATGGAAAAACGAAAATACAAAAAAAATAGAAAAAAAAAACGAAAACACAAAACATAGTAACAGCAGCAGATCCATGGGCTAATTCTTGTTGCCCAAGAGTCCAATACCTGAAAAAGGAAAACAAATCAAATTAGAATCAGGGAAATTAAAAGCTAAACCTAAAATTTGCCTATAAAAACAAGCTTGAATCAAAGAGAAAATCAGACACAGCAATTCACACAGACAAGAATACACAGATTTAGAACTAAAAGATTAGGGTTTTCACATTGTAACCCTAATTGCAAAACCCTAAAAATCCAAAAACAGTCACACAGAACAGTAATCAACAATAGAAGCAGCAGCAATCAGTGTTAGCAACAATCAAGCAAAAACTCAGAAGCTGGAAAACAGGTTGGTATTCCTTCTATTCCAAAATACAAAAAAATGTAGGTATAGGTGCAGGTGTAATCTATAATATGTTAGTTTCTTAGATGTTCATATGGCAATTGCAAGCATGTTTGTTTTTTTTTTTTTGTATCCTTAGTCATATCTGTATATACATACACGCATCTCCTGAATAGATTAAGTTGAGAAATTCAGGACTCAATTAGGATTTTAATTTAACATTAGGTTTAGGAAAATCAGGTACCATGAACAGACAAGCACCACAGACAGTTTCTCTTCTAGTTAAAAAAAAAAGGTTTTAGGTTTAGATTAAGTAATCGGTTTGAATAGGGTTTAGGTTTAGAAAATTAGGTTTTTTTAGAAAACAGATTATTGACACAAAATTGGAAAAGAACAGAAGAGAGAAAAGATAAGATAAAAAAACAATAGGGACCGAAGCATACCTCTTCAGTTCCGGCCACCGTAGGTGGTGGCCGTTGGCTCCAAACATAACACTAGCGGAACAACCTTTTCCCCCCACCGTGAGCTCACGGTAACCATCAGAGCCATCCCTCAGTCACCACCACCACACCAATAGCCTCCAAGAGAAATCCCAAAATAAAAACAAAAAATCAAAAATAAGGGTTAGAAACAGAGGAGAGAAAAAGAATCTAAAGGTTAGAGGCAAAAACGGACAGGAACAGAATAGGAGAAGCAGAGGAAAAGAGAAGAGGAAAATAGAGCTTTACCTGTAGCTCCGGCCGCCGTAGACGGAGGCCGTTCGCCCCAAAAACGCCGTCAGCCCCTCCGTTCCCATCGCATCTTCCGCCTCTCCCTTCACCGTCAAGACCTCCGCACGTTCATCACGAACCCGGCATATACGCCGTCGCGAGGTTCCTGGTTCGGCCGCTGAGACCGTCGTCGCGTTCGCTGGCCAAGGAACGGCCAACCGGCAAGCTCCTCCCTCATCCTCGCCTTTCCCCTCTTCATTCCCTCTCGCATGTTTTCTCTGTACCTGAATCCCTTTCCTCTCTCTCCGTAAACTATCTCGCCGTAGCCCTCGCCGTAGACCTCGCCGTGATCTTCGCGGTCTCTCTCTCTCTCTCTCCCCCCCGTTTCTGGATGCGGCGTGAATTGAAAATTAGGGTTCCTTCGTTTGAAGGACCCGTTTTATACCCACGCCCATTTATTTATTTATTTATTTATTTATCTGTTTTTATTTTATTTTATTTTTTTAGATTCATTTTCACACCGTCGCTTCTTACTACACACACCCTCCCTAAGCATAAGCCCAGCTTCATAAGTAACCAGCCCAGAATCCAAATGACGTGGACTGGGCTTCTGCTAAACACACCCCTTCTTTTAAAACAGCGCCTTTTCTGCTAAATACACCATATTTTACTACTGCACCCTCTCTTTTTGTTTTTATTTAATTTCTTTTACAAAAACCTATAAAAATAAATAGATGAATATTTTATTTTCAAAAAACATAAATAGGGGACTAAGTCGACTGTACAGTCGGGTTAGTCTGCTTTTTAGGTCACTAATGAACCGTTACAGATCATGGCCTAAAATCCCTATTCAAAACAAACAATTCCTAAATTAAATAAACACAAACACATTTCCTTCCACAAATCAAATTTTCAAAATAGGGGACTAAGTCGACTGTACAGACGGGTTTGCCAGCGTTCTAGGACGAATGAACCGTACGGATCAAGAGTCCTAAAACCCCTATTCCAATAAAATCAAACAAACACACTTCAAACCATTTTCCAAACTTCAAAAAAACTCCATTTTCACAAAATAGGGGACTAAGCCAACTGTACAGTCGGATTAGTCATCATTTTAGGACAAATGAACTGATCACTCAGGAGTCCTAATGTAACACCCCTCTTCTACCCGGTAATTTGTTTAATAAAAATATCAGAGTTTTCAAAATTTAATCACACCTCAAGGGATGTCACACTTACTTCGTTAAACGTCACACTTCAAATAACTCGCTTTTCGAAAACAGTCTTATAATAACTTCAAAACATCATTATCAATTAAAATACAACTTCACATCGGAAATCCAACAGTTTAATCATAAAAGGCATTACAACTATGCCAGGCTTGCAATACTAAAATCCAATAACCACAACAGTCATAATGACTTACACTACATTCATTCCCCTCCCTAGTGTTACATATCAGAGCATGACGACTCTACTCAAGGAGTGAAGCTAAAGGCCTTCACTAAGGATAACCTGCACGTTACCAACATGGGGGCAACATTCAAACAGGAAAGGGTGAGCATCATTTCAATCCATATAATAGAGAATATGATAAGTACTAATCATAGGCTACACACTAGAACAGTCAGCATCCAAGACACTAAATATCCATATCACAGTCATCATTCACATCACTTACAATAACTCATCTCATGTCATGAAGGCTTATGAAAATGCAACCCACTCGCGGGTATATGCATGAGGTACCTTTTCACAAAACGTCGCTTAGCCCTTAAGGCCTCATCGTCACTTAGCCACTCAGGCCCCAAAACGTCACTGGTTTTATGCTTATGGGCATGAGACACTATGACATGCACCACTCACAACACACAAACACACAATTACTCAAGTCATAGTCAACTATGTGACCCGTCACTTACCGGTTTTTTGCTCGCAAGAGCACAGCACCTGTCAAATTCAAAATCAGCACACAACGTCACTGGCCACTTAGACCTTAACATCACTTAACCCTTCGGGCCTCACACGTCACTGGGTTTTCATCGTCACTTATACAATGATATCATCAACTCAAACAATAGCCACTGAGGGCAAAACGTCATTTTACACGCCACTATAAATAATAATAACCACAAAGGGCAGAACAGTCATTTACACATCACTATAATTAACAATAGCCACTAAGGGCGGAACAGTCATTCACACGTCATTATATATATATTAATAACCACAAAGGGCAGAACAGACTGTTACACGTCATTATAATTATTATTAGCCACCAATGGCAAAACAGACTTTTTAACTCAAAAATATCACTAGAGACACCGGGGCAGCCACATGGCGCCCATTCAGCAACACCCGCAAGGCACTAAATAAGTTACAAGTTTCTAGAAAACATTACAGCACAAGTCATCTCCCAACGACGCAGGGCCACGGGCACTTGGGCCACAGCCAACCATTTTCGGAAAATTGGGTCACTGCATTTTAAAATTGGACAATCACACAGACATTGAAATAAGGTTTCCAACGCACTTGGAATCATCAAAAACGGAGTCCCGAGTCAAAAATTACATTAAAAACAAGTTTAGGGAAAAATCAGCACACTCTGGGAACACTGGCGCCCAGGCGCTGGGCGCCTAGACGCAACACAGGCAACACGCGCAACAGGCGCGCAACATTGGGGATCCGGCGCCCAGGGAACTTGGCGCAGGGAACAGAACTGGCGCCCTTGGCGCCCAGGCAAGGAGCAACACAGCGCAGCAGGCGCCCAGGGGAGGGGCTCCGAGCAATTTTTCGCAACCGTGATTATTTTTCGCAGGAGCCAAGGCAGAATGAATCCATATAATTATATAAGATTTTCAGAAAAGGGGCGGAGTAAAAATCCAAAGGGAACAAAAATTATCTTGGCGCCCATGGCCTAGGGACCCGACCAATTTTTCACAAAAACGACCAATTTGCACGGGAGCAGGGCTGGAACAATTTAACATCATTAGACGAGATATCCAGTGAAGGGACAGACCAAAACATCAAGGGAAACGGAAAGTAGCTTGGCGCCCATGGATGGGGATCCAAGCGCAAAAACTGGCGCCCAGCCACACAATTGGCAACACAGCGCCCAGGTTTTGGGACCCCAGCGCCCAGCAACATGATTTTTGGCGCAACACAGCCCACAGCAGGGACCCCAGCGCCCAATACCAAGGAAATCAAGAACACATCACTCATTTTCATCAAAAACATCATGAATGCAATCAAATCACCAACATCAATTTTAAACCACATCAAATCATCAACCACACATATATGATCATATTATTAATTTCAATTCAACATGAATATAACTAAACACATGAACATCAAAAACACATGGCACTAGTATAAACCCTAGATCTAGGACCCATCATATAATTTATTAGATAGAGTGATAGAGCTCCTCTAACCTTTTCAAGAAGAAGAATTCGATGCCCTAGGAGAAGTCACCTACAGAACCACAGCAACAACGGAGATCCCTCCCTCTTGATCTTCGAATCCTCTTCTCCTTCTCCTCTTGGCCGCCCCCCCTTGCTCTCTCTCTCTCTCTCTTTCTCACGCTCCTCCCTCTCTCTTGCTCTCTCTCTCTTTCAATTTCGCAAATGCCAACACAAATCCCTAACCCCCAATTGGCTTGCCCCCTTCGCATATGATCTTGGATTATGGGCTTGGGCTTTCCACTTAAGCCCAAGTCTAACTAATTGGCGCCCTCCTCCCCCTAATACCACCTACACCATTTTAAATATAATTTTTAATTAATTAAATTATACCCAATAAATTAAATAAATCCCTAAATACGTAATTAACAAATTAATTAAATATTTTAGGGTGTTACACCTAAGATCCCTATATTAAAAAGGCTTAAAGGTACTTTTAGTCCCTGCAAATGTCAAGATAATCCAGTTTAGTCCCTGCAATTCCAAAACTTTTAAAATAGTCCCTGCAATTACTAAACGTTACTACTTTTAGTCCCTGCTGTTAGTTAAGGGTTAACACTGTTATCTTTTGATGATGTGGCAAGCTGACTCATATTAATTTATAATATTTTGATGATGTGGCAGCCAACAGGGATGCCAACATGGAATAAATAATTCTTCTTTCTTCTCTGAAATGTTCCTTTCTTCTTCCCTTTCTTATTTCCTTTCTTCTTCCCTTCTCTGAACCTTCGCACCACCACAACCCATCCACTGTCGCCACTGATCCATCAAGAACCTCTCCCTTTTTCTTCCCCTTCTCCGATACCTTCTGCACAGAGAAGCTACTGCACTTCTCCAAAATCGCATCAAGTTCTTTCAGCAAACCTTCTTGCCCTTTCGACGCGATCGTCAACCCATAGCTCAACAAATCAGAGTCGGATCCATTTAATTCCCGACGATCCTCATTTTCCTCGTCGTAATCGGAACCCTTGGGAGCACGGAAGGAGAAGAAGTAGTGCGAGTCATCGAGTTTGACGGCGGCTTCGTCTCTGGCCAGTGGCCACTGGATCTCGTGACTCCACCTTGCTTTTGTTTGACGGCGGCTTCGTCTCTGGCCAGTGGCCACTGGATCTCGTGACTCCACCTTGCTTTTGTTTGACGGCGGCTTCGTCTCTGGCCAGTGACCACTCGCACAGACCCTCCTTGCTTTTGTTTGCTTGTGTATCTCCCTAATTTATTTTTCCCCAAATTTGATTTTGCTTCTGTTTTTCCCCAAATTTTATTTTTCCCCAAATCTTTTGCCATTGATTGCTTCTGTTGCTGTGATGATCATGATTTTGATTTCTCCTTGCTTCTGTTTTTTGGCTCCTTGATTTCTGAAACAAAATAGCAAACTGGGTGGAAGAAGAGTTCAGCCTGCAAATTGGGTGGAAGAAGAAGGAATGTTGAAGAAGATGTTGATGATTAATTATTAATAATATAAAGATAACAGTGTTGGCTGCCACATCATCAAAAAATTATAAATTAATATGAGTCAGCTTGCCACATCATCAAAAGATAACAGTGTTAACCCTTAACTAACAGCAGGGACTAAAAGTAGTAACGTTTAGTAATTGCAGGGACTATTTTAAAAGTTTTGGAATTGCAGGGACTAAACTGGATTATCTTGACATTTGCAGGGACTAAAAGTACCTTTAAGCCTATTAAAAAATACCAACCAACAAACATTTTTCTACCAAGAACTACGTGTGATTTGATTCTCTACCAAGAGATACGTAGGAGCAGATGGGGGCCCACATCTGTCAATTGCACTAATAAAAAACCTTTTTTAGTCTTTTCCAAAATAATCATTTTCCTAAATAAAATATCAATTTTCTTCTTTCTTTTTAGTTCACAATAAAAGGGTAAAAATAAATGTTTTCAAAATTAACTTCCACTCTTACAACTAATTAGCAGGTAACCTTCCTTAGGAAGGATGTCGTGGGGTGCTAATACCTTCCCCACGCATAACCGACTCCCGAACCCAAATCTGGTCTCAAGGACCCTTATTGTAACACCCCGATAAATTCTAAAATATAGAATCACCGAAATGTACTAGATGGCATACATCAGAGTAACTTCCTGTTATTGAAATATTGAACACAACTAAAACTTTCTATAATACCTAACAAATGGTTCTCTGAACCTCATAAACTTTCTGAAAATGCTTAAGTTCCAAAACTTAAGACTTGTACATAATCCTGGTGTTCAATACTCAAAACATAAAGTAGCGGAAACGATTTTACAACTTAACAACGAAAGTTATACAATCGGAACATAGAAACAATAAACGGAACAAAGGTCTAAAACATTAAACTAGGTCTTCAATGACTCCAAGAGTCACACCAGCTAACCATGCTTTATCGCCTTTGCTTTCCCCTGTTTCTCTGTAAAAACCACAAATATGAAGGGTGAGATAAACATTATCTCAGTGAGTCCTATCGAGACCCCTTACTACTCTAGCGGTTCATTATGCCTTGTTTTGAACTCGTGGTCCTAAAAAGCAACCACGTGGAAATACATTTAATTCCGGTAACCTTCATGCTCATGGCCCTCCTAAGCGACACATGAAGCATGCAATCTTTGTTCCATGTTTTTAGCATAACACCTCAGTCTACCTATTTTATAGGCATCTCTTGACTTTGGTGAACCCATCCCGCTATTTCTAGCGGGGGAAACATTCTTGAGTCTAGGTTTTGGGGCTCATGAGTTCCCCTCCCCTAGTATGCTAACCTCTTAGGGTCGTCACCCTTTTTCCTCTTGTATTTATTATACCTTTTCACTCTGTGTACCCGCAATGGGCTGTTAGTCATTCCAGTCAAGTACCATGTACCATATCAGTCAATTACAGTGTATAATATCAGTCAAATACCGTGTGTTATTATCATTCTTGACATATGTACTCTCGCGTTCTCTAAGTGCGGTTTTTCATTTTATTCATAACACACAAACTTTCTATCGAACATGCTCAATCTCATACCATTGTTACCTTTACATTGTTGTGGAACCTTGGGGAATGGATTGGAAGAGGATTGGAATCATTTGGAATGGATAAAAAGATACTTTGAAATTGAAGGTCAGAAGGTCTCACACGACCCGTGTGTATAGGCGCACGACCCGTGTGTGGTTGAACCGTTTGTAGAAAATTTCCAGAAGGATACGCACGACCCGTGCGACTTAGCGCACGATCTGTGTGTTATCCACTAAAATTTCAGAAAGTTCCAGGAACATACGCACGACCCGTGCGACCAGGCGCACGATCCGTGCGTGTTTTAAAATCCAGTTCTTATCGTATCAGATGGATGCGCACGACCCGTGCTCGTAGGCACACGATCCGTGCGTCTCTATCAGTTTTCCAGAAAATAGGTTTTTCATGAGTAAATCCGTTCCATTCTGATTCTCATTTCTCTTCCGATCGAGACCCAAACTCAAACACACATGGAAACAGTATATTATAGCAATGTATATCAATTCAATCCGGCACATCCAAATAATCAATCAAGAATTTTCATAATTTGTATCACAATCTTTTCAATAAAACAATTTTCGAAAGGCGAAGACTCGTAAACACAACATATTCCCTAAGCGAGTTATAGAACTCACCGGTTGCGATGAAAATCGCAAAATCAACGAATCCGCGAGATGGAACGATGAAATGACTTCACGAACGACTTCGGACTCGACTCCACGCTACTCTAAACGCTCCAAAAACTGAACCGATAGAGCTTGGCCTCTACCACTTCGAACTTCACTCCCAATCTACCCTATGAGGGTTGCTACTCACTTTGTGGCTCCCAAAATGAACATGCAACTGTATTCAGCTATTGGACTCCATTTTTGGAGCTTGGAGCTTCATGTGGACAAAAATAGTGAAACGGGAAAGGAGGTGAATGAGTGGTCAAGAGTGGTACCATTGTGAAGAGAACCAAAAATGGAGGAGAATGGTGTGAGTATAACTTACATGCAATGGAGGAAACTTGGAATCTTCAGCTTCCTTCCTCTTCTCTCCCTCTCTCGCGTAGCTCCCTCTCTCTACCTCTCAAACTCTCTCTCTCTCTTAATTTTTCTGAAACTTGGTTCAAATGAAGTGGAGTGAGTTTGTTTGGGGTTTCAGCTGAAATCTCTTTTAATGGGGTGCAAGGACCAAACTACCCCTCCTCTCTAATATCATTCCTTAAATACCCTTGCCATCATAATACCCTAACTTATTAACTTTGACATAATATTCTAATTATGCACAACTATAATTTATGTTAATTAATCAATTCATGATAATCCTCTTGCTAATTTAATTAATCTAATTAGCTAATTAGGGGATGTTACACTTATCCATTCAAAAAGGGATTTTCCAATGTTTGCCCTTAAACTAAACTTTGGTGGCGGCTTCATTTTTGAACCTTCGAGGAATCCTCTCCCGGATTTTTCGGTCGCTACAGCTGGCGACTTCACTGGGGACATTAGAGAGTCAAACCTAGTCTAATTAGTTGTAGGATTAGTTGTTAATTAAATGTTCTATTTTACCCTTCCCTTTCATCTTTTATTCTTGTTGCATGTTATGTATTTATGTGATATGTAAACCTTAGGATAGAAGACCACTTTTTTGTATATATGTTTGTTTGTTTTGCAGCTTGGGGGGTATTGTTGATATTTTGCTCCTTCACACACTCCACTATCACACTTTTGCACACACGTGAGAATAGTCCTGTACCCGGACTGGAGAATAACCTAAGTTAGAACGAGACTGCGTAGTGATGGCCTACTGGATGTGCGTCCTATTGGGTGGTCACGAAAGTCTCACCTAGAGTTTGGTCCCTCTCGAGAATGCCGGCACTTCTAATAGCTTGCCTATTGTTGTTGACCAGTGTTCTTAATTGGGGTCGTTGGCTCTAGGAACCTTATATAGGACTCTTTAGAGCTACCCTTTGAAAGATTCACTCAATAGACGAGCCCTAGACCTATTCTCTAAGGAACCCTCGTAGGACGCAGAGGAGCCTCATACCCCTGCATTCAAATAAACACTGATACATTTTTTCGGTCTTCTTAAAAGAAAAAAATTCAAAAAATCATATGCTATTTTTTAGCATACCTCATGCATTTCCGCCTTTCCCTTTTACATGGCATAAAAAAAAATATAATTACTGCACATTGACATTTCATTCTTCATACATTTCTATAATCGCCAGGGAATTGTAAGACATTCTTTCTGACAAGATGGATCAAACATTGGCATTGATAAAATAAGTTCTGTGTCAAACAGAAACTTACAATTTCCCCCGGCGTAACACGAAATCATACATTTGCATTTCATGCACATTCATTCATTCATCCATTCATGTACTTACATAAAGAAAAAAATTGAAAAAATAAACAGAGAGAAAAAGGGCAAGCTGGTTCATCAACATTGCTACCGGACTAGTTCTCAACAAGAAAAATGGCCGAAGAGGATAATCAGACTCTAAGAGAAGACATTGCAAAGCTGAAGGCTCAAATGAACAAGATGATGGTATTGAAAGAACAGATGACCGAGATGAGGGCGCTGAAAGATCAAATGTATGAATTCGTGAAACTCCTCGAGAGAAAAAGTGTAGATGAAGGTGTTTCGGCAGGGAATACTGAGAACAATGCTACAAGTCTCCCTCCTCCTACAAGCTCCGAGACTCCATACACCGCTGGAGTGAACGTCCAGAGCTACCAATGGCTCCCTTACGGTCTCCCAGCTGGTTACGCTCCTCCTACCATGGAAGCCAATCCAGAGGAAGGACCTTTAGGAGTCGCTGGACCTTCAGCTCAAAATACAAATGCAGAAATACCGCGAGTTCACTTCTGAAGTCCTGCGACTGCACCACAGGTCATTCCACAGGGTTATACTCCGTCACCAGTAGTAATTCATCATGCTCCTACACCGAACTCCGCTGCAATGCCAATGGTTCCTCCCCACTACAATAGGAGAGAACCCTTTCATAACTACTCAATGGAGGACTCTCAGTCCAAGGACAAATATCAAATGCTAGAAGAGCGCCTGAGAGCAATTGAAGGATTCAACGTTGGGGCAAGAGATGCATATGATCTATGTCTCGTACCTAATGTGATTATCCCACCCAAGTTCAAAGTGCCCGACTTTAACAAATACAGAGGGGTAACTTGTCCCGCTAGCCATCTGACTATGTCTTGTAGAAGAATGGCCGCATTTGCACACGATGACAACCTGCTCGTCCACTACTTTCAGGACAGTTTGACCGGGGCAGCCTCAAGCTGGTACATGCAGTTGGAACGCACCCACATTCGATGTTCGAAAGATCTGGCTGACGCTTTCTTAAAGCAGTACAAATACAACATCGATATGGCTCCTGATAGAGCACAGTTGCAGAATATG
Source organism: Astragalus membranaceus (assembly GCA_039519185.1). Taxonomy (NCBI): domain Eukaryota; kingdom Viridiplantae; phylum Streptophyta; class Magnoliopsida; order Fabales; family Fabaceae; genus Astragalus; species Astragalus membranaceus. The sequence continues at coordinate 54,405,087 of CM076846.1, forward strand.
GTGAAAAGAAAGAAAGAATCATTCAAGGAGTATGCCCAGCGTTCGAGAGGATCAGCAGCGCAGGTAGTTCCGCCTCTACTAGAGAAAGAAATGGTATCCATGTTCATAGATACGTTGCAATCACCCTTCTATGACAGATTAATTGGGAGCGTATCCTCTAACTTCTCAGACATGATCACCATAGGAGAAAGGTTGGAGAAGGGAATGAGAAACGGGAAAATCTCTCACGGTTCGACCGAAACCAATAACCCAAGGAAGCCCTTTGCAGGATTTGTTAGAAGTAATGAAGGGGAAACCAGCTATATAACAAGATTAGTGAAAGCCTCTTACACTTCCAAAAACCATCCTCAAGCCCTGCACTTCTCTACCCAAACCACTAAAAGCCATAAACCACCAAACTACCCAGAAAGGAGACATGTACAGTTTGATCCAATTCACGCATCCTACTCAGATCTGTTCGACCACCTCACTAGTCACAACCTAATCTCCCCCCGCCCGATGGGACCCATTGAACCTCCTTTCCCGAGAGGCTATGACCCGAACGCCACTTGCGAATTTCACGCAGGCGCAATTGGGCATTCAGTAGAAAACTGCAAGGCACTGAAACATGTGATTCAGGATCTCATCGAATCCAATTGGTTGAGCTTCAATGAGGATGCTCCGAACGGAAGCGCTAACTCTTTGCCAGGGGCATGAGAAGTCATTCGTCCGTGCTTTTGAAGGCGATCAAAGAGCCAAAAACAACATCATCAACCGTGTGCGCCCCCGTCCTGCAACTGAAGCACTTATGAATTGGGAGATTGTTGATTTTCTCGTGATTTTCGGTTCAAAGTAATGTTACGTAATGCAAATCCTATGGCTCTGCCCAAAGCCTTAGGACATTTCAGTAAGGGCATGCATGTTTCTTTCCGGTATCAATATTAATAAAATAGCATTTTGAATTCTCCGATAAATTCCTTTTGTTACCAAGTGGCTTCAGTCTCAAGAGGGGGGGTGAATTGAGATTTAAAAACTTTTCAGATCTTTCAAAAACGTTTTTCCCCTTTTCAATGACTTAGATCAATTTTCGCGCAGGTTAAGTGGAAGCGAAGGAATTAGAATATAAAGCAGTACAGCGGTATAATAGTAAAGCAGGAGAGCAGTAAAGCAGTATAATAGTAAAGCAGGAAAGCAGTAAAGCACACAGAGATTTATCCTGGTTCGGTCACCTCCTTGTGACCTACGTCCAGTCCTCACACCCTTGTGAGATTTTCCACTAAAACAACAACAAGGCTTACAGGTGCCTTGGAAAACCTTTACAGACTTAGGCACTCTCCTCCTAGGATACCCCACCTATGGAGAGCCCTCAAATCTAACAATACAATAACAAGAGATACCCCACCCCTGTTACAATCACCTGTCCTAGAAAGATACCCCACTTCCTAGTACATGCAGCTACCCTAGAGAGATACCCCACTCCCTAGAACAAAACACAACAATTAAATAATAAACAATTGTAAATGCAGAAATACCTCTAGTGTAGGCAGATATTACAACTTGAAGAATACAACCCCAACTAACTCTTAGCAACAGATCAGCTCAGACAGACCAACGGTACGTGACGAGCAAAAGTAGAAGCGTAAAGAGTTTTTCTCAAAAGTTCTCTGATTCGTGAAATGGGTTGTGTGAAAATGAACGTGAAGCATTGCCTATTTATAGGCTATGAGGAATTCATTTTTACGTTAAAAATGATGTAGGAATCGATTCTTTGCTAATTGGAATGGATCTAGGAATCGATTCATTTGCTTGATCTGATTTAGGAATCGATTCTGATTTGTTTGTAAAAAGGATGTAATCGATTCTTAGGATCTCCGGGAGGCTAGGAATCGATTCTTCACTAAGTTAAAATATGTAGGAATCGATTTTCAGCTTGCCTGAGACAAGTGGGAATCGATTCTCACTTTGTGTGAAAAAGGTTGGGAATCGATTCTTCCCTTAAAAATATTTGGCTCAGAAATCGATTTGTGTATTATAAAACATGGCCTGACAATCGATTTCTATCTTTTCAAATTTGCCTGAAAATCGATTTTGCTATTTGTTTATGCATGAGGAAAATCGATTTTGTTATTTAAAAGGTGATAAAAATGTTTACGTAAATATGCATGCACCTTTAAAAAACTTTGTGAGTGTGTGAGACTTTGATATACGAGCTGACCTTTGAAAGAGCTTACACTTTTTCCTAAGACACACCCAAACCCTAATGACTACCCTTATATTTAAGGACTACCCTTAAACTTGAATCTTCAGTTCTTGGCTTGCTTGTCTTGGATTGTGACTTTGACGTTTAGTCACTTTTATTGACTTTGACCGTCAATCTTACCTTTGTCTTTTTCATCATCAAAACATATCCTGCAATATCAGGTTACCTGCAACACAAGGTATCCACATTCTCCCCCTTTTTGATGATGACAAAACATTAACTCATCTCAAGGTGGGAGGTTAGTTCAAACGGATAATGTATACGATACTCCCCCTATCATGATGCTCCCCCTGTTTTATTGACTGTATGCAAGTAAATGCAAATGCATGCTGAATATTAAAACTTTATTCTAAATATTAAAAACTCTATTCTTCTCCCCCTTTTTGTCATGATCAAAGAGGGCAACATGTAATAAAAGAGGCGAATCTAACAGCATGAAGAGGAATCAATGATTCCAAGTTCTCTTCGTATGAAGAAAAAGTTTTCTTTTTGTAAAGGTTTTGTAAAAATATCAGCTAGCTGTTTTGCCGATTCCACAAATTCGATTACACAATCCCCTTTTTGGACATGATCTCTAATAAAATGATGTCTTATCTCTATATGCTTGGTCCTAGAGTGTTGGACGGGGTTCTTTGTAAGGTTGATAGCGCTGGTATTGTCGCATTTTATAGGAATATGATCTAGATCTATACCATAGTCAAGAAGTTGTTGCTTCATCCAGAGGATTTGTGCACAACAGCTCCCTGCTGCAACATATTCTGCTTCAGCAGTTGACAATGCGACACTGACTTGTTTCTTACTGTGCCATGATACTAATGCACTACCTAGTATGTGACATGTTCCACTAGTGCTTTTTCTATCCAACTTACATCCTGCAAAGTCAGAATCTGAATAACCAATAAGACTACATGTGGCACCTTTTGGGTACCATAGACCAACATTTTGAGTGCCTACTAGATATCTCATTATTCTTTTGACAGCTACTAAATGTGATTCTTTTGGATTTGCTTGATACCTAGCACACATGCAGACACTAAACATGATGTCCGGTCTACTAGCAGTTAAGTAAAGAAGAGAGCCAATCATACCTCGGTATTTGCTTAGTTCTACCAGTTTACCTTCTTCATCTCTGTCTAAGTAGCATGAGGTGCTCATTGGTGTGGACATTTCTTTTGCTTTGTCCATTTCGAACCTTTTGAGTAGTTCTTTGCAGTACTTTGATTGAGATATAAAAATGCCGTTGTTTGTTTGTTTTATTTGAAGCCCAAGGAAGAAGTTGAGTTCTCCCATCATTGACATTTCAAATTCATTCTGCATAATACTCGAAAATTCTTTGCAAAGCAATTCATTAGTAGCACCGAAAATAATATCATCCACATAAATTTGCACGAGTAAGATGTCATCTTTTGACCTTTTTATAAAAAGTGTAGTGTCAACTTTTCCTCTTTGAAAATCATGATTGAGTAGAAATTTGCTCAATCTTTCGTACCAAGCTCTGGGAGCTTGCTTTAGACCATATAGAGCCTTTTTGAGTTTAAAAACATGGTCTGGTTTTTCGAAATTTTCAAAACCAGGAGGTTGTTCAACATACACTTCTTCTTGGATAAACCCATTTAAGAAAGCGCTCTTAACATCCATTTGATATAATTTAAAGTCCATGATTGATGCAAAAGCAAGTAACATGCGAATAGCTTCTAATCTAGCTACAGGAGCATACGTTTCATCATAGTCTATTCCTTCTTCTTGATTATAACCTTTAGCAACTAGTCTAGCTTTGTTTCTAATTATTATACCTGATTCGTCTAGCTTGTTTTTAAACACCCATTTTGTGCCTATTATCTGGTGTTCATCAGGTCTAGGAACTAGATCCCACACTTCGTTTCTTTCAAACTGATTTAACTCTTCTTGCATAGCAATAGTCCAATGTTCATCAACTACGGCTTCATCTATATTTCTAGGTTCAATTTGAGATACGAAAGCCATATGATTACATGCATTTCGAAGAGAGTTACGAGTAGTTACCCCTTTTGTTACATCACCTATGACATTTTCAAGCGAGTGATCCCTTGGGATTCTCCATTCCTTGGGAAGTTCACTGCTTGATCCTTCTTCTGACTTCTCTTGAGGGGTGATTTTTGTTTCTTCTTCTTTCTTCTTCTCACCTATCTCTAACTCTTCAGGTTCATCTGCAATATCAATAACCTTTCCCAGCCTTTTGGGGTTAGTTTCATCAAATGTAACATGTACAGATTCCTCAATTACTTTATTTCTTTTATTAAAAATTCTAAAGGCCTTGCTAGATAAAGAGTAACCAAGAAAAATTCCTTCATCAGCTTTAGCATCGAATTTACCTAGGTTGTCTTTTCCATTATTCAATACAAAGCATTTGCAACCAAAGGTGTGAAGGTGTGAAATATTTGGTTTTCTCCCCTTGTAAAGTTCATAGGGGGTTTTCTTTAAAATAGGCCTAATCAGAACTCTATTCATAACATAACAAGCAGTACTTACAGCATCCGCCCAAAAATATTTTGGGATGTCATGATCATTTAACATTGTTCTGGCAAGTTCCTCCAATGATCGATTTTTCCTTTCAACTACTCCGTTTTGTTGAGGAGTTCTAGGTGCTGAGAAGTTGTGATTTATACCAAGTTCTTCACATAGGAATTCGAATTTTTCATTTTCAAATTCTCCACCGTGATCAGATCGAATTGAGACAATCTTCAGTTCTTTCTCATTTTGAATGCTACGAGCAAGCTTTTTGAATGCTCCAAAAGCTTCGCTCTTGGTTGCCAGAAAGAGAGTCCAGGTATACCTTGAATAATCATCTACTATAACTAGAGCATAGTAATTTCCACCATAACTTTTTGTCCTTGAGGGACCAAATAGATCCATGTGTAACAGCTGCAAAGGTTTGTTAGTAGACACAATATTCTTTGATTTAAATGACACTTTTACCTGTTTACCCTTTTGGCATGCATCACACAATTTATCTTTTTCAAACTTGATATTAGGCAAACCACTAACTAGATCTTTAGACACTAGCTTGTTAAGATGATCCATATGAATATGAGCTGTCCTACGGTGCCATAACCAAGAGTTTTCTTCCTTACTAATGAGGCAACATGCATTATGTGATGAAACACTATCTAAACTCATCATGTATATGTTTTCTACTCTATTTCCTATCATTCTAACTTGTTTACTTTGTTTATCCTCAATGATGCATGAACCTGAGTCAAATATTACTCTATTTCCTTTATCACAAAGTTGGCTAATGCTTAAAAGATTATGTTTAAGACCTTCAACATAGAGCACATTATCAATAGCAGTAGATAAGTCTTTACCAACTTTACCTTCACCAAGGATTCTTCCTCTGTTATTGTCACCATAAGTCACATGACCGCTTGATCTGGGGGTAAGAGTTAGGAACTTTGTAATATCTCCAGTCATGTGCTTTGAGCATCCGCTGTCAAGGTACCAATCTGACCCCCGTACCTTGAAGCATACCTGCATTGGTTCAAAACAAGGTTTTAGGTACCCAAATCTCTTTGGGTCCTTGTGGGTTAGTGCTTGGTATGGTCCTTTTGGGAACCCATATCTTTTTCATGGTTTGCTTACCTCTTGCCCTGCAAACAGAAGCTGTATGTCCAGGTTTATCACAATAGTAACATCTAATATGAGGTTTAGTGGAAAACTTAGGTCTATGATGCATATTGCTTTTCACAAAATTATTTCTCTGAATCCTAAGATGCAATTTGGGCATTTTGTCTATTGTACATTCAAGTTCATTGATTTTCTTTTTATGTTCTATACATGCATAATTTTCTTTAACATACACAAGCTTATCATTTTCTTTCCTAAGCTCTAATTTTTCTTTGGTTAAAACATTAATTTCATCTTGAAGATTAGCAATGATTTTCTTTGATTTATCTAAAGCCTTAGCTAATTTCATAGAATCATCATGCAATTCAGTGAAAGCTTCATATAAATCATCATATGCATTTTGTAAAGAGTCAGGGTTAGAAATTACCTCGTTTTTATTCTCGCTTTCATGATCAGCCATTAATGCAACTTGAGCTTCTTCATCTTCTGATTCATCTGATGAATCCATGCAGTTGTCTTCCCATGCGATGTAGGCTTTTCTTCCTTTGTTATTTTTGAGTGCCTTCTTTTCAGATTTGGAGTCCTTTTTCTGTAGATTAGGACATTCCATTTTCATGTGCCCGGGTTTCCCGCATTCATAACAAGTAGGAGGACCGGATGTACTTTCTTTGCTAGAGAACCTTTTTGATTTGAAGTTCTTCTTTGGATAGTTGTTGCCTTTCATGAACCTTTTGAACTTCCGAACCATAAGAGCCATATTCTCTTCATTTTCATCAATTTCATCATCTGAGTTGTCACTATCATCAAATTGACTAGAACAAGATGCTTTTAGAGCCAAGCTTTTCTTTTTCTTATCTGTATTTTCATACTCAGCTAGACGAGTGAGTTCTAGTTCGTGCTCTTGAAGTTTACCAAACAGAGTAGCCAGAGTCATAGTAGCTAAATTTCTTGATTCAGCTATAGCAGTAACCTTGGGCTGCCATTCTCTATTCAGACATCTCAGAACTTTGTTGATTAGATCCTCTGCAGGAAATGACTTACCCAACAGGCTTAACTGATTCACAATGTGAGTGAACCTTTTCTGCATTTCTGGTATTGTTTCACCTGTATTCATTCTAAATAATTCGTACTCTCTGATAAGAGTATTTGTTCTTGCCCTTTTCACTTCATTTGTACCCTCATGAGTAACTTGGAGATTATCCCACATTTCTTGGGCAGATTTACAGTTTGAAACTCGAAAAAATTCATCAGGACTTAAAGCAGAAGTAATAATATTTTTGGCACGTAAATTATGTTGCACTTTTCTTTTCTCATCATCAGACCATTCATTTCTACTCTTAATAGTAAGAATACCATCTACTAAGTGTGTGGGGACATAGGGTCCTTTTTCCACAGCATCCCAAACATCTAAGTCTACCCCTTCAATAAAGATTCTCATTCTTTCTTTCCAATATGCGTAATCTTTCCCGTTGAATCCCGGAGGACGGGTAAGAGAAGCACCCTCTTGCGTAGACCAACCTGAAGCCATTTCTCTTGAAGCTGCTAGGCCCTTTATACAAGAGTCTAGCTCTGATACCACTTGTTACCAAGTGGCTTCAGTCTCAAGAGGGGGGGTGAATTGAGATTTAAAAACTTTTCAGATCTTTCAAAAACGTTTTTCCCCTTTTCAATGACTTAGATCAATTTTCGCGCAGGTTAAGTGGAAGCGAAGGAATTAGAATATAAAGCAGTACAGCGGTATAATAGTAAAGCAGGAGAGCAGTAAAGCAGTATAATAGTAAAGCAGGAAAGCAGTAAAGCACACAGAGATTTATCCTGGTTCGGTCACCTCCTAGTGACCTACGTCCAGTCCTCACACCCTTGTGAGATTTTCCACTAAAACAACAACAAGGCTTACAGGTGCCTTGGAAAACCTTTACAGACTTAGGCACTCTCCTCCTAGGATACCCCACCTATGGAGAGCCCTCAAATCTAACAATACAATAACAAGAGATACCCCACCCCTGTTACAATCACCTGTCCTAGAAAGATACCCCACTTCCTAGTACATGCAGCTACCCTAGAGAGATACCCCACTCCCTAGAACAAAACACAACAATTAAATAATAAACAATTGTAAATGCAGAAATACCTCTAGTGTAGGCAGATATTACAACTTGAAGAATACAACCCCAACTAACTCTTAGCAACAGATCAGCTCAGACAGACCAACGGTACGTGACGAGCAAAAGTAGAAGCGTAAAGAGTTTTTCTCAAAAGTTCTCTGATTCGTGAAATGGGTTGTGTGAAAATGAACGTGAAGCATTGCCTATTTATAGGCTATGAGGAATTCATTTTTACGTTAAAAATGATGTAGGAATCGATTCTTTGCTAATTGGAATGGATCTAGGAATCGATTCATTTGCTTGATCTGATCTAGGAATCGATTCTGATTTGTTTGTAAAAAGGATGTAATCGATTCTTAGGATCTCCGGGAGGCTAGGAATCGATTCTTCACTAAGTTAAAATATGTAGGAATCGATTTTCAGCTTGCCTGAGACAAGTGGGAATCGATTCTCACTTTGTGTGAAAAAGGTTGGGAATCGATTCTTCCCTTCAAAATATTTGGCTCAGAAATCGATTTGTGTATTATAAAACATGGCCTGACAATCGATTTCTATCTTTTCAAATTTGCCTGAAAATCGATTTTGCTATTTGTTTATGCATGAGGAAAATCGATTTTGTTATTTAAAAGGTGATAAAAATGTTTACGTAAATATGCATGCACCTTTAAAAAACTTTGTGAGTGTGTGAGACTTTGATATACGAGCTGACCTTTGAAAGAGCTTACACTTTTTCCTAAGACACACCCAAACCCTAATGACTACCCTTATATTTAAGGACTACCCTTAAACTTGAATCTTCAGTTCTTGGCTTGCTTGTCTTGGATTGTGACTTTGACGTTTAGTCACTTTTATTGACTTTGACCGTCAATCTTACCTTTGTCTTTTTCATCATCAAAACATATCCTGCAATATCAGGTTACCTGCAACACAAGGTATCCACACCTTTTTACTCATTTGCTCGCTTCACTTTTTCTTATCCTTCTTCAATTTCTACTAATGCAGACTTAAATAACTTGTCCTTGAAAATAACAACGTCGGTAATTCATGTCATAACTTTGATCGCCCCATTAATCAAACCAAGGAATATGTTGAAGATAACTGGGAAACTCTTCCAGAGGTAATGATAATAACGGAACAAAAGGATAAAGTAACCCATCCTCGCGTGGAATCAAACGAAATGATCAACTTGGGCACAGAAGAAGACAAAAAGGTGTTAAAATTAACATCACACCCAAAGGATAGCAAGTCAAGAAAGTTCGCTAACATCACCTTGTCTGACATAAGACGCCCACTGGTGTAACAAATCCGTGATTGTCGAGAAATTTGGTCTGCCGTTACGGCTTTCCTAAAAAAAATCATCACAGACAATGGTGAAAGGACTATGTAAGGACTCCAAGTCGAGCATCACGATCCCATCCCATACCGCCAAAAAAACAAATGGGGCAGTTGCAACAACAAGTGAAGAATATCAGGGATGATAGTGACATTTCACCTCACGTGGAGATCAGACCTAGTTCATACTTCAACAGGGGCAACCCCGTACGATGGGAGTAGTACTTCCATTAAACCTCACCAAACAAAAGAATGGTTGTCTTATGTCATACCAAAAAAGAACCAAGAAAACTTAACAAAGTCTTTCCTCAACAATTTTAAGGAGACTTGGTGCCCAAGAAAATCATACCCAAAAGGATTCCCGCAGGAGATGGACCTCGAACTATAAAGGACCTCACATGGTAAAGAAATCATTCTCCGGAAGAGCCTTAATTCTCACAAAATGGACAGGGAAGACTTCCCACTCCCGGTGAACGCTGCCTAAAAAATGGAGTATAGAAAAATGAGAAAGATGAGCCAAGCAAAAATAAGCTCGCTAGGTTGAAAACCCAAAAGGGCGGCCTAGGCAAAAATTAGAGCGACCCGATGGATTGAAAACTCTAAAGGGCGATCGAGGCAAAAATTAGGGTCAGGAAGTTGGACTAAACAAACATTGAGGCAATCAACACTTCCAAAAGTCGGATGATGAGTGATCAAGGTCGTGAACATGGGTGGCTGGCACCGTTACTTCAAGGACACTAACTACCGAGAAGTCTGCTTAGTATTTCAGCTTTCCTATTCTTTCAATAAAATTCCTGACGTAATCTTAAGTCGGTGTGCCTTCTGCACATTTGGCCTCCAATGTCAATATCAAACACTTTCCTTTCTTTTTACTTCTGTCTATTTTTGAAATGACGTTTTGTGATAATTGGTACTGGATTGTGAAACATGTGGGATAATCAAAAGCATTACAATCATTACGAAATTTCCGAGAATCACAGAAGAGATATAGTCTCTCATGAAAATACCTATAAGGAAGAAAGGAACCGCGGGAATAGAACAATAAATACGCGATCATCTCAAATGATAAGTCCCAGTCATCCGCAATTGACTTAGCAGTACGAATACACTTGATAGCCTCATGCCGGAAGTCCTGCGAGTTGAAGGACCAGCAAAAAGAGAGGCCTAAAAAGAAAAGCAAAGAAGACCAAAAAAAAAAGAAGAAAAGCCAAAACAAAAATCATCCACCTAGCATAAATCATTCCATCATGCATTAATATACGTTTCATTCATCCCATCGGACACCTACCATTTCACACACTTATATTACATGCATCATTCATCGCATTTTTAGATATGCCAAATATAGATAGCTTTTCCCTTCTCAGGTAAATGCATTCATTAGTTAGGTTCTAGGAAAGTATGCCATGTGTCAATCCCAATAATTGGTCCCCTCAAAGTCAATGCTTCAAGCACTGGTCTCATATCACAATTCAGAGTCTCGGACCCCAGCAGTCCCTCGCAGCCCTAGAGCTGTCTTAATTTAGACCTCCAATGGTCATTCATTCTAGATCGCACGTCGCGTTATCGAGCAACCGACGGATCATCCGACCCCAGGTCCATCAGTTAAGTTCGACCCAGTATGTCAAAGCAACGACTTCGAACTCTACCCTCAAGATCACTATGTCGCCACTGAGCGCGACGGATCATCCGACCCCAGGTCCTTCAGACTAGCTGTGTTAGCCTAAGACATGGTGAACGTCCTTGGAGGTGAGCAAATTAGGTCAACGACCTGATCTTGCCCCTCCGGCCGCTCGAAAAAGGCCACCCCCAAGCATACCATTTTACTAGTACCATTGCTAGTTTGTGCTCTTTTGGACCCCCAGTGGTCCTTCAAAGCCCCAGTGCACCTCCGGACCCCAATTGGTCCTTTAGGGTTTAGGCAACCCCTTAGAGCCCAAATGCTCTTTTAGAGCCTCAGTGCTCCGCCAGATCCCCAGTGATCATTTCTTTTTTGTTCTTGATTAACACGCCAAGTGTTAATCCTCTCTTTGTTTTCCCTAACTCATCTTCCCCCTAAGCGGAAAAAATTAGCGTCTATTCTATCTTTATATTTTTACTACGAAAATCTGAAAATCATTCACCTTTTCTAGTAAATTATAAATAAAGTGGGGCAGCTGTTATACCCCAATTTTGTCCGATCGCTTTTTTTGTAACCATTTTAATTTAGTCCGCGTGTCATAGATATTATTACGAGAAAAGTTTTTGGGCTCTCGTTTTAATATGGGCCAACGCTTAATAGTTTTTTCAATCGGGCCGAGAAGCCTTTTTGTCTAATCGGACCTATGCTCGCGTAATTGGGCCTTTCTTAGCATTCAGACCTAATTTTGGTGTTTGTTGAGTATCGGGCCCGTTTAGCCTTTTGGGTCATGCTTCATCCATTTTGGTCAAAAGCCACAAAAAATAAAACATAAAATCTGATTCACAAAAATGATATTACCACATCCAAAATATGATACAAAATATGGTAAAATCAGAATTAAATTAACATTACAATAATCCAAAAATCTAAAATAAATTCTAAAAAACACAAAAAAATGGAAAAACGAAAATACAAAAAAAATAGAAAAAAAAAACGAAAACACAAAACATAGTAACAGCAGCAGATCCATGGGCTAATTCTTGTTGCCCAAGAGTCCAATACCTGAAATAGGAAAACAAATCAAATTAGAATCAGGGAAATTAAAAGCTAAACCTAAAATTTGCCTATAAAAACTAGCTTGAATCAAAGAGAAAATCAGACACAGCAATTCACACAGACAAGAATACACAGATTCAGAACTAAAGGATTAGGGTTTTCACATTGTAACCCTAATTGCAAAACCCTAAAAATCCAAAAACAGTAATGCAACAATCAACAATCAAACAGTAATCAACAATAGAAGCAGCAGCAATCAGTGTTAGCAACAATCAAACAAAAACTCAGAAGCTGGAAAACAGGTTGGTATTCCTTCTATTCCAAAATACAAAAAAATGTAGGTATAGGTGCAGGTGTAATCTATAATATGTTAGTTTCTTAGATGTTCATATGGCAATTGCAAGCATGTTTGTTTTTTTTTTTGTATCCTTAGTCATATCTGTATATACATACACGCATCTCCTGAATAGATTAAGTTGAGAAATTCAGGACTCAGTTAGGATTTTAATTTAACATTAGGTTTAGGAAAATCAGGTACCATGAACAGACAAGCACCACGGACAGTTTCTCTTCCAGTTAAAAAATAAAAAAGGTTTTAGGTTTAGATTAAGTAATCGGTTTGAATAGGGTTTAGGTTTAGAAAATTAGGTTTTTTTAGAAAACAGATTATTGACACAAAATTGGAAAAGAATAGAAGAGAGAAACGATAAGATAAAAAAAACAATAGGGACCGAAGCATACCTCTTCAGTTCCGGCCACCGTGAGCTCACGGTAACCATCAGAGCCATCCCTCAGTCACCACCACCACACCAATAGCCACCCAGAGAAATCCCAAAAAAAAAAACAAAAAATCAAAAATAAGGGTTAGAAACAGAGGAGAGAAAAAGAATCTAAAGGTCAGAGGCAAAAACGGACAGGAACAGAATAGGAGAAGCAGAGGAAAAGAGAAGAGGAAAATAGAGCTTTACCTGTAGCTCCGGCCGCCGTAGACGGAGGCCGTTCGCCCCAAAAACGCCGTCAGCCCCTTCGTTCCCATCGCATCTTCCGCCTCTCCCTTCACCGTCAAGACCTCCGCACGTTCATCACGAACCCGGCAGATACGCCGTCGCGAGGTTCCTGGTTCGGCCGCTGAGACCGTCGTCGCGTTCGCTGGTCAAGGAACGGCCAACCGGCAAGCTCCTCCCTCATCCCCGCCTTTCCCCTCTTCTTTCCCTCTCGCATGTTTTCTCTGTACATGAATCCCTTTCCTCTCTCTCCGTAAACTATCTCGCCGTAGCCCTCGCCGTAGACCTCGCCGTAGACCACGCCGTGATCTTCGCGGTCTCTCTCTCTCTCTCTCTCTTTCTCTCCCCCCGTTTCTGGATGCGGCGTGAATTGAAATTTAGGGTTCCTTCGTTCGAAGGACCCGTTTTATACGCACGCCCATTTATTTATTTATTTATTTATTTATCTGTTTTTAATTTATTTTATTTTTTTAGATTCATTTTCACACCGTCGCTTCTTACTACACACACCCTCCCTAAGCATAAGCCCAGCTTCATAAGTAACCAGCCCAGAATCCAAATGACGTGGACTGGGCTTCTGCTAAACACACCCCTTCTTTTAAAATAGCGCCTTTTCTGCTAAATACACCATATTTTACTACTGCACCCTCTCTTTTTGTTTTTATTTAATTTCTTTTACAAAAACCTATAAAAATAAATAGATGAATATTTTATTTTCAAAAAACATAAATAGGGGACTAAGTCGACTGTACAGTCGGGTTAGTCTGCTTTTTAGGTCACTAATGAACCGTTACGGATCATGGCCTAAAATCCCTATTCAAAACAAACAATTCCTAAATTAAATAAACACAAACACATTTCCTTCCACAAATCAAATTTTCAAAATAGGGGACTAAGTCGACTGTACAGACGGGTTAGCCAGCGTTCTAGGACGAATGAACCGTACGAATCAAGAGTCCTAAAACCCCTATTCCAATAAAATCAAACAAACACACTTCAAACCATTTTCCAAACTTCAAAAAAACTCCATTTTCACAAAATAGGGGACTAAGCCAACTGTACAGTCGGATTAGTCATCATTTTAGGACAAATGAACTGATCACTCAGGAGTCCTAAGATCCCTATATTAAAAAATACCAACCAACAAACATTTTTCTACCAAGAACTACGTGTGATTTGATTCTCTACCAAGAGATACGTAGGAGCAGATGGGGGCCCACATCTGTCAATTGCACTAATAAAAAACCTTTTTTAGTCTTTTCCAAAATAATCATTTTCCTAAATAAAATATCAATTTTCTTCTTTCTTTTTAGTTCACAATAAAAGGGTAAAAATAAATGTTTTCAAAATTAACTTGCACTCTTACAACTAATTAGCAGGTAACCTTCCTTAGGAAGGATGTCGTGGGGTGCTAATATCTTCCCCACGCATAACCGACTCCCGAACCCAAATCTGGTCTCAAGGACCCTTATCCATTCAAAAAGGGATTTTCCAATGTTTGCCCTTAAACTAAACTTTGGTGGCGGCTTCATTTTTGAACCTTCGAGAAATCCTCTCCCGGATTTTTTCGGTCGCTACAATTGTACTTTCTCATCCTTGAGGGACCTTTATTTCCATTTGAGTATTTTAATTTTTGAAATGTAAGACCTGAGGCACTTGTTTGAATTTGAATGTATGGGGCGTATTGGTTTCATTTGTTGATTCCACTCTTGTTATGTTCTAAACAAATCAAAATTCACTGTTAAACCTATGGCAAGACATGGCACACTGTGGTTCACGGCATAAGACAAACTAAAACTAACACTCATCTGCATTGCACGCATTGTATTCATTAATTTGCTCCTTCGCTTAATACAAATGTTTCCAACTCCAACAGAAACGAAAGGCAAGCTGGTTCACCAACACCGATATTGTACCCGTCTACAAGCAAGATTGATGGCTAGCAATCAGCATCTCGAGAATGAGGACCCCCTGGGTCAAGATGAGTTGGGTGTGGAGATTCTTAACCCTGAGCAACTAGCTCAGGAAAATCAGGTCTTGAAGACCAAAGTTGAGGCTATGGAAGCACAGAAGGTCGAAGTAATGAGTATGCTACAGAATCTGAGGGGTGGGGCCGCTGATGGGGCCGCCGCTGTTGTAAATCCTGAAGGGGTTGTTACTTTCGTTTCTCCTCCGGTGTCCGCTGAAGTTACTACTACTCACACTTCTTATGGACAAGGGGTCAGTCACTTTGCCCATTCTCCAGGGGCGAGCGGACAGAGTCATCTGAATGCACAGATTTATCCTTGGGAGATGCCAATGGGTTATATGTCGTCCGTTGCTGAAGCTATTCCTGTAACACCCCTTTCTACCCGTCACTTTGTTTATAAAAATCAGAGTTTAAAAATTTCGTTCATAGGGAATGTTACACATACTTCAATAAAACGTCGCTTATCAATTTTCAAAAATAGTTCAACTCAGTAATCATGCGTTCACGTAGCACGTCACAAATAAAGAATCTCAAGCCTCAATTTAACGTCGCTTATAAAACTCAACATAACAAAACCAACTACGCAGCGGAAAATAATAAAACATAACAGAAGAGTCCACATGGACATAACAACCAGAAAAATCATTAATAAAATGTCGAGTTCGTTTCCCCCCCTGAGTGCTACGTATCAGAGCATGACGACTCGACTCAAGAAGTGAAGCTAAGGCATTCACTGGGAATCACCTGCACGTTACCAACACGGGGGTAACATTCAAACAGGAAAGGGTGAGCATCATTTCAATCCATATAATAGAAAATATGATAAGTACTAATCATAGGCTACGCACTAGAACAATCAGCATCCAACACACTAAATATCCACATCACAGTCATCATTCACATCACTTACAATAACTCATCTCATGTCATGTAGGCTTATGAAATGCAACCCACTCGCGGGCATATGCATGAGGTACCTTTTCATAAAACGTCGCTTAGCCCTTAAGGCCTCATCGTCACTTAGCCACTCAGGCCCCATAAACGTCACTGGGTTTATGCATATGGGCATGAGACACTATGACATGCACCACTCATAACACACAAACACTCAATTACTCAAATCATGGTCAACTATGTGACCCGTCACTTACCGGTTTTGCTCGCAAAGAGCACAGCACCTGCCAAATTCACAATCAGCACACAACGTCACTTGGCCATTTAGACCTTAACATCACTTAGCCCTTCGGGCCTCGAACGTCACTGGGTTTTCATCGTCACTTACACATAAATATCAATCAACTCAAACAATAGCCACTGAGGGCAAAACGTCATTTTGACTAACCACCAAGGGCATCCTCGTCATTTACACATCATTATCTACAACTTTGGCCACTAGGGGCAAAACAGTCATTTGACTAGCCACCAAGGGCATCCTCGTCAAAATCATCAATTTAACACTACCACGTTGAAACTGTTGTTTATACACCAAAAAGGATTTTTAAAGAGCTCCATAAAATTTTTCAATGTCACTAGGACGATCACCGGGGATGGCCACATGGGCGCCCACAAACAATCAGAAACTAACCACTTTTTATTTTAAAAATTGGACCCACAGATAGACAACGTAAAAATCTTCACGACACTTTTCGAATCGTTCAAAACGGACGTCTGAGTCAAAAGTTATGTTAAAAATAAGTTTGGGAAAAATCAAGCAACATACTGAAATTGGGGCCTTAGGCGCCTAGGCAACCAGGCAACACGCGCACTGGCGCCCAGCGCCCAGGCGCGCACACACGCACACAACGCAACACGCCACAGGCGCCCAGCGCCCAGGCGCGCACACACGCGCAACACAGCACGCCACAGGCGCCCAGCGCCCAGGCGCGCACACACGCGCAACACAGCACGCCACAGGCGCCCAGCACCCAGGCGCGCACACACGCGCAACACAGCACGCCACAGGCGCCCAGCGCCCAGAAAACAGCAGCAACAATCCAGAATTTTTTTTTCCAACAACCTTTCAACACTAAAGATTGATTCCCAACAATTTTAAAGTGTAAAAACTCAAATTTTTCCAGCAACCAAAAATCACCTATTTTCCAGCAACTTTCCAAAACACCTAAAACTGATTTTTAGCAATTTAACTCATCAAAATCTTATATTTTTCAACACTCAAAATAACACTTAGTTTAATCACTTAACAAAACTCCTTAGAGCCCTATCATCACATCACCTTGGCGCCCTAGGCGCCTATACACACACTCACCAAATTTACGAAAACTCCAACACTCCCACATACCAAAATTCGCAAATCAAGAACACATCAAGAAATCAACATATATATATACATATTCCAACAACTCGCATATCATGAAAATCAACATCAATAACCTATCAAGAACACATCAATAATTCATCGCATGCATCAATTCGCATATATATATATATATATACATGTGTAAAGATCAACATCAACAACCTATCAAGAACACCTCAATTCGCATATATATATATATATATATATATATATATATATATATATATATATATATATATATATATATATATATATATAAAGATCAACATCAACAACCTATCAAGAAGACATCAAGAAATCTAGTCTAACCCTAGATCTAGGACCCATCATGCTATCTATTAGATGGAAGGATAGAGCTCCCCTAACCTTTTCAAGAAGAAGAATTCGATGCCCTAGGAGGAGTCACCTACAGAGCCACAGCAACAACGGAGATCCCTTCCTCTTGATCTTCGAATCCTCTCCTCCTTCTCCTCTTGGCCGCCCCCTTGCTCTCTCTCTCTTTCTCACGCTCCTCTCTTTCTCTCTTGCTTTTTCTTTCAATTTCGCAACAATAGCCAAAAACCCTAACCCCCATTTGGCTTGCCCCCTTCGCATATGATCTTGGATCACGGGCTTGGGCTTTCCACTTAAGCCCAAGTCTAACTAATTGGCGCCCTCCTCCCCTAATACCACCTACACCATTTAAATATAATTTTTAATTAATTAAATTATACCCAATAAATTAAATAAATTCCTAAATACTTAATTAAATAAATTAATTAAATATTTTAGGGTGTTACAATTCTCCCCCACTTAGAATATTTCGTCCTCGAAATTCACCTGTCAATGCCAACACTCTCCCTCTAAGTCCACCTAGACAACTTGTGCGATCTATTATGCTGATTACTATTGCTTTGATTACCGGCGGTAAGTGCTTGGGCGGCCGTCCCTCCTACTTGTTCAGCCAGGTAACTTCAAGCAGTAATAATTAGACTCACTCTCTACTCCGCTGTGCTACTCTGATAAACTAGCTCGCATTTTACCTCACTCATCTACCCTTAAGGATAACAAAATACATCAATCATCACAACATCACGACGAAACTCACAGGGTGCATAACAGTCGTACAACAAGCCTCATAATTTTAGTAACACGACAACAACATCCACAAACAACTTTGCCACTCAGGCGACATCAACAACTACAATTGCCACTCCGGCGACATCAACAACCGCAATTGCCACTCAGGCGACATCGACAACTACAATTGCCACTCAGGCGACATCAACAACTAAAATTGCCACTCAGGCGACATCGACAACTACAGCTGCCACTCAGGCGACATCAACAACTACAATTGCCACTCAGGCGACATCAACAACTAAAATTGCCACTCAGGCGACATCAACAACTACAAACCAACAACAAAGCAACATCATCAACAACAACAATATTAACAACTCAGTCACAACAATCGGGCACTAAGGCACCGGCAACAGTTAACAATCGAAATAGGCACAACTCATAAAAATAGGGGCAGCGCATAAGTTAGGAACAGTAACAGTACTTTTCGGTACAGTGAAAGTCATTTTCATTTTTTTTTTTTTAAAGACAGCAACGATGATTTTTCAGGAAACAACAACAATCATCTTAGGAGGACAGCAGCAGTAGTTTTCAGAAGACAGTAACATTTATTCTCCTGAAAAACAGCCAATATAGTTTTCGGAAAACAGTAGCAATATTTTTCAGAAAACAGCATCAATAATTTCCAGAAAAACAGCAACAAAAGCAAAACAACGACAACAGTAGCGTCAACAACATCACGAGAAAGTTTACCAAATGCGTAAATATAGTAAGACAAATCACAAAATCAGAGTGCTTGATCCTTAAATCAGTTTCAGAAAATTCAGAGAAAATAACAATTGTGTAATAGGACTTTATTATTTTCCAAGAGTTACAGCATGCTAGTATGGCAATGACACCAAAAACAATTTAGTGGACCAATATCCACAAAACACTTAGCCTAGAGTGTCAACATAGAAGTAAAAACATGCTACAGCAAAAGTATTTATATAAAACTACACATCAACCGAACCAAATTAGTTCAAGCATTCATATGAACGTCTAGCAACAAAACTAACTTTTAGGAAAACATATATCCCTCCTCGGCAGACATTATCATCTTAATGTTTTCAAAACTACTCAGGAAGAAGCAACCAAAAGGAAATTTATCATAAAGACTCAAGCGCACCATATCAAGCTTCACGTGGTATATACCGGATTAGAATACAACTACTAACACAAAATCACGAAGACTCGGTACAGGCGATTTCTATTCATAGTTAAGGCACATATACGAAATGTACAACCACACACATGGACAAAATACTTATTTAGAATTTTTCGACACGGAAAATAAATCACGTTATGGAAACTGATTTTTCTCTCTACAAGATTAAACATCAACTTTAATAATTTGAACAGAGCATTCTTAAGAACACACGGCATTAAAAGCTAACTCCATGAAATACACAAACCGTGCCAATGCGCATTTTAAATGTTTATGGTTTCTCAAAATCACTTAGCACCAATTATAAAGAGTACAACAGCCAAAACAAAATCAGTGTTAATTTGTTAAAATAAATTTCATACCAATATTAGCACTCAACCACAAAATTGTTTTACAGGTGTCTAAAAACAACTTCAGAAACCACTTTATTTTTCAGATCTCAAAACCACGTAACACAATTCAAGAAGTAACGACCAAAAATTTTTCATAAAATCCAAGCGTACAATATCAAACTCCAAGTAGCATGGAAATTGCAAAACAGTTCATGAAGACCCTAAACTTACAACACTGCATGTCAAAACAATCGGGGACAACACCCAAAAATAAACAACTAACGCAAGGGATGTCATAATTGTTTTCAAATAAAACTAACAATTCTCTCCTGATAAGTAAAAGATGTCATAGTTCCTTAAAATAAATATAAACAGTCTCATAATGGAAAACAATCATAATTCAAGGAACATCAAAACTCAACATTTTTAAGCATGGAAGACATCACTTAGAGTGATCAAAACATTTTTGAGTGTCGGGTAACAGCTTGACGTAATTTACCAAAACAACTTTCACAATGCACTTAGACTCCATATCAAGACACACCACCCAGGGGTTCATACAAGACCTAGTGTCGAAACAAATTTAAACCAGTCGAAACACACGTAAATATTAAACAACAAGGTAAGTTATTGAAAAACCACACAAACGAAATCTGAATTCGTTCCACAAGAAAGTTGAAGAACAGCAACCAACCACAGGGACACAGAGTTCACACACGGAAATGCAATACAACACAAAGCATTAGTAGGGGAATCTCCCCCACTAGTTCACTTACCATTAGCAACTCTTGGCTTACCTGCAATACAAATATTGGTCAGCACTTAAAAGACAACAGTTGGTCGTACACCGACACAACGACTCGACGACTTGGCCGAACGGACCAACCATTGCTCTGATACCACTAATGTAACACCCCTTTCTACCCGTCACTTTGTTTATAAAAATCAGAGTTTAAAAATTTCGTTCATCGGGAATGTTACACATACTTCAATAAAACGTCGCTTATCAATTTTCAAAAATAGTTCAACTCAGTAATCATGCGTTCACGTAGCACGTCACAAATAAAGAATCTCAAGCCTCAATTTAACGTCGCTTATAAAACTCAACATAACAAAACCAACTACGCAGCGGAAAATAATAAAACATAACAGAAGAGTCCACATGGACATAACAACCAGAAAAATCATTAATAAAATGTCGAGTTCGTTTCCCCCCCTGAGTGCTACGTATCAGAGCATGACGACTCGACTCAAGAAGTGAAGCTAAGGCATTCACTGGGAATCACCTGCACGTTACCAACACGGGGGTAACATTCAAACAGGAAAGGGTGAGCATCATTTCAATCCATATAATAGAAAATATGATAAGTACTAATCATAGGCTACGCACTAGAACAATCAGCATCCAACACACTAAATATCCACATCACAGTCATCATTCACATCACTTACAATAACTCATCTCATGTCATGTAGGCTTATGAAATGCAACCCACTCGCGGGCATATGCATGAGGTACCTTTTCATAAAACGTCGCTTAGCCCTTAAGGCCTCATCGTCACTTAGCCACTCAGGCCCCATAAACGTCACTGGGTTTATGCATATGGGCATGAGACACTATGACATGCACCACTCATAACACACAAACACTCAATTACTCAAATCATGGTCAACTATGTGACCCGTCACTTACCGGTTTTGCTCGCAAAGAGCACAGCACCTGCCAAATTCACAATCAGCACACAACGTCACTTGGCCATTTAGACCTTAACATCACTTAGCCCTTCGGGCCTCGAACGTCACTGGGTTTTCATCGTCACTTACACATAAATATCAATCAACTCAAACAATAGCCACTGAGGGCAAAACGTCATTTTGACTAACCACCAAAGGCATCCTCGTCATTTACACATCATTATCTACAACTTTGGCCACTAGGGGAAAAACAGTCATTTGACTAGCCACCAAGGGCATCCTCGTCAAAATCATCAATTTAACACTACCACGTTGAAACTGTTGTTTATACACCAAAAAGGATTTTTAAAGAGCTCCATAAAATTTTTCAATGTCACTAGGACGATCACCGGGGATGGCCACATGGGCGCCCACAAACAATCAGAAACTAACCACTTTTTATTTTAAAAATTGGACCCACAGATAGACAACGTAAAAATCTTCACGACACTTTTCGAATCGTTCAAAACGGACGTCTGAGTCAAAAGTTATGTTAAAAATAAGTTTGGGAAAAATCAAGCAACATACTGAAATTGGCGCCTTAGGCGCCCAGGCAACCAAGCAACACGCGCACTGGCGCCCAGCGCCCAGGCGCGCACACACGCACACAACGCAACACGCCACAGGCGCCCAGCGCCCAGGCGCGCACACACGCGCAACACAGCACGCCACAGGCGCCCAGCGCCCAGGCGCGCACACACGCGCAACACAGCACGCCACAGGCGCCCAGCGCCCAGAAAACAGCAGCAACAATCCAGAATTTTTTTTTTCCAACAACCTTTCAACACTAAAGATTGATTCCCAACAATTTTAAAGTGTAAAAACTCAAATTTTTCCAGCAACCAAAAATCACCAATTTTCCAGCAACTTTCCAAAACACCTAAAACTGATTTTTAGCAATTTAACTCATCAAAATCTTATATTTTTCAACACTCAAAATAACACTTAGTTTAATCAATTAACAAAATTCCTTTGAGCCCTATCATCACATCACCTTGGCGCCCTAGGCGCCTATACACACACTCACCAAATTTACGAAAACTCCAACACTCCCACATACCAAAATTCGCAAATCAAGAACACATCAAGAAATCAACATATATATATATATATATACATATTCCAACAACTCGCATATCATGAAAATCAACATCAATAACCTATCAAGAACACATCAATAATTCATGGCATGCATCAATTCGCATATATATATATATATACATGTGTAAAGATCAACATCAACAACCTATCAAGAACACCTCAATTCGCATATATATATATATATATAAAGATCAACATCAACAACCTATCAAGAAGACATCAAGAAATCTAGTCTAACCCTAGATCTAGGACCCATCATGCTATCTATTAGATGGAAGGATAGAGCTCCCCTAACCTTTTCAAGAAGAAGAATTCGATGCCCTAGGAGGAGTCACCTACAGAGCCACAGCAACAACGGAGATCCCTTCCTCTTGATCTTCGAATCCTCTCCTCCTTCTCCTCTTGGCCGCCCCCTTGCTCTCTCTCTCTTTCTCACGCTCCTCTCTTTCTCTCTTGCTTTTTCTTTCAATTTGGCAACAATTGCCAAAAACCCTAACCCCCATTTGGCTTGCCCCCTTCGCATATGATCTTGGATCACGGGCTTGGGCTTTCCACTTAAGCCCAAGTCTAACTAATTGGCGCCCTCCTCCCCTAATACCACCTACACCATTTAAATATAATTTTTAATTAATTAAATTATACCCAATAAATTAAATAAATTCCTAAATACTTAATTAAATAAATTAATTAAATATTTTAGGGTGTTACAATTCCTGTGGGGTCGAGTCAACCTGCCATGACTATACCTAGTGGAGCTGCTATTGGACCACAAATTCATACTCCTAGTCCTGGTATTGTGCTGCCAAGAAGTTCACATAGTCCTACTCCGGGAGTTGTTGTGAATCCTCAGAATGCTGTCCATCATATGGGAAACCCTGCTCAGTATGGGGGTTATTATCACAGTCCGGGGAACTATCAACAAGGTCATTTGTTTGAGAACACTCAGCATAGGGACCGGTATCACTTTCTTGAAGAGCGTTTAAGAGCCGTGGAAGGATCGGGTACTGTAACACCCCTCTTCTACCCATTAATTTAATTGGAAAAATATCAGAGTTTTTCAAAATTTTGTTTCGCACGAGGAATGTTACACATGCTTCAATAAAACTACACTTCTCAATAAAACAGCTCAAAAACATAATAACCATTTATTACGCAGCACATCACTAAAAGGCGAATCTCAAAACCACAGTCATCATCGCAATAAGACTTAATGTCAATAAAATCAACTACGCAGCGGAATAACAAAATAAAACCGAATTGTCAACAAAACATAACAACCAAAATCAATCATAACATTAAGTTCGTCCCCCCTGAGTGCTACGTATCAGAGCGTGACGACTCGACTCGAATTAGTGAAGGTACCTAGTCCTTCACTCGCAATCACCTGCACGTTACCGCATGGGGGTAACATTCAAACAGAAGGGTGAGTCCAATTCAATTCATATAATAAATCGCATGATAAATGATAAGTCAAGTCACAGCTCTAAATTAATCACATCACAATCATCAATCACATCACCACAATAACTCATCACTATGTCATGTAGGCATATGAAATGCAACCCACTCGCGGGCATATGCATGAGGTACCTTTTCATAAACGTCGCTTAGCCATTATGGCCTCATCGTCACTTAGCCTTTTGGGCCTCAAAACGTCACTGGGTTTATGCACATGGGATGCATGAGACACTATAACATGCACCACGCACAAATCACACAATCACGGTCAACCATGTGACCCGTTACTTACCCATTTGCTCACAAGAAGCGCCGCACCTGTCAATTCACAATTTACACACAACAACATCACTTAGCCTTTTAGGCCTTAACATCACTTAGCCTTTCGGGCCTCAAACGTCACTGGGTTTCATCGTCACTTATACATAAATTACATCAACTCAAACAATAGCCACTGAGGGTAAAAACGTCATTTACTAGCCACCAAGGGCGTCATCGTCATTTACACGTCATTATAAATAATAATAGCCACTAAGGGCAAAACGGTCATTTAACTAGCACCTAAGGGCGTCATCGTCATTTACACATCATTATAAATAATATTAGCCACCAAGGGCAAAACAGTCATTTACGCGTCATTATAAATAATATTAGCCACTAAGGGCAAAACAGTCATTTACGCGTCATTATAAATAATATTAGCCACAAAGGGAAAAACAGTCATTTAACTAGCCACTATGGGCATCATCGTCAAAATCATCATTTTTGACACTAAATCGTTAAAAACACTGGTCATACGCAAAAGAAGATTTTTAAAGACACCAAACGAATTTTCAATGTCACAGCAGCGACCAAAGGGGACAGCCACTTGGGCGCCCAGCAACCGTCTGAAAATATAAGTTTTTATTTTTAAAAATGGGACACACAGATAGACAACTGAAAAAGCTTCCCAACACTTTTTGAAACGTTTAAAACGGATGTCCGAGTCAAAAGATATAGCGAAAACAGTTTTCGAAAACATTTTGAGAACATCCTGAAAAACTGGCGCCCTGGGCGCCCGGCGCCCAGGCACCTGGCGCCCAGCAAGACGCGACACACACGGGCGCTCAGCGCCCAGCGCTGGCACCCAGCGCCTCGGCGCAACACGCAAACGCAACACACGGGCGCCCAGCGCCCAGCGCCTTGGGGCAACACAGAAACACGCGCACACGGGCGCTCAGCGCCCAACGCTGGCACCCAGCGCCCAGCGCTACACACGCACACGGGCGCCCAGCGCTGGCACCCAGCGTGTAACACCCCGGTATTTCTAATTGGACCAACAAACTCTTTCCTGCTTATAATTGGACCAACAAACTCTTTCCGAAATAAACAGAAGATCGGAATAATAACACTTCATACAATAGAAGTCATTCGGCATACAACCGATCGGAGTACAACATCCGAGTCCAATACATAAAACAGAAACTGAAATAAGGTTTATACAACTTATACAACACAAGTCCGTACAACCCAAAGGTACAATAACAATAAGGGAAACAACTAGGTCTTCGACGTCTCCAAGAGCATAGCACTACTCGTGCACAATATCCTTCATTTTTCCCTGCTTATCTGAAAAATAACAACATATGATTGGGTGAGATAACATTATCTCAGTGAGTCCTACCGTGCCCCCTCACCGACACTCGGTTCAATTGTCAAACCGTTAACAATCATATTAATAACGAACATGTTACAGCGAATTGTTGATCGTGAACCTTGCCACAAATCTCAACAAGTCGAGTCCAATCAAACAAGTCTTTATGTTTTATGAGGGACAGCCGGTTGTGAATAACCACGAATACCGGAGATTATATTTGTGGATTAGTGTAAACCGACGGCGAAACTTCACTCATCCCGGCACACAATCATATAATTAATTTGTTTAGTGTAATCCGACGGCGACACCCCGCTCATCCCGGCACACTAATACCTTATTATTCAATTGCTTAGTATAATCCGACGGCGAAACCCCGCTCATCCCGGAAACCCGTGAGTTGACCACGCCAAAACACATACAGGGCCTAGATAAGGGGTCATGACTACCCTCTCTAGTATACTACTTGTCAGGTCGTCACCCAACGAACGATATATACGACAATACATATCAACGATCACCAAAGGATCAAACATAAGCTTATGATACATATTCTATTTCATTTCATAGTCCGTTTATGAAGAGTTCTATTAACTTCCAGAATTATAATCAATTCCAGGTCTTATATCCATATATAAGTTCAGCCCAACCATTACTCGGTGTGCTCACACGTAATCTAGGGTTTTCGTTCTCGACCAAAATAGGTTTCAAAATATAGTTTGAACGGTTTGAAATTAGGTTTCCAATAGGTTGGTAGCTTTAAAATAGTTTGAGGAAGGGATTAGGAAAGGTTCGGGATTGAACGGAGCGTTGAACGAGAAAAACGGAATTACGCATCAAAAGGGTCACAGTGGCGCGCGGCGCGCAACCCACGCGTGACTGGCGCGCGACTTGACAGAAGCGCAGCCCAGAATCACGCACGGCGCGCAACTCCCGCGTGAACGGCGCGCGAATGGACAGAACCCAAATCCAAGAGTGGCGCACGGCGCGCGACCTGCGCGCGAATGGCGCGCGACTGGACAGAACTTCCAGTACTGATGCTCAACTCGAAATTTTCTCACTTTCGTTCTCCGTTCGCTCTCGATTCGATTCCTAATTTCCGTTCCACCTGAAACCCAGAAAATTGGCAATATTCCAAACATATATCCAATACAAAAATTATCACCAAAATCCTTTCAATCGTATCATGATTTTCATAAAACGAAAAGAGGTATTTTCGCGAAAAGTCAGAATTTGTTTTCGAAATCTTCGGGACTCGGTTTTAAACAGATTTTCGGAATACACAAACAGTTCAAAATATTCAAAATATTCAACTCTTTTCATTCCCTATTCGTGAGTAAGACTCACCATTATGACGTTAGCACCGAGAACTCCAACCGAAACACGATATAGCGGAAATCAAGGGACTATCGAGCGAGGACCGAAGGCACCAACAAAATCACCCACTACAGCTACTGAAACACAGCTCCAACTGAATGAACTTCCTCCAACTCGAAATATAAGACTAGGATGCCCTTTCCTTCAGCTGGTACAGAACATGCAAGCCATAATAAACTCAGAATTCCACCATCTTCATCATTGGAGCTTCAACCCGAAAATGGACAAGGAGATTGGGGAAGAATCAGGTTCTGATAATAGGCTTAATGGAACCAGAATGGAAAATGGAGTGACAAAGAAGCAAGAACACTCACATGCATGAAGAGAATTTGGATCCCTCTCCTCCTTTCCTTCCTCCAAGTCGCGCCCCTCTCCCCCTTGCTCCTCTGTTTCAGTTTTTCTGTTTTTCAGAATAATGAGGAAAAATGATTTAAGTGGCTGAGTTTATATGAAAGGGTGTGAAATCTCCAAATTGCCCTTCGGCTTAAGAATGCCTAATTAAATTATGACTAAGCACAATTAACTAGAGAATGGGGGTTATTTTGAGGATTTCCTCGACTATAAATACCCGGGACACGAATAATTATTCCCATAAATAATTACTCGGTCCTAGATACTATAATACGAGTCTTTAAAAATTAGGGGTGTTACAATCTCCCCAACTTTTAAAAATTTTGTCCTCAAAATTGACAGGACGCACCTTAGAGAAAAGATATGGATAGCGAGTCCGCATGTCCTCCTCCAACTCCCAAGTGGCCTCCTCGGCTGTGAAGCCATCCCAGACTACCTTGACAATCGGAATTGTTCGAGAATGCAGAGCTTTCATACCACGCTCCAAGATATAGCTAGGATGAGGTTGGAAGGATAAATCTGGTCGAAGATCGATCTCATCGACACTCAGCGGCTGAAGTGGATCAGGGATATATTTTCTCGGCTGAGATACATGAAAGACATCATGTAGATTGGATAGAGCAGGAGATAAGGCAAGACGATACGCAAGTGGCCCAACGCGCTCGATAATTTGGAAAGGTCCAACGTACCGAGGGCTGAGTTTCTTCGTTCGTAAGGCTCTACCCGTGCCTATAGTTGGAGAAACATTCAGAAATACATGATCACCAATCTCAAACTCCAACGGTCTCCTTCGGTTGTCGGCGTAGCTCTTTTGTCTACTCTGTGCGACCTTCATCCTTTCTCGAATTAATTTGACCCTTTCCGTAGTCTCTCGGACCATGTCCGGCCCCAAAAACTTGTTCTCACCGATATCGTACCAACATAGTTGGGTCCTGCACTTCCTCCCATAAAGTGCCTCGAAGGGTGCCATACCGATGCTTGAGTGGTAACTGTTGTTGTAAGCCAATTCAATCAATGGAAGATGATCTTCCCACTTCTTACCGTTATCCAATACACATGCCCGCAACATATCTTCTAGAGTCTGAATGGTCCTCTCTGTCTGACCATCCACCTGAGGATGATAAGCCGTGCTAAGAAGTACTCTCGTTCCCATTGCTTCATTCAGCGCTCTCCAAAACCTAGATGTAAACTTAGGATCTCTGTCTGACACTATAGTAGTCGGAACTCCATGCAGTCTGAAGATGTTCTTCGTATATTCCTCGGCCAACCTTGACACTTTGAAATTCGAACGAACAGGGATAAAGTGAGCAGATTTTGTTAATCGGTCCACTACTACCCAAATAGAATCATTGCCGGCCTGCGACCTCGGCAAACCCATAACAAAATCCATAGAGATATCTTCCCATTTCCAAACAGGAATATCCAACGGTTGCAACTGACCACCTGGCCTTCGGTGTTCCGCCTTAACCTTCTGACAGGTTAAGCACCGAGAAACAAATTCAGCAACTTCGGCCTTCATCCCAGGCCACCAATACAGCGTCTTCAAATCTCGGTACATCTTGGTAGATCCAGGATGTACAGAATACTTACTTCTGTGAGCTTCTTCCAAAACCTGACCTTTGACTTCCAGGTCATTCGGTATACAAATTCTGCCTTTAAAGCATAAGACACCATCACTATCCTCAGTGAAATCTGGTGACCCTCTTAGAGATTGTAACTTCACATCCGCTTCTTGGGCCACACGGATTTGCTCCCGCAACATACTAGTAACCTGAATATGTCGCAACACCAGTCGGTCCTTCTTCCTTGCTACCTTGAGGTTCATGTCTCTGAAAGATTCTAGCAGGGCCATTTCATGCACCATTAGCTTTGCCGTGTGAATCGTTTTTCGGCTCAGAGCATCAGCTACCACATTTGCTTTCCCAGGGTGATACTTCAACTCGAAGTCATAATCTTTTAAAAACTCGGTCCACCTTCTTTGTCTATTATTCAACTCCTTTTGATCAAACAAATACTTCAAGCTTTTGTGATCACTAAAGACTTCGAAACGAGAACCGTAGAGGTAATGTCTCCAAATCTTTAGTGCAAACACAATTGCTGCAAGTTCCAAATCGTGAGTCGGGTAATTCCGCTCATGCGTCTTCAATTGCCTAGATGCATAGGCTACCACATGCTGATTCTGCATGAGGACGCATCCTAAACCCTTCCCGGAGGCATCATTGTAAATCTGAAATCCCAATGACGGATCCGGAAGAATTAGAATCGGAGCAGAAGTCAACTTCTCCTTTAATCCGAGAAAACACTCTTCACAATCAGCATCCCAAGTAAACGGTTGGTTCTTGCGAGTCAATCGAGTAAGTGGAAGAACCAATTGTGAAAAGCCTTCGATAAACCTTCTGTAATATCCGACCAAACCCAAGAAGCTTCTTATGTCAGTCACTGATGTCGGTCGCTCCCAATTCAACACCGCTTCCACTTTACTAGGATCTACTGCAACTCCTTCCTCAGAAATCACATGACCCAAAAACTTAACTTCCGACATCCAAAAGTCACACTTGGACGGCTTGGCATAGAGCTGCTTCCCTCGGAGTACTCCCAAGACAAATCTGAGATGCTGGGCATGCTCCTCAATTGACTTGGAGTAAACCAAGATATCATCAATGAACACAACCACAAATTGATCTAAGTAGGAATGGAATACTCTGTTCATGTAATCCATGAAGACGGCAGGAGCGTTAGTCTATCCGAAGGGCATCACCACAAACTCGTAGTGTCCGTACCTCGAACGAAAAGCGGTCTTCGGAATGTCTAAGGCTCTTACCCTGATCTGATGGTATCCTGACCTTAGATCAATTTTGGAGAAGACTTTAGCACCTCTGAGCTGGTCAAGCAAGTCATCTATCCTTGGCAATGGATACTTTTTCTTGATAGTTATCTTGTTAAGCTGACGATAGTCGATGCATAACCTCATGCTTCCATCTTTCTTTTTCACCAATAGCACCGGAGCACCCCACGGAGAAGCGCTCGGCCTTATAAACTGTTTAGAGATTAATTCTTCCAGCAAAGACTTCAACTCTTTTAATTCAAGAGGCGACATTCGATAAGGAGCTATATATACTGGCCCCGCACCCGGCGCCAAATCTATAGAGAATTCAATTTCACGTTCAGGAGGCAAAGAGGAAACTTCCTCAGGAAATACATCAAGGAATTCATTGACAACCTGAACCGAAGACAAGTCTAAACCGGTTTCAGTTGATGCAGACAAGATAATGACAAAAGCTTCCGCACCTTGATATATGGATTCGTTGGCAGACATGAAGGAAATATCAGCATCTTCAGAAGGAAAACCAATGGAACGGTTGTAGCAGTCAATGGTCACATGATTGTTGACCATCCAATTCATTCCTATAATAACTTCCATTTTCCGCATAGGCAAGCATATGAAGTCAATGGTGAACTCACGTCTCCCGATAACCAAAACACAATTACTACACATAGATTGGGTTCGTATACGACCCATGGCAGCAGTGAGAATAGAGATCGGCTCGGATATGGGTGAAACAACCAATCCTACCCGATTAGCACAAGCTTCGGAGATAAAACAATGTGTGGCACCAGAGTCATATAGTATATCAACAGACTGATTAAGAATAAAACCTGTACCCCTTATGAGATTATCTGATGGTTTGACGGTATCCCCATCCAATGTGTTGACCCGATGTTGCCTAGGGGCATCTGGGGTCTCAGAGTAAGCTTTCCTTGCTGGACAGTTGTTGGCATAGTGACCCACCTCCTTGCATACATAGCACTGATTTGGCTTTGTCTCTGATTGACACTTCCCCGAATGATACCTGTTGCAAGTCCCACACTTATGTCTCCCAACAGCATTGCTTGATTGGGCTTGCTTCCCCTTGTTACCATTTCCCTTATACCTAGGGTTTGCAGAAGATGATTCATTACTCCTTTTCTTTTCATTCCAAAAACCTCTTCTCTCAGCATACATTTTCTTGAAATCACTTTCCGCTGCGTGAGCTTGTTCGACAAGAGCAGGATATGAGGTCATGGCATATGAACTGAGACCTTGGTTCACATCCCCCCTTAGACCTTGCTTGAACATCACTCTCTTCCATTTGTCATCCGGAGCATGAGTACCCAATTCATAGAACTGTGACAATCTTTCAAACTTAGCCGCATATTGACCTACAGTCATTTCCCCTTGCTTTAGGCTGACAAATTCCATCTGCTTAGCCAACCTTTCAGATTCCGGAAAATAGTGACCCAAAAACATTTCCTTGAAGTTCGTCCACTGAAGCGGAGTCCCTTGAAGTTGCATCATTCTACGTGCATTTGTCCACCATGTGTGGGCATCCTCGTCTAGAGCATTGGCAGCACACAGTACCTTCTCTTCCTCAGTACACTGCAGAGTTACAAAGATCCTCTCCATTGCATCAACCCAGAAGTGAGCTTTCATAACATCGGATTCTCCCTTGAAGATTGGAGGTTTCATCTTCAAGAACTTAAAGTATGCCCTATGCGGGTCTTCCTGAGGCATAGGAGCTTGCTCATTCTGTGGTTGAGGTTGAGCTTGTTGTTGTTGCAGAAGTATCTTGTCATTCATCATCTTTTGCTGATTTTCAATGACGTTCCGCATCCATTCGTGCTGAGGATCTTCTGGGGCAGCATTCCTTCGATTTCTTCCAGCCATGATTCTGCAAAGTATGCACAAAGTGTTTTAGTTGATCAGGCTAAACTCTAATAGCATACTAGGAAAAATCAGACTTAGAAGACTCAAAGAACTCTTAATGGCTAAGTCCGACTAGGTCGAACCGCTCTGATACCAAATGTAACACCCCGGTATTTCTAACATGTAGAAGCACCGAAATGCACAACTAGCGGAATAATCAGAGGACACAGTTCCTGCTTATAATTGGACCAACAAACTCTTTCCGAAATAAACATAAGATCGGAATAATAACACTTCATACAATAGAAGTCATTCGGCATACAACCGATCGGAGTACAACATCCGAGTCCAATACATAAAACAGAAACTGAAATAAGGTTTATACAACTTATACAACATAAGTCCGTACAACCCAAAGGTACAATAACAATAATGGAAACAGCTAGGTCTTCGACGTCTCCAAGAGCATAGCACTACTCGTGCACAATAGCCTTCCTTTTTCCCTGCTTAGCTGAAAAATAACAACATATGATTGGGTGAGATAACATTATCTCAGTGAGTCCTACCGTGGCCCCTCACCGACACTCGGTTCAATTGTCAAACCGTTAACAATCATATTAATAACGAACATGTTACAGCGAATTGTTGATCGTGAACCTTGCCACAAATCTCAACAAGTCGAGTCCAATCAAACAAGTCTTTATGTTTTATGAGGGACAGCCGGTTGTGAATAACCACGAATACCGGAGATTATATTTGTTGATTAGTGTAAACCGACGGCGAAACTTCACTCATCCCGGCACACAATCATATAATTAATTTGTTTAGTGTAATCCGACGGCGACACCCCGCTCATCCCGGCACACTAATACCTTATTATTCAATTGCTTAGTATAATCCGACGGCGAAACCCCGCTCATCCCGGAAACCCGTGAGTTGACCACGCCAAAACACATACAGGGCCTAGATAAGGGGTCATGACTACCCTCTCTAGTATACTACTTGTCAGGTCGTCACCCAACGAACGATATATACGACAATACATATCAACGATCACCAAAGGATCAAACATAAGCTTATGATACATATTCTATTTCATTTCATAGTCCGTTTATGAAGAGTTCTATTAACTTCCAGAATTATAATCAATTCCAGGTCTTATATCCATATATAAGTTCAGCCCAACCATTACTCGGTGTGCTCACACGTAATCTAGGGTTTTCGTTCTCGACCAAAATAGGTTTCAAGACTCTTTTTCAAAATATAGTTTGAACGGTTTGAAATTAGGTTTCCAATAGGTTGGTAGCTTTAAAATAGTTTGAGGAAGGGATTAGGAAAGGTTCGGGATTGAACGGAGCGTTGAACGAGAAAAACGGAATTACGCATCAAAAGGGTCACAAGGGCGCGCGGCGCGCAACCCACGCGTGACTGGCGCGCGACTTGACAGAAGCGCAGCCCAGAATCACGCACGGCGCGCAACTCCCGCGTGAACGGTGCGCGAATGGACAGAACCCAAATCCAAGAGTGGCGCACGGCGCGCGACCTCCGCGCGAATGGCGCGCGACTGGACAGAACTTCCAGTACTGATGCTCAACTCGAAATTTTCTCACTTTCGTTCTCCGTTCGCTCTCGATTCGATTCCTAATTTCCGTTCCACCTGAAACCCAGAAAATTGGCAATATTCCAGACATATATCCAATACAAAAATTATCACCAAAATCCTTTCAATCGTATCATGATTTTCATAAAACGAAAAGAGGTATTTTCGCGAAAAGTCAGAATTTGTTTTCGAAATCTTCGGGACTCGGTTTTAAACAGATTTTCGGAATACACAAACAGTTCAAAATATTCAAAATATTCAACTCTTTTCATTCCCTATTCGTGAGTAAGACTCACCGTTATGATGTTAGCACCGAGAACTCCAACCGAAACACGATATAGCCGAAATCAAGGGACTATCGAGCGAGGACCGAAGGCACCAACAAAATCACCCACTACAGCTACTGAAACACAGCTCCAACTGAATGAACTTCCTCCAACTCGAAATATAAGACTAGGATGCCCTTTCCTTCAGCTGGTACAGAACATGCAAGCCATAATAAACTCAGAATTCCACCATCTTCATCATTGGAGCTTCAACCCGAAAATGGACAAGGAGATTGGGGAAGAATCAGGTTCTGATAATAGGCTTAATGGAACCAGAATAGAAAATGGAGTGACAAAGAAGCAAGAACACTCACATGCATGAAGAGAATTTGGATCCCTCTCCTCCTTTCCTTCCTCCAAGTCGCGCCCCTCTCCCCCTTCCTCCTCTGTTTCAGTTTTTCTGTTTTTCAGAATAATGAGGAAAAATGATTTAAGTGGCTGAGTTTATATGAAAGGGTGTGAAATCTCCAAATTGCCCTTCAGCTTAAGAATGCCTAATTAAATTATGACTAAGCACAATTAATTAGAGAATGGGGGTTATTTTGAGGATTTCCTCGACTATAAATACTCGGGACACGAATAATTATTCCCATAAATAATTACTCGGTCCTAGATACTATAATACGAGTCTTTAAAAATTAGGGGTGTTACACAGCGCCCAGACGCACACACAGCCACACGTGACACTTGCGCGCAGCACCCATGGGCGCCCAGCGCCTGCCACACTTCCAGCACACGATTTTTAACACTATTTTCAGTACAGAAATTCAGCAACATCCAAATCATCACAATTTTTCAGCACAACATCCAGCAACATCAAAATCATCACAATTTTCAGCACAAGTTTCAGCAACATTCATCCAACATATGGCGCCCTAGGCGCCCATACCACCCCAAACATGAATTTTCAGCCACAAACTAAGGACATTACGGATACATCACCAATAATAATATGGATTCACAGACATAATCATGATCATGATTCATCTAGGCCATCACTACCTAAAATCTATCATAGGAATCATTATAAGAATTGATAGGACATCCCCTTACCTCGAATTTGAAGAATAGGAGCCCTAGAGACGGTCACGAACAGAACTACGGCAACAATTCACGCCCCTTCCCTCTCCTTGGATGTGCGACTTGCTCTTCTCCTCTTCTCCTCTCCAACGGCGCGCCTCTCCTCTCTTTTCTCTATTTCTCAAGTTTTCGCAAATGCTAGCAAGGAAACCCTAACCCCTAGGCGCCTTGCTACTTTGCATATGACAAGATGTCATGGGCTTGGGCTTCTCACTTAAGCCCAAGTCCATCTAATTTGGAACCTCCACCTTCTAATACCACCTACACATATTAATATAATTTCTAATAATTAAATTATATTCAATTAATTAATTTACATTCCTAAATACTTAATTAATAATTTAATTAATTATTTAGGGTGTTACAGGTACTAGAGCCAGGGATGCCAGAGAGTTGTGCCTTGTACCAGATGTTGTCATCCCTCCTAAATTCAAAGAACCTGACTTTGATAAATATCGCGGCACCGGGTGTCCATCTAGCCATTTGACGATGTATGTTAGAAAAATGGCCGCTTATGCTCATGATGACAAGGTGCTCATTCACTATTTCCAGAACAGTCTGACTGGGGCATCATTAGATTGGTATATGCAGCTGCAATCCTCCGACATTCACAGTTGGAAGGATCTCTCTGAAGCATTTCTGAAACAATATCAGTATAACATGGACCTTGCTCCCGACCGGTCTCAATTACAGCACATGAGTAAAGGAGATAGAGAATCATTCAAAGAATATGCTCAAAAGTGGAGGAGCATAGCTGCTCAGGTGAAGCCGCCATTGACTGAAAAGGAGATGGTGTACATGTTTATGGAGACTCTTCCAGCGCTATATTATGATAGGTTGGTGGGGAGTGTTTCATCCAGTTTCTCAGATATGGTTGTCATTGGAGAACGATTAGAACATGGATTGCGCAGCGGAAAGATTGTTGGAGGTTTTGGCAATTCTAGTGGACAAAAGATGTAACACCCCGTTAATTTCTATCTTGTAGAAATTACCGAAGCACACTACTGGCATACATCATAGTGACTTTCCTTTTAACATATTGAACACATACTAAGCTTCGATGAATCACTCATCGAACGTGCTTAAAATAACTGAACTGAATATAAATAAAGTCGGTCCTTACACCCTCAACTAGTGTTCAATACTCAAAACCGAAAGTCTGCGGAAGCGATTCACAACTTGAAATACATAAGTCGTACCATCGAGTAGTCTTAAGGTACTGAATACAAAATACAGAGATACAAGGGAAACTGAAATATAAGACATAAAGAAATAAAGATAGCGGCTGCTCCTCAAGCATCTTCATAGCCATGCCTCACGGTCTTCAACTTTCCCTGCTTAACTGAAAAACAACAACAATGGATTGGGTGAGACAACTTGTCTCAGTGAGTCCTATCGCGACCCCTTACTAATCCTCTCGGTTCAATTATGCTTGATTCATTATCTAAAACTCATAGTCCTCAAAGTTGACTTTGTGGCTGAACTATGCTCAATCACTGAGCCTAACAATGAACTATGCTCAATCACTGAGCCTAACAATGATTCTTAGCGTGTCACCGGTCACTTGGCATAATAAGCTTCCGGTGAACCCGTCCCCACTAATCACTAGTGGGTCCCTGATGGAGCCTAGGTTCATAAGGATCATGACTTCCTCTCCCCCAGCACACTAATCTGAAAATAGGGTCGTCACCCTAACAATGAACTATGCTCAATCACTGAGCCTAAACAATGATGCATATACAATATACAATGACAATGAACAATGAAAACTGCTCAATCACTGAGCCTAACCTGAAAACATACTCAATCACTGAGCTTCATCATGACCTAATCTTATTCTTAACATTAGGTGATCTAGTTATTAACTTAACCTTATAATTTAGTGATCTCACAGGGATTACTAATGTTTGCTAACTTAACTTAATAACCTTACTCAATGAGTCAGTCCAACACCTATATCAGTCACAAAGTCATAACATGAAACCAATGGTCAATCACATGAGCATTCACTGCACCTGAACATAATTCAAACATATCCAAACACAATCAAATACCACTCATTTCAGGGTAATTCCATTATAGTATCATTGGGGAAGGTGGAAGGAGGGATTAGAAAGCAATTGGAATCGTTCGGAATGATTTAAAACACTTTTAAAAATAGGCAACCCGAAGACCACGCACGACTCGTGCGCCCATACACACGATCCGTGCGTGACTATCATTTATCGTATCATTCCGTCCGATTTCTAATTACTTCCCGATCAACTCTACAACTTTAATCATAGCCAAACAATGGTATTAATAGGGTCACATCATCCCATTTGGTTGAGGAGGAGATCAGAAGAGGTTTGGAACTGAAAGGAACAACGAAACGGAAATTCGGGGTCTGGCATCAGGCATAGACGCACGACCCGGGCGCATGGGGCGCACGACCCGGGCGCATGGGGCGCACGACCCGGGCGCATGGGGCGCACGACCCGTGTGCCCTGGGCAGAGTTCCAGAAAGTGGCGCACGACCCGTGTGCCCTGGGAAGATTTCAGAATGTGCTGGTTTTTGTTGTTTTCGTTCCGTTTCGCTTTCCGATCGTTTCCAATCCATAATCCGATCAACTTCCAACCTACAAACAGATTTCATACATATATTTCCAGGCACAATTCAACCATATATCAATCAATCAATCCAAGATCATGACATGCAAATTTCATGATATTCACGCCAACAATTCAATCGATTTCATGATTTGAATGCGATACTTTCGTAAAGCGGTTTGTTTCAGAATACATGACACTTGATTTTAAATCCCTAGTGAGTATAGAACTCACCTCTTGGACGACAATAGCAATAGACTCTGAGACTTTACGACAAGGACCACGGCAACTCACGAACTCTCCGAGTTCGCTCCAAATGCTCTAAACTTGACCCAATCGAAAACTCAGCTTCCCTATTGCTTGAACTCTGAATCCCAAACACTGAATTGATTCCCAAGTTGCTCTAATATGCGATTTAGGGACTGAAATGGGTTCTAACACTCACCCAACTCACATGCAATGGTTCAGATTTTGTATTTGGCTTGGTGGAGCTTGGATATGCCTTCAATGGTGATTTATGGAGGAGGAGGAGGATGATGTCGAAATTATGATCAATGGGAAGGGGAAGATAAGCTGAACACTATGGTGGCAATGGATTGGACATGCATTTGGATCTTGGGGTGGCTCCCCTCTCTTCCTTTCCTTCTCCCTCACGGCCTCCCCCTTTCTTTTCTCTCCTCCCTGGTTTTGTTTATGAATTTTGAAGGAATGAAGTGTTGTTGTGTTTTTGTTTCAGCTGGCTGGGTTTATAAAGGAGAAATGTAAAAGACCACATTGCCCCTCACTTACATATTTCATTCCTAATAACTCCCTCAGCCACCAACACCCTAACTTGATGCAATTAATATTAATTAAGCACATCAAGCAAGGCATAATAAGTCAACCAAGTATATACCATTTCAATCAATTTATTTTTAAATCAAAACAATAGTTCACTCAATATCAATTCGCGCCAAATAATTCAACTAGCAAAAATTGGGGATATTACAATCACCCCAACTTTTAAAAATTTTGTCCTCAAAATTGGACCAATCAAAACAATTAGCACACAATATACCTTTTGCCGATCCGGCATCAGGTTCGCCTTTCTGAGCGTCCAACACAAAGACCTTTCCGCTTGCAGAGTTAGAATTCCCTTCTCGATTCTTCTTCTTCAACGGGCATTCGTTGGCATAATGCCCTTCGCCTTTGCAATAATAACACATCGTTGATCCCTAGCGACATTCTCCAGTGTGAGGCCTTCCACATTTCGGACACTTACCGGACCTTCCAAGCTCAAGAGCAGGTAATGAAAAACATGGAGAAAAACCATGAAGCATCAGTGAAAAATTTGGAGGTACAGATTGGTCAGTTATCAAAGCAACTTGCGGACACATCCAAAAGTGGTTTCCCTGCCAACACTGTGGATAACCCGAGAAAAGAGAATTGCAATGCCATCCATCTGAGAAGTGGTAAGGAGTTGGAACCGTCTGAAGTAACCAAGCCCAGGGAAAAGAAAGCAAATGAAGAGAATGAGGAAGCGGGGAAAAGACAACCCTCAAGTGGAACCCAAAGAAACTCCATCTTACATGAAACTGCCCTATCCTCAGGTAAGCAAGAAAAATCAGAGGGATGAGCAGTTCTCCAAGTTCATGGAGGTGTTCAGAAGCCTCCAGATCAATATACCTTTTGCTGACGCCCTGGAAAAGATGTCGGTCTATGCGAAGTTTATGAAACAGTTATTGACCAAAAAGAAAAGGTTGAAGGAGAACGAAACGGTAGCGTTAACAGAGGAGTGCAGTGCTATCATTAAAAACAAAATACCCCCTAAGCTGAAGGATCCAGGAAGCTTCACCATTCCTTGTGCAATTGGTGATGTCACTGTAGAAAAGGCACTCTGTGACTTGGGGGCAAGCATAAACCTAATACCCTTGGGAATGTGGAAAAAGCTTGGGGGAGGTGAAGTCAAACCGACTCACATGACCTTGCAACTGGCTGATAGGTCAATAAGGTATCCGTATGGTATTGTGGAGGATGTCCTGGTAAAGGTGGGAAAATTCCTTTTCCCGGTAGATTTTGTGATTCTGCAGTTGGATGGTGACACTGAGGTCAAGAGTTCAATGGATGGGGAAAATGACATCCCTTTCATTTTGGGAAGACCTTTCCTAGCCACCAATAGAGCTGTCATAGATGTAGCGGACGGGACTGTGAAGCTGAGAGTGCAGGATGAAGAGGTAACCCTGAAAGTGATCAAGGCAGCAAGAAAGGAGGAGAAAAAGGAAGGGTGCTATAGTAATGAGGAACCCCAGATAACAGCCAAAAACAGAAGGCACATTCACTCTTCACCAGACAAGTCACCTAGCGAGTGGGTTGATCTAAAGGAAGTGGTGGGTGAGTCTAGCTGGAAATTCAATGGAGAAAAATTGGAAGGAGCTGTGAATGGGGCACTTGAAGAGCAAAAGGCTCCACCGGGGCCAATGTGAGATATCTTCTGAACCGTCAAGCTACTGACGTTAAAGAAGCGCTGAGTGGGAGGCAACCCACTGAGGTACCATGTCTTTAATTCAATTTCAATTCCAGTCTTTAATTACTTTATTTTGCTGTTAGCCTTAGGCATGAGAAGAAAATTTTTGTGTTCGGTCAAGTTCATGTCGCGAAAGGGAAGTAATTTCAAAGAAAAATGTTTCTGCCACTTATCGCGTCGCGAACCTGTTATGTCGCGTCGCGATTTGTTGAAAATCTGCCAAGGAAAATGTTTCTGCCATTTCTCGCGTCGCGAAGAGAGGCGTGTCGCGTCGCGATGCTCTCAAATTTTGGAAACTGTAACGGTTCTGTGTAATCTCGCGACGCGATACACACGGGCCGCGTCGCGATCAGAGCCTTTTTAGTGTAAAAATGATCAGACCGAACACAAATGCAAAAACTCTCTCAACTTTTCTATTTTCCCTCTCTAGTACTCACCACGAATTCCCCTCCCCATTACGGTTTTTGATCACATTTGATTGCAAATTCTTGCTACCTTGCACGAATTCCTCGCCATCAACATCTCCAGCTATCAATCTTAACCTTATTCTTTGATTAGAGTATAATTTTTTAAGTGTTTTTGATGGTTGTTGGGGTAATTTTTGGGTAGGAAGTGTGAGAATTCGAAGTCAAATTAGAAGAGTAGGATTGTTCCCTATGATATGTTGTTGCATGATTGTTGCTTGTTGCTAATGTGGGAGAGGGAATGATTAAATTGGGGGTAGAAATTAAGTGGATTTTGGGCGTACACAAGGTGTCCGATAAAATGCTTGAATGAAATGTTTGTGTAGCCAAGCTGTTTGTGGAAATGTCTAAGTAAAGTCTGTTTGGGGGTTGCTGGCCTGTTTCTAATTTTGAACATCTTCACAACCTTAGGGTAGATGACTTTGAGTCCAGAAACTATATTTTGGCTGTTGATTATTTTTCTCTGCTGGAGTGGGGCCCACACCAGGGACCCACCGAGAACTAACGATTGGTGCTGGATTCTTTTTGTTTTAAATTTTACAAGACATTACAGGTAAGCAGAAATGATGAAGAAAAGCAAAGCAGGCACCTCCAAGAAAAGGCGAGGGGAATCCGCAGTTGAGATTGACAGATTCAGGTCTCCCGTACATGAGGAGAGGTACCACCAAGTGGTCAAGGGGAAAAAGATAAATCCCGAAAGGGCCTTTAACCTCAGCACGGGGGAATTCCCCATCATTACTTCCATTCTCCGGGAATTGGGTTGGCTCTCGCTCAACTCAATGATCCAACAAGCTAATCAAAGTTTGGTGAGGGAATTCTATGCAAATGCCTATGGAGATGAAGACAATAGAGTTTCAGTGGTGAGGGGAAGAGAGGTGTCCTACTCTCCTGATACCATTAACAGTCTCCTCGGGCTTCCCACTACTGCTAATTGTGCCATGATGGATGCTTGGGACAACAAGGGGGCGCACGATTATGAGGGTTTGCTGAGAGAGTTGTGTCGTCAAGGAGCAGCCTGGGACAGACATCTTATTGGTCCGATTGGTCAAGACTATCCCCGCCGCTTTTGCAATATGGCTCTGAAGGCAATTCCTAAGGCCTGGAACAATTTCTTTAATCAGTCTATCATTTCCTGCTCCAATTCCACTGATGTCAAGACTAAGGTAGCCATGGGAGTGCAAGCTATCATGAGAGGCCAGAGGGTCAATCTGGGGAGAGCCATTTCAGCTAGTATTGCAGAGATTGCCAGATGTCCTAGGGCTAGATTGGGGCACTGTTCTATCATCCATGCTTTATGTAGACAGCAGGGCTGCCCGGAGTACCCAGATGATCTTCTAACCGACCCCAGGGAGGGTATCACAGCAGCATGGATCTTGAAGCAGCCCGAGGGGCCCTTAGATGGAGCAGCGCCACAGCAGCCGGCACCTCCAGCACCACAGCAGCCAACAGGTCCATCTTACAGGGAGCAGTTTCAGACCGACTCCTCTTTCCAGTATGACCTCCTCATGGCCAGCTGGTGCGGGTCGTCTCTGTCATTGCAGCAGCAGGGCATAGATACTTCACACTTGGCATCATACAGAGTACACCGTGCTGCTGAGGAGTATATGGCCGAGAACAGAGCAGCCGCCGCTTCATCTTCATCAGTACCATAGGCAGAGCAGCAGCAGGTCCCCCAGGATCCACTTCTTTCAGGAGACGAGTATTTGGAGGAGCACATTTCCTTCCCATGAGCAGGAGGCTCATTTATTTCCTGTTTTACTCAGACATTTTTATTTTTATCTTGCACTTTTTGGTTGTATTTTGCCCTATTCTGACTTCATTTTCGCACATTGGTCTGTACTTATTATTATAACTTACTCTGTGATAGTGGGGCACCACTGCCCTATATTTTGTTTTTGTTTTGTTAAAGCAGCTTCAATAGTGATGACCTGTGGCATTTGGGGTCGCATGTTAGCATTTTCCTTTTGGCACTCGCACTTCAAGTTTTATCATCAAGTAATAGCAGGGGTCATGACAAACGTTGCGGAAGTTCTTTATCATCTGTGAGCAGCATCTCTCAAGTTCCATCTCTATTATCCAAACTGTGAGGTTTGAGCCTAAACACGTTCTTATATATATTGTGTGTGTATTCCTTGCCTGCATTAGTCTGCAGAACTTGACATTGTGCTTAATTGTTTTTGCATTTGATTTTCATACACACTGAGGCATTTCTTTTGGCACCCCTAAGCCTTTCAAGCCAACCTATTAATGTTTATCCTCTGCTAGCCCCTCTGCAGCCCACTGTTAAAAAAATTGTATGTGTTTCTCTGACAATCATAGCCTAGTTAATTCTTAACTTGGAATTAGGTAACAAAAGCTATGAGAGTGGGGAAAGTTTTAAGTTTGGGGTTGCTCGTGGAATAGCAACGAACTAAGTTTGGGGTGGTATACAAGAGAAGGAACAAGAAAATAAAGAAAGAAACAAAAAAAAAAATATACATATATATGTATATATATACATATCAAAAAAAAAATAATAATAAATAAATAAATAAATTCCTTCTCTTGTTTTGTTAAATGCTTTGGGAAAATGGGTGAGTATTGCGTGAAATGGACAAAAAGAGAGGTAGGCCTAACTCCAAGTGCAACCTACTTATCCAAATGTATCCACCTTTACCTAAGCCCCGCTATAACCCTTAAAGTCCTCAAAATGTGTGTATGCATTTCATTTGTCTAAGATGATATAGAACTCTGTCAAGCCTATGAAACGATGATGCAGGTACTGTGAATTGAGTGAATACCCGAAACACCTCAAGAGTGAAATACTGGTGAGATGTGCGTACAGAGAAAACTTGAGAATACTGTCTGCTTATGATTCGGTATTTCCAATTCAGTTGTCCTGCCGCTGCATTAGATTGATGATGATAATTGATGACCTGATGTGTTTAAGGTCGATGTATTATATGTAACAGCTAAATAGAAAAACAGCCACAGTCTGAATTGATTGTTTGCTTGAGGACAAGCAAAAGTTTAAGTTTGGGGTTGTGTTGACTCCCAGTCATATGATGTAAGTTAGGCATTTTTAGGACCAATTGTGCAGGGTTTTTATTGTATAACAGTCATTATCTGGGATTTAGTTCAGTTTTAGATCATTGTAATAGGAAGTTCAATTGTAAGTTATTCCTTCACTTTTGGAGCTAAATGGGACTTGAAGACCTCTTAATTGGTTGTGGCATCTTTCGGCGAACCAGACACTTGCCCGGAAATGCAGCAATCTGGAGGAATTTTGCAAGCCAGAACTTTCTGTCATTCTTCGCGTCGCGACCAGGAGGGTTCGCGACGCGACCTGGAGCAGTTTTGCGAGACCTGAAGTTTCTGTCATTTGTCGCGACGCGACGGCCACGGGCCGCGTCGCGATGGTGCGTAAAAATTAGGGTTTTTAAAGCTGTTTCAGGAATTTTGCAAAGGACTTCATTTTTGGGAATTGGAGCCACGTTTTGGAGCAGCTGGAGGTGCGATTTTGGAGCCTTCTCACCACTTGGGAACAAGGGATTGAAGGTTCTAAATGTCTTCCTTTATGTTTGTTTTCTATTTTATGTTGGTTTCCACTCTTAGGATGATTTGTAACTAATTCCTTTAGATTAGGGAGAGATGAATCTCCCAAACCTATCATGTGAACCATTGATCTAGTTAATTCAGTTGTTATTTGATTTGCTTGTCTAATTACCTATGTTCTTAACGCTTTTCAATTACATATGATAATTGCGATGATCCAGGCTAGTGATTGCATAGGGATATGAATTAGTAGCTGGAAATTGGGTATTTAGATCACATGCTAGTAATCATCATAGGAATATGTGGTAGCTTATGTGAATTCATTATAATTCTTAATCTTAATGTGTTACCCTCTGGCACGACTCACCTAAGGAATTAGGGTAACTCTTAGGGTAATAGGGGTCTTGAGACAAGGAATTGCCCTTGACCTAAATTAATGAATTGAATCTAGAAATTAAATAATTAACTTGAATTGGCTGAGGTTCATGTGATAGGCGAGGTG
This sequence comes from Astragalus membranaceus, assembly GCA_039519185.1. Classification (NCBI taxonomy): domain Eukaryota; kingdom Viridiplantae; phylum Streptophyta; class Magnoliopsida; order Fabales; family Fabaceae; genus Astragalus; species Astragalus membranaceus. The sequence continues at coordinate 54,449,870 of CM076846.1, forward strand.
AGAGGATTCGATCCCTAGTCGTTTTTCTCACATTATTAATTCACGTTCGTATTCTGTTACCAATTACTCGATTTATCAAATATCTACAATCTACGAATTTACAATTTTGCTATTGTTGTCAACGCGCAATCCCTGTGGATCGACCGGTTCTTACCGATAAATTGTATTACTTGCGACATTTGGTACACTTGCCAAATTGTTAACACCGTGTGCCCTGGGCAGAGTTCCAGAAAGTGGCGCACGACCCGGGTGCATGGGGCGCACGACCCGTGTGCCCTGGGCAGATTTCAGAATGTGCTGGTTTTTGTTGTTTTCGTTCCGTTTTGCTTTCCGATCGTTTCCAATCCATAAACCGATCAACTTCCAACCTACAAACAGATTTCATACATATATTTCCAGGCACAATTCAACCATATATCAATCAATCAATCCAAGATCATGACATGCAAATTTCATGATATTCACGCTAACAATTCAATCGATTTCTTGATTTGAATGCGATACTTTCGTAAAGCGGTTTGTTTCAGAATACATGACACTTGATTTTAAATCCCTAGTGAGTATAGAACTCACCTCTTGGACGACAATAGCAATAGACTCCGAGACTTTACGACAAGGACCACGGCAACTCACGAACTCTCCGAATTCGCTCCAAATGCTCTAAACTTGACCCAATCGAAAACTCAGCTTCCCTATTGCTTGAACTCTGAATCCCAAACACTGAATTGATTCCCAAGTTGCTCTAATATGCGATTTAGGGACTGAAATGGGTTCTAACACTCACCCAACTCATATGCAATGGTTCAGATTTTGTATTTGTCTTGGTGGAGCTTGGATATGCCTTCAATGGTGATTTATGGAGGAGGAGGAGGATGATGTCGAAATTATGATCAATGGGAAGGGGAAGATAAGCTGAACACTATGGTGGCAATGGATTGGACATGCATTTGGATCTTGGGGTGGCTCCCCTCTCTTCCTTTCCTTCTCCCTCACGGCCTCCCCCTTTCTTTTCTCTCCTCCCTGGTTTTGTTTATGAATTTTGAAGGAATGAAGTGTTGTTGTGTTTTTGTTTCAGCTGGCTGGGTTTATAAAGGAGAAATGTAAAAGACCACATTGCCCCTCACTTACATATTTCATTCCTAATAACTCCCTCAGCCACCAACACCCTAACTTGATGCAATTAATATTAATTAAGCACATCAAGCAAGGCATAATAAATCAACCAAGTATATACCATTTCAATCAATTTATTTTTAAATCAAAACAATAGTTCACTCAATATCAATTCGCGCCAAATAATTCAACTAGCAAAAATTGGGGATATTACAAAAGAAACCCTCTTCCAACTTCCCCAAGAAGAAAGAAGGGGAAACCAATGTTATTACCGCAGGGGGAGGCCCATCTTTCAGCTCTCCGCAACAAACAGTGCCATTATCTGTTCCAGCTCAGCCACAGCAAACTAATTCAGGTCACAAAACCCAGAACTATCAAGAGAAGAGGCGTGCTGGTTTTGATCCGATTCCAATGACTTATACTGAGTTGTTCAATCACCTTGTCTCAAAGAATTTGGTCAATACTCGCCCCATGAAGCCTGTGCAACCTCCCTTTCCTAGGGGATACAATGCCGATGCTACCTGTAGCTTTCATAGTGGAGGGGTCGGTCACACGGTAGAAGACTGCAAGGCTTTCAAACATGTAGTCCAGGATTTGATTGACGCCAATTGGATCTCCTTTAAGCAGAACAGTCCAAGCACAACTACAAACCCCCTGCCGGGACATGGGATACCATCCGCTAATGCAGTAGAAGATTCTGTGGGGACAGACAATGATAAAAGATGTTAAGTGTATCCAGACTCCTCTGAAAAATATACATGCTGAGCTGTGCCGTTGTGGTGTTATCAAGAAAGGCTGTATATGCTCTGATCTCTTATGTGTAGGTGCCTGTGAAGTTTTCAAGTCAGTTTTGCAAGACTTGATGGATCGTTATGTGGTTCAGGTGGGATTGGTTGAAAAGGAAGAAAGTGTGCTGATGTTGCAGTTCAATGTCGGTAAAGAGGCTAGGAAGCCAATTGAGATATTGTACAATCCAAAACCAGCCCTAGCCAAGCCTCAGCCAGTGGTTATTGGGATTCCTGCTCAATTCCCATATGAGAAGGACATTGCAGTACCATGGATATATAGTACCCTGCCTCCAGTAGAGAGTTCTTTAAACACTTCTGTTGTTACCAATATAACTGGGGCAAGTGGAATGACAAGGAGTGGCCGTATGTATGCCTCCAAGTTCGTTCAGGGTGAATCATCAAAAAAGGCTGAAGACAGGGCTCGCAAAGGGGAGGATAAAGAAGTGGAGAATGCTCAGAAAAAGAAAGTGTCAGAACAAGAAACTGATGAGTTCCTAAAGATTGTAAGGCAAAGTGACTATAAGGTGGTTGACCAGATGAATTAGACCCCATCAAAGATCTCAATGCTGTCATTGTTGCTAAGTTCAGAAGCGCATCGAGCTGCCCTAATGAAAGTACTGAATGGGGCTCATGTTGCTCAGAATAAATCCGTGGGCCAATTTGACGAAATAGTCGGGAATATCGTGGCTGCGAACCATATGACTTTTGCTGATGACGAGCTTCCCCCAGAAGGAAGGAAACACAACCAAGCCCTACACATCTCTGTTAAATGTGGGGATTTCGTGTTAGCTCGTGTTCTAATTGACAATGGTTCTTCTCTGAATGTGATGCCAAAGTCCACTGTAAACAAGTTAGATGTGGATTGTTCTTTCATGAAGCCTAGCTCGACATTGGTGAGGGCGTTTGATGGATCGAAGAAAGAGGTAATAGGGGAGATGGAGTTCCCCATTCAGATAGGTCCTGAGACATTCTGTGTTAACTTTCAAATCATGGACATCTCCTCGTCCTACAGCTGTCTGCTTGGAAGGCCATGGATTTATATGGCGGGAGCCATCCCTTCCTCTCTGCATCAGAGAGTCAAGTTTGTGGTCGATGATAAAATTGTGGTAGTGTTCGGAGAGGAAGATATGTTAGTTAACAAACCTTCTCCTTTCCGTTATGTGGAAGCAGCCGAAGAGTCCCTGGAAACTTCCTTTCAATCTCTCGAGATTGCCAATGCTGTGTTTAAAGGGAATGAGTTGCCGTCGCTTGTGATAAATTTGTCAAAAAGTGAAGAGATGGTTGCGAGGATCATGAGGGATCAAGGATACCAGCTGGGACGTGGCTTGGGAAAAGAAGGACAAGGAATTCTTGCTCCTATTCAGCTGAAAGAAAACAAGGATCGTTACGGGTTGGGATACCACCCAAGTGAGGCTGAAAAAAGGAAGTTGGATGAAGAGAAAAGAGGTGAGCGGTTGGCCAAGCTGAGAGGCCAGGACTTAGGGTCAAAGAGGATTCCCATCTGTGACATCCGTCAGAGCTTCAAGAGTGCAGGGTTACTAGACCCAGGTCAAATTACTGCTATTGAGGATGGTTTAGAGAATGAAGAGGGCGGTACCAGCTTAGTCCGTCGTTTCCTTGCTGAAGAAAAGCTCAAAAATTGGGAAGCTGTCGACTTGCCCATCGCTTTTAGTTCAAAGTAATGATTGTAATGCATTCCTTTGGCTCTGCCCAAGGCCTTAGGATAGTTTGTTAGGGTATGCATGTTTTTATTTTCAATGACACCATCATCAATAAAAACGCTTGTTTTGAATTCCATCAATAAAATCTCTTTTTCTTCATTTATCTTTTCTTTCTTTTCGCTTTATTTTGTTTGTTTCGCTTTTCAATCTACTTTCTGCTTCTACGAATGCAGATCAAAAGTAATTATCTCTGAAAATAACAGTGCCAATGATTCCTATTATGACTTTGATCATCCAATTAACCAAACTGAAGGGGTTGTTTAGGAAAACTGGGAAACTCCTCCAGAATTGATGAGACTAATAGAGCAGGAAGAAAAGATCGTTCAGCCTCATGGAGAATCGATTGAGATAATCAACTTGGGTACAGAAGAGGATAAAAGGGAGGTTAAGGTCGGTACTGCCATGGAAGATAGTGAACGCAAAAGGCTAATCCAACTCTTGCGTGATTACGCTGAAGTCTTTGCGTGGTCGTACAAGGATATGCCAGGGCTAGATACTGATATTGTTGAACACAGGTAGCCCGTGAAACCAGAGTGTCCACCGGTCAAGCAGAAATTGAGAAGAATGAAACCTGAGTTGTCATTGAAGATCAGGGATGAGGTAAAAAAGCAGTTTGATGCGGGGTTTCTAGTAGTGGCCAAGTATCCACAATGGGTAGCAAATATCGTCCCTGTTCCGAAAAAGGATGGCAAGGTCGGGATGTGTGTCGATTACAGGGATCTGAACAGAGCTTACCCCAAAGATGACTTCCCTCTGCCTCATATTGATATTCTAGTAGACAGTACAGCCTAACATTCTTTATTCTCCTTTATGGATGGGTATTCAGGGTACAATCAGATAAAAATGACTCCAGAAGATATTGAGAAAACCACCTTCATAACTCTCTGGGGAACATTCTGCTACAAAGTGATGCCTTTAGGACTCAAGAATGCCGGTGCGACTTATCAGAGAGCAATGGTGACATTATTCCACGACATGATGCACAAAGAAATTGAGGTGTATGTAGATGATATGATTGCAAAATCCAAGACTGATGAAGGGCACATTGTTAATCGGCAAAAACTCTTTGAACGTCTACGGAAGTTCAAGCTCAAGTTAAACCCAGCAAAATGCACCTTCGGTGTGAGATCCGGAAAGTTACTAGGAATTATCGTCAGTCAGAAAGGGATAGAGGTCGATCCAGATAAAGTCAAAGCAATCATTGAAATGGCAGCACCAAAGACTGAAAAAGAGGTCCGTGGTTTCCTTGGGAGACTGAATTACATCTCAAGGTTCATATCCCAATTGACCGCCACTTGCGAGCCTCTCTTTAAGTTGTTGTGCAAGAACCAAAGATTAGAGTGGAATGATGATTGCCAAAGAGCTTTTGAAAGAATTAAGGATTACCTTCAGAACCCACCAATTCTGATGCCACCAGTGTCCGGAAGACCGCTCATCCTGTATCGAACCGTGTTGGACAATTCGATGGGGTGTGTGCTGGGGCAGCATGATGAATCGGGAAAGAAAGAGCATGCCATATACTACCTGAGTAAAAAATTCACTGACTGTGAGACGAGATATTCAATACTAGAAAAGACTTGTTGCGCCTTAGCATGGGCTGCTCATCGTTTAAGGCAGTACATGCTGAGTCATACAACCTGGTTGGTATCTAAAATGGATCCAATCAAGTACATTTTTGAAAATCCAGCACTCACAGGACGGATCGCTCGTTGGCAGATGTTATTGTCAGAGTATGATATCCTGTATGTCACGCAGAAAGCGGTCAAGGGCAGTGCACTTGCCGAGTACTTAGCATGTCAGCCAATCCAAGACTACCAATCAATGCAGTATGATTTTGCCGATGAAGACATCATGGCACTGTTTGATGAGGGGAAGTCTCAAGAGGATGAAAGGTGGAGGGTGATATTTGATGGCGCATCCAATGTGTGGGGGCACGGAGCCGGGGCTGTGTTAATCCCCCAGATAACTTTTTCGTTCCGGTCACTACCAGATTGAGCTTTTATGTCACTAACAACATCGCAGAATATGAAACGTGCATCCTAGGTATTCAGGCAGCCCTTGAATGGAAGGTTAAAAGACTTGATGTGTTTGGTGATTCGGCTTTGGTTATTCATCAGGTGAGAGGTGATTGGGAGACCAGAGATCCTAAATTGATCCCTTATTGTAATTATGTCCAGGAATTGATGGAGTCTTTCGACGAAATTACTTTCCAGCATATCCCTCGAGGTGAAAATCAGTTGGCCGATGCTTTGGCAACTCTGTCATCAATGTTCAACATCAATTGCGACAAAAATCTAACTCATATCAGAATCCAACATCGGGGTCTCCCGGCACATCATTACTGCACTGCAATTGAGGAAGAGCCTGCTAGCAAGCCGTGGTATTATGATATCAAACAGTACATCATCAATAGGGAATATCCTCCTGGGGCATCAGAGAACGACAAAAGAACACTCAGAAGATTGTCGAGGAGTTTCTTTTTGAGTGGTGAAGTTTGATAAACTCCAATTTTGTGCATTTTTAAAGATAATTTTGAGTCTCTTTTAGAGCAATTATTACTAATTATATATATAATTGACTTAGTTTGCTCTTTATTTTGCAGAAAAGAAGAAAAAGACAAAAAAAGTGAAATTCAAATATAAAGCCAATTAAAAATCAAAGTTATATATATATATGGGTTTTGATGATATTATGGGCTTGATTGATGAAAGAAGGATGAAGCCAAGCAAGAAGTGTATAAGATTGGAAAATAAGAAGAGAATAGAAGAGTTGGGCCAAGAATTAATTGAAAGTTGGGCTTTGATGATTGAATTAAGTTATCCAAGCTAGCCATAAAAGAAAGTGCCGTGAATAGAAAGAAAAGGAGAATAGCATGTATCAATATCAATATAAAAGGAGAGGAGAGCCGCATCAGGAACATACATAATATACAGTAGCCGCACACACAGTAGCGCCGGCAAGGAGAGGAGGGAGTTTTGGTTACCCGTTCTTGACACCGTGAGAGAGCTCTGGAGCAGAAAAGGGAGACTAAATTTTCAGGATCAGAAAATTCTCTTTTCCGGGTTATTTTTATCTCTGTAATTTATGACTCTTAATTTTATTTTATTGTTCTTGAACACTATGGATAACTAAATCCTCTTCTAGGGTCTTAGGTGGATTTTGCATGTTTAGAGACATTTTTATGTTCTAATTTCTGGTTTGAATTCCTGTTTTTATTTTAATTAATATTGTCCTATTGTTTTTATCACGTTCTTAGGATTGATCACCCTTTGCATGTTTATAATCAATTAGTTGATCAGCGACCGTACTGCAATTAGTTGGTGGACCTATAGGATAATTGGGGCTATAATTAGGGCATGACCAAACCATAATTTAGTCTTCCAATCATTCAACCTTTTTGCTCTTTATGCTTTTCCTGAATTTAAATTCTTGCATGACCAAACGAGGGTTAATTTAGGAAAAAAAATATTAATCGCGAATGACCAAACAGATTATTAGTTTTAGTAAAGGGATTGGTAATTAAGTAAAATAAGGGAATTCAGGTAGGATTAGACATAGGGGAATAGAAGCTTGCAAGTGAAACCGTGACCCTAGACCCCTCTCCATCGATTAAATCTAGTATTTTAATTCTAGTTATTTAGTTATTTTTATTTTGTTTCTATAATCATCAAACTATTGGTTCGTCTAAACAATAAATAATCTCGACTAGTTTGGTACTTGCTAATTAGTCCCCAAGGATACGATAATCTTTTATACCACTTCTGCGAAATAGTACACTTGCTCTAAGTGTGTTTTTAACGCAACAAGTTTTTGGCGCCGTTGCCGGGGACTAATTTAGCAATATTAATCGAAAGAGTTTTTTATTGCTTTAGACATTTTTTTGCTTTAATTTTAAATTTTGTTTTTTTTTATCTTATCAAAAAAATATATAAAAAAAAGAAGTTACTAATACTTTCCCAAGAGACCACCGCAATTTACCTTGTTTTGCAGAGAAAACTCTAAATCATGGTTAAAATTCTTGGAGACTACATTAGAGACGCAGAGGCACAAAGAAATTTAAAGAAGTCATATTGGTATATGTCTCAATGCCAGATTCAAATTTCTCCTCCTCCTTATGAACCTTATTCAGACTATTGGGATAACTATGAGCCACCTCCTTATTCCTCCCACTTGGATAATTATGCAGCAGACACATGAAAATTTTGAAAGCTTGGAGAGCCAAATTAGAGCCATGAACAACGAATTTGAAAGCCTGAATGGTCAAATCTCAAGTCTCATTGCTTTGTTATCTCAAGAGGCCCAAGAAACTCCTTCACAAACTAAGTCGACCCAAAATAAAGAAGATGAGCAATACAAAGAAAGTATTCCTACGAGATATGAAGTTGAGGAGACTCTTACTGAAGGGAGTCAAATCAAAATAGTAGCTCCTACTGAAGGGAGTCATATTGAAACAAAAGATCCTATTAATGAGAGGGGTTTTGAGGAGAATGAGAAAGATCCATTGGTTCTTGATTTGAAGAAAGAGGAGAAAGCCCAAATTTTTGGGCAAATTATTTTAACCATTGGTGATGCTGTGATTGAGGTTCATCGGGGAAAGGTAACTTTGAGGAGTCGTAAAGAAGATGATGTTATTAAAGCTATAAATTCCAATCAAATTTTCTCTTCTTTAACTTCTCCTTATTTTGATGATGTGGTTGAAACTAACATTTTTAGTGAATTAAAGATGCAGGACCTTTTGGAAAAAAATCTTATTTTGCAGGATCCTAGCATAATGGTGGATGGAGATAAAATAAAAATTTCACCATCCTTTGAAGTTCATCCACCACGTGGAAAAACAAAGAACAATGTGAACCACATGGTTATAAAGTTAAGAAGGTGCAATGCGTTAGACGCAAAATTTGCTCTTGGAGAGCCCACTAGTGCAGAAAAGACAATTAGCATCGGGTGTTTTGGACATTTAGCATCGGTTATCCGACGATGCTAAATCCCCCGATGCTAAATGTTGTACATTTAGCATCGGTTATTTACACGATGCTAAATGTCACTTACTATGTAACATCCCTAATTTTAAAATAACATTTTTAAAGCGAACTTTATATAATTGCTAATCGAAGGAATTAATAATTCGGAATTCGGGAGCGGACGAGTCGAGAAATTTTATGCCGAGTAATTAACCGTAGAATTAGTGGAGGTTTTGACCTAAAAACCCTGAGTTAATGAACTAAGGGCATTATGGTCTTTTCCCAAACCATAACACCCTCAGCCCATACACCCTCCAACTGAACCCATCTCTCATAAACACAATTGAAAATCAGAAATGGAAAGAAGAAGAGAAAAGAGAGGAAAAGGGAGGAGAGAGTTGCGAATAAGAGAGGGAGGGAGAGCTTGATCAAGTCTTGATGCATGTGCTTGCTTCTTCCTTCATCAAGATCAGAATTTCATCCTCTTTCTTCTGGTAGCATTCTTGCAAGCTGGATCATTCTCATCTCCTCTCTACCATTTTCGGCCACTCAAGCTCCACATGGAAGAAATGGAGTCTTTGCTCACTTGATGCCTTGCATGTGCACTTAGAGTTAGAAGAGAGGTACATCTGAACCCACTTTATGAATTGGAAGTGTTTTGAAGGTTGTAATGTTGCTGGTACAGAAGGTGGGAGCTCAAATTCGAAATGGCAAGTGGTTGAAGATGGTGTGATCAAGCGAATTAGAAATTCTGGGCAAAACCCGTTTTACCTACCTTCGGTGATTGTATTGTATCTCCCTGTACACAACTCCTATGATCGTGATTCTTGTCCCTCTGGAAACTAGACACAAAGATATTCATTTTGGGCAAAAGAACCGCATGATTTCATTGAGAAATGAGAGAGATATCATGCTCACAACTTTCGGATTAAGAATCAGCCACTGTTCTGGAGCAGTCCTCTTGTTTTGTTGATATCTCCCAAACCACTGGTTGCATGCAAGTGAATCTTTCTCCATCAGAAAGTAGACAAAATTCCCTTCACCGTAGACCCTCGTTTTGCTAAGTTTGGCTGAGATTTGAGTGAGTTACGCTCGTTACAAATTGGCGGTTTGTTGCTGGAAGTAGCTGGAGCGGATTCGGGAAGATTCGTGGGATCGCCGTTCGTCCGAGTTCGCGAAGCTTCGGCGTTGGGAGCGATTGTCATCGCCAAAAGGTGAGTTCTATACTCACTAGGGAAACTATCATGTGTTCTGGTTGAGTCTCGCGTTTTAAAAGAAATTGGCGACAAGCCGCTTTGCAAAAACCCGTTTTAAATACCGAGCTATGTTGTTGTTTGATTGAGATTGTGGTTGATTATTATAATCGTTATGTGATTGATATGTGGATTGTTTGGCTGGATAATGTTCTCTGTTTGAAGGTTGATGAGTTAGGTATCGATCGGAACGGAGATTGGACACGAAACGGATTCGAAAAAGGGCTCGAAATGGCATTTCAACAAGTCTGTGAGACAGGCACGGACCGTGCGCCATCAAGCACGGGTCGTGCATTGCCTTCTGATTCACAGGATTGCTGTCCTTGCTGATGCAGTATTGGAAAATCCTTTTCAGCATCAAGCCAAGCCTCTTTCCCTTTGTTCTTTGTTTTCTCCTCCATTTTGGGTGAGACCAAAATGCTTTTCAGGCATTACCTTGCAGCTGCTGCTCCACCACCTCTGCTCCATCTCTGCAAGAACATAACAAAAATTGTTGTCTTATTAGTTTACTTCCCCTATTAAAGAACTAACAGAGACAGCAAGCAAAAAAAAAACACAGTATCAAAAAAACAGCAATACACACACAGTCACAGAAACATAGAGGAATTAAGAGAAAAAGGGAGAAAAGAAAAAACAGAAGGAAAAGAGGAAGAAGAATATCACGGCGGTGCTCCACCCCACCACCGGGGCGCCGCCGTGGACCACCGTAATGACTACCACGAAATCCCCCTCACCGCCGTACACCACCAAAAACTACTCTCCTTCCTCGCCCTTCCCTCTCTCCCCTCGCACAACAACTAACACGACCGCAACCACACAACCATCACCACATCCCACTGTCAACCACGGTCAAAGCCATCACCACCCAAACGGAACCACCACCGGAACCACCACCGGAACCCCTTCTCTCCCCCTTTTGCGAACAACCACCGTCGCGTATCCACCACCACCGTACACCGTTACCTCCCTCCACAACCAACGAACAACCAAGAAAAAAGGAGAGGAAAGAAAACAGGATCCACGACCACCTCCTACAACCACCACCTCCGCCGCTCCTCTCTCTCTCTATCAACATCAAAAAACACCCACGTCGCAACCACCACCCAAAACCCAACCGTGCATCACCTAAGGCTCACCGTGAATCCATCTCCACCACCATCGCCCCTCTCCGTCGCGTTCCTCCTCTCTCTCTCCCCCTTCGTTCACCACCCTTCTCTCTCCTCGCCGTGTCCCTCTCCGTCACCACCTCCCTCCCTATCACCGTCGACTACCGTCATCCCCATCATCTCTTTCCATTTCTTCCATCTCACTCCGATCTTCACCCTCTCTCTCTCTCCTTTTTTTGAAAAAATCATTTTCTCTCTCCTGGGGGTGGGAACGGCGCTGTGAAGAGTGTGATGTTGAAAATTAGGTTTAGTTGCTTTTAGATCTTAGTGCTCTGGTTTGGGTTCTCTTTTTTTTTTTTTAAGTTTTTTTATCAAATTTTTGTCTACACCCCCTGCGTTTTAATCATACAACACCCCCTGTGTGAGCCCAATTCGCAGATCGGGCCTCAAAACCCAACAGTGTAAGTCAATTTGTTTACTGCACCCCAGTATTAGTAATACAACCCCTGTTGTTAACTGCACCCCCTTTACTACTGATTTACAACCCACTCCGCTTTTGTGAAATGATTTTCCTTATTCATCTTTTATTGCTCCTCAAAAACCATTTTTGTTAAAAACCTCCTAGTTTTCAAACACCAAATTTTTATTTCACACCATCCATTCTTTTTACAACAACCCCGGCCTAAAAAACTTTTGAAAAGGAAACTCGGCCTATATCTAAACGCACTCCCGTTTTTTTTGACAAAGTAATACCCCTGTTGCTAGTTACACCCCTTGTATTTTTACCACCAACTAATTTGTTTTTATTACACCATATGGTACTCAAGCTAATTTTCTTTCTTTCAAATAATCAAACTCACGCAAAAATGGATTGTTACTGATGGTCACTCTGAGCTTCACTCGTTTGACCGTTAATAACAATTTTAATTAATTTTCAAAACGGGCCATGAGTGATGACCACTCTGAGTTTTACTTGTTTGGTCATTACGAACGTCTATCCCAATTTCAAGAAACTAAAAAACACCAAACTCATAAACTTTTTCTACCCAAGAACTACGTGTGATTTGATTCTCTACCAGGAGATACGTAGGACCAGAGGGCGGCCGACATCTGTCAATTGCACTAATAAAAAACCTTTTTTTTTCTCTTTAAATTCATTTCTCTCATTTTTTTCTCAAAAATTACAAAAAAACAACTAGCCGTTTATCGAATCTTTTTATTTTATTTTTTTTATAAGGGTAAAAGCATTATTTTTGAGTTAATAAATGTTTGCACATTTAGTTAAAAGGTAACCATCCTTAGGAAGGATGTCATAGGGTGCTAATACCTTCCCCACGCATAAACGACTCCCGAGGCTAAATCTGGTCCGCAAGACCCCTTTATCCACTCAATAGGGATTTTCCAACGTTTGCCCTTAAACTAAAACTTTGGTGGCGGCTTCATTCAAGAAACTTCGAAGAATCGCTCCTCCGGATTTTTCGGTCGCTACAGTTAGGTATCGATCGGAACGGAGTTTGGACACGAAACGGATTCGAAAAAGGGCTCGAAATGGCATTTCAACAAGTCTGTGAGACAGGCACGGACCGTGCGCCATCAAGCACGGGTCGTGCGTTGCCTTCTGATTCACAGGATTGCTGAGTGTTGATTTCGCGCACGGACCGTGCGCCATCGAGCACGGGTCGTGCGTATGCTTCTGTTAACATTTTCAAAATGTGTTCAAAACCTTCCTAATTGATTCCAAACCTATCCTAATCCCTTCCCAATGTTATGAAATGATAAAATAACCGTAATTCGTTGGAATTGCTTAAGTTTAATGATAACAACCTCATGTCATGATTGAATGATTATTGACGGCCCAATGCGGGTATACGGAACGTGTTATGGATTTGGTTGTCATGCTATGATTGTGATTGATATATTGTGCTGGACTGATTGGATTATTATCAGGACAAGTTAGAAGAGTAAATCCTAGTAAGCCGTGTGAGATCACCTAATAATAAGATCATGTTAGTACAAGACTAAGTTAAGTACAAGTTCACTGTTAAGCATAAGCTCATGGTTTAGTTAAGTTCATTGTTCACTGATCACGGTTCACGGTTTCCTGCTCATTGGTTATTGTTCATCGTTCACTGTTCACTGCTCATTGTTCATGGTATATATTATATACATCATTGCTGGGGTGACGACCCTGTTCATGGATTAGCGTACTAGTGGGAGAGGAAGTCATGAGCCTTATCCCCTAGGCCCGTTACATTGTTGTCCCTAAGGTAGTAGAAATGGCCGGGGACTGGGTTTGCCGGAATCTTTAAAATAAGACCCGGTGATATGCTAAGAATCATTGTCATGGTGTGTGCCTTGTGTGTCGCTTAGAAGGGCCACGAGTACACGTTGTATGTTCCCCGTAGTTGACTTAAGGGCTACGATTCATGAAATCAAGCATAATTGAACCGAGAGAGTTAGTAAGGGGTCTCGATAGAACTCACTGAGACAAGTTGTCTCAGCCAATCCATTGTTGTTGTTTTTCAGTTAAGCAGGGAAAGTTGAAGACCGTGAGGCACGGCTAAGGAGACGGCATGAGGAGTTGCTGACGCTGTTTATTTTGTCATGTTATGTATCTCTGTATTTTTATTCAGTGTCTTAGATGTACGATTGTACGACTTATGCTTATAAAGTTGTAAATCGCTTCCGTAGACTTTCTATTTTGGTACTGAACACTAGTTGAGAGGTGTAAGGAACGATATTATGTATTTCTCATGTTAAGTAATGTAAGCGCACTTGATGGCTTTTAGCATCGAGTTTTAGTATGTGTTCAGTATTTAAAACAGGAAGTACTCTGATGTATGCCAGTAGTGCATTTCGGTAATTTCTACAAGTTAGAAATTATCGGGGTGTTACATACTAGGACATTTAGCATCGGTTATACTATACAACCGATGCTAAATGTCACTTACTAGTGACTTTTAGCATCGGTTGTATACTATAACTGATGCTAAATGTCACTTACTAGTACATTTAGCATCGGTTGTATAGTATAACCGACGCTAAATGTCACTGACTAGTACATTTAGCATCGGCTGTATAGTATAACCGATGCTAAATGTACTAGTTAGTGACATTTAGCATCGGTTATACTATACAGCCGATGCTAAATGTCACTAACTAGTACATTTAGCATCGGATGTATAGTATAACCGATGCTAAATGTACTAGTTAGTGACATTTAGCATCGGTTATACTATACAACCGATGCTTAATGTACTACTAAGTGACATTTAGCATCGGCTGTATAGTATAACCGATGCTAAATGTACTAGTAAGTGACATTTAGCATCGGCTGTATAGTACAACCAATGCTAAATGTCACTAACTAGTACATTTAGCATCAGTTATAGTATACAGTCGATGCTAAATGTACTAGTAAGTGACATTTAGCATCGGTTGTATAGTATAACCGATGCTAAATGTACTAGTTAGTGACATTTAGCATCGGTTATACTATACAATCGATGCTTAATGTACTAGTAAGTGACATTTAGCATCGGCTGTATAGTATAACCGATGCTAAATGTCACTAACTAGTACATTTAGCATCGGTTATACTATACAGCCGATGCTAAATGTACTAGTAAGTGACATTTAGCATCGGTTGTATAGTATAACCGATGCTAAATGTAACACCCCTTTTCTACCCGTTAATTTAATTGGAAAAATATCAGAGTTTTCAAAAATTTGTTTCCCACGAGGATTGTTACACATACTTCAATAAAATAATGCTTCTCAATAAAACAGCTCAAACACAATAATCCTGCATCACGTAGCACGTCACTAAGAGGAGAGCCTCAAAAACACAGTTATCATCGCAAATAAACTTAACGTCAATAAAAACCAACTACGCAGCGGAATAACAAAATAAAACAGAATCGTCAACAAAAACATAACAGCTGAAATCATTCATAAACATCAAGTTCATCCCCCCCTGAGTGCTACGTATCAGAGCGTGACGACTCGACTCGAAGTAGTGAAGGTACCTAGTCCTTCACTCGTGATCACCTGCACGTTACCGCATAGGGGTAACATTCAAACAGAAGGGTGAGTCCATTTCAATCCATATAATAAATCACATGATAAGCAATAAGTCAAGTCACAGCTCTAAAATAATCACATCACAATCATCAATTACATCACCACAATAACTCATCACTATGTCATGTAGGCATATGAAATGCAACCCACTCGCGGGCATATGCATGAGGTACCTTTTCACCAACGTCGCTTAGCCTTTATGGCCTCATCATCACTTAGCCTTTTGGGCCTCAAAACGTTACTGGGTTTATGCATATGGGAGGCATGAGACACTATGACATGCACCACGCACAAACACACAATCACGGTCAACTATGTGACCCGTCACTTACCAATTTGCCAAATAAGAGGTACAGCACCTGTCAATTCACAATTTACACACAACAACGTCACTTAGCCTTTTGGGCCTTATCATCACTTAGCCTTTTGGGCCTCAACGTCACTTATTTTCATCGTCACTTATTCATAAACATCATCAACTCAAACAATAGCCACGGGGGGCAAAAACGTCATTTACTAGCCACTAAGGGCATCATCGTCATTTACACATCAATATCAACAACATTGGCCACTAAGGGCAAAAAGGTCATTTAACTAGACACTCGGGGCATTATCGTCAAAATCATCACTTTTGACACTAAAACGCTAAAACCACTGGTTATACACGAAAGGGGATTTTTAAAGATACCAAAACGATTTTTCAATGTCACAGCAACGACCACCGGGAACAGCCACTTGGGGCGCCCCAGCAACCTTCAGAAATAATAAGTTTTTATTTTTAAAATTGGGACACACAGATAGGCACTGAAAAAGCTTCCTAACACTTTTTGAAACGTTTAAAACGGATGCCCGAGTCAAAAGATACGTCAAAAACAGGATAGGGGGAAAATGAGACAAATTCGACAGCTTCTGTCTCAACAAATTCGACAGCTTCTGTCTCAAAAAATTCGACAGCTTCTGTCTCAGCAATTCGACAGCTTCTGTCTCAACAAATTCGACAGCTTCTGTCTCAGTAGCTTCGACAGCTTCTGTCTCAGCAATTCGACAGCTTCTGTCTCAACAAATTCGACAGCTTCTGTCTCAGCACTTCGACGGCTTCTGTCTCAGCACTTCGACAGCTTCTGTCTCAGCACTTCGACAGGCAGCAACACAAAAACTGGCGCAGGCAGCAACATTGGCGCACATACGCAACACCCACCGAGACAACTCCAAAATGACACGTGCAAAAATAAAACCACTCGAGCCAAAATGCTTAAAATTGAAAGTGGTCACATGAATACAAAATATGGCACGGTAAAATGTGCCCAGAAATTGAAATTGCACCCAAAATCCCATTTACGCACACATAAGCAACACACTTGCAGCAACAGAATTTCACCAACAGTTTCAGCAACACAACATCAAACATATGGCGCCCTAGGCGCCCATGCCACAACCAAAAATGGATTTTCAGCCACAATTCATGATGATCACGCATGCATCACTAATCAAACATGAATTTACGCACAATCAAGGGCGTGAAGTAGATGTAGGGTTCTCTAACTTACAACCTATCATGAACATCTATTATATAGAAAGATAGAACTCCCCTAACCTTGGATTCGAAGAGTAGAAGCCCTAGAGACAGTCACCACCAGAACCTCAGCAACAAAAATCACGTCCCTTGGCTCCTTGGACTTCGCGACCTTCCTCTCTTCTCCTCCTCCCTGCGGCACTCTTCCTTTCTCTTTTCTCTATTTCTCAATTTCGCAAATGCCTAACAAAACCCTGGCTCCACATGACCTAGCTAATTCGCATACTACATGGATCATGGGCTTGGGCTTTTCACTTAAGCCCAAGTTCATTCAAGTGGCGCCTCCTTTTCCTAATACCACCAACATAAAATCAATATAATTTTAATTAATTAAATTATACCCAATAAATTAAATAAATTCCTAAATACTTAATTAAATAAATTAATTAAATATTTAGGGTGTTACAACTCTCCCCCACTTAAAATATTTCGTCCTCAAAATTTACCTGATCAAACAACTCTGGGTAGGACTCCCGCATCTTGCTTTCCAGCTCCCATGTCATACTCTCGCCGGCAGCTCCTAGCCAAACCACTTTCACTAATGTAATCTCTTTGCCTCTAAGCGTTTTCACTTCCCGATCCTCAATCCGTACGGGCATGGTCTCCACAGTGAGATTATCCCGCACTTCCACATCATCCATATGGATCACATGAGATGGATCCGAAACATACTTCCGAAGTTGCGACACATGAAACACGTCGTGCAAATTCGAAAGATTCGGCGGTAAAGCCACTCTATAAGCCACATTTCCGATTCTCTCAGAAATCTGATAAGGACCAACAGAGCGAGGAGTGAGCTTCTTCGATTTCAACGCTCGGCCAACACCGGTAATAGGAGAAACCCTCAAGAACACATGCTCACCCTCCTGAAACTCTAAATCTTTCCTCCGCTTGTCATGATAACTCTTCTGACGACTCTGCGAAGCCTTCATCTTTTCACGGATCATCTTGATTTTCTCTGTAGTCTCCCGGACAATCTCCGGTCCCAACACTACACTCTCTCCCGACTCATACCAACACAATGGCGTCCTACACTTTCGACCGTACAATGCTTCAAACGGTGCCATCCCGATACTGGAATGGTAACTGTTGTTATAGGTAAACTCAATCAATGAAAGGTAGGAATCCCATGAACCCCGTTGTTCCAATACACAAGCCCTCAACAAATCTTCTAACGACTGAATTGTCCTCTCCGACTGACCATCTGTGTGAGGATGATACGCCGAACTCATTTTTTACTTTGAACCCAATTCCTTCTGCAAACCCGTCCAAAACTCAGAAGTGAACCTCGGATCCCTATCTGACACAACACTCTTCGGAACACCGTGCAACTTCACGATTTCTTTGACATAAACCTCTGCACACCTCTCCACCGGATAAGTGATATTAATAGGAACAAAGTGAGCAGACTTCGTCAACCTATCAACGATCACCCAAACAGCGTCATGACCCCTAACTGTATTCGGCAATCCAGTCACAAAGTCCATCGCAATGCTATCCCACTTCCACTCTGGAACTTCCAACGGTTGCATCAACCCCGCAGGCCTCTGATGCTCTACTTTCGATTTCTGACAGGTCAAACAGGCATACACAAACTGTGTCACATCCCTCTTCATACCATACCACCAAAACATCTTTTTCAGATCTTGATACATTTTCGTCGCTCCAGGATGGATACTCAACTTGCTACGGTGACCCTCCTCTAAAATTGCCTTTCTCATCTCCGCATCATCCGGAACACAGATCCTACCCCGGAACCTCAACACACCACGGGAATCTAATTTGAAATCTTCATCTTCAGATTGACCAACCCCATTAATTAAATCTACTAACTTGACATCTGACTTCTGAGCCTCTCTGATGCTGCCCAGGAAGTCATTATCGATCTTTAACATTCCCAGCTTGACACTGCGAGGTATCATTTTATAAACCAAACTCAAATCTCTGAATTCCTCAATCAACTCTAATTCTTTCACCATCATTGCCGACATATGCAAAGACTTTCTGCTTAAAGCATCAGCCACGACATTAGCTTTGCCGGGATGATAATTCAAACCAAAGTCATAATCCTTCAAGAGCTCCAACCACCGACGCTGTCTCATATTCAACTCTTTCTGATCGAACAGACACTTTTGACTCTTATGATCACTGAACACTTCAAACCTCGAACCATAAAGGTAGTGCCTCCAAATCTTATGCACAAATACCACAGCAGCCAATTCCAAATCATGCGTAGGGTATTTTTTCTCATGAACCCGCAACTGCCTCGACGCATACGCAACGACTTTCCCATCTTGCATCAGCACACCACCAAGACCCATTTTCGAAGCGTCACAATATACAACAAATGGTTCCTCCGGATTAGGCAACGTCAAGACAGGCGACGTTGTCAATCTCTTTTTCAGTTCCATAAAACTTTCCTCACACCGAGCATCCCAAACGAAAACCTTACCCTTACAAGTCAACTGAGTCAACGGAAGGGCTAACTTGGAAAAACCCTCGATGAACCTCCTGTAGTACCCAGCCAAACCCAAAAAGCTTCTAATCTCTGTTGCGGAATTCGGAGCCTCCCACTCCAACACTGCTTCCACTTTTGCCGGATCAACCGCAATACCATTACCAGAAATCACGTGCCCAAGGAAACTCACCTCTTTCAGCCAGAACTCACACTTTGATAACTTAGCATACAACTTTTTCTCTTTCAGAACTCCCAATACTGACTTCAGGTGCTCAGCGTGCTCTTCCTCCGACTTAGAATAAACTAGAATGTCATCTATGAAGATCACCACAAACCGATCTAGGTAATTATGGAAAATACGAATCATATATTCCATAAATACACCAGGAGCATTGGTCACACCGAACGGCATCACTGAATATTCATAATGCCCATACCTTGTCCTGAATGATGTCTTCTGAACATCCTCATCCTTCACTTTAATCTGATGATATCCGGTCCTCAAATCAATTTTGCTGAAAACACGGGCACCCACTAACTGATCCATCAAATCGTCGATCTTCGGAAGCGGATACTTGTTCTTGATAGTCACCTTATTCAACTGACGATAGTCCACACATAACCTCATGCTCCCATCTTTCTTCTTCACTAACAATACCGGAGCTCCCCACGGTGATACACTCGGTCTCACAAACTTTTTCTCAAGCAATTCTTCAAGTTGCGTCTTCAACTCAGACAATTCAGACGCCGACATCCTGTACGGTGCCATTGACACAGGCCTCATACCAGGTACAAGATCAATCGAAAACTCAACTTCCCTCTCCGACGGCACACCGGGAATTTCGTCAGGAAAAACCTCAGGAAACTCCCGTACCACTTGCAGTTCTTCAATAACAGCCTGACTCTCAGCAGACAAGGATGCCATCAACGAAAATAGCTAAACTCCTTCTTTCCTCAATTTCTTCAACTGTTCAGCAGATACCAAAACAGAGTCTTCTTCCCCCGAAACTAACCGACTTGCTACGACAGTTGATATGAACGTGGTTATTCTCTAACCAGTCCATGCCCAATATTACATCCAGACCTCTCAACGGCAAGCAAACAAAATTCACAACAAAGTCCCTGCCGAAGATCGACGTGGGACACTGAGAACACACCTGGGAAGTAATCACCGAGCCCTTCGTAGGAGTATCGACAACCATATCCCCACACATGGCAGATAAAAAAAGACCCAATCTTTTACAACAATCAACAGATATAAAGCAATGGGTAGCACCAGTATCAATAAGAGATTTCAGAGAAGTACCATTAATAAAATACGTACCTCTAATCAGACCATCCTTCTCATCAGGCTCCTCTCCTGCCAATGCGAACACCTTCCCACTAGACCTTTCCTTCTTCGGTTTTGTACATTTTGTACTGATATGCCCAGACTCACCACAGTTGAAGCACACCACATCCTTGACCTTACACTCGGCCGCCATATGACCCTTTTTACCACAACGATAGCAAACTCTCTCATCAGACCTGCATGTAGTACTCTTGTGGCCAGGTTTGCCACACTTATAACAGACAATGCTAGCAGGAGCATCTCCCCCACTAGAATTCTTACCTCCAGCAGCCTTCTGATAACTCTTACCCGCAGGAACCTCATACGGCTTGCTTCGACTCTGAAACTTACCCTTTTTCTCAGACGTAGCTTTGTAATGAGCAGTACTGTCCTCCTCAAAGATTCTACAACTGTCAACCAGATCAGCGAACACACGAATCTTCTGATAACCAATGGCCTTTTTGATATCAGACCTCAACCCATTCTCAAACTTGATGCATTTTGAGAACTCAACTATAGCCTCACTGTAGTGTGGATAGAATTTTTCCAGTTCCACAAACTTCGCCGCATACGCAGTCACAGACATACCACCCTGCTTCAGTTCCAGGAACTCTATCTCTTTCTTCCCTCGGACGTCTTCAGGAAAATATTTTCTCAGAAATTCCCTGCTGAATACCTCCCAAGTAATCTCTTCCTGCACAGCCTCTAACCTCTGCCTAGTAGCCAACCACCAGTCGTCAGCCTCCTCGGCTAACATGTGGGTACCAAAACAGACCTTCTGCTCAACAGTGCAGTCCATCACCCTGAATATCCTCTCGATCTCCTTCAACCAAGCCATAGCACCATCTGGATCATATTTGCCCTTAAAGGTGGGCGGATTCTCTCTCTGGAAAGTAGTCAGACTTCGAAAACGAGCGTTCTCTCCAGCATTATGCTGATTCTGCACAGCCTGAGCCATAGCTTGCAATGCAGCAGCAAGAGCAGCGTCGTTTCTCCCAGCCATTTCAAATTATCACTGCAGCACAAACCAAGAATTTAGTACTAATCTATTGTCATAAGACACTATGACAGGACGACATTGGCCGGACAGACCGAACTGCTCTGATACCACTAATGTAACACCCCTTTTCTACCCGTTAATTTAATTGGAAAAATATCAGCGTTTTCAAAAATTTGTTTCGCACGAGGAATGTTACACATACTTCAATAAAATAATGCTTCTCAATAAAACAGCTCAAACACAATAATCCTGCATCACGTAGCACGTCACTAAGAGGAGAGCCTCAAAAACACAGTTATCATCGCAAATAAACTTAACGTCAATAAAAACCAACTACGCAGCGGAATAACAAAATAAAACAGAATCGTCAACAAAAACATAACAGCTGAAATCATTCATAAACATCAAGTTCATCCCCCCTGAGTGCTACGTATCAGAGCGTGACGACTCGACTCGAAGTAGTGAAGGTACCTAGTCCTTCACTCGTGATCACCTGCACGTTACCGCATAGGGGTAACATTCAAATAGAATGGTGAGTCCATTTCAATCCATATAATAAATCACATGATAAGCAATAAGTCAAGTCACAGCTCTAAAATAATCACATCACAATCATCAATTACATCACCACAATAACTCATCACTATGTCATGTAGGCATATGAAATGCAACCCACTCGCGGGCATATGCATGAGGTACCTTTTCACAAACGTCGCTTAGCCTTTATGGCCTCATCGTCACTTAGCCTTTTGGGCCTCAAAACGTCACTGGGTTTATGCATATGGGAGGCATGAGACACTATGACATGCACCACGCACAAACACACAATCACGGTCAGCTATGTGACCCGTCACTTACCAATTTGCCAAATAAGAGGCACAGCGCCTGTCAATTCACAATTTACACACAACAACGTCACTTAGCCTTTTGGGCCTTATCATCACTTAGCCTTTTGGGCCTCAACGTCACTTCTTTTCATCGTCACTTATTCATAAACATCATCAACTCAAACAATAGCCACGGGGGGCAAAAACATCATTTACTAGCCACTAAGGGCATCATCGTCATTTACACATCAATATCAACAACATTGGCCACTAAGGGCAAAAAGGTCATTTAACTAGCCACTCGGGGCATCATCGTCAAAATCATCACTATTGACACTAAAACGCTAAAACCACTGGTTATACACAAAAGGGGATTTTTAAAGATACCAAATCGATTTTTCAATGTCACAACAACGACCACCGGGAAGAGCCACTTGGGGCGCCCCAGCAACCTTCAGAAATAATAAGTTTTTATTTTTAAAAATGGGACACACAGATAGGCAACTGAAAAAGCTTCCCAACACTTTTTGAAACGTTTAAAACGGATTCCCGAGTCAAAAGATACGTCAAAAACAGGATAGGGGAAAAATGAGACAAATTCGACAGCTTCTGTCTCAACAAATTCGACAGCTTCTGTCTCAACAAATTCGACAGCTTCTGTCTCAGTAGCTTCGACAGCTTCTGTCTCAGCAATTCGACAGCTTCTGTCTCAACAAATTCGACAGCGTCTGTCTCAGTAGCTTCGACAGCTTCTGTCTCAGCAATTCGACAGCTTTTGTCTCAACAAATTCGACAGCTTCTGTCTCAGTAGCTTCGACAGCTTCTGTCTCCGCAATTCGACAGCTTCTTTCTCAACAAATTCGACAGCTTCTGTCTCAGCACTTCGACAGCTTCTGTCTCAGCACTTCGACAGCTTCTGTCTCAGCACTTCGACATGCAGCAACACAAAAACTGGCGCAGGCAGCAACATTGGCGCACATAAGCAACACCCACCGAGACAACTCCAAAATGACACGTGCAAAAATAAAACCACTCGAGCCAAAATGCTTAATGTAACACCCCTTTTCTACCCGGTAATTTGTTTAATAAAAATATCAGAGTTTTCAAAATTTATTTACACCACAAGGGATGTCACACTTACTTCGCTAAAACGTCACACTTCAAATAACTCGCTTTTCAAAAACAGTCTTATAATAACTTCAAAGCGTCATTATCAGTTAAAATACAACTTCACATCGAAAATTCAACAGTTTAATCATAAAAGGCATTACAACTATGCCAGGCTTGCAATACTAAAATCCAATAACCACAATAGTCATAAATGACTTAAACAACATTCATTCCCCTCCCTAGTGTTACATATCAGAGCAGACGACCCGACTCAGCTAGTGAAGGTACCTAAGCCTTCACTCAAGGATCACCTGCACGTTACCGCATAGGGGTAACATTCAAACAGAAGGGGTGAGTTCATCTAACAATATAATAAAGCGTATGATAAGCACTATGCTAGAGCCAAGACACTATATCAACCACATCACGAACATCAAGTCAATCATCAAGGATAAGCAGTCGATTACATCATCAAGGGTAAAACAGTCAATTACATCATCAAGGGTAAAACAGTCAATTACATCATCAAGGGTAAAACAGTCAATTACATCATCAAGTTACTCGGCACAACGAGTCGTCACAATGTCATGCAGGAGTATGAAATGCAACCCACTCGCGGGCATATGCATGAGGTACCTTTTCACAAACGTCGCTTAGCCCTTAAGGCCTCATCGTCACTTAGCCACTCAGGCCCCAAAACGTCACTGGGTTTATGCATATGGGCATGAGACACTATGACATGCACCACTCACAACACACAAACACACAATTACTCAAATCATAGTCAACTATGTGACCCGTCACTTACCGGTTTTTGCTCGCAAGAGCACAGCACCTGTCAAATTCACAATCAGCACACAACGTCACTGGCCATTTAGACCTTAACATCACTTAGCCCTTCGGGCCTCAAACGTCACTGGGTTTTCATCGTCACTTACACATAAATATCAATCAACTCAAATCATAGCCACTGAGGGCAAAAACGTCATTTGACTAGCCACCAAGGGCATCCTCGTCATTTACACATCATTACCATCAACTTTGGCCACTAGGGGCAAAACAGTCATTTGACTAGCCACCAAGGGCATCCTCGTCATTTACACATCATTACCATCAACTTTGGCCACTAGGGGCAAAACAGTCTTTTTAGACCACAACAGCACATAGGGACCAAAACAGCACGCTAAACAGAGGAAAAATGTTGCACAGGGCTCCGGAGCCCTGTGCCCAGGCAACACACCTAGACACACCTAGACGCACCTAGACACACCTAGACGCACCTAGACGCACCTAGACATCACCGGGACAACTCACAAACGACACGGGATAAAATGAAATCGCTCTAGCCAAAACGTTCACAATAAAAAGTTGCTCGGTCAATACAAAATTTGGCTAGGGAAAAAGTGCTCAGAAAAATCGAGTTTTCCACAAAAGACCATTTTTTAACAGTCTTGACAGCAACACTGCACAGTGGCAGCAACACTGTCACTGTGCAACACACACATAAACCAAAACTTGCGCACATCTCCCAAATGGTGAGTGCTACAGAAAATCCGCTCGAGCCAAAACGTTCACAATAAAAAGTTGCTCGGTCAATACAAATTTGGCTAGGGAAAAAGTGGTTAGAAAATCGAGTTTTTGACGAAAAACACATTTGTCACTGTTCTGCCAGCAACACTGCAGCAGAACAGCAACACAGCAAGCAACACACAGCAACTGTGCAGATTTTTCCTGCAGCAGTGCGCCTACTTCGGCGAATTAATTAAAATAGTAAACGATAACGGATTTCAACAAAAGACCACTCATTGGAAAGCTCTTTGAGTGTAGTTTCAGCCTGTGATTTTCATTTTTCAAAGTAAGTATCCAACTGGTACAGTTTTTCAAATTACTACAGAGAGGTACCAATTCGGACAGAATTTTGTGACCCGACTTTGGAGACTTATAACTCGAGCTACACAACTCCGATTTAAACAAAACCAGTGCCAAAACGACCGGCGTTAAGTCTACTTTCTAACGCAATCAGCCACCAATTTTTTGAGTCGACCAAACAGTGCCAGTTTACGAAAACACGAAACAGTGTTCAGAAAATACACAACACGACACATCAATTTTTGACCCCGAAACTTGTCACGCTCCCAATTCGGGTTTAAGGCCACGTCATGCCACGCGAATACCAACATAAACTCCAAAATATAAGGCGTCCCGATTCGGGTTTAAGGCCACGTCATGCCACGCCAATGACCGCAACAATTATGACATTGAGACATAGACACCTTATGTTCAAATCACCAATTCAACACCAATTCATGAATAATCATTGTCACCAATCACCAATTAAATTCATGTCTAAATCACACATATCAACAAACATCAATTATTCATCATAATTCACATACTTTCTCATTCAGTCAACATATCAAACATTCTAGAGGCAAACATAGTCACATAATCAAGTTTTTTGACACCAAGACACCATAAATCACCCAATTCAAAATATTATCACAACAATCATGAAATTAATTACACAATCAATTTAACAATTAACTTAGAACCTTACCCAAACATAAAAACCCATCATAATTCCCAATTATAGAGAAGATGAGACCCACCCTTACCTTAGATTATGACGAACACGATAACTCCATACGTAAGCTCCAAAGAACCCGCAACACGACCCTTCTCCTTTTTCTCCTTGAGATTGGCGCACTTCACCTCTCCTCCTCTCCTCATGGGCGCCGCGCCCTCCTTCCCTTCCCACTCTCTCTATTCGCATTTTTCCTTTCTTTTTCTCAAAAATGAACCAAAACCTTAAAATCTCAGCTTTTATATGCGCTTAGGTTGTCGGGCTTGGATTGCGGGCTTCCCCGCAGCTTAAGCCCAATTTAATTACAACACCTTATCCGATTACGATACTGCTCCTTATTTTATTTAAAACACCTTATACTCATTTTAATAAGTAATAAATAATAATTATATTATTATTTCTACCACCCAATTTCTTTTAACTAATTAAATAATTTAATCTATTATTTTTGGGGTGTTACAACTCTCCCCCACTTAAAGGAATTTCGTCCTCGAAATCCACCTGTCAACGCCAACACGCTCCCACTAAGGCCACCTAGACAACTAGTGCTATCATTCATGCTGATTACTATTGCTCTGATTACCGGCGGTAAGTGCTTGGGCGGCCGTCCCTCCTACTCGTTCAGCCAGGTAACTTCAAGCAGTAATAATTCGACCCACTCTCTACTCCGCTGCGCTACTCTGATAAACTAGCTCGCATTTCACCTCACTCATCTACCCTTAAGGATAACAAAATACATCAATCATCACAGCATCAAGACGAAATTCACAGGGTGCATAACAGTCGTACAACAAGTCTCATAATTTTAGTAACACGACAACAACACCCACAAACAACTCTGCCACTCAGGCGACATCAACAATTACAACTGCCACTCAGGCGACATCAACAACTACAATTGCCACTCAGGCGACATCAGCAACCACAATCGCCACTCAGGCGACACCAACAACTAAAAACCAACGACAGAGTAACATCATCAACAACAACAATATTAACAACTCAGTCACACAATCGGGCACTAAGGCACCGGCAACAGTTAACAATCGAATTAGGCACAACTCATAAAAATAGGGGCAGCGCATAGGTTAGGAATAGTAACAGTACTTTTCGGTACGGTGAAAGTAATTTTTAAAGACAGCAACGATGATTTTTCAGGAAACAACAACAATCATCTCAGGAGGACAGCAGCAGTAGCTTTCAGAAAACAGCAATAATAGTTTTTCGAGAAACAACAACAACAATAACATCAACAACATCACGAGGAAGTTTACTAAATGCGTAACTATAGGAACAACAAGGCACACGGCACGGAAACAATGGCATAATGTCACATGGCAACAACAACAATAGTTTTTCAGGAAGTGACAACAATAATTTTCACAAAAACAGTAACAATAGCTTTTCAGAACAAAAAAAAAAAAAAAAAAAAAAAAAAAAAAAAAAAAAAACTGCAACAATAATTTTCAATGCTACTATCAGTATCCAACCATAACATTGTCTATGAGTCGTTCAAAAGCAATTTTCAAAATCTCTTCATCCTTTAGACTCCAAACCCCAAATAGGACAACTCATAAAACTAGAGACAGTCAACAACCCAAAACAGGCACAACTCGTAAAATAGCAGCAATACCTTGAAGTAGTCCACAAAATAATTTTACAACGCATTCAGTTTTCAAACATCAAACGTATTCACAGGATTTTTTTTTTTTTTGTAAAAGCTCAGCGTCGACCTCTTAAAATAGTTCGGACATATCAACATAAGAAGGTACATGCGACTTAACAATCCACAGCAACAGCAATTAATTCGACATTTTATGTAAAACACACAGAGCTCAATATCAACTAAAACACATGTGAACATTTAAACAACATGACAATTCATTTAGAAGCACGCAGCAATAAGGTCAACAACAAGGATCACAATAGCAAAACACAGTTCTCACACTGAATACACAATAGGGCACACAGCACTAGTAGGGAAATCTCCCCCACTAGTTCACTTACCAATAGAAACTTTCCGGTGTACCTGCAACACAAACAACGGTCAGCACTGAAAAGACAACAGTTGGTCACTATCTGACACAACGACTCGACGACTCGGCCGGACAGACCAACCATTGCTGTGATACCACTAATGTAACACCCCTTTTCTACCCGGTAATTTGTTTAATAAAAATATCAGAGTTTTCAAAATTTATTTACACCACAAGGGATGTCACACTTACTTCGCTAAAACGTCACACTTCAAATAACTCGCTTTTCAAAAACAGTCTTATAATAACTTCAAAGCGTCATTATCAGTTAAAATACAACTTCACATCGAAAATTCAACAGTTTAATCATAAAAGGCATTACAACTATGCCAGGCTTGCAATACTAAAATCCAATAACCACAATAGTCATAAATGACTTAAACAACATTCATTCCCCTCCCTAGTGTTACATATCAGAGAAGACGACCCGACTCAGCTAGTGAAGGTACCTAAGCCTTCACTCAAGGATCACCTGCACGTTACCGCATAGGGGTAACATTCAAACAGAAGGGGTGAGTTCATCTAACAATATAATAAAGCGTATGATAAGCACTATACTAGAGCCAAGACACTATATCAACCACATCACGAACATCAAGTCAATCATCAAGGATAAGCAGTCGATTACATCATCAAGGGTAAAACAGTCAATTACATCATCAAGGGTAAAACAGTCAATTACATCATCAAGGGTAAAACAGTCAATTACATCATCAAGTTACTCGGCACAACGAGTCGTCACAATGTCATGCAGGAGTATGAAATGCAACCCACTCGCGGGCATATGCATGAGGTACCTTTTCACAAACGTCGCTTAGCCCTTAAGGCCTCATCGTCACTTAGCCACTCAGGCCCCAAAACGTCACTGGGTTTATGCATATGGGCATGAGACACTATGACATGCACCACTCACAACACACAAACACACAATTACTCAAATCATAGTCAACTATGTGACCCGTCACTTACCGGTTTTTGCTCGCAAGAGCACAGCACCTGTCAAATTCACAATCAGCACACAACGTCACTGGCCATTTAGACCTTAACATCACTTAGCCCTTCGGGCCTCAAACGTCACTGGGTTTTCATCGTCACTTACACATAAATATCAATCAACTCAAATCATAGCCACTGAGGGCAAAAACGTCATTTGACTAGCCACCAAGGGCATCCTCGTCATTTACACATCATTACCATCAACTTTGGCCACTAGGGGCAAAACAGTCATTTGACTAGCCACCAAGGGCATCCTCGTCATTTACACATCATTACCATCAACTTTGGCCACTAGGGGCAAAACAGTCATTTTAGACCACAACAGCACATAGGGACCAAAACAGCACGCTAAACAGAGGAAAAATGTTGCACAGGGCTCCGGAGCCCTGTGCCCAGGCAACACACCTAGACACACCTAGACGCACCTAGACGCACCTAGACACACCTAGACGCACCTAGACGCACCTAGACATCACCGGGACAACTCACAAACGACACGGGATAAAATGAAATCGCTCTAGCCAAAACGTTCACAATAAAAAGTTGCTCGGTCAATACAAAATTTGGCTAGGGAAAAAGTGCTCAGAAAAATCGAGTTTTCCACAAAAGACCATTTTTTAACAGTCTTGACAGCAACACTGCACAGTGGCAGCAACACTGTCACTGTGCAACACACACATAAACCAAAACTTGCGCACATCTCCCAAATGGTGAGTGCTACAGAAAATCCGCTCGAGCCAAAACGTTCACAATAAAAAGTTGCTCGGTCAATACAAAATTTGGCTAGGGAAAAAGTGGTTAGAAAATCGAGTTTTTGACGAAAAACATATTTGTCACTGTTCTGCCAGCAACACTGCAGCAGAACAGCAACACAGCAAGCAACACACAGCAACTGTGCAGATTTTTCCTGCAGCAGTGCGCCTACTTCGGCGAATTAATTAAAATAGTAAACGATAACGGATTTCAACAAAAGACCACTCATTGGAAAGCTCTTTGAGTGTAGTTTCAGCCTGTGATTTTCATTTTTCAAAATAAGTATCCAACTGGTACAGTTTTTCAAATTACTACAGAGAGGTACCAATTCGGACAGAATTTTGTGACCCGACTTTGGAGACTTATAACTTGAGCTACACAACTCCGATTTAAACGAAACCAGTGCCAAAACGACCGGCGTTAAGTCTACTTTCTAACGCAATCAGCCACCAATTTTTTGAGTCGACCAAACAGTGGCAGTTTACGAAAACACGAAACAGTGTTCAGAAAATACACAACACGACACATCAATTTTTGAACCCGAAACTTGTCACGCTCCCAATTCGGGTTTAAGGCCACGTCATGCCACGCGAATACCAACATAAACTCCAAAATATAAGGCGTCCCGATTCGGGTTTAAGGCCACGTCATGCCACGCCAATGACCGCAACAATTATGACATTGAGACATAGACACCTTATGTTCAAATCACCAATTCAACACCAATTCATGAATAATCATTGTCACCAATCACCAATTAAATTCATGTCTCAATCACACATATCAACAAACATCAATTATTCATCATAATTCACATACTTTCTCATTGAGTCAACATATCAAACATTCTAGAGGCAAACATAGTCACATAATCAAGTTTTTTGACACCAAGACACCATAAATCACCCAATTCAAAATATTATCACAACAATCATGAAATTAATTACACAATCAATTTAACAATTAACTTAGAACCTTACCCAAACATAAAAACCCATCATAATTCCCAATTATAGAGAAGATGAGACCCACCCTTACCTTAGATTATGACGAACACGATAACTCCATACGTAAGCTCCAAAGAACCCGCAACACGACCCTTCTCCTTTTTCTCCTTGAGATTGGCGCACTTCACCTCTCCTCCTCTCCTCATGGGCGCCGCGCCCTCCTTCCCTTCCCACTCTCTCTATTCGCATTTTTCCTTTCTTTTTCTCAAAAATGAACCAAAACCTTAAAATCTCAGCTTTTATATGCGCTTAGGTTGTCGGGCTTGGATTGCGGGCTTCCCCGCAGCTTAAGCCCAATTTAATTACAACACCTTATCCGATTACGATACTGCTCCTTATTTTATTTAAAACACCTTATACTCATTTTAATAAGTAATAAATAATAATTATATTATTATTTCTACCACCCAATTTCTTTTAACTAATTAAATAATTTAATCTATTATTTTTGGGGTGTTACAACTCTCCCCCACTTAAAGGAATTTCGTCCTCGAAATCCACCTGTCAACGCCAACACGCTCCCACTAAGGCCACCTAGACAACTAGTGCTATCATTCATGCTGATTACTATTGCTCTGATTACCGGCGGTAAGTGCTTGGGCGGCTGTCCCTCCTACTCGTTCAGCCAGGTAACTTCAAGCAGTAATAATTCGACCCACTCTCTACTCCGCTGCGCTACTCTGATAAACTAGCTCGCATTTCACCTCACTCATCTACCCTTAAGGATAACAAAATACATCAATCATCACAGCATCAAGACGAAATTCACAGGGTGCATAACAGTCGTACAACAAGTCTCATAATTTTAGTAACACGACAACAACATCCACAAACAACTCTGCCACTCAGGCGACATCAACAATTACAACTGCCACTCAGGCGACATCAACAACTACAATTGCCACTCAGGCGACATCAGCAACCACAATCGCCACTCAGGCGACACCAACAACTAAAAACCAACGACAGAGTAACATCATCAACAACAACAATATTAACAACTCAGTCACACAATCGGGCACTAAGGCACCGGCAACAGTTAACAATCGAATTAGGCACAACTCATAAAAATAGGGGCAGCGCATAGGTTAGGAATAGTAACAGTACTTTTCGGTACGGTGAAAGTAATTTTTAAAGACAGCAACGATGATTTTTCAGGAAACAACAACAATCATCTCAGGAGGACAGCAGCAGTAGCTTTCAGAAAACAGCAATAATAGTTTTTCGAGAAACAACAACAACAATAACATCAACAACATCACGAGGAAGTTTACTAAATGCGTAACTATAGCAACAACAAGGCACACGGCACGGAAACAATGACCAAACTTTAATTTAGTCTTCCAGTCATTCAACCTTTTTGTTATTTATGCTTTTCTTGAATTTAAATTCTTGCATGTCCAAACAAGGGTTAATTTAGGTAAAAGAATATTAATCGCGAATGACAAAACGGATTAATAGTTTTAGTAAAGGGGTTGGTAATTAAATAAAATAAAGGATTTCAGGTAAAATTAGATATAGGGGAATCGAAGCTTGCAAGTGAAACCGTGACCCTAGATCTCTCTCCAATTGATTAAAACTTGCATTTTAATTCTTGTTTTTTAGTTCTTTATTTGTTTACGTTACAACTCTTAAATATTCGTTCGTCTAAACAATAATAAATCTGGACTAGTTTGGTACTTGTTAGTTAATCCCTGTGGAGACGATAATCATTTATACTACTTCTGTGATCGAGTACACTTGCTCTAAGTGTGTTTTTAATGCAACAAGTTTTTGGCGCCGTTGCCGGGGATTAGTTTGGCAATATTAAACGGAAAAAGATTTTTATTGCTTTAGACATTTTTTTTGCTTTTGTTTTAATTTTGTTTTTTTATCTTATTGAAAAAAATACAAAAAAAGAAGTTGCTAATACTTTCCCAAAAGACCCCTGCAGTTCACTTTTTTTGCAGAAAAATTTAATTCATGGTTTAGACTCTTGGAGATTATATTAGAGAGGCAGAGGAAAAAAGGAATTTAGAGAAGTTATCTTGGTATATGCCTCAATGTCAAATCCCATTTTCTCCTCCTCCTTATGAGCCTTATTCAAACTATTGGGATGACTATGAGCCACCTCTTTATTCCTCCAACTGGCATAATTATGAGCAACTACAAGTGCAGAGGAAAGATGAGAAATTTGATACCGATGAGGTCTTGGTCAAATTTATGGAGCAAACAAATGAAAGACTTGATAGATTTGAAAAAAATATGGATGACAAATTTGATAACTTGGAGAATCAATTGTCAAAGATTATTGATATGGTAGCAACTCAGTTGGCTCAAGAAACTCTATATTTACAAACTAAGTCTACCCCAAATGAAGATTCTAAGCAATACAGAGAAAGTATTCTTAGGAGTGATGAAGAGTTCTATATGGAAGATAATCTAGAAGAAATTCTCAAGAAAGATAAAAAGACTCCCACTGAAGGGAGTCATATCAAAATAGTGGCTCCTACCGAAGGGAGTCAATTTGAGACAACAGACTCCACTGATGACCAAAGGTATTAATAGTTTTAGTAAAGGGATTGGTAGTTAAATAAAATAAAGGATTTCAGGTATAATTAGATATAGGGGAATCGAAGCTTGCAAGTGAAACCGTGACCCTAGATCTCTCTCCAATTGATTAAAACTTGCATTTTAATTCTTGTTTTTTATTTCTTTATTTGTTTCCGTTACAACTCCCAAATATTCGTTCGTCTAAACACTCATAAATCTGGACCAGTTTGGTACTTGTTAGTTAATCCCTGTGGAGACGATAAACTTTTATATTACTTCTGTGATAGAGTACACTTCCTCTATGTGTGTTTTTAACGCAACAACATTCCGAGAGTTCAAGGAAACAACAGAGAGGATGGTTTGAGAGGGGAAGTTTCGTAGACATGTAACTAATATTGTTTACTGCAAGCCCAATTATGCGAGATGACGATAGTATTCGCTATTCAGCGATGGATATTGGGACCGACAACGACGTGCGCACCATGATGGAAACACATGCCCAATTTTTAAGAGCTGGTCTGTTGGAGCTGTATGTCAAAATATGGACTCCAGACAAGATAATATTTCTTTTGCGACAGAGACTTTAAAATAATTATGCACTTGATGAATAAAATTCCAGTATAAAATAAAAATAGACTGATAAATTTATTAACTAGAAATAAATGAGTTATAAATAAAAAACACAAAGATCGCGGGTCACAGATGAAAATATAAACAGACATACACGTAATTTGTACAAAGTAAAAATTTGGAAAAAAAAACTACTATGTTTGCCACTAGCCTCGTCCATGACCCTGCTGGTAGACACACCTTCCAAATCAGGATAATGGCCTCACGATGGTTGTCAGCCGCTCGAGAATGGAGAATATGTTAATGGCACTGTTCTGGACTGGACCAAGAGGTCCATTTAGCAATTCCAGGAGGTGCATTCAGCAATGGATATGGATTGGCCCAATCACTTTGGCCCATATCCACAACATACAAGCCCAATCACGCTTGGACGGTTAAGATCAATTCCGCTGATACCCCCCCCCCCCCCCGGGCCTGAAAAGAATCAAATAATAGGTATAAAATGGGTGTTTAGAAACAAACTAGATGAATCAGGCATAATTGTTAGAAACAAAGCTAGACTAGTTGCTAAAGGCTACAATCAAGAAGAAGGAATAGACTATGATGAAACATATGCTCCCGTAGCTAGATTAGAAGCTATTCCCATGCTACTTGTTTTTGCATCAGTTATGGATTTTAAATTGTATCAAATGGATGTGAAAAGTGCTTTTTTAAATGGTTTTATTCAAGAAGAAGTGTACGTTGAACAACCACCAGGCTTTGAAAATTATGAAAAACCAAATCACGTTTTTAAACCCAAAAAGGTTCTATATGGTCTAAAACAAGCTCCTACTCTCATAGCCATTTACGAGGTACACACTCTTCCCTTGTAAATTCACTAGCCTATTCTCTTACTGACTTGAGCGTCGGAGTGGCTTTGCAGGTACCCCCCTCCCCCCCGGGCGCTCATTAACCTCCTGCCAGGGCAGCAAGATACCTACCAACAGCAGCCGACAAAAGACTGCTAGGTACAGAACATTGGCGACCATAGTGGGAGTTATCTATCTTTCACATCATCAATACTTAAACTTTTCTCTTGCTACTCAATGGATCCCAGAGATCCAGATCGCCATCTGGCACACTTCTCCTTGATGATGCGCTATTGACGCGCCAGGGAGCCTGTTCACTGCAAAATTTTCCCCCTCACTCTCGAAAATTCCGCACTAGAGTGGTTTCAAGAGTTAAACCCAAACTCTATCTCGTCATGGAGGCAGCTGGCGAGAATGTTCACATCTCGTTTCACCGCCTCCTGGTTGAAACCCAAATCTGAAGAAGTGCTAAGGACCGTCAGACAGCATGACAATGAGACACTAAGAGAATACATTGAGCCTCTCCCCCGAGGCGTTGATGGTCGGATCTCCCTGTTGGTGGATCTGCGCGCTTTTGGAGGTACTATGGAGTGCTTCTGTTCGCGGTGGTTTGTCGCTCTGTTCGCGCAGGGGTTGGTTCTGATGCGGTGGTTCACGGTGGTTTGTCTGATGTTCGCAATGGTGGCTGTCGTTTCGGACTTTGGACCCGCAGTCACGCCTCCTCTCCTTTTGTCGTGGGCACTTCTCCCTGTCACTCGCGGTTTTGCTTGATTGTGCCACGGTGTTGGCCGGGGGCGCAAGGCCGCGGTGGTGGTTGGTGTAACGCCCAAATATTTAATTAAATTATTTAATTAAATATTTAGGTATTCAATTAGTTATTTTATTTATTTTAGTTGGTGTAATTATATTAACGATGGATTGAGAGGTGTGTAATTGGATTTTAGGTGATGGCGTTAGTGATCGGGCTTAAGCTGGAGGAAAGCCCGTGATCCAAGCCCGCTAGCTAGGCGCATAGGAGAAGCGCCTAGGCTAGGGTAAGGGGAATTTGCGAATTGTTGAGAAAGAAAGAGAGGAGAGTTGCGAAATAGAGAGAGGAGAAGAAACAAGGGTACGGCGCGAATCCCAGGGGAGGAGAAGAAGAGGAGAATTTCGCAAATTCAAGGGAGCAGAGAGGAGCTGTGTTGCTGAGGTTCTGTTGGTGACTTGATCAAGTGAAATTGTGCTCTCCTAATATAAGGTAAGGGTGGGGTTCTTCCTTATAATGGGGTTTTATGATGGGGTTATCTGGGAATAGATCCTATGATGCCTAGGGTTCGAATTTGATGTGTAGTTTGGTGTTAGTTGAATTGTATATAGGTTGATTGAAAATACTTGCTCGTTGGTGATTGTTGTGACCCTAAACATTGGTGATTTGTTTTTGTTATAACTAATTGCATGCCAAGTGTTCGATAAATTGTTAATTGGTGTGATGATTGATAATTCATGATGATTGGCATAGGTGATTATGATTTGATGAGCTAAATTGGTGATATGATGTGCATATGTGGTGTTTTGGTGAATTGGTGTGTTGCTGATTTTGGGTCCCTGGTGCTGGGCGCCATGCTTGGCGCTGGGTGTTGCGTTTGTGTTGCTGTTTCTGGCACCCAGTGCATGGGAGCCGTGTCTGGTGTCTGTCTCGTGTGCAAGGGTGTGCGTGCTGCCTGTGTCTTGGCGCAGGGGCGCCATGGGCGCCTGTTTCCTGGGTGTGTTGTGTGCTGTCTTGGCGCAGGGGCGCCATGGGCGCCGTGTCTAGGTGTGTTCCCTGCGCCATGTTGCGTGTCTGTTATGTTCAGGGTTGCCTGGGCGCCAAGTCCTGCGGTGTTGCCTGTTGTTTTGCTGCCTTGTTGCTAGGCGCCCTGCTCCTGGGCGCCACAGTCATCTGTGTTGTGTTGGTTGCCAGTGCCCTGCTCCTGGGCGCCAAGTTCAGTGTTGTTGCCTGTTGCTAGGAGCCCTGCTCCTGGGCGCCAGTTTGCTGTGTTGCGTTTTCCTGCTAGGCGCCCAGGCACTACGCGCCATTTTCAGGATGTTGCTCAATTGTTCCCCAGTTTTGTTCTTGACATATCTTTTGACTCGGGTGTCCGATTTAGACGTTTCAAAATGTTTTGGAAAGCTTATTCAGAGGCCTAGCTGAATATTATATTTTGAGGCAAAGTAATCCATTTTTCTGGAAAAGTTGTTAACCGTTGGTGTAGTCGTTAAATATTGACGTTTTAAAAAGGAAGTTGTCATGCCTCCAATACTTTGGAAAAATTGTCGTTTGTCCCTGGTGTTGTGAAAAACCCTCGTGTCTCAAATGTTTTAGAAAATTGTTGTCGTCTTGGTGTATTGGTGCTGTTTTGGGAAAAATTGTTGTCTCCTTGGTGTCTTGGTGTTGTTTTGGAAGATTGTTGTCCTCTAGGTGTCTTGGTGCGGTTTGATGCTAGGTGTGAAGGCTCAAACCTTGGTGTTGTTGGAACTAGGTGTGAAGGTTCCAAGTCTTGGTGTTCCGTTGTGTCGGGTAATTTGGTGTTTCGGTGTCGTTGTGGCTAGGTGTGAAAGCCCAACTTTGGTGATATTTGGTGATTGTTGTTGGTGTGTCACATTGTGACTAATTTGGTGATTGTCTGTGTGCATTCATGGTGTCGCATACAGCATATGCATTATTTTGGTGAAGACCTTTGGTCTTGGAGCTAGGTGTGAAAGCTCAAATTTTTCTAAAACTGGTGAGCCTGGTGTGAAAGCTCGATTTTTGGTGAATTGGTGAGCCTGGTGTGAAAGCTCTCAATTTTGGTGACGCCCCTATTTACGGGAAAGACTTTTGGTGATTTTGGTACCACATGCATATGCCCGTTGGTGTGGGTTGCATTCATGCATCGTCATGACATTTGGTGACTGATTGTGGTGTTTATAATAGATGTAGAATTATAATTGATGTGTGTTTACGATTTGGTGTGCGTAGTGAAGTGGTAGACATAGTTGTCGTATTCTAGCATATTTCCTATCATTTTATGCTATTATATTGGAGATATCTCACCCCTTCTGTTTGAATGTTACCCCTATGCGGTAACGTGCAGGTGATTGCGAGTGAAGGCTTAGGTACCTTCGCTATTCTGAGTCGGTGTCGTCGGTGTCGTTTGCTTTGATGTGTAACACTCAAGGGGGGGGATAAACGCTAAATTTTGGATTATTACATTTTGTTATTTGAAGTCCATTCAGGACGTTATTGCTTAATGTTTTAGAACTTGTTTCTTTTCCGCTGCGTGGTGATGTATCTTTTTTGACCAGGTGTTATTTATGTCGTATGAGATGTTTTGTTTAACGATGAATGTGTGACATCCCTTTCGAAGTATGAAATCAATTTTTGAAACTCTGATTTTATTAAATAATTATCGGGTAGAAAAGGGGTGTTACAGTTGGTGGCTCGGCTAACTCGATCAAACTAGGTGTTGGCCGGTAGCACGACTTCGCGATGGTGGCTGGAGTCACGGCGCCGGATGTCTGGGGGTGTGCTGTCGGTGGGTGCTGATTCGATAGTTTGTACCTTGTCGGACGCCAGATTGCAGTTTGCAGATCGCTGGGCTCCTCCCCCTCCCAATCGTCTCCGGGCCTCCACCTCTAACCTCGATGCTTTGTGATGTACTTAATGTGAGGATAGCGAGGTGATGCAGGCTTTTGTGGTTTGGAGTGTGAGTTCAGGAGGTGGTGGGTGGAGGTTGTGTGGGGACTCTCAGGTGTTACCCTGCCTCCTTTCGGGTTTTCTGTTCGCCTTAGAATTTCTTCCATTAGAGTTCTATGGTTGTTTATTTTAGAGGCCTTGTTGGGCATTCTATTATTGTCCTTATTACCAAGGGTTTTGGTCTAGTCCCCCCTTGTGCTTTTTATATCTCTCTTTATTTTATTAATAAATTCGGGCTGACTGCCTGTTTGATTAAAAAAAAAAAGTAAAGATTAATCAAATGCACCCATTAAACCAAACTAAATAAGTTTTTTTTAAGTAAATCTAAGCAATTATTGAGTAGAGTCAATTTAATTCCTTAAGAAAAGGAGATCTCCATTACTAGAATTTTAGGTGTATATTTTTTTTAAATTTTTATTATTAAAAATGTACTTACTCATTTGTTCCTGTCTAGAACTCTGGGAGATACTCGGTTGAAAGTTGAGGGAGAGGATCTTGCCGATCGGAGGTGAAGTGCCGCCGGGGTGTACCTTTTTTTTTGTGCAAGAAATGATCTTACTTAAAAGAAGAACAACTGTTAAACAGCTACAATAAAAAATAGAGAAAAAGAAAGGACTGCAATTAATATAACTAATACTCAAGTTTCCCTCCTTTTTTTTTAAACCAATGAAAGGAGCCTCTGTGGATACCTATGTTGCAGGTTATCTAATATTGCAGGATTAGTTTTGATGATGAAAAAGACAAAGCCAAGTTGATGGCCAAAGGAATGAGGTGTCAAAGCAAAGCTGATAAAAAGTATCATATATTCAAAAGTCACAATCCAAGACAATCAAGCCCAAGAATTGAAGATTCAAGTTTAAGGGTAGTCCTTAAATATAAGGGTAGTCCTTAGGGTTTGGGTGTGTCTTAGGAAAAAGTGTAAGCTCTTTCAAAGGTCAGCTCGTATATCAAAGTCTCACACACTCACAAAGTTTTTTAAAGTTGCATGCATACGTACGTAAACATTCTTATCACCTTTTAAAATAACAAAATCGATTTCCTCATGCATAAACAAATATCAAAATCGATTTTCAGGTAAACTAGAAAAGGTAGAATCGATTGTCAGGTCATGTAATTTCAGTACATAAATCGATTTCTGAGCCAAACAATTTTTAAGGGAAGAATCGATTCCCAATCTTTTGCACATAACTGAGAATCGATTCCCACTTGTCTCAGGCAAGCTGAAAATCGATTCATACATATTTTCACTAAGTATAGAATCGATTCCTAGCTTTCCATGGTACTCAAGAATCGATTTCCCATATTTTCCAAACAAAGATAAATCGATTTCTCACCTAAATAAATCGATTCCTAGATCAAATACATTTCAACAAAGAATCGATTCCTACACTATTTTCAACGTAAAAATAATTTCCTCATAGCCTATAAATAGGCAGTGCTTCACGATTCATTTTACACAACACACAACACAACCCAGCTGCACGAATCAGAAAACTTTTGAGAAAACTCTTCACGATTTTACTTTTGCTCGTCACGCACCGTTGGTCTGTCTGAGCTGATCTGTTGCTAAGAGTTAGTTGGGGTTGCATTCTTCAAGTTGTAATATCTGCCTTCATTAGAGGTATTTCTGCATTTACAATTGTTTATTATTTAATTGTTGTGTTTTGTTCTAGGGAGTGGGGTATCTCTCTAGGGTAGCTGTTTGTACTAGGAAGTGGGATATCTTTCTGGGACAGCTGATTGTAACAGGGGTGGGGTATCTCTTGTTATTGTTATATTAGATCTGAAGGCTCTCCATAGGTGGGGTATCCTAGGAGGAGAGTGCCTGAGTCTGTAAAGGTTTTCCAAGGTACCTGTAAGCCTTGTTGTTTTGGTTAGTGGAAAATCTCACAAGGGTGTGAGGACTGGACGTAGGTCACTAGGAGGTGACCGAACCAGGATAAATCTCTGCGTGCTTGACTGCTTTCCTGCTTTACTGTTATACCGCTTTACTGCTTTATATTCTAATTCCTTCGCTTCCACTTAACCTGCGCGAAAAATTGATCTAAGTCATTGAAAAGGGGAAAAACGTTTTCGAAAGATCTGAAAAGTTTTAAATCTCAATTCACCCCCCTCTTGAGACTGAAGCCACTTGGTAACAAGTGGTATCAGAGCTAGACTCTTGTATAAAGGGCCTAGCAGCTTCAAGAGAAATGGCTTCAGGTTGGTCTACGCAAGAGGGTGCATCTCTTTTCCGTCCTCCGGGATTCAAGGGAGAAGACTATGCATATTGGAAAGAAAGAATGAGAATTTTTATTGAAGGGGTAGACTTAGATGTTTGGGATGCTGTGGAAAAAGGACCTTTCGTCCCCACACACATAGTAGATGGTATTCTTACAATAAAAAGTAGAAATGAATGGTCTGATGATGAGAAAAGAAAAGTGCAACTTAATTTACGTGCTAAAAATATTATTACTTCTGCTTTAAGTGCTGATGAATTTTTTCGAGTTTCAAACTGTAAATCTGCCCAAGAAATGTGGGATAATCTTCAAGTTACTCATGAGGGTACAAGTGAAGTGAAAAGGGCAAGAATAAATACTCTTACCAGAGAGTACGAATTGTTTAGAATGAATACAGGTGAAACAATATCAGAGATGCAGAAAAGGTTCACTCACATAGTGAACAAATTGGGTTCATTAGGAAAATCATTTCCTCCCGAAGACTTGATCAACAAAGTGCTAAGATGCCTAAACAGAGAATGGCAACCAAAGGTGACTGCAATAACTGAGTCAAGAAACTTGACTACCATGACTCTCGCCACCCTGTTTGGGAAACTACTAGAGCACGAGTTAGAGCTCACTCGCCTAGCAGAGCATGAAGGAAAAGACAAGAAGAACAAAAACTTAGCTCTCAAAGCTTCCAGTTCAAGCTCATCCGACGATAGTGATGATTCGGAAGGTGAAGATGAAGACGAGGAGAAAATGGAACTAATGGTTAGTAAATTCAAAAAGTTCATGAGAAGGGAAAGATCTCTCAAAAAGAATTCTCCAACCAAAAGAGGCTCAAGAAAAGAAATCTTCTCAAGTCCTCCAACTTGCTACGAATGTGGTAAATCCAGACACCTGACGATGAAGTGCCCGAACATAGAAAGAAAATTGTCAAAGTTCAAGAAAAAGGGGTCCAAAGGAAACAATGGTAGAAAAGCCTACATAGCTTGGGAAGACAATGACATGAACTCAACAGATAACTCAGAAAGCGAAAAAGGTCAAGTTGCTCTCATGGCCGACCACAACAGCGAAAGTGAAACTGAGGTATATTCTAACTCTGAATCTTTACAAGATGCCTATGATGAATTATATGAAGCATTTACTGAATTGCATGATAAATCCTTAAAACTAGCTAAAGCATTAGATAAATCTAAGAAAGTTATCACTCATCTTGAAAATGCTGTTACTGCTTTAACTAAAGAAAAGTCAGAGCTTAGAAAAGAAAATGATAGCCTTGCATGCTTTAAAGAAAATTATACTTGTGATAAATGTGTTGAATCTGAAAAGAAAATTCATGAACTGGAATGGACTGTTGGGAAATTGTCTAGTTTACAAAATGTGCATCATAGATTCCCTAAAAACAAACCCATAGAAAGGCATGTTCATTATAAACCAAAATTTTCCACTAGACCTTATATTAGATGTTATTATTGTGGTAAACCTGGACATACAACTTCTGTTTGCAGGGCAAGAGGTAAACAAAATATGAAAAAGGTGTGGGTTCCCAAAGGAACCATACCAAACACTAACCCACAAGGACCCAAAGAGATTTGGGTACCGAGAACCTTGTTTTAGATCTTTGCAGGTATGCTTCAAGGTATGGGGGCAGATTGATACCTTGACAGCAAAGACTCGAAGCGCGTGACCGGAGACGCAATAAAGTTTTTAACACTCAACCCCGGAAAAAGCCGTCATGTGACTTGTGATAAATAGAGGAAGAATCACCGGTAAAGGTCAGATTGGTTAAAATTTTATTCACCTCTATTTTGAAAATGTGCTTAAAAATAGTTTATTAAGTCAAATATGTGACTAGTGAAACAGAGACTAATTTCATGCATCATTAAGAACAATATCTATAAGGCATGATTAGAATAATAGGAATCAACAAAAGTATTCTGGTCAACCCTCTAGGACTGATCATATAGAAATTATACATCACCTTCTTAGAGGTTATGGTTAGAAAGGCAATAGTGTGATTGAGTTAGTTGAATCGTCAAAATCAGCTAGTTGATATTTTCACAAATCCATTGCAAAAGAAAACCTGGTTCTTCACTTATTCAAATGAGGTTTCAATTAAATGTTTTCAAAGTGATTTTTTAAAGAAATGTGAATTTAAGTGAAATTGTGACTTGTGAATTTCTGCAGTTAAAGTGCTATTTTTTCCTGAAATCTATTTTACAATCAACTGCTAGCACTGGTATTTTTCGAAAAATACATGCTCACAATCGTTGTTTACCTAAAATAATTTTTCTCCCATATTCTGGCTGCCATCACCAACTTTCAAACTAAGCAGCATGAAATGTATAAAGTTTAAAACAACTACTTCACAGATTTTTGAGACTCATAACTAGCTTTTACCTGTGTTTGATAAAATATTCTCTTCATGGTCTCATAAATGTTTTTTTCTTCAAGTTTTGATGATCCCTTATAAAACTGCAATGGTTCTTTTACCTTGTCAAATAGCCGTGACATTCGGTTCGCAAACTCTATCTTACGTTGACCCTCTTTGATCATGACAAAAAGGGGGAGAGAAATATAGGGTTGCATATGAGCATATAGAACTTGCATATTATGCATCTAGGCAATAAGTCAGGGGGAGCATCATGATAGGGGGAGCATCATATATATATTATCTGTTTGAACTAACCTCCTACCTTGAGATGAGTTAATGTTTTGTCATCATCAAAAAGGGGGAGAATGTGGATACCTGTGTTGCAGGTTATCTAATATTGCAGGATTAGTTTTGATGATGAAAAAGACAAAGCCAAGTTGATGGCCAAAGGAATGAGGTGTCAAAGCAAAGCTGATAAAAAGTATCATATATTCAAAAGTCACAATCCAAGACAATCAAGCCCAAGAATTGAAGATTCAAGTTTAAGGGTAGTCCTTAGGGTTTGGGTGTGTCTTAGGAAAAAGTGTAAGCTCTTTCAAAGGTCAGCTCGTATATCAAAGTCTCACACACTCACAAAGTTTTTTAAAGTTGCATGCATACTTACGTAAACATTCTTATCACCTTTTAAAATAACAAAATCGATTTCCTCATGCATAAACAAATATCAAAATCGATTTTCAGGTAAACTAGAAAAGGTAGAATAGATTGTCAGGTCATGTACTTTCAGTACATAAATCGATTTCTGAGCCAAACAATTTTTAAGGGAAGAATCGATTCCCAATCTTTTGCACATAACTGAGAATCGATTCCCACTTGTCTCAGGCAAGCTGAAAATCGACTCATACATATTTTCACTAAGTATAGAATCGATTCCTAGCTTTCCATGGTACTCAAGAATCGATTTCCCATATTTTCCAAACAAAGATAAATCGATTCCTCACCTAAATAAATCGATTCCTAGATCAAATACATTTCAACAAAGAATCGATTCCTACACTATTTTCAACGTAAAAATAATTTCCTCATAGCCTATAAATAGGCAGTGCTTCACGATTCATTTTACACAACACACAACACAACCCATCTGCACGAATCAGAAAACTTTTGAGAAAACTCTTCACGATTTTACTTTTGCTCGTCACGCACCGTTGGTCTGTCAGAGCTGATCTGTTGCTAAGAGTTAGTTGGGGTTGCATTCTTCAAGTTGTAATATCTGCCTTCATTAGAGGTATTTCTGCATTTACAAT
This sequence comes from Astragalus membranaceus, assembly GCA_039519185.1. Classification (NCBI taxonomy): domain Eukaryota; kingdom Viridiplantae; phylum Streptophyta; class Magnoliopsida; order Fabales; family Fabaceae; genus Astragalus; species Astragalus membranaceus. The sequence continues at coordinate 54,494,098 of CM076846.1, forward strand.
TGTTTATTATTTAATTGTTGTGTTTTGTTCTAGGGAGTGGGGTATCTCTCTGGGGTAGCTGTTTGTACTAGGAAGTGGGGTATCTTTCTGGGACAGCTGATTGTAACAGGGGTGGGGTATCTCTTGTTATTGTTATATTAGATCTGAGGGCTCTCCATAGGTGGGGTATCCTAGGAGGAGAGTGCCTGAGTCTGTAAAGGTTTTCCAAGGCACCTGTAAGCCTTATTGTTTTGGTTAGCGGAAAATCTCACAAGGGTGTGAGGACTGGACGTAGGTCACTAGGAGGTGACCGAACCAGGATAAATCTCTGCGTGCTTGACTGCTTTCCTGCTTTACTGTTATACCGCTTTACTGCTTTATATTCTAATTCCTTCGCTTCCACTTAACCTGCGCGAAAAATTGATCTAAGTCATTGAAAAGGGGAAAAACGTTTTCGAAAGATCTGAAAAGTTTTAAATCTCAATTCACCCCCCCTCTTGAGACTGAAGCCACTTGGTAACAGCCTCGTTAAAACCTTCTGATGCAAAACCCTCCTTAGGGAAAAAAACATTTAGAAAAAAAAGCAGTATGGGCGCCGGATTTTTCCGTCGCTAATGACCAAAAATCCGTCGCTAATGTGCCTTAGCGAGGGAATTAGCGACGGAACAAATCCCTCGCTAAAAATGGCCTCGCTAATGGTTAGCGACGGAAGTTAGCGACGAAATTTAGCGAGGGAAATTCTGTCGCTAATATTCACCTCGTAATCCGTGTTTTTTGTTAAAAAAGCGCGCATTCGTCATTAAAGTATATTATAAAATTATTGTTATAATAATTATTATAATATTGTAATATTATTAATATTCAGTTTATTATAAAATTATTATTATAATATTATTAAATTATACTATTGTTATAATATTATTATAAAATTACTATAAAATTACTGTGAAATATGGTGGTGGAGGTGGTCGTGAAATATGAGAAGGAGTTTTCGTAGAGAGAGAAAGACGGTTAGAGAGAGAGACGGTTACAGAGAGAGAGAGGTATGGTTAGAGAGAGGAGTGAGGGTGGAAGTTAATTTTGTGGTGGTAGTGGTGGTGGTGGTGGTGGTGAAATATGGGAAGGAGTTTGTGTATAGAGAGAGAGAGAGGGGGGTATGGTTAGAGAGAGAAGTGAGGGTGGAAGTTAATTTTGTGGTTGTATGGTGGTGGTGGTGGTGGAGGTGAAATATGGGAAGAGGGTTTGTGTGTAGAGAGAGAGAGAGAGAGAGAGAGAGAGAGAGAGAGAGAGAGAGAGAGAGGGAGAGAGAGAGAAATGTGAGGATGAGAGGAGCTATGATGTGGTGGTGGTGTGGTGGTCTAGGGTGGGTTTGGGTAGAGAGAGAGGAGAGTAACGAAGAAAGAGAGTGAAGTGTGAGAAAAGAAAAGAAGAAGAGAAGATAGAACAAGTGAGGAGGATTCGGTGTAATAAAAAAAAGGCTTTAAGGTCATTTTGGCCCCTGTAAAATACACATTAATCCATTTTGGCCCCTGTAAAATAAAAACCTTTAAATAAGCCCCTGCAAAATAGTTAGTTGTTCAGCTAAGCCCTCGCTGTTAGTGGTCCACTAACGCTGTTAGTTTTAAAGGTATTTTGCAGGTGCCAAAATGGATTAATGTGTATTTTGCAGGGGCCAAAATGGATTAATGTGTATTTTGCACGGGCCAAAATGACCTTTAATGTGTATTTTGCAGGGGCCAAAATGAGGGTTAAAAATAACAGCGTTAGTGGACCACCAACAGCGAGGGCTTAACTGAACAACTAACTATTTTGCAGGGGCTTATTTAAAGTTTTTTATTTTGCAGGGGCCAAAATGGATTAATGTATATTTTCCAGGGGCCAAAATGACCTTTAAGCCTAAAAAAAAATTAGAATTAGCGACGGAAATTTAGCGACGGAAAATCAAATTAGCGACGGATTTTAAAATGGTGCAATTTCCTAGGAATTAGCGACCGATTTTTTACGACGAAAATTCAAATTAGCGACGGATTCAGAATTTTACCCATTACAAGGTCTGCGCAACGGTCATGTCAGCATTAGCGGCGGATTTTAAATGTAGGGACGAAATTAAATTTTTTGTTAAAAAAAGCGTGCCTTCGTCATTATTAGCGACGGATTTTGGTTCCCTCACTAAAATCCCTCGCTACTTAAACATTAGCGATGGATTTTGGTTCCGTCGCTAATAAGGCATTTTTTTCGTAGTTTCCGACGCCCAAGTCAGTCTCCCTCTGGTATTGTAGAAGTGTTTTAGGCATACATGTGTATGAGTCCCATCTGTCCTCTTGTCTATGAGAGTCACTTAAGTAGGGTTAGACCTCCCAAGGGTAGGAGGGCGTCGCTCGGAATGATAGACTCCTCCCTGTCTCTTCACACCGCCTAGGGTTAGGTCTTTTGCTTCGCTGGAGAGAGTTGGATCTCAACCGGGTCGGACTAGTTGTGTCAACGTAATAGGTCTTGGCCCATAAGGGTGACATGTTGAGCCCAACATTATGGGCGACTTCCAAGTATGCATTATAGGCGAGTTCCATCCACCTCAGTCCATAGTGTTGAGTTTGATGCATCTGGACTTTTAGGCCTACCACGGACGACTTACTCATGTGCAGTGTGTAGGAGGGCGGCTTACTCATGCTGAGTGTGTGGGAGACTTGCTCTTGACCAGTACACAGCCCCTCAAGGAAAAGTCCTTGTAAAAGGCGTAGTGGTTTGTGTGTCCTGTGGGCGACTTGCTCTCGATCGGTACACAACCCCTCAAGCACAAGCCCTTGTAAAGGGCCAAGTGGTTTGCCTACGCCTCATGGGAGACTTGATTGTTTCAGTCCACTGCCCATGCAGGGTGACTATGTCTCTTAGACACTTGAATTATGATGCCCTCGAAGGGTCTTATATAATTGCCTCGTTGAGTCAAGGTTTTTGTAATTCTCTTGTACTGCCTTATATGGAGGGTCTTACATACGTACGCCTTGTTATGTCAAGGTCTTTGTTTGTCTTTGGTACTCCCCTTCATGGAGGGTCTTACGTACTTGCCTTATTAGGTAAAGGTCTTTGAAAGTATTTAGTACTGCCCTTCATGGAGGGTCTTACGTACGTGCCTTGTTTGGACACTGTCTTTGTAACTCGCCCGTACTGCCCTTTAAGTAGGGTCTTATGTACGTTCCTTGCTAAAGGTCTTTGTAAGTCGCCTGCACTTCCCTTTATGGAGGATCTTAAGGCCGTATTTTGTGGTTTCTGCCTACATGTCGCCCCCGAGGCACTTAGCTTGTTTAGTCCGATCGACTTTTATTGTCCTTTGATGTTGCTTCCTGGGAGGATTTTACAATGTCGCCTTTTGGCGTCTTTTCAATCAGTCGAACACATAAAAACAAAGCAAATACATATTGGGATTTGATTTACTAAAATGCTAGGCTCATAGTGTAGCGAAGTAGTTCATAGCCTAATGTATATTCTTACAATGGATCACATTTGATATAGAAAGGGGATTATAAAAAAAATGGAACCTGGGAGCCACATGTGTGGTCCGGGCGAAGTACTTCTTTGAGGTCTTCTAATCCAAGATTTATTGTTTGTGCATTGGTACCAGGCGACTTTGTTTGCAGACCTTGAGCTTATGTACATATTGCTAAGTCGCCCTGTTGATTCAGGGTCCTGATGTAGAATGTTCCTAAAAGGTCTTCCATATATGATAACATTTTATCCTAATAATGATTGCTTTCATATGGTTAATATAAAAGGGAGTTAGAATTTAAATGAAGTAAAAAGAGGAACCTGCATGCCACAATGTGGCCTGGGTAAATGACTTCTGCGAGCTCCTCCATTCCAAGCCCTATTTCTTTTGCTTCGGCAACATGCAACCTCTGTTGTAGATCTTGAGGATCATGGACGACCTTTATTGTGGATCGCGAGGATCACAGGCGCCCTCTGTCGCAGATCTTGGGGTGCGAGGACTGTAGATAACCTATGTTGCAGATCTTGAGAACTATGGGCGACCTCTGTTGCATATTGTGAGGATCATGGACGATCTCTAGGACAGTTGGCATATCTTTCCACATTGGTGGGCGTGCTCCCAAAGGACGTCGTCATTAGAGGTATTGTTGATGTAACGCCCCAAATTTTATTAAATATTTATTGATTAATTTATTTAATTAATTTAATTAGGATGTTGTGTGATAGAATATTAGAAATAATATATGGTTATTTTATTTAATGTGTTGGTCCATATTGGGGGTTAGAAATAATAAAATGAGGAGTGTTAGTAGCAAGCCCATGATTAAGTCAAATTAGACTAATGAAAAAGCCCAAAGGAGTGGTAAGTCAGGAGAAGGGCTTAGCAATTAGGGTTTCATTCGTAATTAGAAGAAAAGAAAAGAAGCGTGAGAAGTGAGAAGAGAGGGAGTGGTGCGCGGCTAGGAGAGAAGAGAGAAGAAGAAGAGGCGCGATTTCTTTCGAGGAGGAAGCCGTGTTCCGTTCGTGTGTTCGTGAGTTCGTGTTCGTGTCTCGTTCTTCATAATTTGGAGCTTACGTCAATAGAGGTAAGGGTGGGTTTTAACACTAATAATGGGTTATGATGAGGGTATATGGGTAGTTAGGGTTTGGTTGGATTATTTGCGATGTTGGATTGAAATTGATGATGGTGCGATGTTGCTATTGTTGTTATTTCGCATGATGTGTTGTTATTGAGTCTTCAATGGTGTTTGTCTTTATGTGATGATTGATTTTGATGATATATGATGTTGATGATGATTCTTGATAATGGCGGGTGGGTTGTGGTTGTCGATCATATCGTGATGTGGATTCGTTAAAAATCTGGTTTCTAGTGGTTGTTGTGCAAAGAGGTAATTGATGTGCTGAAATTTCGTTTTGAAGCCGTTTTGATAGGTGTCCGGTATTTCTGTGATTGTGACTTCATTATTGGCCCGAATTGCGTGGGGTTTGTTTCATTGGAAAGTATACACGATTTCCTTCACTTTAGGCACTGGTTTCGCTAAATTTGAGTCAGTATAACTGGAGAAAACATTTTTACAAAATGGGAAAACAATATGAAAAACTGCATGAAACCGTATGGGTATAGGTTCAATGTTTTGTTCATAACTCTTTCCACCGAACTCGGTTTCGAATGAATTTTATCTCATTGTAAACCAGACTCACGGGGCTTCAATTTAGACACGGATTTCGTTTCATTTGATTGAGAATTCAAAGAGAAAACTGGGTTACAATTTAGCTAACAGAAGCTGTCGAACTTCTGTACCCTGAGAGGTATTTTGCAAAACTGTACTATTTGGGTACCTAAACAAATAAATAAAAATTATTTCTAGAAACTAGACATCTCAAGCTTTCCAGAGGATATTCGTTTGCAAAATTCCGACAGCGTTTGATATGCTAAATTAATTGTCGGAGTTCGTGCACAGTTGCTGAGAAATACTGCTCCTTAGCTGTTTAGTAAAATGGTCGAACGAATAGGACGTTGTGCTGGTTATTGTCGCTGCCCTTGTGTCCTGTGTGTGGGCGCGCCTAGTGCGTAAGTTCAGGCATTGTCTAGTGGTGCTGTGCACCAATTTGTGGTGTTGCGTGTGTCTGTCGTGCTGGTGTTGTCTGGTGGTGCTGTGCGCCAATTTCTGTGCTGTGTGTGTTTTGGTTGTGCGCGCTGTTTGGCGTGATGTGTACAGGTGATATGTGGCAGCTGTGATGTTGTAAACAGGTGCGAGTTACGAGGTAGCTGTGATGCTACGACACGTGGTATTTCTGAGTGATAATAATTTTGGTGGTATGGTATTTATTAATTAAATGCTCTGAGTATGTGTATCTATGCATGAATCATGAGTCGCATTGTCATATGCATCTTCGAGGTAGCTGTGATGCTACAACACGTGATTATTTTGGTGGTATGCCCGTCGTGGCCTTTTACGAGATCGGTACCGCATGCATATGCCCAGAGGGGTTGCATTCGTTCATGAGTCCATTTATAACGAGTGTTGGTATCTATTTACTAATGGAGTTTGTGCCTTGTGCCGTGATATGATGCATTGAATCCTATGTGCTTGCTGTGAGTTACCTGCTACTTATTTACTGCTGTCATTGCTTATTATTTCTGTTAATGCTCACCCCTTCTGCTTGGAATGTTGCTCTTACGTGGCAACGCTGCAGGTAACTGCGAGTGAAGGTCTCTGGCTTTCCTATCTTCTGTCGGGTCGTGTCGTCGCTCTGAAATGTAACACCGGGGGGGGGGGGGGGCGTAAACGCTATTCATTTAGATTTCAATATGTATTTGAGACTTCGAGTTGTGGTTTAAGACCCTTTAATGTGAAGACGTGTTTTGATGATTATTTTTCCGCTGCTATGAGATTTCGAAATTATCTGACGTTATTAGTTGAGATCGTTTTTGAGATTAAAGTGTAACGCCTTTTTCAATATGGCGAAGTTAAATTGCGAAGAACTCTGATTTTATTTAAAATAAATGAGGTTTAGAAAAGGGTGTTACATTAGTGGTATCAGAGCAATGGTTGGTCCGTCCGGCCAAGTCGTCGAGTCGTTGTGTCGGTGTACGACCAACTGTTGTCTTTAGTACTAACCATTGTTTGCGTTGCAGGTAAACCAAGAGTTGCCAATGGTAAGTGAACTAGTGGGGGAGATGTCCCTACTAGTGTTGTGTGCCTTTGTCGTATTTCGGTGTGTGGATTCTGTGCTTTTGTTTTTGGTTATGTTTCTAACCTTTCCTATGGTGTGAACCTGTATTGTAACTTGAGTTTTATGATTTGGTTGTTATATTCATTTTAGTTTGTGCTACGTGATTTTGAAAACCTTAGACTGTGCATTGGCACGATTGGTGCACTTCTAACGGATTAGTTTTATTGTCGTTGTTGTGACCTGCTGTGTGTTCTTTACTGAAATGATGATTGGTACTTGTTGTGAATTCTATATGCGTTATTGATTCAGTGGTTGTAGTTGTCGGTGGGAGAGTGTTAGCTTTGGCGGGTAAAATTTCGAGGGCGAAATTGTTTTAAGTGGGGGAGAGTTGTAACGCCCCAAATTTTATTAAATATTTATTGATTAATTTATTTAATTAATTTAATTAGGATGTTGTGTGATAGAATATTAGAAATAATATATGGTTATTTTATTTAATGTGTTGGTCCATATTGGGGGTTAGAAATAATAAAATGAGGAGTGTTAGTAGCAAGCCCATGATTAAGTCAAATTAGACTAATGAAAAAGCCCAAAGGAGTGGTAAGTCAGGAGAAGGGCTTAGCAATTAGGGTTTCATTCGTAATTAGAAGAAAAGAAAAGAAGCGTGAGAAGTGAGAAGAGAGGGAGTGGTGCGCGGCTAGGAGAGAAGAGAGAAGAAGAAGAGGCGCGATTTCTTTCGAGGAGGAAGCCGTGTTCCGTTCGTGTGTTCGTGAGTTTGTGTTCGTGTCTCGTTCTTCATAATTTGGAGCTTACGTCAATAGAGGTAAGGGTGGGTTTTAACACTAATAATGGGTTATGATGAGGGTATATGGGTAGTTAGGGTTTGGTTGGATTATTTGCGATGTTGGATTGAAATTGATGATGGTGCGATGTTGCTATTGTTGTTATTTCGCATGATGTGTTGTTATTGAGTCTTCAATGGTGTTTGTCTTTATGTGATGATTGATTTTGATGATATATGATGTTGATGATGATTCTTGATAATGGCGGGTGGGTTGTGGTTGTCGATCATATCGTGATGTGGATTCGTTAAAAATCTGGTTTCTAGTGGTTGTTGTGCAAAGAGGTAATTGATGTGCTGAAATTTCGTTTTGAAGCCGTTTTGATAGGTGTCCGGTATTTCTGTGATTGTGACTTCATTATTGGCCCGAATTGCCTGGGGTTTGTTTCATTGGAAAGTATACACGATTTCCTTCACTTTAGGCACTGGTTTCGCTAAATTTGAGTCAGTATAACTGGAGAAAACATTTTTACAAAATGGGAAAACAATATGAAAAACTGCATGAAACCGTATGGGTATAGGTTCAATGTTTTGTTCATAACTCTTTCCACCGAACTCGGTTTCGGATGAATTTTATCTCATTGTAAACCAGACTCACGGGGCTTCAATTTAGACACGGATTTCGTTTCATTTGGTTGAGAATTCAAAGAGAAAACTGGGTTACAATTTAGCTAACAGAAGCTGTCGAACTTCTGTACCCTGAGAGGTATTTTGCAAAACTGTACTATTTGGGTACCTAAACAAATAAATAAAAATTATTTCTAGAAACTAGACATCTCAAGCTTTCCAGAGGATATTCGTTTGCAAAATTCCGACAGCGTTTGATATGCTAAATTAATTGTCGGAGTTCGTGCACAGTTGCTGAGAAATACTGCTCCTTAGCTGTTTAGTAAAATGGTCGAACGAATAGGACGTTGTGCTGGTTATTGTCGCTGCCCTTGTGTCCTGTGTGTGGGCGCGCCTAGTGCGTAAGTTCAGGCATTGTCTAGTGGTGCTGTGCACCAATTTGTGGTGTTGCGTGTGTCTGTCGTGCTGGTGTTGTCTGGTGGTGCTGTGCGCCAATTTCTGTGCTGTGTGTGTGTTTTGGTTGTGCGCGCTGTTTGGCGTGATGTGTACAGGTGATATGTGGCAGCTGTGATGTTGTAAACAGGTGCGAGTTACGAGGTAGCTGTGATGCTACGACACGTGGTATTTCTGAGTGATAATAATTTTGGTGGTATGGTATTTATTAATTAAATGCTCTGAGTATGTGTATCTATGCATGAATCATGAGTCGCATTGTCATATGCATCTTCGAGGTAGCTGTGATGCTACAACACGTGATTATTTTGGTGGTATGCCCGTCGTGGCCTTTTACGAGATCGGTACCGCATGCATATGCCCAGAGGGGTTGCATTCGTTCATGAGTCCATTTATAACGAGTGTTGGTATCTATTTACTAATGGAGTTTGTGCCTTGTGCCGTGATATGATGTATTGAATCCTATGTGCTTGCTGTGAGTTACCTGCTACTTATTTACTGCTGTCATTGCTTATTATTTCTGTTAATGCTCACCCCTTCTTCTTGGAATGTTGCTCTTACGTGGCAACGCTGCAGGTAACTGCGAGTGAAGGTCTCTGGCTTTCCTATCTTCTGTCGGGTCGTGTCGTCGCTCTGAAATGTAACACCGGGGGGGGGGGGGGCGTAAACGCTATTCATTTAGATTTCAATATGTATTTGAGACTTCGAGTTGTGGTTTAAGACCCTTTAATGTGAAGACGTGTTTTGATGATTATTTTTCCGCTGCTATGAGATTTCGAAATTATCTGACGTTATTAATTGAGATCGTTTTTGAGATTAAAGTGTAACGCCTTTTTCAATATGGCGAAGTTAAATTGCGAAGAACTCTGATTTTATTTAAAATAAATGAGGTTTAGAAAAGGGTGTTACAGTTGAGACATGAGACTATGGTGTGGTTGGCTAGCCGCATGTAGAAGAATGAAGAAAGCGAGGTCGAAGGTAGTTTTATTGGCCCCACGGTGGGCGCCAATGTTCCTGTTTAGAACTCTGGGAAAAACTCAGTTGGAAGTTGAGGGAGAGGATCTTGCCGATCGGTGGAGAAGTGCCGCTGGGGTGTACGTGCAAAGCCACTCTGATGCCCAAATCAGTCTCCCTTTAGTATTGTAGAAGGGTTTCAGGCATACCTGTGTATGAGTCTCGTCCGTCCTCCTATCTCTGAGAGTCACTTAAGTAGGGTTAGACCTCCCACGGGTAGGAGCGCGTGTCTCGGAATGATAGACTCATCCCTGTCTCTTCACGTCACCTAGGGGTTGGTCTTTTGCTTTGCTAGGGAGAGTTGGATCTTTACCGGTCAAACTAGTTGTATCAATGTGATAGGTCTTGGCCCATAAGGGCGACATGCTAAACCCAACATTATGGGTGACTTCCAAGTATGCATTATAGGTGATTTCCATCCACCTCAGTCCATAGTGCCGAGCTTGATGTATTTGGACTGTTAGGCCTACCACAGACGACTTATCATGTCCAGTGTGTAGGAGGGCGACTTACTCATGCTGAGTGTGTGGGCGACTTGCTCTTGACCAGTATACATCATCAAAAAATACAGTAACACGTAAATTATTATATCCTTTCTATATCATTATTGAAAAGTTAGAAAAAAACATTATCAATATTGTTTTAAACAGCAAGACTATATATGTATATATTTTATGTAACATATGTTTTTTTTTACCAAGTAAATTATGTTTTAAAGGAACACAAAACGAAAGAGGATCCAAATAAGATACCACCCTCACAGATAGGAAAAGAAGTTACATAAGTGCACTAAAATCAATAAGACAAAGTACTAATTAATGATCTATTTCTTATTGTAAAAAAACGACCTATTTCTATTAAACCATCTCATCTAAACATTAGTAGGGGGTCACAAAACCAATTCCCTATCCCCAAGAAATACATTCTAAATTGTCCATATACCAGACATAAAAACACATTATCCGACACTGAACTTTCTAATTAATGCTTTTAGTGACTACATAAGAAGATTTGGTAACCACTAACCAACCTCAAATAATTATCGCACTGCACAAATAAAATATGCAGAGCATAAAGTTTCAATTATTTGCATTACATACTTTTTTGGAACAATATTATTAGTATCATACTGTTCTGGATATCCCAATAATGGTGGTTATGAGCGGTAACTAGATTCGAATCCCACTCCAAGGTCTCAAGTTCGAGTCATGGTAGTGGCAGATTTAGGATCCTAGGTCAGGGGGTGCAAAATTAGTTCATCCATGTATATATCGCCTATTCGATTCGATTAGTGATTTGTGCGAGTGTGGTGCATTGGAATGGTTCAAAACTAGGGACTTGAGTGAAAAATATATTTTCAGGGTGTGCAATTTTTTTAATAAGATTATTAATGCTAATTTTGTTTTTTTAGGGTGTGCAGTTGACCACCCAGGGTTGAGGGTGGATCCGCCACAAAGTTTTGTTGGGATAAAAACTCTACTGAGAGGAGAGAACCACACGGACTAAACAAAGAAGGTACACGTGGCAAACCATGTTCCACGACACCAGCAATACCAATAAATACTACACACCAATAAAACAATAACAAAAAAATTATTGTTCTTGACATTACCGATCAATAGATTTATTGCACACATGATGAAGAAAGATCCATAGATGCAAACAAGCATGATTCTATACATGCCAAACTTCACACTAATGATACAGATAAACTTTTACAATAACATCACCAAATCCATATAACTCCTTATTTCTTATTTTCTTTATGACTTATATATGGAGTTATGCCTTGAGAAGATTAGCATCAATGTCTTTAGTGCATTTGCTAAGGTAATCCATGTAGGCATTTGGAGGATCAATATCCTCATTGAGTTTCTCATATTCAACAGTCCATTTAACAGCATCATGACCAGTACCTTTGTTGTCAATCACTTCAAGGATGAACTTAAACACCTTATAGTGCTTATTAATATCTTCACCGAAGAGCTTATAAGTTATTTTTTTGTTCTTTTCATCAACATCCTCAATTTTCTCCAGACATTTGTGGACCTTACCGTCTGTTTTTTTCATGGGCAATGAAGATCAATAACAATAAAATAATTTTACATCAGAATTATAAGATAAGAATATCAAAATAATATTTTTTTTTGAAAATTAACGTAGTATCTTTTTTTTTTATTTCAGAAGTAATATGGTATATCTTGCATTTTAGAGTGAATTATTACCATATATAGTCCAAAATATTTAATTTATAGACGCCGAACGATATTTCTTTTCATTGGTAAGTACACTTCACGAAATTATCTTAGAGAGACTAAGTTTTAAGGGTGTTTATTTACATACCCCCTTTGGACCCCATACCCCCTAATTACTCAAAGTTCCAATTTTACCCTTAAATCCCTAAAAAAAAATTAGTTTTCCGGAATTATCTCCTACGACCCAAACATCTGGAAGCAAAATATTGTGTTTGTTTCTGGATTTATCATTACAACATAATTCCGGAACTATAAAATGCATTCCGGAATTATGTTGTTATGATAAATCCGGGAAAAACACAATTTTTTACTTCCGATATTACGTGATTGTGATAAATCTGGAATGCACTTTTATAATTTCGGATTTATGTGGGTTTGGTGGTTCCGGGAATAAAAAATAACAGTTCTGGAAATACATTTTTTGTGATAAATCCGAGTTTATGAGAAGGGTATTTTGGGGTTATATGGAAATTGGGGGGTATGAGGCCCAAAGGGGTATGTAAATTAACACCCAAGTCCTAATGTGATTAAGAACTTACAATTTAAGAATTAGTTTAAAAAGATTGTTAATTTTAGAGACTAAATAAGCGATTAAAAAATCAAAAAAGTGAATAACAATTTTTTAATTAAAATACAATTTAGCAAATCTAGCAAATCTTGTATCCCTTTAAACTTCAAACAAAACAGATTAGAAGGCAATTTTTTCCAAATCAAACAACTTTTTGATTAATCGATCGGTTTCAGTTGGCATATTATAAATAATTAATTAGTAACAAGATTACCTATGACATAAGTCCAGTGTTTAATAGAACCAGGTCCATGCCAGTGATCACCTTCATGCAGCTGGGTTGCATGCACTCTTTCACAATGGTTTTGAACATTATGAAGTTCTGTTGCAAAGAGGTTGAAGAAATTGGCAGCTGGTGATTTGATGCCAAGTTCTGTACTGAGTTTTCCAGCAACTACCATGACTTAAGAGATTGAAACAATTAATATAAACAAGAAATGCAACTAAATGTGGATGAGTAGAGATGCAAAGGACATTGAGCTATCAAGACTTAAATAGAAATTGGCTTCCACAATACAGCCAATAAATTAGATTATGCGGTCCACTCAATTACTAACTCTAGATCTCATATGTCAAGGACATATCTAACTAACCCAACTTAAACATTTTTAATTGAAGAAAAGTAATATTGTATATTACTTACTGCATGTAGCGATGAAAATTTTGGATGGCTTTAAAAGGTTGGAATGGTGTCGCATTAAAATTTAATTATAAGAGTGAACGTTGATAAATCATTTTTAAAGTTAGATAAGGGTTGTTGTAGATTAAATTTAAGTTCGAAAGTCGATTATGTGTGAGGAATATATTAACACCCCAACATCTTTGTGTGGACCCTTTCAAATTGTCCTCGACTGGACCAAGAGGCCCATTCAGCAATTGGATATGGATTAGCCCAATCTTTTTGATCTATATCCACAATATACAAAGCCCAATTATGACTATCCTAACTGGATGGCTCAGATCAACTCTATCAATCCGACGGCTGACAACAAGCACGATATCTCCTATAAATACCAGCTCACATAATAAGGAAGATTCTCATTCCAAGCTAAATCACTCATCTATTCTCAATACTGACTTGAGCGTCGGAGTGGCTTCGCAGGTACTCCTCTCGGGCTCGCTCTAATCCTCCGGTCAGACAGCATGAGATCTACCAACGGCAGTCCACCCATCACTGCAAGGTACAGAACATTGGTGACCACAGTGGGATATCTATCTTTCACACCATCTCAACCTTTTTGCACCTTCTCCTGCTTTCCCTTGCCACCCAGAGGTGGACCGCGAGTCCAAAGCATTCCCGCTATGCAGCCCCTGCCTGAGGGCACTCCCGAAGGCCTTGCTGCTCCCATGCCAGACCAAGACATTCAGGTCCCGGCACCCCAGCCAGCCTCTATCCAGATCCTCGTCCAATCTGGGGATGCGGCGACCATCCGCCAGCTCATGGACCTGTTGAGCAACCGCACCCAGACTATGTTGCAGCAAGAAGCGCGCTTCAGGCAGATAGAGAGACGAATGACAGCCATGCTTGAGCAACCCCATCCTCGTTGGAACACCCCTTCCTCAAGGACAATGAGCTCCAGGCGCCGCAGATCTTCACCCAGGTGTCATCACAATCATCGCTCTCCACCTAGACGGAAGTGAGCTCGCCACTCTCCTCCTCGACGCGACAGGCACCAAGGATTAGATTCACCTCCAAGCACCCCTCCAACCTCGCCGGACGGTACATATTGGCCTGAGGAGTCTCTCCCCAGGTCCTCATCGCTCGCAACCTCCAATGAAGGACCCTTCACTAGGAAGGTTGACGACTGCCCAATTCCGAGGACCTTAGAGAAACTCCCAGCCGTCAAAACGTACGACGGGACTAAGGACCCTGACAGGCATTTGGCCTACTTCTCTGTCATGATGAGATACCGGGGGGCAAGGGAACCTGTCCACTGCATGATCTTCCCCCTCACTCTCATGGATTCAGCACTAGCTTGGTTCCAGGAGTTGAAACCAAACTCGGTTTCATCCTGGGGGCAGTTGGCCACCACATTCACAACCCGCTTTGCCGCTTCCAGCTTGAAGCCAAAATCTGAAGAGGTACTCAGGGCGATCAGACAAGGAGAGAAAGAAACGCTTAGAGAATATCTGGAAAGGTTCAACAAGGAGGCTGGCAACGGCAGGAACCTTGAAGACAAGAGAAGGCTCTTTTGGATGAAGGATGGCCTTAAGAAAGGAAGCCTGTTTCAAAAAGACGTGGGGATTAACAAACCCCAAAGCTTGGATGAGTTCCTTCAGAAGGCACAAAAGTACATGGATTATGAAGAAGACAACATGGCATACCAAGAGAAAGCCAAGGTTGGCAGCAAGAAGGACGAGCTGACCTGCAAGGCCATTGAAGAACCATGGCGGAAGCGAGTCCAATATAACAGGACTCCTCGTGAGCCCCGACCTCGACAAGGTCGTTTCTCAGAGTACACCCGGCTGAACATATCCCAGGCTGAGATCCTTGCCGAATGCGCCAATTCCGAGTTTCGGGACATCAAATAGCCCGAACCTCTCGTGCAAAGGAAAGACCAAACCTCTAAGAAGTACTGCCGTTATCACAAAAGTTATGGGCACAGTACCAACAAATGCAACACCCTTAGGGATGACATTGAAGAAATGATCCGCGAAGGGAAGCTCGCTCAGTACGTGAGTGAGGAAGATGATGAGACTCAGGACTTTGAATAGGGAGCAGCGCATCAGGACTTGAAACAAGAGCTAGGCCTAGTTAAGAACTTTATTGTTTGGGCACAAATGCAGAATGTAAAAACTCGTAATGAATGATTAACAAAAGTTCATTTTGCAATTACAGTTTTTGCTCTAGTCCACTAGCATTAACACTTGTTCCAAAGAAAATTCCTTAAGATCAAGAAAGAAAAAGGGTCCAACTCTATAGTTAGAGGCAGAGCGAGACAAGTTTGAGACCTCGACATTAGCTCCAAGCCAAGACCATCTTCCCAAGGCGATGGTCTTGCAAATACATCTCTGAATACAAGATCGAACAAAGTAGGCAAGCGCTGACTGATCAAAGGGAGACACCAGGATCGTTTGCATTTTTCCTATTTACCAAAGCAAGAATCTCATGATTCTTTCCACTAGGTGACATTGGTTGTCACAAACCCCTTGGGAAAGTTCTATCCGGGCCGAGTCATGGTAAACTGTGCCAAGGGTATACTTCAAGCTGACCTTGGTGGTCACAACCCCTTGGGCGAGCTCTATCTGGGCCGAGTCCTGGTAAACTGTGCCAAGGGTATACTTCAAGTTGACCTTAGTGATCACAATCCCTTTGGACGAGTTCTATCCGGGTCGAATCTTGGTAAACTATGCTAAAGGTATACTTCATTACAAATTGTCCCGGCGGGCGTCGGCAACTCAACTGTCTAAAGCAACCCAAACTTAGCAACTATCTACTTGAAAAAAATCCTAAGTCCAACAAAAAGGCGCACACGTGCGAAATCATCAGCAGAGCATGAGACCATGAGGCCTTAGGTATCAAGAGCCAAGAAAGGCGCTAAAATCAAGCAGGTGTGAGACCATAAGATCACGGGCACCAGAGATACCCACCTGCAAGGGTCTTTCTAGTCTGCAGACCATAACTTTGTCCGTGCTTATCCGATGGAGGCGTGCGAGCATGCGTCGGAAAGCTAAAAAGCAGAGCTACAATTCTTCTGTTAAGCTCATAATCTAATTAGGAAGTCTCAAAAGTCAAAACCTCACGGCTTGTAACCTCACGGTTTGCACCAAAGGGAAGCGTAACTTCACGGTTTACAAGGTGAAGGTTTACAAGGTGACGGTTTGCGAAGGGAACCAAGGTGAAGGTTTACAAGATGAAGGTTTACAAGGTGAAGGTTTGCGAAGGGAACCAAGGTGAAGGTTTACAAGGTGAAGGTTTGTGAAGGGAACCAAGCTGAAAGTTTACAAGGTGAAGATTTACAAGGGAATCAAGGTGAAGGTTGGTTCCCTTTCCAAGGTGACGGTTTGCGAAGGGAATCAAGGTGAAGGTTTGCGAAGGGAACCAAGGTGAAGATTTACAAGATGAAGGTTTACAAGGTGAAGGTTTACAATGTGAAGGTTTCCGAAGGGAACCAAGGTGAAGGTTTGCGAAGGGAACCAAGGTGAAGGTTTACAAGGTAACGCTTTGCGAAGGGAACCAAGGTGAAGGTTTGCGAAGGGAACCAAGGTGAAGGTTTACAAGGTGATGGTTTACAAGGTGAAGGTCTGCGAAGGGAACCAAGGTGAAGGTTTACAAGGTGAAGGTTTGCGAAGGGAACCAAGGTGAAGGTTTACAAGATGAAGGTTTACAATGTGAAGGTTTACAAGGTGAAAGTATGCGAAGGGAACCAAGGTGAAGGATTGCGAAAGGAACCAAGGTGAAGGTTTACAAGGTGAAGGTTTGCGAAAGGAACCAAGATGAAGGTTTACAAGGTGGCGGTTTGCAAGGTGACGGTTTGCGAAAACCATGGTCACGGTTTGCGCAACGGAGCTTGGTTCACGGTTGGTAAGTCACACGCGTGCCTCACGGTTTACGCGAGTAAGTGTGGTTCACGACTTGGACCACACCATAGAAGGTGGGTCACGGTTTATGTGAAGAAAAGGGAAGAAGAAGGTGATCACAACCCAAAAGAAAGAGACTGTCCAAGTTAAAAAACAAAGAACACAGTCGTCACAGTGAAAATATCTTACACGACCCGACGAGGAAGACGAACCAACACATCGGGCGAATCAACAAAAATCCTTCAAGCCAAAACCATCCTCCGAAATAATCTCGGCTTGGGGGGAAACTGTTCTGGACTGGACCAAGAGGCCCATTTAGCAATTGGATATGGATTGGCCCAATCACTTTGATCCATATCCACAATATACAAAGCCCAATTATGACTATCATAACTGGATGACTCAGATCAACTCTATCAATCCGATGGCTCACAACAAGCACGATCTCCTATAAATACCAGCTTACATTGCCATAATAAGGTAGATTTTCATTCCTAGCTAAATCACTCATCTATTCTCAATACTGACTTGGGCGTCGGAGTGGCTTCGCAGGTACTCCTCCCGGACTCGCTCTAAACCTCCGGTCAGACAGTAGGAGATCTACTAACTGCAGCCCAACGCAGCAGTGCAAGGTACATAACAGAAATATTTCCAGAGGACAGGAGTATTTGGTTTGTGGCCCTACTAATGCCTAATTGGAGTATGCTTTTTTTAATATTTCTTGATTGTTTTCTTGTGGTATTTATCGTTTTGTGCACTTTGTAGCTCCTCCTAGTTGCGAGGGTGGCATCTTGTACAGAGGTTTGTATGTGTATATATATATATATATATATATATATATATATATATATATATATAATTTTGCAGGTGCATCACCCCACCAGGCAACAATCATTAGCAGCACTTCAAAAACGAATTAAAAAAAAGGAGAAAATACAAAACAAAGAGGGCATAAACCAAAACCATTGAAATCAAATTGAAGAAATCCATACTGAGGTAAATCAACTTTATATCTAAAAAGCCCAGCAAAAAACAACTAAGAATAGTAATCCACCAAATAATACTAGTAACAATAACACCATATGATGCTAGCTTTTTGCAGAATAGTTTCCTGTTGGCAACTCTCCTAGAATTCAAATAGGGGCATTTCATTTTAATAATTTGGTATTGGCCATCCTAGCTCGGGTTTATAAGTTTTTATTGTAGCATCCCAACGAGCTTGGATAGCGCCTCCTCACACGCATTAAACGAATCGATGATTATCCATGTCCCAAGAAGCCGAAGGAATATTATTATTCCAACAAAAATATCCCTATTAGCAGGTTCACTTCTAACTGAAATCATTTTAACATTTTGGAGAACAATTTTCCTGAGTAAAAAAATTGATAGGGTCCTTGCCAATTGGGCTTGGAGGGAGCTTTTTCCTCATGCTCTAGCCACTACCCACCCTATTGTTAACTCAGATCATGCACCAATTATTTTGAAGCCTATCCCTCCACATAGAAGTGGCACAAACTTTAGGTATGAAGACTTTTGGGAGGATTCAGCAGAGTGTAGAGAAATTGTGGCAAATGCATGGAATTCAAAAGTGGAAGCTGAGGATACATGGGGGACGTGTCAAAGCTATATTAAAGCATTGTAAGGCATCTTTACAAGCCTGGCACAAGGACAAATTCAAGAATGCAACAACCCAAGTTATGAACTTAAAGAATAGACTGAAGTTTCTGGTGAACGAGAATGGGGAGAGTGACTGGGCCGAAGTTCAATGGCTAAGGACTGAGATTGACAGATTATTGGCTCAAGAAGAGAAATACTGGATCCAAAGATCGAGAATCAAGTGGTTGAATTATAGTGACAAGAATTCTAGGTTCTTCTGCGTCAACAATCCAAATAAGGGATCAAAATAGACTGGATAGATTCAAGGATACTAATGGTACCTGGATTGAGGGCCAAACTAATGTTACTAATTGTATCCTTGCCCACTTTAACTTTGTGTAATATTCCCCCAATTCCCCTCCCCACTCCTTGTCTTGCTTAAATGTAATACCTTGCTTAGTTTCTAATGAAATGAATGCTACCTTGATAGCACCCTTTTCTTTCTCTGAGATTGAAAAAGCAGTATTCTCTCTAGCTAGGTACTTATAAGGCTCTTGGGTCTGATGGGTTTAATGGGCTTTTTTTTTCAAAAGAACTGGGTGACTTTGAAGGATGATGTTTATGATGCTATAAGTTTCTTTCATAGTACTGGGAGGCTAGGGGAGGGGATTGACAAAACTGTAGTGGCCTTGATCCCTAAAGTCCCCCATCACAACGCCAGAAGTTGAGAAAAATGGTGCCTTATTGGGCAGCGCTCTATAAGGAAGCACTGCTTTTGGTTAAAACGCGTTGGGAATGGGCAGCGCTTTTTAAGGAAGCGTTGCTTTTGGTTAAAATGCGCTGGGGCAATGGGCAACACTTTTTAGGAAGCGATGGCTATGGTGAACACGCTGGGGGCGATGGGGAGTGCTTTTTGCAGGGAAGCGCTGCCTATGGTGGAACGCACTGGGGCGATGGGCAGCGCTTTTTAAAAAGTGTTACTTATGCCCAAAACACGGAAATGAAGGGGTAGCGCTTTTTAAAAAGCGCTGCCCATCGCTTTAGTCAATAAAATTCCTCTCACTCACTCTCAAAATGAAGAGTTGCGAACTAGAAACCCTTTACTTCTTCTTTTCTTCACTTCACTTCATCTTCTTTTCATGTATATTTTCTTTCACTGCTTCTGCTAGGCTTTTTTTATTTCTTGATAAATCTTACAGATTCAAGGTATACGAAGCCTCCAATGGTGATTAGAAGCACAGATACAAAGGTAATTACTTTGTGATTTTGCATCTGTTTTACAATTCCTCCTTGTAAAAACTCTAATTTCTCTCTGGGTTTGTTTCACATGTGACTGTTGCGTATGAATGAGATGGTGAATGATTTCAAGATACTTAGACAACACTCTCACAGGTTGTATTCCTCCCTTTCTTTCTATTAGATCTGTTTTTCTAATCTTTCTCTCTAATGAACAAACCCTAATTTGTTTGTTTTTCTTTTGCAAGGTAAACACACTCAGAAAATTAGAAGAAGAAAGAACTTGAAAGAGGTACAATAGACTTGAAGAATGAAATTGTTATCTGAAAAGTGTAAACAAAATTAGGTGAATAATAAACAAGAAAGAAAAACAGAAAATACTTGAAAGAGAAACAATAAACAAAAACAGAAAAAAGAAAAATAAACAAAATAAAAAAAAATTAAAAAAAATATACAATGGGCAACACTTTTGGTTGTAAGCGCTGCCTATAGGTGAACGCGCTGGGGCGATGGGCAGCGCTTTTTAGGAAGCGCTGCCAATAGGAGAACGTGTGGGGAGATGGGCAGCGCTTTTTAGGAAGCACTGCACATTGTGAGAGTGGAATCAGCAGGGCTCAAAAGCGCTGCTCATGACTAAAAAAAACGCTGCCTATCCCCAAATCTGTTGTAGTGCATCCAGTATCTGTCTCTCAATTGAGACCCCTTAGCTGCTGAAATTTTTTGTACAAGATTATTCCCAGGAATGTGTGCAGATTGAAGCCTATTCTGGGCTCCCTCGTATCTCCTCAGCAAAGTGCCTTTTTGGGTGGCAGATTAATTCAAGATAATTTTGTGGTTGCACATGAAGCTTTCCAATTCTTGAAGAAGAAAGTCCTAGTTGGTAGTTCTAAGGTGGCCCTCAAGCTGGACATGTATAAGGCTTGTGATAATTACTGCTGCCTCTGATCAAATGATAAACTTACAGAAGTCGGGACTTGTATGTGGGAAAGGTCTTAATAGGTTAACTGAAAACCAAGTTGGCATCCATTTTACAGGCCCATTTTACATTTTAATTTCTTTTAATTACTTCCTATTTTAATTATTTATGTTATAAATAATTATCTCAGTAAATTATCAATAATTTTGAAATTCTATTTTTTTATAGATGTATTAAAATTAGAATTAGTAGTTAATAAAATGTTTTGAAAATAGTCAAAATGAGCTTTAGACTTTTATAAGCCGGTATATAGTTTCATTTTATACACTTATGCGCATTGGACTGGATTTTATATCTTTTAATTGTGAAGCCCACTAATTAGAATAAACCTAATTCTCACCTTCTCCTTCTCCCCCCGCTCCAATGAGCAGCTGCACTCCCGAAAACATATCCTACAATTTCCAAAACATGTGAATTCACGTGTAGCTCAATATCTCTATCATCCTCTAAAATATTCCTCTTATTCAAATTCAGCCAATGTTTCATCTTTCTTTCATAATATTAAACGTCGATGTTAAAGGCATGTCACTTGGTTTCTTGATAAATAATCATGGCACTTGGTTTCTGTTAATATTTGAGGTAGTAATGCTAGTTTAGTAAATAGTTGGATAGTAGAGAAGGCTTTAGTTGATAGTTGGAAGATGATAGTAGTTAATTAGTAGTGTGATGTTTGGAGCAAATGAATAGTTGTATTGCTCTCAAATTGGCCACAAATGACATGATTACAAATGCTCCCAAGCTTGCCTATTTATAGGTGCTTGAGGATGGTTCTAGATAATTCTACATGATTAGCATCTCTAATATATTCTATATTTATCTTGTACTTGTAGCTTCTATGTTTTTCTCTTTTGATATTTACATAGAATATTCTAGATTCTTTTACTTAGTACATGTAATGGTAATTTCTAGAATATCTTTGATCTAGACTTCAATAGAGAAATCTAGAAATTTGCATCACTTCTTTAACACTCCTCCTTGATGCAAACTTCGGAAACTCTAAGCTTTGTTCTTAGTTCCTCAAACTTGACTCTTGGTAATGCCTTCGTAAATATATCTGCAACATGATCTTCTGTTGTGCAGTACTCGAGATGAATCTGCTTAGTTGTCTCTGCTTCTCTAATAAAGTGATATTTTATAGAAATGTGCTTTGTTCGATGACGATGAACTGGATTCTTTGCCATTGCTATAGCTGACTTGTTGTCGCAGTAGATTGTAGTAGGGAGATCTTGTTGTTCACCCATGTCTTCAAGTATTCTCCAAAGCCATATAGCTTGACTTGTCGCTTCAGCTGCTGCCACGTACTCAGCCTCTGATGTTGATTGCGCAACTATTGCTTGCTTCTTAGATCCTAGTGAGAAGGCATAGCCTGATGTACTTTTCATGTCATCAATAGAACCTGCCCAATCACTGTCGGTGTAGCTAAGCAATCTTGAGTTGGTCGTGGTTCTGTACCATATACCAAACTCCTTTGTTCCTTGAAGGTATCTTAAAATTCTTTTTCCTGCTCCATAGTGAATTTGGCTCGGTTTCTGCATGAATCTTGATAGAAGACTTGTGGCATACATGATGTCTGGGCGTGTAGCAGTGAGATATAGTAAGCTCCCTATCAAACTTCTATAGCGCGGTGCATCAGCTTCTGGTGCTCCGTCTTCTTTTTGTAACTTCTCATTTGTCACGAGCAGAGTAGCTACTGGCTTGCATTCGTTCATGTTGAATTTCTTTAATAGTGCTTCGGTATATTTCTTTTGACAGATGAATATTCCTTCTTTTTGTTGTTTTACTTCTATGCCGAGGAAGTAGTTCCTCAAGCCAAGATCTGTCATCTCGAATGTCTTCATCATGTCTTCTTTGAAATTAGCGATCATCTTCGTGTTTGTTCCTGTGTAGATTAGATCATCTACATACAAGGAGACAATGAGAATATCCTGCTGACCTTGGGTCTTGACATATAGTGTTGGCTCACTCTTGCTCCTCCTGAATCCTTGATTGATGAAGTATTGATCAATTCGGCTGTACCATGCTCGAGGAGCTTGCTTGAGACCATATAAAGCTTTTCTTAGTCTCAATACTTTATCTTCATTTCCTTTGCTAACGAAGCCCTGTGGTTGCTCAATATAAATCTCTTCTTCTAGCACTCCATTTAGAAATGCAGACTTGACATCTAGTTGATAGATGCTCCACTCTTTTTGTGCTGCAAGAGCTATTAAAGCTCTTATAGTGTCTAGACGAGTAACTGGAGCAAATGTCTCATTGTAGTCAACTCCAGGTTGATGAGAGTAGCCCTTTGCTATAAGCCTAGCCTTGTGTTTTTGTATTGAGCCATCAGGGTTAAGCTTTGTCTTATAAACCCATTTGACTCCTATGATATCTTTATCTTTTGGATAGTCTACTAGCTCCCATGTTTTGTTTTTCTCAATTGATTTAATCTCCTCCTCCATTGCTTTGACCCATACTTCTTGTTTTGATGCTATTTCATAGTTTTCAGGCTCAAATATGGCCAAATTGCAAGTTTCATATATATCCGCCAGAGATCTTACTCGCCTCGGAGTAGATTCTGGTGAGGAATCTTGTTGAAGAGAAGACGAAGAAGGCATACCTGGATCTTCTGTTACTTCTTCAACTTCTTCTTGAGGTTGCTGTACAGAATTTATCAAACTCATGGAAGTTGTACTCTTTGCCGCGATCACTCCCAAGCCTCTTAATGTGTTTGCCACTTTGCTTTTCTACAAGGGCCTTGAACTTCTTGAATATTCCAAAGACTTTTGATTTTTCCTTGATGAAATAGACCCAAGTCATTCTAGAAAAGTCATCGATGAAGAGGATGAAATACCTGTTGTTGGTGAGTGATGGTGTCCTCATCGGTCCACAAACGTCAGTGTGGATGAGTTCTAGCACATCTTTAGCTCTCCATGCATTGCTCGTTGAAAATGGTAGTTTGTGTTGTTTTCCAAGAAGATATCCTTCACATGCTCCACTATCTTCTTTCAGGCTTGGTAAATCTCTTACCATATTCTTTTGATATAACAACTTTAAGGCTTTCGAGTTGAGGTGGCCAAATCTTCGATGCCATAGCCATGAATCATCGGCTTGCCCCTTCATGGCAATGTTAGTGGTATATTTAAAGTTTATCGGGAAGCTTCTGTTCCTCATCTCCATCTTTACTTGGGCTATCTCAACCCTTTTACTACTGTTATCATAGATTGTGCATTTATCTCCTTCAAAGTGAAGGACATAGCCTTTCTCCATCATTTGACCGATGCTCAAGAGATTTTCTTTAAGATTGGGAACTAGTAAGTCATCTCTAATGAGTCGCGTACCTTTCTTTGTCTCCACCATGACAGTGCCTTTGCCTTTTGATTCCACGGTAGTGCCATTCCCTAGTCGAATCTTTGATTTGACAGAGTCATCAATTTCCTTAAAGATGCTCTCATCTTTAGCCATGTGATTGCTGCAACCGCTATCCAAGTACCAGGTTCCTTTCTTGTCGTCGTTGGAATCTTGGGTGGCATAGAAAAGATGTTCTTCACTGCCATGTTTATTCTGGTCATTCTCACGTTCTTTGACGAAATTTGCTTGATGTTTATTTTTGCTATAGCAATTCTTCTCCACGTGCCCAAATTTATTACAGTTCCGACATTGTGGCTTTCCTTGCCAGCGACAGTCCTTCTCGGCATGATTTGTCCTCTTGCAGATGCCACATGGAGGATACTCATCTTGATTTTTATTTGAGAAATTTCTAGAATTCTCTCTATTTCTAGAACTTTCTCCACTACTCTTGTTTCCTCCGTATCCTTTATTTTGAGACCGTAATTTAAGCTTAGATTGAAAGGCATTTTCTACAGAGTCATCATCACGCCTACTCAATCTTTGCTCATAAGCTTCAAGAGAGCCCATTAGTTCTGTCCCAGATAAGTTTGATAGATTCTTCATTTGTTCAATCGTCGTCACGATTGGATCATACTTACAGGGAATAGAAACTAGAATTTTCTCAACAATTCTTTTATCGAGAATATTTTCCCTGTAGGCTCTCATTTTAGAAACAATTTCTTTTATCTTACTATAATAGTCTTGTACGGTCTCAGATTCCTTCATATTTAATAATTCAAACTTGTGCCTTAGACTTTGGAGTTTGACGGCACGTACCTTGGCGGTTCCTTGAAACTCCTCCTGTAGTGTACTCCATGCATCCTTGGCACTAGAAGCTCCCATTATCCTCGGAAAAATAGAGTCACCCACAGCTTGCTGCAAGCAATATAGCGCCTTTGAATCTTTTTGCCTATTTTCCTTCAACTCTTTCCTTTGAGCTGCAGTAAGAGTTGAAGTATCTGCGGGAGTAGTAAATCCTTCTTCCACAACTTCCCATAGATCTTGGGAGCAAAAAAATGTCTTCATTTTAATGCTTCAAAAATCATAGTTTTCACCGGAAAAAGGAGGGACTTGGATATTAGATGATGATTGGGTGTTGTTAGCCATTGGCTAAGAAAAAATATGGAATTAGTGTAGAGTGAGGGTAGTGATTTTTAATTGGTAGTTGGATAGTTTATCTACGCCCAGTATATGACCGAACGTAGCTCTGGTACCACTGTTAATATTTGAGGTAGTAATGCTAGTTTAGTAAATAGTTGGATAGTAGAGAAGGCTTTAGTTGATAGTTGGAAGATGATAGTAGTTAATTAGTAGTGTGATGTTTGGAGCAAAGGAATAGTTGTATTGCTCTCAAATTGGTCACAAATGACTTGATTACAAATGCTCCCAAGCTTGCCTATTTATAGGTGCTTGAGGATGATTCTTGATAATTCTACATGATTAACATCTCTAATATATTCTAGATTTATCTTGTACTTGTAGCTTCTAGGTTTTTCACTTTTGATATTTACATAGAATATTCTAGATTTTTTTACTTAGTACATGTAATGGTAATTTCTAAAATATCTTTGATCTAAACTTCAATAAAGAAATCTAGAAATTTACATCACTTCTTTAACAGTTTCTTCCAATTCGACTGTCATATATAGTCCACGCTAACTCAAGTTTCTAATCATTTGAAGCTTATGTAGTCTCTTACATGACTCCTAATTTGGCATTCAATTGCCATTCCCAAGATTACAAGCTCCAGTGCCTATTTTGGATTTAAAACATCCACGTTGTTAACAATTTACCTCATTTTCAAATTGGAGGCACGTGACTCACGTGTGGGAAGCCTATTTTGGAGCCCATCAAGCTACTCGTTTTCCTTGATTCCTATAAAAATAAATGTTCATCGTTTTTGGATTCTTCTCCTCAAAGGCATTATCCGTTCTC
The DNA here is from genome assembly GCA_039519185.1 of Astragalus membranaceus. Classification (NCBI taxonomy): domain Eukaryota; kingdom Viridiplantae; phylum Streptophyta; class Magnoliopsida; order Fabales; family Fabaceae; genus Astragalus; species Astragalus membranaceus. The sequence continues at coordinate 54,520,062 of CM076846.1, forward strand.
GCATTATAATGAACCTGACGTCGGACCCGTCAAAGCTCTATTGTGCCGGTATGGTTCACCTATTATAAATATAGAATCATCTCACTGACATAAGGAATGATTTAAAGAGCCAAAAATTATAGTAAAATTTAATGTTTAAAAATATTGTGTGCTATATATATAAGGAGAGAAAGGGATCCAAAGTAGGTAGCTCAGTTGGCGAGCTAAGGGATACCCAAAGAGTGCACCAAATGAGTGCAAGAAGGAGGTCCAGGGTTGAACTCCTGGAAACTAACATTTCCCTCACCCGACTAACCTTGCTTATGAAAAAAAAAGGAGAGAAAATAATTGAATTAGATTTAGTTATTAAATTTATATGAATATTTTGATGTTTTAATATTTGATTAGGAAATGAATACTATTGGTGGATTTAAGAGTCTAAAGAATTATATGGATTTGAATTACTACCTTCCTTATACTATGTGATGTATGATGATGACTTGATATCATTGTGATGAAAATGGTGCTCAGGTGATGCTTTGTCTAAAATATATTTGAGGATTCGATATGTGGTTGTGTGTGTTGTGATATGGTATTCTTGAGTCTGAGTCACCTAGCATGTGAGAGGCGAGAATAATAATCAAGCCGTGCTATGGCAAACCTAGTATCTTTGAGTCTGAGTTACCAAGTCTGTGAGAGGTGATATCAGTACTCAAGTGATGCCATAGTTGACCCAGTGTGGTTGAGTCTCTGTTAGCTAGCCTGTGCAGAGGTGACCAGTGTTTCCAAGTCTGAGTTATATTACTTAGCCTGTGATGATAGGCAATAATGGTGTTTAAGTGATAATATAACTTACTTAGTTTCATTGGGTCTATGCTACCTAGCCTTTGAGTGGTGAAGATGGTGCTTAGGTACTACTATGTCTTGTGACGTGTCATTTGGCCCTAGGGTGAGGTAAAGATGGTTCTCATTTTTTTTCTCAAGTCTAGAGAGACATCATGTGTGCGCTGAATGAGACATGCATATCATACCTTCGTGACTTGAGAGGATTTAGGATTTATAACGACTTATGGCTTTTGATTATCTTTGTGAAATTTGATGCTTGTAATGCTTTGCTTGATTTACCATATATAAGAGTTTATCGATTTTGACCTTTTACCAATAACATGTACTATATAATTCACATTCTTATCTCGTACTCGTCAACTCGTAGTTTATTTTAGCTTGTAAAGAAGAAGTAACTTATGTGCATTTTAAAAGAATACTTATTGTCTAACATTTTTATTAGCCAATGGTTTTGTTATTCTTAATTTAAATGGGTCAAGTGTCTTCCTTGATGTTTATCTTATCGTCTTAATATAGCTTGAATGTCATTCTCACCGTACAACCACCATTCACTACAACAGATTTAAGCATTGGGAGCGCTTTTTTTAGGCCATAGGGAGCGCTTTCGGGCGCTCCTAAAGCTAGCGCTCCTGTTGCAAATCACCCAAAGGGAGCGCTCGAAAAGCTCTCCCAAAAAACAGGCAAGAGGAGCGCTTTTTATCACAAGCGCTCCTTATTCCTAGGCGCGCTAAGACAATAAGGAGCGCTTACTGTAAAAAAACGCTCCTCATGGTCTTAAGAAAAGGGAGCGCTTTTTACAGTAAGCGCTCCTTATTCCTAGGCGCTAAGACAATAAGGAGCGCTTACTGTAAAAAGCGCTTCTCATGGTCTTAAGAAAAGGGAGCGCTTTTTATTAAAAGCGCTCCTTATTCCTAGGCGCGCTAAGACCATAGGTAGCGCTTTTTACAGAAAGCGCTACCAATGCCTAATTTTTTCTTTAAGAAAGTTTTGCCTGTTTCTGCCAATTCTCAGCTCCCTGCAATCAAAAACCAGCAACAACCAGAAACCAACAACCAGCAACAAAGTTCCAAATAAAATTCCAAATCAATAACCAATTTCAAATCAATTTCCATCTAATTTATAAATCCAACATACATCCTCATGTACCAATCAACATATGTGTCAACAAAAATGTGCCAACATATAAATCTTCATGTAACAAAAGATCAACAAAAATTACATAACTCTTCATGTACCAAAAGATGAACAAAAATTACAACATATCCAATATGAGGTACTACAAAAATAGGATATCCAAAAAAAATTACATCAAGTTTGATTTGAATTAATCAAACCGGCAACATGACGACACCACTCTCCTTTCAGCTGAGTAAGTTCCTCATCAGAAAATTGAGCTTCACACACATATTCAGGAAAATACTGAAAAAATAAAATAAAACGAACTTAGAATTATATCAATATCAATTAGATATTGAATTACTTGTCAAAAAACAAACTATCAAATTACATACATGGATTGGGATTTCCATTTGGTTGTGACTGATGATGTCCTTCATAAACTTCATTACATAGTACCCGCAATCATCGAAGTTTGGTTGTTTGGAACCCTATAAAACAAAAGATTACTTAGTTATTAAATATAATTAATTACATATGCAAAAGAATATTGATTATAAACTTACCCTTATTGCTATCCATTTTGTAGAGGATGATGATTTTCTGTACGCAGTCCTGACATCACGCAATCCCCAATAAGTTGCCAAAGCACTGAAACAACATCATATATATAACTATATTAATCGAAATATACATAATTTAAATTATGAAATATACGAGAGATCTAAATACACACCTATTAAATACTCTCACCAACTTTGGGTAGTTGTTGTAATGACCTAGCAGTGAATCCAAATAGAAAATCACATCTCTTTTGGGATCAATTGCCAACAATATCCAATGGGTCCTATAAAAATTTTGAATAATCAAATTAATCAAGCTTTGAGGTTTAAAAGACAGAGCAAATAATCAGCAAGTAAAATTTTTGAATACTCACCCTAAGTTGATGGGTGCCAAAAACAAAGTATCACAACTTAATTGATGTGCTAGTGCCAAACGCCGATCGATATTGTCTTTAACCTCTACCTTGCGTCTTTCCATTTGTTCCTTGCATTTTTCTATATGAACTTTTGACATTGTTTTATCCAGGGGGATATTCACTAGAAAAGTACTTTCGGGGCATAAGAACACAAATCGTTGTGTTTGATCCATTGGGACCAATATCTCATGGTACAAATACCTTTAATTAAAATGTATACAAATTAAAATAATAATAATAATAATAATAATAATAATAATAATAATAATAATAATAATAATAATAATAATAATAACACCAATAAGTGAAATAATAAGATAGATACGTACCTGATATATGCTCTAATAGTAGTAGCACTTGCCCACTCGTGCTCATATATCACTGCGAGTTCCTCTTGATTCAAACCCAGTGTTTGCTCCTCTCCAAAAATTTCTTTATCCATCAATGACTCTATTATGGTTCCACTACCCATGTGGTTTGATGCATGGATTTTTAAATAGCTGATGAACTCCATGGGATTATTAGAAGATCTGCCAGCAATAGAAGGGGAAGGTCGGGATTCACGAACATTCCCACTAACTTTGTCACCCTTGCCAGCAATAGACCGGGAAAGTTGGGATTCGCGAACATTCCCACTAACTTTGTCACCCTTGCCAGCAATAGAAGGGGAAGGTTGGGATTCGCGAACATTCTCACTAACTTTGTCACCCTTTCCAGCAGTAGAAGAGAAAGGTTGAGATCTTCCTTTGCCAACACTCCGACTAACTTTAGATTTTACCCTTTGTGATACCTATATATTTAGAAAATAATTAGTTAGTAACAAATATAGTTGGAAAGATAATATATGAAAATGATATAATAAATTACTAACAAATATAATGTCACTTACATTGATAAGGTTTACTGGCCATGCCACAAAGGTACCAATTGCATCATCCACAGTCATGATCTCTATACTGTTTACTGGTACAGGCAAGTTTGCATCCCCTACAATTGCAACGTCAACTCTGACCCGCATATGATTTTCGGGTATGGGTAGATTATGCAGTAAGGTGCCCAGTTCGTTACAAATTAATCCTCTTGCGACCAATTTAAGCGGGTTTGATATATATAGTTCACAATCATTATTGTTACCCTAAATCAATAATAAACAAAAAATAGAATATGTATAAATTGATGTAATATGTACGAGAAAAATATGATCTAATGATTAATACGTCATTGGACGCAATGGTACAACTATCTCTGAAGCTATCAAGCTTAGGGGATGGTAGATCGGTCCTCGGTCCAACTCTATCTTTTAATTCCGCAACTTTTTCCATTAGCTTGAACACCATTTGTTCCAACTGTGCTTTTCTACTTTCCTTTTTTTTATGCTTATTTGGACCCCAAAAAGAGGTCGGGGTAACACCAAATCCCAAACCTCTCAGACGGCCCGAATACTCTTCACGTTCCAAAGCACGGCCAAGGATGTCATTCTCATCATCACAGTCAATTATCTCTCCGTGTTCTATTGATTGTGATATAGACTCCTGATTCACAAAAATTATAAGTATGATAAAGTAAGTTAATTACAAAAAAAAATTAATTTTATCATACTTACAATTCTTTGAGACACCTCTTTCGTTTTCGGATCGCTAATCACACCCTCTTTGTTTACTCGGGCTTCTAGCCACAAAACATGTCGGTCAATGGATTCTTGAGTTGGATCTTTCCCGACCTCCACTAGCTGTTAAAATTTACCAATTATTAATAAATACATCAAATGATTCATTTATAATAGTGAAAGTTGATATAAAGGATGTTGTGTCTACCATTTTTTCTTCAATGTCTTGATAACCCTTAACACCGCCTCTATAAGGGAAATCAGGACTTCTTGCTCTCTCTCGATTTTCATTGCATAATGTCTATATAGAAACATAAATATACATTAATGCATAATAATTGTCAAATATAGTTAAGTTAAAAGGTAATTGTACAAACCAAGAAGTCATCATCTTCGGTGCGTTTGGTTATAAAGGCATTCCAATCCTCCTGTGTTATAATCCCACAATATAGAGGTGGGGGATGGTGTATGAGGTTCCCTTCATCATCTCTCATCCATTTATTTTTTAGGATAGTTCTGAACTTCCTATGTAACTTTCCGGCTTTCATAAGACAGAATTCTTTGCGAGACTCATCCACATCAAAATAAGTCTGCTTACACACAAACAATGAAAAAATAATGTTATCATAATATTTGTTATCTGTCTAATTAACAAATATTAGAGAGATAGTTCTGAACTTCCTATGTAAACAGTTTGTATACCTGGATCAAACACCATAGCTCCTCTTTGAGTCTTTCCAAAGCGAGATTACGTCTATCATGCCATCTAGTTATTGTAATCGGTATCGCTTGCTTCACTTTAGTACCAATGAAGCTAGTCAGCTGTTTACCATTTGGACCAAATGGTTGGCCTTTAACATTCCATTGGACCTGCATTATTACTTATGTAAATTAGATATAAGAAAACAATTTAAACTAAGTAATAAATTTAGTTAATTAGTAAGTATCTTACTTGAAGTTTAGGAAGTCCTTTACTCGCCCGATTGATTATATTCTTTTTAACAGTCATTCCACGGCGAGAGGCCTTTTTTGGGGGCTCATGATCACTCTCACGAGCACTATCATGACTATGCGATGTCATCTGACCTGCAATAAAACATAATCAGTGTTATTGTTATATTTATACAGTTTAGATAACCTAAAAGATGAATAAAGAAGAGACAAGAAAAAATGCCTAAAAGTAAGTTTAGATTACCTAAAAGATGAATAAAGAATAGACAAGCAAAAAATGCCTAAAAGTAAGTTTAGATTACCTTTTCCTTTTCCTCGATACAATTTTATTTACAATTTGCTTATTCATACTTTTTCCTCTTCGCTTCTTGGTACTTTGTTTTCGACGAAAGGTAATTCCATCGCTATGATCATTTCTAATATACACAACATCCTCTTTAGAAGTACTTTCCCCTAGTATTGGTTGTGATGTCCCGAAGAAAGGGTCATCCTCAATATCAACATCTTCGGGTGCTTTATCACCAATGTCATTAACCAATAGTTTTTTGTTTGTCAATAGAACAATGGACCAATTGATATCAACTGGATCAGTGACATAAAACACTTGTTGAGCTTGCGAGGCTAAAATAAAAGGCTCATCTTTATACCCAGACTTGTTGAAATTCACCCGCATGAACCCTGACTCATCCATCTGTACACCATTATTATTGTCAACCCACTTACATTGGAACACAGGCTCACGAAAAAAATTGTAATCCAACTCCCATATGTGTTCAATGACTCCAAAGTATGACATATTAGCGTAAATGGGATTTCTATCTTTGGCACCTGATGTATGCATAGATTGAGCTACAAGAGTCACCCCACTATTTTGCATTTTACTCCGATCATCATGGTTTTTTGTATAGAACGTGTACCCGTTTTGTAGATAGCTGGTGTAAGAGAAAACATGTATATTTGGACCTTTTGCTAACCATCTCAATCTGTCAGAAATCAAGGTAGGATTCAAAGCAAACTCTAAAGAAATGTGATTTCTTAGCCACACTATGAAACTCCTATTGTGTTCTTTTCTTAACCAAACTTGACCCTTACTTGGGTAATCACTCTTAAGCATGTCCATGTGCTTCGCAACATATGAATCAACCTCATTGTCATTGTGCAGAACATATAAGTGTGCTTGCTCTAGTTCTTTCCTTGATACCATCACTATTTTGCTTCCTGTCATCCCTTTAACAATGCTTCCTGTGTGACGCTCCCTTGGAAGCCCCACAGTATGTTCAACACTAGATAGATAGTCGGTGCAGAACTCAATAGCTTCTTCAACTATATAGCGCTCAGCAATACAACCCTCGGGCCGTGATCGATTTTTAACATATCCTTTTAATATCTTCATGTAACGCTCAAACGGGTACATCCATCTCATGTAACATGGGCCACACAACTGTGTCTCTCTAACCAGATGAACTATTAGATGAATCATTATGTCAAAGAATGAAGGTGGGAAAAACATCTCAAGCTCACATAATGTGACAGTAATTGATCTTTGCAACGCTGGCAACTTTCCAGGGTCAATCACTCTACTACAAATCTCCTTAAAGAAGAAACAAACTTTAGTTATGGCCTGACGCACTTTGTTGGGCAAAATGGATTGTATACCAATGGGTAACAAATTCTCCATGATAACATGACAATCATGAGACTTTAGAGACTTCAACTTGAGGTCTTTCATCGATACAAGGTTCGTAACATTTGAAGAGAACCCCTCTGGAACTTTAACTCCATGAAGAAACTTACAAAAGACAATTTTCTCCTTTTTAGATAGAGTATGAGCTGCCGGAGGTAGATATGTACGTGTACCCTTCTTTATCGGACCCAATTCGGGTCTCAACCCCATACTAACCAAGTCCAACCTTGCATTGATGGTATCTTTAGTCTTTCCTGGCATATTGAGTAAGGTACCAATAACACTTTCGAAGACATTTTTTTCCACATGCATCACATCAATGAAATGCCTTACATGTAATGACTTCCAGTATGGCAACTCAAAGAAAATCGACTTTTTTTTCCACCCTCTTTTGGCAAGCTCTCCTGCAAAAGGCTTCCCAAATTTAATATTCAAATCTTTCACCTTTTCAAATATTTGTTCACCCGTCAAAGGCGGTGGAGCTTTACGGGTTTCTGAATTCCCATTGAATGCCTTTCTCCACAGTCGATACTGATGTGTTGGAAGCAAAAATCTACGATGACCAAGGTAGATATTCTTCTTACCATGTTCCAACCACATCCAATCTGTATTATCTTCACATATAGGGCATGCACACTGACCTTTGTTACTGTACCCAGATAAATTGCCATATGCTGGAAAGTCATTAATTGTGCCAAAAATCATAGCCCTTAGGGTGAAACTCTCTTCTCTGAACCCATCATACACCTCTACGCCAGTCTCCCACAGTAGCTTCAAGTCTTCAATCAAAGGAGCCAAGTATACATCAATATCATTTCCCGGTTGTTTGGGACCGGAAATTAACAAAGACAACATCATATACTTGCGTTTCATACAAAGCCATGGAGGTAAGTTATAAATCGCCAAAATCACGGGCCATGTACTGTGGGAGCTACTCTGGATACCGTGCGGGATAAATCCATCGGCAGACAATGCAAGTCGAAGGTTTCTTGATTCCCCCCCGAAATCGGGATAATCAATATCAATTTTTTTCCATTGCGGAGAATCCGCCGGATGTCGTAGCAAACCATCTTTAATCCTTTCATCCTCATGCCAAGTCAAGTGTTTTGCATCTTCTGAACTACGGTACATGCGCCTAAATCGAGGAATTATAGGAAAATACCACAACACCTTTTCTGGAGCAGATTCTTTCTTCTTATACCGCGATGCATTACATTTTGGACACAACTTTAACAATGCATGTTCATTCCGAAATAATATGCAATCATTGGGACAAGCGTGTATCTTCTCATAGTTCAAGCCAATGGTGCCTAGCATTTGTTTTGCATCATACGTCCGAGAAGGGAGCACATTATCCTTTGGCAACATATCTTTCAATAGTGCGAGTAATTCCGTAAAGCTCTTATCCGTCCATCCGTGAAAAGTTTTCAAGTTATACAACTTTATCACAGTCAATAATTTTGTGAACTCGGTACAACCCGCATACAACGGTGTCTCCGCGTCGGTTATCAACTTCTCAAACCTTTGAGGACAATCATTAAGATCATCTTCAACAGCCTTTGTCATCTCTTCAAATTGGTCGCCATCAAATGTATATTTTTCGGTGTCAACCGGCGCACATTTCTCAGTACTATTATTCATATTTGAATATTCGCCTCTCACCTCACCGTGCATTGTCCAACAAGTATAACTTTGATCGATTCCGTAGGCCTTTAAATGTCCTTCCAGCTCAACTGCAGTAACTAGGTTTACATAACAACACTGTAAACAAGGACATTTGATTTTACAAGAAGCTCCCAATCGTCGAACAACAAAGTTAACAAAATATTCTACTCCGTCGACATATTCCTTCGAAAGACGATTTGCAGACATCCACTTTCGATCCATATTTAACCAAAATTGATAATAAATAGGAACTATGAAAAATATGAGAGTTCAATAAGCCCTGCAACGCATACACTTATCACATTTCTTGTAGAAATCAAATTATTAAAATAATCAAAAGATGATATTTCTCATCATCACCAGTACGCACAACTCACTAGTTAAAATCTAGTTCCTAATAAATACCCTGAACTTGTTTCTCAAATAAGATCAAAATGAAAATACACGTTGCTTAAGTTTCAATTAGCTCACAAGTTACAGTCACAGAATTATTGGAACACAACATCAATGTATAATACTAAAGCAAATAATACTAAAGCAACATAACCAGTCAGCCAACAAAATTGAGTTATTCTAAACTTGTATTTTATAAAGCATAGTGATTGCTAACCTTTATAAGTGGGACAAGAGGAAGATGAATGGAAGTTGGATAACAACCAGGGTTTGCGACAAGGCGTGCAGTCTTTATTTCCTCTCTTAAAACCTCAGTCAATCTATGTACAGCTTCTTCCTGTTACAGATAACTAGATAAACTCAGCATGAAGAATTTTAATAGTGCATCCAAGATTTTTTTCATGACCAAAGAAGTAAGAAAAATCTAGTTTATTTTCACCAAAATCAGTCAGCCAACAAAATCTGTTTATTTTCAGCAGCACCCAAGATTATCTTCACACCGAATTCCTAGTTGTATCAGCCAACAAAATCAAATCTGATGTATCAGCCTAGTTGTATCAATGTATTGGAACACAACATCCTAGTTGTATCAAGCTATACTACCCATTCAGCATGCCACATGACAATTCAATCAACAAAACTACCCATTATCTTGAAGCATAGAAAGACTAACACTGTAACTCAAAATTGATACATTAGAGGCTAAAACCAGAATTATAGTTAACAGCCTGACCAATGAGAGATTAAATATAGTTTACATACTTACAAGGAACTATAATCAAAAAGTAAAACCACCAGTTAGAAATACTAACTCTTACCACTTGAAATGAAATGTAAATAAAAACAAGTACTAATTAACTGCTACCACTTGAATCAATGTTCTTATTGAGGTTGCTTTTACATTTACAGTCAATGGTTGACCAGTGTATTTGTCCATCTAAAGTTACTGTTATTTCCTTTTCACTTTGAAAATTTACCCAATATGTTTATATAATCAGGTTGCGATACAAACAATAATATTTGTACATTTGGATATGCTGGATGTTATCTAAATTCTTTTCGTGTACTGTAGCACATGAAGGGAACTTTGCAGCATACATGTTTGCTGGTAGTTTTTGGAAGTTATTAGGTGTATTTGTTTAGTGAAGACAACCATGATTTAGTTTGTGCCCTACAAAACCCCTTCTGATAGGAACCCGAATCAAGATGAAATAGGAAACTGTATTATTGATTGAAAAACTAGGAAAATGTATTACAGGAGGATCTCTCCTATAATCCCAGAGCAAATGCTCCTTAGAGAAACCAATGTTCTCTGCCCATAACCAACTCAATGATTCTTCCAACAAATCTGTTTAAAAAATGGAAGAAAAAGAAGAGGAAGAAAAAAACTAACCCACAGGGAGTGTGTACGCGGCGGAGGGAGGAGAGGCGTACGCGGCGGAGGTCGCAGCAAACACGGAAGGACGGCGGAGGATTGAGAGCGTACGCGATGGAGGGAGGAGAGGCGAGTGTGGTGGCGTGGTCGAAGGAGAGCGAGGTCGAAGGAGAGACGGCGTGGTCGAAGGAGAGCGTGGTCTAAGGCGGCGGCGCAGGGTGGAGGAGGCGAGGGTGGAGCGTTTATTGTTTCAGCGTTTGGAGATTTTTGCTTTTCAGCATTTCAGTGAGGAAGGAGAGCGTACAGTGTATTGGAAGGGGTTTTTGGGTTTCTGTGAAGGAGAGCGTACTGTGTAATATTTTAGAAATTGAGCATAGGTAGCGCTTTCAGAAAAGCGCTCCTGATGGGGTATGCGAGATCAGGAATAAGGAGCGCTTTTTAAAAAGCGCTCCTGATGGGGTATGCGAGATCAAACATAGGTAGCGCTTTTTTAAAAAGCGCTCCTTATTCTTGATCTCGCATACCCCATCAGGAGCGCCTTCTAAAAAGCGCTCCTTATTCCTGATCTCGCATACCCCATCAGGGGCGCTTTTTTAGAAGCGCTACTAAATGGTGCGCTCTTTTTTTTGGCTTTTGGCGTAGTGATTTTCAGATAATTATGACGGGTTACGTGTCTTGGCTTGAAGTCCATTTCAGTTGGACATTTTTTACTATAGGATGCAAGTCCTCATGTCCTCGTGATTATGTGGTGTCAAATTCTGACTAGGTGTAAGGTCGGGATGATGAGTTTTGTTTCATTGTATTTTTATTAAAAGTGAATTTACTATAAGTCCTTATAGATGTAAAGAAAGAATGATGCACGTAGTGCCTTTTTCTCGAGTGTGATTAAATGAGTCGTAGGCAATATGTAAATCTTTTAAAGTTTTTTTTATTCACGTTATTTTAATTTATTTAAAGAAGGTCCTCATATTTTCCGTAAATTCTTTATTAAATTATTTTTGGGAAAGGGGTGTCACAGTAATGAAGGACATCTCTCTGTTAGTGAAGGATACCAAGTGGCTAGCGAATGGAGATTTTGCTAAACACTGGCGCCCTCCTAGAGGCTCTACCATCAAAATCAACACAGATGCTCAATTTAACAGTGCGAAAAGTAAAGGTGTTTTTAGTGCTATTTGTAGAGTCAGGTCAGGGAATATTCCCACAAGTTCCAATGAGCGAGTCTTCGCTCCGTCGGCTACAATTGCGCAAGCTATGGCTGTAACACTTGCAGTGAATTTGGCGCACAATCTTGCTCTTGATGATGTAGTAATTGAATCAGATTGCCTCCCAGTAATAGATGATGTAGTAATTCGGTGTCCCAGAGAAAAGACGAAAAATACCTGCAGGTTTCATGCTCTAGGACGTAATCGAGGACACGGTCTGTAAATCTTCAACAATGGAGATAGCGAAGTTATAATAAACTTTTTCTAATGACAACATTTCCCAGAATCCCACAAGGGCTTCCAATGAGAAGCAACTTTGGTATGAAGAGCTTCAATCTTCACTAGTGTATTCCTTCGGAGAGAATTCTTATTCCATGTAGATGATTTTTGCAGGCTTCGAGCTCTGCCTTGTATTTATCCTCAAGAACCTAAATAGATACTTCATCCTCTTTGATACGCGGGGAATGGGTAGTTGACTATAGGACGTATCACATGCAGATCTTAGGGCACATGCAAAGTTTTTTCTTTTCTTAGGACCGTCTCCTTCCATCTATTTCTCCATCTCCCTCTGTCCTCTCTATCTCTATCTCTGTGTTAATTTTATTCTCTCTTTGTTATTTCTCTTTATTTTAAATATTTTCTCTCTCCTCACACTGATATTTTGAGAAAGAGAAGAATCAGGAAAAGAGGGGATCCATACTCTGGCCACAAGCAAGGAGAGATGGAGAAGGGTGTAACCCTCAAACGCAAGCCAGGATTTCAAATTCGGTGCAAGGAGAAAGGCTTTACGATGGAATTGGTGCTGGTAGCCATTGTCCATGTCGGGACAGGGATCTCGGCGTAGACGGCTAAAAAGGTGAAAATGGTTAGGAGTCACAATTCAGTTTATTAAAAAGGACAAATTGAAAAATAATCAACTTTAAAAGTAACAAAACTAGGTTGGATTTAGAAGTCGATTATGCATAGGGAAGGGCGGAAATTTAATTCCACTACACCCCTAATACATATGTCTGAAGACAGTTTACCTTAAATTTTGTCGTGAAGTAATTATTAAGTCATCACGTATTTCTTTGACCCAAAGAAAAGAGAATAAATTATTGTTTAGTATTTAAGGGCAAACAAATGTATATTTACAAGAAATAAAATTAGAGACTAAATTAAAAAAATTATTTTGGACTTGACAAAGACGCGTCACTCCTACGTATCCTCTTGTGAAATGAGGAACTCAAAAGTCACGTTGTTCTTCTTAAAAAAGGATTATTTGTTTGTTGGTTGGTTTTCTTTTTGAAAGAGTTTAAGATCCAAGTTGTACAACTCAGACGTCTTAAATAGAAATCATAAGATGTCACAGCTAAAATCTGTGCGTCGCAGTTTGCTACTTCAGGTACACAATAGGGAGACGTAGCCAAGATAATGAAAGAGTAGACATAACAAAAGGAAAAGAAACAACTAATAAAAATTAAGCAACACTGAACTTAACTTAGAATCTCCCTGCTGTAGTCAATTGGAATCGCAAGAAAGGGAGATTTTGAATTGTGACTGTTGCACTTGAAAAATCCAGAGGATCTATCGTGTTCAATGAAGTCGCCATCAATGTTTAATTATAAGGGAAAACATTAAAAAAACCTTTAAAAAAGAAAGTGGTCTTGAAAACCAGATTTTGGGTTCGGGAGTCGAATATGCGTGGGGAACGTATTAACACCCCACAACATCCTTTCGAAAAAGGTTACCTCTGATTAATTGTGCAAAACTATATAACTTTAAAAATACTTATTTCCCTTTTATTAAATTAATGAAGGGTTAAATATGTTTTTGGTCCCTATAAAATTTGGGTTTTCGTTTTTAGTCCCTACATTAACGAAATAGGCGTTTTGGTCCCTGCATTTTTTTTCCGTTTCCATTAATAGTCCCTGTCGTTAAATCCATCTGATCAGTTAACAGAAATGTGACGTGGCTGTTAAAAACATAGGGACGAAAACACCTATTTCGTTAATGTAGGGACAAAACTTAGAATGACCCAATTTTGTAGGGACCAAAAACATATTTTACCGTAAATAAAAAAAGCCTAATCAGATGGATTTAATGACAGAGACTATTAATTAAAACGGAAAAAAAAATGTAGGGACCAAAACGCCTATTTCGTTAATGTAGGTACTAAACTTAGAAAGAGCCGATTTTGTAGGGACTAAAAACATATTTAACCCAATAATGAATGAAAAGACTTGATGAAACTTATTTATTTATATTTTTTTTGAGACCTAAAAAAGAAACGTTTTAGAAAAGACTAAAAAAAAGGTTTTTTAATATTGCACTTGACAGATGTGGGCCCCCATCTGCTCCTACGTATCTCCGGGTAGAGAATCAAAAGCTACGTAGTTCTTGGGTAGAATATATTTGTGTGTTGGTATTTTTATTATTTGAATATATTTGAAATTTGGATGACTTTCCACTACAAAAAAACGTTATTTGCGACGGACATTAGCGACGAAATATTATTCCCTCGCTAAAACCGAACTTAGCGACGGAATTTGCGAGGGAATAAGGGTCTTCGGTTTTTTGAAAATTAGCGACGGAAGTTAGTGCATTAGCGACGGAATCGTCCGTCGCTAATTGTTTGGAGGGAAACTGAAATCTGAACAGCACGGAAACCGAAGCGATTAGCGACGAAAATACTGGTCCCTCGCTAATGTTTTTGACCGTTCCACCTTGGTTAGAGTGAAGGGATTAGCGACGGAATAGTCCCTCGCAAATTCCATCGCTAACCCCAATTAAAATTAGAATCAGATCCCTTTTCCTCTCTCTGTTTCCTCTTCTGTTTCCTCTTCTGTTTCCTCTCACTCCCTCACTCTTCTCTCACGACCCCAACCCCACCACACCCTTTCCAGCACCACCACCCCACGAATGTAGGGATTTTAAATGAAACTAGTACTATACCCGTGCATCCGCACGGGCCGATCGCGTTACGTCATACGATTACCTCAAATAGAAACGTTAGTTTGAAATCTCATTAATCTAAAATCAATTGTAAAATATAGAGGATGACTTGCATATGGACAGGTGCCGTCGTGTTCTTTTTAGGAATGCATTTACACAGTATTTAAATAGTTTGAACATTACCCCGTGAAAATAAAGAAAAATTTAAAGTAGATAAAAAAGGAGTTTCAAATAAAAAATTGATAAATATTAAAACTAAAAATGTGAAAGTATCATTTAAAAACAATATGTGCATTTATCCCGTGTGTTTTTATATATCAGTGCAGTGATTCTTTATATATCAGTGTTGTTATCCCATATTTTTTTATATATCAGTGCAACTATCCCGTGTTTTTATATATATCATTGCAATTATCCCCGTATTTTTTATATATCAGTGCAGTTGTCCAGTGTTTTTTTATGTATCAGTGCAGTTATCTCATAGTTTCAATTGATTATTTGAGTTGATTAGTAGATTATTGTAGATAGTGAAAGATAGATAGTAGATTATCAATAACAAATATTTATCCCGTGTTTTTTTATATCAGTAACAATTATTTGTCCTTTTTTAGGTATTAGTGACAAATATTTGTCGCGTGTGTTTTAAATATTAATCAGTTTAAATAGTCATTAAGCCTTCTTGTTTTTTTAGATAGTAGTTTTCAAAAACTATAATTATCAATGGCAAATATTAATCTCGTGTTTTTTTATATATCACTACAGTTATCCCCGTGTTTTTTATATATCCGTGCAGTTATCTGATAGTTTCAATTGATTATTTTAGTTGATAGTAGATTATAGTAGATAGTAAATTTGTTAGATAGTAGATTATCAATAAGAAATAATTTTTTAAAATATTAATTAGTAATTTAAATAGTCATTAAGTCTGCTTATTTTTTGGATAGTAGGTTTGTAGTAGTAGGTTTCAAAAAATTTAATTATCAATGACAAATATTAATCTCGTATTTTTTTATATATCAGTGCAGTTATCTCGTAGTTTCAATTAATTATTTTAGTTGATTAATAGATTATAGTAAATAGTAAAAGAGAGATAGTAGATTATCAATAAGAAATATTTATTTTAAATATTAATCAGTAGTTTAAATAGTCATTAAATATTATTGTTTTTTAGATAGTAGGTTTATAGTAGTCTTCAAAAAATTAATTATCAATGACAAATATTAATCCTTTGTCTTTTTATATATTTGTGTACTTATCTCGTGTGTTTTTATATATCATTGCAGTTATCTCATAGTTTCAATTGATTATTTGAGTTGATTAGTATATTATTGCAGTTATCCCGTATTTTTATATTATATTATTTGAGTTGATTAGTAGATTATAGTAGATTATAGTAGATTATTGCAGTTATCACGTGTTTTTTTAGATAGTAGTTTTATAGTAGTTTTCCAAAATTATAATTATCAATGGTAAACATTAATTATAAATTTTCAAAAAAAATTATAAATATCAATGGTAAATATTAATCGCGTGTTTTTTATATATCACTGCAGTTATCCCTTGTTTTTTATTTATCAGTGCAGTTATCTCGTAGTTTCAATTTTTTTTTAGTTAGATAATAGATTATCA
Organism: Astragalus membranaceus; assembly: GCA_039519185.1. Classification (NCBI taxonomy): domain Eukaryota; kingdom Viridiplantae; phylum Streptophyta; class Magnoliopsida; order Fabales; family Fabaceae; genus Astragalus; species Astragalus membranaceus. The sequence continues at coordinate 54,536,421 of CM076846.1, forward strand.
ATAAGAAATATTTGTTTTAAATATTAATTACTAATTTAAATAGTCATCAAGTCTTCTTGTTTTTTAGATAGTAGGTTTATAGTAGTAGTCTTCAATTTTTTTAATTAAAATAGTGTTTGTATAAATTTAGAAATTTAGTTAAAAGAATTAAAGTGAAGTGATAAGAGAAAGAGAATAATTATTTACGGGAAAAGTAAAGTAAAAAGAAAAAAAAGAAGAAAGAGAGTGTAAAAGAAAAGTGAAAATGAGGAAAGAGAGTGTAAGAAGAAAGAGAAAAAAGGAAGAAAGAGAGTGTAAGAGAAAAGTGAAAAGTAAGAAAAAGAGTGTAAGAATAAGGAGAAAAAAAAGAAGAAATAGAGTGTAATGACATTTTTATCCTCAAAAATTTAAGGTGTCTTTTAGATAGAATGGGGGTATTGGTAAAATCATATGTGGTGAATTTGTATAAATCTATAGTAGATGAAGGAGTGCAAGTAACAATCTGATGTTTAAAATCAGGGGGGCTGTGTCATTAGAAAATCAGTGCAAGTAACAATATTTATTATAATTATAATTGAAATAGAAAATAAAACAATAATAATAAATTAACAGTAATAGAAGTTGCTGGAAGAAATTGATGATTTAAAAAAGAAACCAATAATAAATGTTTTTTAAAGAAAAAGGGAAAAGGGGTATGGGTGTAAAACAAATGAATGGGATTGGGAGTTAAATCCCTAAATCCCCAAACTGAAACGTACTGAGAGAGAAAGGGAGAGTTAAAAACGCAAAGAGAGAGAGAGGGAAAGATGACATTTCGCAAGACAGAGAGGGAGATGTGGAACGAGGTGATGCGGCGGAGATGTGCATGACAGTGGTGGTGTGAACGGTGAAGATTCGGCGGTGCTCTGGTAGTGACGGCGGTGATGCGGAGGTTCGCGACGGCGACAGCGGTGGCTTGCGGTGATGCGAGGTGAGCTACAAGGAAGACACCATAGTCTCTGGTGGTGCAGAGACGGTCACCAGCGGAGGTACACCGGCGATGGTGCGCCGGCGATGGTGGTTATGGTAGCCTTGGAGGTATTCTTCTCTTCCTCTTTTTTGTACGCTCTGTTTGTTCACCCTCAATATGACTCTCCCATTTTTTCTAAATCACTCCCCTCTTCTACCGTTTCTTTTCCCTCCTGCTCTTTCTTTAATTTTCCTTCTATTTCTATTTCTCAGAATCGTTTTTCCCTTTTCTGAAATTGTTTTCCTCTCCCCTATGTTGATTATATTCTCTTATTTATATAGTGATCTTGAAACGTTGTGTTTGGTTTTAGGTTAGTGCTAGATGCCAATTGTACCATTGCTGTGAGAAGAATTGTTGGGACGCTGTTGTGGTTACAAAGAAGCGTGAGAGTGGAGCAGAGGTTGTTGGAGGCTTGCTGTGGTTGCAGAGGCGTGGGAAGACAGCTGGGTGTAGAGGCATGGGAGACAATACTGATGCAATGACATCTTGCAAGGTAGTGCCTGCAAAGCTGTTTGGTTTGTGCAAATTTTGGAAAAAACAAAGAGACAAGGAAAAGGAGGTTTTGTGTTAAAGCTAGAAATAGCTTCCCTGCAAACAACAACAAGCAGCATGCACAACATCTCTTGTAGACATCCTTTGACATTTTTGCAAATTAAAATTGTATTTGATTGCTATGTAAAAAGGGAAAGGATCAAAAGAACAAGATGAAAGTGTCTTATTTACAAGCTAAAAATAATCTGAAGAGAGAGGAGAGGGTGCGCATGTGCCCTTCTTATTTTTAATTAAGTTTTTTTTTTTTACTTTTTGCGTTAGAAGAAAAAATGCAACTTTATTTTGGTTTAAAAACAAATAAAAAAGCAAGTTTAAACAAGAAGAGCAAAATTTAATATTTTTTAAAACCTAACTAGTTGGACAAAATTAGGGTACAACAGTGACCCTTTTTAAAATTCATTTCGTGACCAACCAAATTAGTTGGTAAGAAGATGTAAGTCACTGTTCTAAGAAGATATAAACTTTGGAAGTGTTTTCCCTTTAATTTTTCTGCCAAACAAATAAATTCGAAAGGGATAAAATAAGTATACTCGAATTAGATCCTGGGTTCACCAGTTGACCTGTTTACAATACTAGCCCCAATTTGCATGCATTTGAAAAGGAAAATGGTTTAAAACAGAACCCGGTTATGGAATCAACCGAATCCAAAATTCTAGATCAATCACGTAATTGAGTTCGAAGTGAAAAGTTAGCACTAATTAGTTGAATAAAACACGGTAATCAGACCTAGAAAGGGTGGAACATCATGAATCATTTAAGCACTTCGCACTAATGGTTATTCAATGTCTTAATAAAACAAGAAAAGCTTAAACAATTCACGGAAATCGTTTCCAAGAAAGAAAGAACATCACAAATCCCTTAAGTGTAGAAGTTAATGAAGAAAAAACAAGATACAAAACTAAAGTAAAGGACAAGAGTGTGGCACTCAATTGTCAAAAGTAAAATGCATTGAATTGAAAAGAGTTTTGAAATACAAGAGATTGGCTCAAACATACATTGTTCACCACAATCGCCAGAGATCTTGTGTAATCGGATTTGTTTGGCGTGATGGTTTACTAAATGCTATGAAATACGCCCCTATACGTCACTGTCCATATAGCTAGTACTATGTACAAACTGCTATTTTGTAGAAATTACAAGTAGTGACTACCTAGTTGAATGATGGACATATGTCCTTGCATTTGAAAGCTTTTGGAAGAAACTTCTGAGAACCACTTTAAGCCTTCGCGCGGCTATTATGGTTCTTCGAGTTACGCCTTAGAAACTACCTCGCATGCATAGTCAGAATTTCTCCGTCTTTCAAATCTTTCTAACTTGCCCATGCTTTCGACTTCTGTCCTTAGTGTTGCTGACCTGTCCTTATGGCTAATTTCGTATTCGAAATTCAGCTATAACAAATACGCCCCAAATGTTTGGTCTCAAAGTTGGAGAGAGAGAGAGAGAGAGAGGGAGAGAAAACATTTTGATAAGTTCTATTATCAATAACTCAATCAAACATCATTCCTTGCAATTAAAAAGTAACCATTGCTCCTCACTTCAATCGCGCGCCAACGTTCCATATTTTCAGCGCCATTTCCAAGAATTGCGTTAAATGCTCTTGAACGCCATCAATCCATCACTAACGACTAAAAACTCAAACTTATAAATACTTGATTGTTTGAATAGATTACGCACTTGCTGCTTGATTTCTTCCTACCCTCGTTATCGTCAAAGAACCTATGAACTCTAACTCTGTTTTCAGCTTAACAGTACCAAATGTCTTCTTCCTCCAATGCCAAGAACTTTAAAAACTCAAATCTTGATGGGAGTTCCTTCGTCGTTACAGCGCCTCTCGCTGATAACTTTTCTCAAGGTTCTCAGGTAGGCAATTCCTTTCGAACTTTTGTTCGTGATGGAATTACACACGCATTTTTAGATTCTAACCTATCAAATGCAGACACTTAGGAGCGGGTAAGCAACTCGAGAAGACTACTATACCAAGAATCTATGCAAGATTTTCGAGAAGAGTACTAAACTATAGCATTTTCTTGCACTCGTTTAAAGAATTTATCAGACTTCCAGACCCAACTATGTTTAGGAGGCCGTAAACTACAAAATTTTAGGTAATTAAAACAACAAAGAATGCATTGTAAGTTGCTTATTCAAAAAAAACAAAATCTTTCTAAGCTAATCCCAATGCCACCTCGTTTCAGTATTTTTACCTAGAGAGCCTTGCCATCATGAACATTTGAATACTTATAATGAATGCAACTCATTCCACACGCCACAAAAATTTAATCGATTTTTGAGGCGGAGCACAATGGAAGTATTCGGCATATTGAGGAGCAAAATTTAGACAAGGAAACTGGATCGTCCTATGATTTTAAAGGTTGGCCCAATCGGACTTACCCACTCAGATTCCTACCAGGCCTAAATCAGAGAAGGTCGAAGTTGGATACTCCGGCCCAGAAAGGTCTAGGAGGGAAAGCAAGGGAAAAGAGAAGAATCGTCAGGCATTTGCGAATGGAGACCAGCTATATATTGGGCATTTGGATGAGGGAAAAGGAGGAGAGAAAAAATGATAGCCCGACCACCCCTGTAATACTTTGATCATATCAATAAAATTCTATTCAAGTACATTGGCACCTACCGTGGGGCCCAGTAAAATTTTCCCGGCCACACCTACCCGTTCGAAACAACATAATGATCACACAACGTGGTCACAAGCTGGCCCAGCGCCCACCCAATTCAGAATCCCCAACCACTGACGGACTCGATCATGAATGACACTGTGCCAACGACCTTCAAACCGCCGCCATTTGACCACTATGACGGTAAGAAGGACCGGTAAGAACATCTCACTGCCTTTGATAACCAGATGGCTATCATTTCCTTGCATGAGACTCTCAAGTGCAAATTGTTTTCCGGAACAATGAAGGAGGCCGTGCTGCGTTGGATTATGAGTCCCCCAAGGCAATCTATCTCGATTTTTGCCGACATCACTAAGAAGTTCATTCGACATTTCTCCGATAGAAAACACCACAAAACCTCAACGGGAACCCTATTCAACACACGTCAACAGGCAATTGAAACTCTCCGGTAGATCCTAGTGACATAACTGTCGATGTAGAGCACCCCAACCAGAAGCAATTCATCGAAGCTGTAATATCCCCAATTTTCGCTATTTAAATAATTTGGCGTGAATTATTATTTTGTGAATTCTTGTCTTGATTAGAAATAAAATAAATTGAAAGTGATTTGCTTGATTAGTTAATTGAGAGATTTGTGTGTCAAATTGAGTTAATTGCATCATATTTATTCAATTAGAACTGAAGGAGTCAAATGGAATAGGATTAGTAAGTGAGGGGTATAGTGGTATTTTTACCTAGCCTATATAAATAACCCCTTTCAGCTCAGCAAAACAGAAAACCACACTTCATTATTTTTACAAAAACAGCAAGATTGAGAGGGAGAGGAGAGGAGAGCGCGAGGGAGAAGAAGAGCAGAGGAGAGTTCCTCAGAATTCCTTGCATGTATGATCCATTAGCATCATCTGAATCAGTTCATCTCCCCCTTTCCATCCATACCAAATTCGAAATCAGTTTCCCCTCCAAATCAAAAACCCCATTGAAGATCAATTTCAGCTCACTTTGACCAAATCATCAAATCTGCCCATGCATGTCCAATTAGAAGGTGCTGGAACCTAATTCAGCCACTACATTTTGTGTTGAAGCAAACCTGGGTAACATTCAGTGTTAGGTTCAGAGTTCAAGCTCTAGGAGGCCTGGGTTTCAACTTGTTTTGTCTGGAAGCGGTTTGGTTGGAGAGTTCGTGAATCGCCGTGTTCCTTGTTGCTAAGTCTTCGGTGTGATTGTTGTTTGTCTTCTAAAGGTGAGTTCTATAACTCACTAGGGAAACCATGAATCTGTGTATGCATGTATGTCCTGGTTCAGGTCTCGCGTTTTTATAAAATTCGAGTCGATAATGTTTACGAAAATCTCGCGTGTGAACCGTCGAGTCATGAGGTCATTGGGATTGAAATTTTTAAATTGCATGAGTGTGATTGTTGAATGAATATTATTGATTGTATTGAATGTACTGGTTTCCATGTCTGTATTGATGTGTGATTGAGTTTGAATGTGAATCGGAATGGACATGGGAACGGTCGGAATAGAAAAGAAAACGCGAAAACTGTTTTTCTGAAATACTGATAGTCACGCACGGACCGTGCGCCTCTGGGCACGGGTCGTGCGTGAGATTCTGGAACCACTGGTGCTGTTTTTGAACAGGCGCACGGGTCGTGTGCCAAGGCGCACGGGTTGTGTGCCAAGGCGCACGGATCGTGTGTCCCTTGCTGATGCGAATTTTGAAATACGTCCTAAGCTATCCCGATTGGTCCTAAGTCCCTTCCAATCCACTCCCCAAGGTTCCCCCAGGATGGGAGCACTATAATTCTATATGTTTGGCTATGACGGAAGTTGTAGTGTCGAACGGGAAGTAATTCGGGATCCGAACGGAATGATACGATAAATGATAGACACACACGGATCGTGTGTATGGGCGCACGAGTCGTGCGTGGCTCTCTGATTTCCTATTTTAAAACGTGCTTACAATCATTCCGAACGATTCCAATTGCTTTCTAATCCCTCCTTCCACCTTCCCCAATGATACTATAATTGAACTGCCCTGAATTGAGTGGTAATTGATTGTGATTGGATCTAAGTTATGTTAGTACCATATGATTGGTTGGTTTGGATTACGTTCAGGTTAAGTGAATGTTCATGTGATTGATCATTGATTTCATGTTATGACTTTGTGATTGATGTATTGTGCTGGACTGACTGGTTTAGTAAGATCGATAAGTTAAGTTAGCAAACCTTAGTAATCCATGAGAGATCACTTAATAATTAGACTAAGTTAGTAATTAGATCACGTTAGTAATAAGTTTATGTTAAGTGATAAGTCATGTTTTAGTATGTTTTTAGTACTTATTTTAAGTAGTTTATTTGATGTTTTGATTCTAGTTTAGAGCTATTTTACTACAAATTGTTGGTTTCTATTCTCAGGTTATTATTGGAGCAATTGAGGAATTTTAGTGCTTAAAGAGCAAAGGATAAAAAGGCAAAAGGATGGGGAGAAGAATAAGAAATAGAAGGTGCAAAAATCAAATTTTGGAGGGAAGTTGAAAAAAATGAAAGGAAGCTGAAAAAACCCTGAGCGCGATCCGCGCGCCTGGGAGGCGCGATCCGTGCGCCCTGGTGTTGCGCCCGAAAAAGTCCCCGAGGGAGAACCTTCCTCGTTCACAACTTTTCCTAAGACAATGAAGCCGCCACCAATATTTATTAAGGAAAATATTAGGAAAACCTTTTTTGGAAAGCGATTGGTCTTGCGAAACTAGAGATTAGGGTTCGGGGGTCGGTTACGCGCAGGGAAGGTGTTAGCACCCCACCCGTCCTCTCTACTGAGAGGGAACCTTTAATTAAATGTGTGGTTTTAGTGTGTTGACTTGAAAATACTTAATTTTGCCTCTCTACTTCTTATTGAAAAAGTCTTAATAAAAATCTTTATTTATTAGGAAAAAAGGGGGGAAAATGGTTTTTTAGAAAAAAGTGCTTGACGGGACATGGCCCGCTCCTACGTATCTCCCGGTGCGATGGAGAACTCAAAGCTACGTAGTTCTTCTTCTTTTGAAAATGATTGTTTGAAAACTTATTGTGAAAAATGATTTTTATTTGTTATGCTTGACGGGATGTGGCCCGCTCCTACGTATCTCCTGGTGCGATCACTACAAAAAACGGAACAAATTGCGGGGGTTTTTAAGTCGTATAGCGGGGGTTTTAAACCCCCGCAACGTATTCTGCGGGAGTTTTAAAAAACGCCGGAGAATCAAGTGCCGCAATCTGTTTGCGGGGGTTTTAAGGAAACGCTGGTATCGTGCCTTTTAGCGGGGGTTTTACTGCGGGGGTTTTTAACCCCCACAATTAGTGGAGGTTTTTTTTGAGGGGGTTATAAACCTCCCTAACCCGAGTGATTTGTAGGAGTTTTATTTTTGTGGAGATTTTTGATTGCCATATAGTTTATAGGACTTTTTTGTGGGGGTTACAACCTCCTGTAATATTAGCTAGAGACAATAATTGTTTTGCAATTTGAGAATTTTTTTTCCTTATCTCATTACCATATTTTTATCACTAATAACTATACATACATCTTACATAACACTTCCTAAACTTAATCAAAAAACTGAAAATTTCATTAAAAATATAATTGTGATAACATAAATGTAATGTCAAATATCTAAAATATTTGATATCATCCAACTCAAAAACATAATAAAAAGAAACACATTGTAGCTCAAATATCTATTGTCAGACAGCTCAAAATGATGATAGCATCAAAGAAATCCTATACTAAAGGATCCTAAAACTATTAAATGTTGCTAGCACCGAATGATCCACTTGCATCCATTGGAGAATGAGGCTCACTTGCATGATCACTTGCCTGAAATAACAAAAGAAAAATGGACTCATTTCAAATATCAAAAACCAAAGTAAATGTCTATAATCAGAGAGAGATAAAGAGTCTGACAGAGATGCAAAATTGACACACACACACATACACCCAATTAAGCGACATATCACACACATGGAGATGGAAGAGACAAATTCAAAAGTGGTATATTCCTCCTTAGTAAGTAAAATGCAGCAAAAGGAGATTCAAATTTATGCCTAACTTCTAACCATAAATGAGTGAAAGAGGAGATTCAAATTTTTCAACAATTAATTCAAACTTGATTGAAATTGCCACATTCTGACAGTACATGAATTTTGGTCCTGGCAGTGCTTTTGTAAACATGTCTGCTGGGTTATCAGCAATGGCTATCTTCTCCAAGCAGATGTCCCCTCTTTCAATGACTTCCCTTACAAAATGCAGCTTAACATCTATATGTTTTGTTCTTTCATGAAACACTTGACTTTTGGCCAAGTGTATACCACTTTGACTGTCACCAAACACCTTAGTTACACCTTGCCCTGCCTCCAAATTCTTAGCCATTCACCTCACCCAAATAGCTTCCTTTATTGCTTCTGTCACAGTAATAAATTTAACTTCAGTTGTGGACAAGGATACAACACGCTGAAGATTACACTTCCAACTCACTGTATTACCAAAATATTTGAACACAAATCCAGTCAATGATCTCCTTGTGTCCACGCAACCAACATAGTCAGAGTCAACAAAGCCACTGACTTCAATTATACTGTTGCCATGCCTTGAATACATCAATCCTGCACCTGAAGTTCCCTTTAAAAATCTGAGGACCCATTTCAATGCTTCCCAGTGCAATTTTCATGGTTTTCCCATGTATCTACTAACCAAGCTTACTGCATAAGCTAGGTCTGGTGCATATCATCATATACATCAAACTGCCAACAACATTTGAAAACTTATGCCTAGCTTCTAACCATAAATGAGTGAAAGAGGAGATTCAAATTTTTCAACAATTGACAACTCAACTAAAAAAGACTATATATAATGAAGAATTTGTAAAAAATTAAGATCAACTCAACTAAGAAATTCCATTAAGAAAGCACATGTATGCAACAGTTAAGAAAGCACATGTATGCAACTCAATTTGTAACTAACTTGTATTAGCTTCTAGCCTTAAAACAGAATTATGAGAGGAAGCAGAATTATTAACTTCTAGCAGGATTATGAGAGGAAGCAGAATTACTAACTTGTACTAACTTGTATTAACTTCTAGCCTTAAAACAGAATTATGAGAGGAAGCAGAATTATTACCGCAATGCTATCTTGAAAGCAATCATTAAAATATTTAATCGGAACACCTCGTGGTCCATTCCACCGGTCAAAGTGTATTTGGTTCTAATAATCTTCAATAATCATTCACTTTCACTAGAATGAAAATGCAGCTGAATGTAACAAATATCATGACAGATTATGTTATAAGATTAGAAAAATAAGAAAATATGTCATGGTAGATTATGAGATTAGAAACATGACGGCGACAACGACGACGATAAAAGATGACAGGCCCCTCTACGGACTGTTCTATCTTAATCATTAGTATTTCCACAATCGTGGGCTTATACCAAATTCATACCTTGTTTGTATTGCCTACAATGCCAGGCCCCTAACATTACCAATGAATACTGAGCAAAAAACTGAATACTGTCTTAACAGAAATAATTATAGAAAGGAGATATTATAGAAAACAGAATACTAACTAGTCTTAACAAAGGCAGTTAACAGCTAACTAACTGAATACTAACTAGTCTTAACATAAAAAATAATAGAAAACAGAATAGTAACAGGACATGTAACACTACATGCCCGCAGCTGCTATAGACAAAGAGTTCTGGCTCAACATATAAGAACAATGTGCCAGTATTACAAAGATAAAGTAACCCTCCCTTAAACTGGATTGCATTGTGCAATTCAGTGTAATTCTTCAACCCTACACTTTCCAAGCTTGCTCAGCTTCTGAAAGGCATCCAACTTCAAGGGTTTAGTTGCATAAGAAAATATGTCATGACAGATTATGAGATTAGAAACATGACAGCAACGACGATAAAAGACAACAACAACGTTAAAAGACGGCAACAATAAGAGACAGCAACGACAATAAGAGACGGCAACGACAATAAGAGACGGCGACGAAAATGAGCAACAGCGACAACAATAAGCCATACGACAACGAAACAAGGCATATTTATACAAACAAATAATCAAACATCACAAAATCACAAAATCAATTAACTAAAATCTCATAATCACGATGGTTTTAAAAGACGACAACAATAAGAGACAGCAACGACAATTAGAGACGGCAACGACAATAAGAGACGGCGACGAAAATGAGCAACAACGACAACAATAAGCCATACGACAACGAAACAAGGCATATTTATACAAACAAATAATCAAACATCACAAAATCACAAAATCAATTAACTAAAATCTCATAATCACATTGGTTTCACACAAACAGAAAATCACAAAATCAATTAACTAAAATCCATTATCATATCACAAAATCAAAGCAAAAAAGGAAGCCATAATCAGAGTGGTTTCACGCAAACAGAAAATCACAAAATTAATTAACTAAAATCCATTATCATATCACAAAATCAAAGCAAAAAAAGGAAGCCAAGACATTTACCTCAAAATAGCACGCAAACAATGGTTTCACGCAAACAGTGGTTTTCACGAGATGGAGATGAGCGAGAGCGGATGAAGACGACGCTAGTTTCACAAAACTGAGGAACCCAATTTCATCAGTGATATGATATTTAAGACGTCGCTGGTTTCACTGGTTGAGGGGTTAGGGTTTCGCGAGATTGAGGGAACCCAATTTCATCTTGAGAAATCTGAAGCAAGGTGGGGAAAGAATGGATCGAATAGGGAGATATTGAAGAGGGAAAGCTTGAATAGTGAGAAGAGGGAAAGATTGAAGAAAGTGTAGTGAGAACAGTGAAAATAGGGATTGTTGAAGAAAGGTCGCGAGAAGAGGGAAAGATTTTAGGTAGCGAGAAGAGGGAAAGATTTTGGTAAAAGGGATTTTTTGCAATCTGCGGAGGTTTTTTCTTTGCAAACAGCGGGGGTTTTAAACCTCCTCAAATTGAAACAAATTTTTTAACCAGATCACGGATGGTTCCATTTTTAACGCAAAACTGGGGGGGGTTTTTAAAACCTCCACAAAAAAAACCCCACAATCAGTTCCGTTTTTTGTAGTGGATGGAGAATTCAAAGCTACGTAGTTCTTCTTTGTCTTTTTGAAGAGTTTTTGTTTTTTATCCTTTTTTAGTGAGTTTTTTTTGAAATAGGACGAGCATTTAGTGAATGATTAAACTAACCAATGTTATGGGTAATCACCGCTAAGTACTCTTGAAAATGAGAGTCACTACCGCCAGTCAGACGAACAAAGGTTCTGATTGACTATTAGTAGCAACCCGTTTTTTATTTGTCTTTTTGAAAGTGGTTTTCGAAAGAGATTTATTGGCACGAATGATCAAGCTAACAAAGGTTATGAGTGATCATCGCTTGTTGTTCTTTTGGGAAAAAGACATTGCTACCAATGGCTAGACGAACAAAGGTTCTGATTAGCCACTAGCGACAATGGGTTGAAAATGTTTTTAGAAAGGAAAAGGTTTTCGTCCTGAAAATGATCTTGGTTTGCAAAAGTGATGAAAATAACTCTTTTCTTTTTGTTATGCAAATGCTAAACTTTTTATGATTGCGCTTGACGAGAATGTGACTCGCTCCTACGTATCCCAAATGGGAATCAAAGCGACGTAGTTCTAACGAGCCTTAAAAATGAAAGTCTTTTTGCTTTGATGATTAAACTAACAATGGTTATGATAGGCCACCGCTAATAACTTGTTTTTGATTCTTTGATACTTAAAATGCTTTTTGAAATTGGACGCGTTCATGATAATCAAACCAACAAAGGTTGTGATGGATTATCACTAGTAGCTTGCTTTATGCTTACGACAATTCTTTCGAAATTGAGGCTTTCATGGCAATCAAACCAACAAAGGTTGTGATGGATTGCCACTAGTAACCGTTTTTTGTGCCAGGTCGTTTTAGAAATGAAAACAATGAATGCAAGAAAGAATTGGTGGATTCAAGCATAATGCAATCAGCGGAGTCAAATCATTAAGCAACAATATTTGAATTCGCAAACAAAAATCAAGTCTAAACTACACATAGTAGATCACAACGCATAGATAGGCAAGGAGGGAACTTGAATTGGGCATCAAGCAAAAATACAAGAGTAGGCAAGATTGAACCTAAATGCACATCTAGTGGAAGATGCTAGGCGAGAACCATACTCAAATATTTCTACAAAACGCAAGGGAATCTAAATGCACATCTAGTGGAAGATGCAATGTAAGGAATGGACCTATCTAAGTATTAATGATATTCTATATGAGAGTAGACGATGACGCTGTAAGCTCAAACAAAAAAGTTGCCTCAATCATGATCATTGGCCAGCATAAGCAAGCAAATTATTTAGCGACCAAAGTATCAAAGAATGTTGAATCACTTTGGTCAATCCTCACACTTAAGATTAAGTGCACAAGTGCACAAGTGTGAATCACATTGCCAATCATCAATTTAAACAACATATAAACTAAAAAGGTTTGAAAGGGGGAGGTTGAACACGTAAGCTAAATTGAGTCCCTTCTAGCACTCTTCACCACTTAGATCGAGGTGCACTAGGCACTAGTGGGAATCATATTGCTAGATCATCAATCACTAACAACAATATTTTATAAAAAACAAAATCATGCACATAACCCCGAAATCAAAGCATAACAACAAAGATTCGTAGGATTAAAATCTGTACAAAAAAAATGGTGCTCAAAGTAAGGATCTACATCTTTGCAAATGAAATTTCACAAATATGAAAAATGATGAGAATATGCAAGAATAAGGTCTAGATGCACTTACTTGAGGGAAGAAAATGCAAATATGGAGGAGATAGAAATGGATCAGCTCTTGACGGAGGATCAGCTCTTGACGGACCAGCGGTGCGAGAAAAATATAAGAGTTTTCTGAAGTGATAGATCGTGAGAATGTCTCTGATCTTGTGAAAATCCCTCTGATCTTGTGAAAATCGTCAGATCTCGTGAAAAATGTGTCAGATCTCGTGAAAAATGTGTGTAGCAATTCTTCTCTCTGGTCTTGTGTGATGTGTCCGTGTCTTGTGAGATGTCTCTCCTCAAAATGTGATTTGAGGCTGCCTATTTATAGGCTTAGAAAGCGTAGAAATTTTTTTAAAACATTTATGGCAAGGATGAATCGATTATTTGAGCCTTTGGAAATGTGCAGGAATCGATTCTTTTCTTTTGGAAATGACAAGAATCGATTATATGGCCTATGGAAAATGGTAGGAATCGATTTTCAGGACATTTGGAGATCCTGAAAATCGATTCTGTGGTCTTTGGAAACATGTAGGAATCGATTCTTTATTTTTGGAAATGATGGGAATCGATTGTATGGCCTATGGAAAAAGGAGGAATCGATTTTCACCTCTTTAAAATGGCCTGAAAATCGATTTCAAGGCCTATGAAAGGAGAGGGAAATCGATTTTCAGGACATATATAATAGGTGAAAATCGATTCCATGTTTAGTTAAAGCAATGAGGAATCGATTCATGGCCTATGGAAGAGCTTAAAAATCGATTTTCAAGACCTATGCAACATACTATAAATCGATTCTTGGCTTAGAAATCAATTCTTGTTTTCCAAAAAAATGCTTTTAGGTCCTTGCCATACATGCATAAAATATTTTTCAAAGCTTGCCATGCATGCATAACGTATTTTCAAAACCCTAGTTTCTTAAAAAGTGCATTCTATCCCTAAGAATGATTCCAAAAACTTTGGAGCGGTTTCTAGGATTCAAAATGCAATGCATAATTTATTTTTATTTTTTTGTGGAGAAAATTAGGGTTTGGACCTAAGCCGGACAAAATTGGGGTATGACACCTGGCACGATCCGTGCGCCTGGGAGGCGCGATCCGTGCGCCGGGTTCGCAAAATGGAAGGAAGCTGAAAAAACCCTGAGCGCGATCCGTGCGCCTGGGAGGCGCGGTCCGTGCGCCCTGGCGCGACCCGTGCGCCTGGGAGGGGCGATCCGTGCGTCCCTTCAAATGGCCAAAAATGTTACAACTCTTCCCATTCTGTCTTTATGGATTGTAATTGATATTTAGTGCTTTGTCTCTGATCTTGGCCTATAAAAAGGACCCCAATGTAGCTTCACAATCATCTTGGATCTTTGTAATTTTCACTCCAAGTTTATGTTAAAGTTCTTGCAAATTTCTATTAAGGTTATTGTTATTCTGCCCTTTTTACAATTCAGTCTTTTACACGCTTTATTTTATTTCTCGCTATTTACATTATGTCCTTCTCTTCTACTCCCTTGTCTACAATGAGCAATTGTGAGTAGACTTCTCTTAGTCTTGGGATTATGGGAAACAATCCAATGATGGTCCCTAAATAATCCCAAAGCTAGGCCCTATCTTATGATTGCTTTGACTTTTAATCTAATACCATTGTACAAATTTGTATAACCCAAATGTCAAGCGAAGTACCGAAAGGTGAAGCTTGACATTAGAACAAATGGAATTAGACAAAGTAACCAAAGCATGAGAATAGCCGAGGTGACTTTGGGACAATAAGGTTGTGCTTAATGGGTTTCGGCAATGATCAACCATGAGAATAGGCTTGATCATCGTTTCGAGACACGTTCTTGTTGTCCAAAGGAAACTTGAAATAAACCGCAAGAATACCTTGTCCTTAAAACAAACTAATTTATAAGATAGGGGATAGTTAAGGGGTTATTTTTATACCTTCATTGTGATTTAACCAAGATCCCAAGACGCTTTTTATATTCTAAATTAAAAATCAAACATTTTCCTACTTAATCATTCCTTTTCAGCTAATCATCACTAAGAATTAGATTGGTAGTCACATATAACTCCCTGTGGATCGATATTATTATTACGCGTTATAACCGTATACTTGCGGTGTATCAAGTTCTTGGCGCCGTTGCCGGGGAGTTAGTGATATTGATCAAAATTTTGGTACCGGTTAGACTGAAAATTTTTCCTTTTATTTTATTTTCTTATTCTCTTCTTCTTTGAATGCGAAGAGTCCGAAGTCTCGGAGAAATTGTTCAACCAATTCCTGAGATTGAGAGATTTCTACATACAAGAAGAAGAGAATTACGCAATAACCAACAAATGGCAGCTAATCAAAATCGTACTCTCAAAGAGTATGCTACGCCTTCTACGGCAGAGCCCCATGGTGTTATTGTGCATCCCAATGTTGATGCAAACAATTTTGAGCTTAAACCGTCTTTACTATCTATGGTCCAGCAGGACCAATTTTCTGGATCAGCCACTGATGATCCAAACCTTCATTTATCAATTTTTCTTGAGTACTGTGGCACTCTAAAACTAAATGGAGTGACTCCGGAAGCCATAAGGCTGAAACTTTTTCCTTTCTCGTTAAGAGATAAGGCCAGGGCCTGGTTTCACTCATTACCTAATGAGTCTGTCACAGCTTGGGATCAACTAAGGCAAGCATTCCTTGCCAGATTCTTTCCCCCAAGCAAAACTGCTCAACTGAGGAATCAAATTACAAGATTCACTCAGAATGATGGGGAGTCTCTTTATGATGCATGGGAGCGTTTCAAGGAAATGCTAAGGCTTTGCCCCCATCATGGACTAGAGAAATGGTTGATAATCCACACTTTTTATAATGGTCTATTGTACACCACAAAAATGACTGTTGATGCAGCTGCAGGTGGTGCTTTGATGAACAAGAATATTGAAGAAGCTTATGCTCCGATTGAGGATATGGCACAGAATCACTACCAATGGACAAGTGAGAGAGCTATCACAGCTCCATCAGCACAAAAGAAAGAACCAGGTAAGTACGAAGTTTCTGCCCTTGATCATATAGCTTCTAAAGTAGACGCATTGTTTGCTAAATTTGATAAGCTGAGTGTAAATGCTGCTTCATCTTCTACTCCATATTCTTCTTCATCTTGTGAAATCTGTGGTGTAGTTGGTCACATTGGTACAGAATGCCAACTAGGGGCATCTACTGCTGGTTCTGAGCAAGCTAATTTCGCTCAAAAGGGGGATCCATTTTCAAACACTTATAACCCCGGATGGAGGAATCATCCAAATTTTTCATATAAATATCCTCCATCAACTCAACCAGCAGTTGGAACACCCCCCGGTTTTCAAAATCAAAGGCCACCTCAAAAATCCAACTTGGAAACCTTATTGGAAACTTTTGTGTTAACTCAAACTAAGCAAAATGAAGAGTTCAAAAACCAAAACTCATTTTTGAATGATACTCTTATCAAGTTAACAACAAAAGTGGACTCTATCTCTACTCATAACAAAATGTTGGAAAACCAAATTTCTCAAGTGGCTCAACAAGTCGCTTCATCCTCTAGATCCTCCGGAACCTTTCCTGGACAGCCAGAGCCAAATCCCAAAGCCCAAATTAATGCTGTCATTTTAAGGAGTGGTAGACAATTAGAAGAGCCTAAGGGAACTAATGAGGATAGTATGAGTGAGAATGAGAAAGAAAAAGAGATTCAAAATGAGAGTGAGGTAACTGAGGTTGAAAAAGAGAAAGAACCACCTTATGTTCCACCACCACCTTACAAGCCCAAGATACCATTCCCTCAAAGGTTAGCCAAGTCTAAGCTAGAAGTACAGTTCAAAAAGTTTGTTGATTTACTGAAAAAACTTCACATTAACATTCCATTCACAGATGCCCTGTCTCAGATGCCATCATATGCAAAGTTTTTAAAAGAAATTTTATCCAAGAAAAGAAAAATTGATGACAATGAGACAGTAGCCCTGACTGAGGAATGTAGTGCTATAATTCTAAACAAACTTCCACCAAAGCTTAAGGACCCAGGCAGCTTTTCTATACCATGTGTGATAGGGAGAGAGCCCATAAACAAAGCCATGTGTGATCTAGGAGCCAGTGTGAGTTTAATGCCATTATCCCTTTTCAAAAGACTGGGCCTAGGAGAGTTAAAACCCACCAAAATGACCTTACAATTGGCTGACCGCTCCATTAAACATCCGGTTGGAATTCTTGAGGATATTCCTATTAAAATAGGAGAAATTTTTATACCAGCTGATTTTGTTGTGATGGAGATAGAGGAGGATTCCCAAGTTCCAATTCTGTTGGGGAGACCCTTCCTTGCCACTGCAGGAGCGCTAATTGATGTCAAACATGGTAAGTTGGCCTTCAATGTTGGTGATGAAAAGGTAGAATTTAATTTATTTAAATCTATGAACCAACCTTCCTTTGAGGTCTCTTGTTGCAGGATTGATTTGTTAGAGGCAAGTGATGTTGAGGGTATGGCACCCAAGTATGAGAAAGAGATTCTTAAATCAAACTCTGACAATTTGAACAAATCACCACAAAAGATCAAGATTAAAGTGAAAAAACGGGCTCGTCGAAAAGGTGTCTTCACAAAACCCACATGGGTAGATGATGTTAAAGGAAGAATGTCACATATAGGGGGAAAAATGAAGAAGTCAAAACCTCTCAAAGTCTGGAAAGTTAAAGGGACAGACATCCCTAAGTTGGATCCCGGATAATCACCATAACCGTCAAGCTAGTGACGTTAAAGAAGCGCTATGTGGGAGGCAACCCATTGGTTTACCTTTGTCTTGGAATAAGAAGAAAGCTACAAAGTACCAATCAATGTGAGCTTTCTTACCCCCTCTCATCTATTTTACTCTGTTTTACATTGAGGACAATGAAAAAGGGCTGGCCACTTTAGTCAAAAAAAAAAAGAAAAAAAAATTGTCATTTAAAAAGTGGTTGGCCCAAATCAAAGAAAAATCAAAGAAAAGGAAAAAGAAATATTGCTTGAATGCCCAACGTATAAGGACCCTCCTTTGAGACCCGATCTACTGAATGGAGGACCCAAGCTTAAGAATGCTAGGGAACTAGTTCTATGATGACATTGACATCCCTCCTTTTGTGCTAGTACCTAAAACTTATCTCACAAATCACAAAAGCCCAGAGTTGTATGTCTCAAGTCAAAAAGTTGCAAAAGTTTACCCCAGTCGGCTTGGAGTTTTGTAAGGATTCAGAGTTTTTTCCAAAAGTTGGCCCAATGAGTTCTATGGTTTTGCTTGAGGACAAGCAAAGATTCAAGCATGGGGGAGTTTGATAAGTCATGTTTAAGTATGTTTTTAGTACT
The DNA here is from genome assembly GCA_039519185.1 of Astragalus membranaceus. Lineage (NCBI taxonomy): Eukaryota > Viridiplantae > Streptophyta > Magnoliopsida > Fabales > Fabaceae > Astragalus > Astragalus membranaceus. The sequence continues at coordinate 54,554,713 of CM076846.1, forward strand.
TATTTTAAGTAGTTTATTGGATGTTTTGATTCTAGTTTAGAGCTATTTTACTACAAATTGTTGGTTTCTATTCACAGGTTATTATTGGAGCAATTGAGGAATTTTAGTGCTTAAAGAGCAAAGGATAAAAAGGCAAAAGGATGGGGAGAAGAATAAGAAATAGAAGGTGCAAAAATCAAATTTTGGAGGGAAGTTGAAAAAAATGAAAGGAAGCTGAAAAAACCCTGAGCGCGATCCGCGCGCCTGGGAGGCGCAATCCGTGCGCCCTGGCACGATCCGTGCGCCTGGGAGGCGCGATCCGTGCGCCTGGTTCGCAAAATGGAAGGAAGCTGAAAAAACCCTGAGCGCGATCCCTGAGCCAAAAATGTTACAACTCTTCCCATTCTGTCTTTATGGATTGTAATTGATATTTAGTGCTTTGTCTCTGATCTTGGCCTATAAAAAGGACCCCAATGTAGCTTCACAATCATCTTGGATCTTTGTAATTTTCACTCCAAGTTTATGTTAAAGTTCTTGCAAATTTCTATTAAGGTTATTGTTATTCTGCCCTTTTTACAATTCAGTCTTTTACACGCTTTATTTTATTTCTCGCTATTTACATTATGTCCTTCTCTTCTACTCCCTTGTCTACAATGAGCAATTGTGAGTAGACTTCTCTTAGTCTTGGGATTATGGGAAACAATCCAATGATGGTCCCTAAATAATCCCAAAGCTAGGCCCTATCTTATGATTGCTTTGACTTTTAATCTAATACCATTGTACAAATTTGTATAACCCAAATGTCAAGCGAAGTACCGAAAGGTGAAGCTTGACATTAGAACAAATGGAATTAGACAAAGTAACCAAAGCATGAGAATAGCCGAGGTGACTTTGGGACAATAAGGTTGTGCTTAATGGGTTTCGGCGATGATCAACCATGAGAATAGGCTTGATCATCGTTTCGAGACACGTTCTTGTTGTCCGAAAGGAAACTTGAAATAAACCGCAAAAATACCTTGTCCTTAAAACAAACTAAATTATAAGATAGGGGATAGTTAAGGGGTTATTTTTATACCTTCATTGTGATTTAACCAAGATCCCAAGACGCTTTTTATATTCTAAATTAAAAATCAAACATTTTCCTACTTAATCATTCCTTTTCAGCTAATCATCACTAAGAATTAGATTGGTAGTCACATATAACTCTCTGTGGATCGATATTATTATTACGCGATATAACCGTATACTTGCGGTGTATCATTAAGTTCAGTTCATTGTTAAGTTAAGTTATTGTTATGTTAAGTTCATTGTTGAGTTCAGTTCAGGTATATCTTCATATATATCTTTAGTCGGGGTGACGACCCTATTTAGTTTAGTGTGCTAGAAGAGAGGCAGTGATGAGCCTTATGAACCTAGGCCCCGTTAGGGACCCAGCCGATTAGTGGGGACGGGTTCACCGGAAGCTTATTATGCCAAGTGACCGGTGACACGCTATAACTTTAGTTAGTGTTGCATCTTGTAACCGGCTTGAGCGTTATGAGGTCAACTTTTAGTTAGTTAGCCACATAGTCAACTTTGAGGACTATGATTTATGAGTTAAGTATAATGAATCAAGCATAATTGAACCGAGAGAATTAGTAAGGGTCGCGATAGAACTCACTGAGACAAGTTGTCTCACCCAATCCATGTTGTTGTTTTTCAGAGTCGTAGGTTAAGTTGAAGACGATGAGGCATGGCTAAGGAGACGGCTTGAGGAGTTGCTGACGCTGTTTATTTTGTCATGTTATGTATCTCTGTATTTTTATTCAGTGTCTTAGATGTACGATTGTACGACTTATGCTTATAAAGTTGTAAATCGCTTCCGAAGACTTTCTATTTTGGTACTGAAGACTAGTTGAGAGGTGTAAGGAACGACATTATGTATTTCTCATGTTAAGTTATGTAAGCGCACTTGATGGGTTTTAGCATCGAGTTTTAGTATGTGTTCAGTATTTAAAACAGGAGGTACTCTGATGTATGCCAGTAGTGCATTTCGGTAATTTCTACAAGTTAGAAACTAACGGGGTGTTACAATTGGTATCAGAGCAGTTCGACCTAGTCGGACTTAGAATCATGAGTCTCTTAAGTCCTCTAAGTGTGATTCCTCTTAGTATGCTATTAGACGTTTAGCCTGATCAACCAAACACTTTGTGCATATTTCGCAGAATCATGGCTGGTGGAAGTAGGAGAAGCGTCCCTGTCAATTCTCAATCTGAATGGATGCAGAATGTAACACCCCTTTCTACCCGTCACTTTATTTATAAAAATTAGAGTTTAAAAAAAAAATTTCGTTCATAGGGAATGTTACACATACTTCAATAAAACGTCGCTTATCAATTTAAAACAGTTCAACTCAGTAATCATGCATTCACGTAGCACGTCACAATTAAAAGAATCTCAAGCCTCAATTTAACGTCGCTTATAAAACTCAACATCACAAAACCAACTACGCAGCGGAAAAAATAATAAAACATAACAGAAGAGTCCACATGGACATAACAACCAAAAATCATTAATAAATGTCGAGTTCGTTTTCCCCCCTGAGTGCTACGTATCAGAGCATGACGACTCGACTCAAGAAGTGAAGCTAAGGCATTCACTGGGAATCACCTGCACGTTACCAACACGGGGTAACATTCAAACAGGAAAGGGTGAGCATCATTTTAATCCATATAATAGAAAATATGATAAGTACTAATCGTAGGCTACGTACTAGAACAATCAACATCCAAAACACTAAATATCCACATCACAGTCATCATTCACATCACTTACAATAACTCATCTCATGTCATGTAGGCTTATGAAACGCAACCCACTCGCGGGCATATGCATGAGGTACCTTTTCACAAACGTCGCTTAGCCCTTAAGGCCTCATCGTCACTTAGCCACTCAGGCCTCAAAAACGTCACTGGGTTTATGCATATGGGCATGAGACACTATGACATGCACCACTCACAAACACACAAACACACAATTACTCAAATCATAGTCAACTATGTGACCCGTCACTTAGCGGTTTGCTCACAAAGAGCACAGCACCTGTCAAATTCACAATCAGCACACAACGTCACTTGGCCATTTAGACCTTAACATCACTTAGCCCTTCAGGCCTCAAACGTCACTGGGTTTTCATCGTCACTTACACATAAATATCAATCAACTCAACAATAGCCACTGAGGGCAAAAACGTCATTTACTAGCCACCAAGGGCATCATCGTCATTACACGTCATTATAATTAATATTAGCCACCAAGGGCAAAACAGTCATTTAACTAGCCACTAGGGGCATCATCGTCAAAATCATCATTTTTGACACCACTTCGTTAAAAATCATTGGTCGTACTCAAAAGGGAGTCTTTAAAGACACCAAAAATACCTTTGCATTGTCACAGCAACGATCACCGGGAACAGCCACTTGGGGCGCCCCAGCTACCTTCTGAAATTATAATTTTTTTTTATTTTCAAAAAGGGAACACACAGATAGGCAGCGGAAAATGCTTCACAACGCTTTTTGAATCGTTCAAAACGGATGTCTGAGTCAAAAGTTATGTTAAAAATAAGTTTGGGAAAAATTAGGCAACATTCTGAAACTGGCGCCTTAGGCGCCCAGGCAACCAGGCAACACGCGCACTGGCGCCCAGCGCCCAGGCGCGCAACACACGCACACACGCACACGCCACAGGCGCCCAGCGCCCAGGCGTGCAACACACGCACACCCGCACACGCCACAGGTGCCCCGCGCCCAGGCGCGCAACACACGCACAGACACAGCGCACAGCGCCCTTGGGGCCCAGCACAGGGCGCCTGGCGCCCAGAAACAGCAGCGACAGAATCCAGAATTTTTCCAACAACTTTGCAACACTAAAAATTGATTCCTAACAATTTTAAAGTGTAAAAACTCAAATTTTCCAGCAACCAAAAATACACTTATTTTATTCAAGATCACCAAAACTCAATTTACCAAAACTCAATTGAAAAACATCACCAACATCATCATGGCGCCCTAGGCGCCCAAACACCTACAATCACCTATGTGACTTCATCAACAACAAGCCAAACACATAAATCAAAATTTTGGGCTCCCAACACATGCGCATATCATCATCAATAAGGCAAAGTCATAGATCATGCTCAAGTACTAGATCAAATTCGCATATACATATATGAACATATAAAAATTAACATCAAGAACATCAAGATCATCAAGAACATCAAGATACATAAAAGAACATCACGAACAACATGGATCTAGTATAAACCTTAGATCTAGGACCTATCATGAGATCTATTAGATGGAAGGATAGAGCTCCCCTAACCTTTTCAAGAAGAAGAATTCGATGCCCTAGGAGTAGTCACCTACAGAGCCACAGCAACAACGGAGATCCCCTTCCTCTTGATCTTCGAATCCTCCCTTTCTTGGCCGCCCCTTCTCTCTCTCTTTCTCACGCTCCTCTCTTCCTTTCTCTCTTTCTCAACTTTCGCAAATGATAGCAAGGAAACCCTAACCCCTTGTGCCTTGCTACTTCGCATTTGACTAGCTTCATGGGCTTGGGCTTCTCACTTAAGCCCAATTCCATCTACTTTGGTGCCCCCATCCTCTAATACCACCTACACATGTTAATATAATTTCTAATAATTAAATTATATTCAATCAATTAATTTAAATTCCTAAATACTTAATTAAATAAATTAATTAAATATTTAGGGTGTTACACAGAACGTGATCGTGAATCAACAACAGATGATGCAGGACATGATGTGGATGCATCATGAACTGATGAGTCAGCAGCAACGAGCGTATGTTGCAGAAACAAATCTCAACGGATCGAATGAGGGAAGGAAAGCGGATAGGAAAGGGAAGAAGAAGGCATTGGAATTGCCAACCCCAAGTGATGAACCGAGGAATACATCCATCAAAGGAAAGCAAGTTGTGGTAGCTGAAGTCCCGAGGTCCGTTAAGTGTTCGGCGTGTGGAAGGCCCCACAGCGGAAGGTGTCGTCTAGGATCAACCGCGTGTTTTTATTGCAAGGGAGAAGGGCATTATGCTAACAAGTGCCCAGTAAAGAAGAGGAAAGCGGCTGAATGGTCCACTCCGGAGGAAGAACCAAGAGGTGTCTCCAGCAAGGGTAAGCAAGTGCAGGCGTCAGAATTTTTAAAGCCCGCCAACTGTGGCAAATGCGGAAGTTCCCATGGAGGAGAATGTCATCTAGGATCAAAGCATTGCTTCTACTGCAAAAAGGAAGGGCACTACGCCAAGGAGTGCCTAGCGAAGAAGAGGAACCGAGAATGGAATGCTAACTCCGCAAGCGGGAATAGTCTTTGTGTTGGACGCTCCGAAAGGCAAGGCCGTTGATGATTCGGCGAAAGGTATATTGTATGCTAATTGTCTTGATTGGTCCAATTTTGAGGACAAAATTTTTTAAAAGTTGGGGTGATTGTAATATCCCCAATTTTCGCTATTTAAATAATTTGGCGTGAATTATTATTTTGTGAATTCTTGTCTTGATTAGAAATAAAATAAATTGAAAGTGATTTGCTTGATTAGTTAATTGAGAGAATTGTGTGTCAAATTGAGTTAATTGCATCATATTTATTCAATTAGAACTGAAGGAGTCAAATGGAATAGGATTAGTAAGTGAGGGGTATAGTGGTATTTTTACCTAGCCTATATAAATAACCCCTTTCAGCTGGAGCAAAACAGAAAACCACACTTCATTACTTTTACAAAAACAGCAAGATTGAGAGGGAGGGGAGAGGAGAGCGTGAGGGAGAAGAAGAGGAGAGGAGATGTAACACCCCGTTAGTTTCTAACTTGTAGAAACTACCGAAGCGCACTACTGGCATACATCAGAGTGACTTTCCTTTTAACATATTGATCACATACTAAACTTTGATAAATCACTCATCAAACGTGCTTAAAATAACTGAACTGCATATCAATAAAGTCGGTCCTTACACCCTCAACTAATGTTCAATACTCAAAACCGAAAGTCTGCGGAAGCGATTCACAACTTGAAATACATAAGTCGTACAATCGAGTAGTCTTAAGGTACTGAATACAAAATACAGAGATACAAGGGAAACTGAAATATAAGACATAAAGAAATAAAGATAGCGGCTGCTCCTCAAGCATCTTCATAGCCATGCCTCACGGTCTTCAACTTTCCCTGCTTAACTGAAAAACAACAACAATGGATTGGGTGAGACAACTTGTCTCAGTGAGTTCTATCGCGACCCCTTACTAATCCTCTCGGTACAATTATGCTTGATTCATTATCTAAAACTCATAGTCCTCAAAGTTGACTATGTGGCTGAACTAATCTCAATCACTGAGCCTAACAATGAACTATGCTCAATCACTGAGCCTAACAATGAACTATGCTCAATCACTGAGCTTAACAATGATTCTTAGCGTGTCACCGGTCACTTGGCATAATAAGCTTCCGGTGAACCCGTCCCCACTAATCACTAGTGGGTCCTTGATGGAGCCTAGGTTCATAAGGATCATGACTTCCTCTCCCCCAGCACACTAATCTAAAATAGGGTCGTCACCCTAACAATGAACTATGCTCAATCACCGAGCCTAAACAATGATGCATATACAATATACAATAACAATGAACAATGAAAACTGCTCATTCACTGAGCTTTAACATGAACATCTACTCATTCACTGAGCCTTATCATAACCTAATCTTATTCTTAACATTAGGTGGTCTAATTATTAACTTAATCTTATAATTTAGTGATCTCACATGGGTTACTAAGGTTTGCTAACTTAGCTTAACAATCTTACTAAACCAGTCAGCCCAACACAATACATAAATCACGAAGTCATAACATGAAACTAATGGTCAATCACATGAGCATTCACTGCACCTGAACAGAATCCAAACATAACCAATCACATGGCACTAACATAACTTGGATTCAATCACAGTCAAACACATAGAATTACAGTGCTCCCATCCTTGGGGAGACTTGGAGAGTGGATTAGAAGGGACTTGGGACCATTCGGAATAGCTTAGGACATATTTTAAAAGTTGGCATCAGAAGGATACGCACGGTCCGTGCGCTATGGCGCACGACCCGTGCGCGTTTTCAAAAACGGCACCATGAGCTTCAGAGTCTCACGCACGACCCGTGCGCCCATACACACGATCCGTGCGTGACTCTCAGTATTTCAGAAAAACTGTTTTCGCGTTTTCTTTTCTATTCCGATCATTCCCATGTCCATTCCGATTCACATTCAAACTCGATAACACATCAATACAGACATGGAAACCAGTACATTCAGTACAATCAATAATATTTATTCAACAATCACACTCATGCAATTTAGCAATTTCAATTCCAAGGATCTCATTACTTAACAACTCACACGCGAGATTTTCGCAAACATTATCGACTCGAATTTTTATAAAACGCGAGACCTAAACCGGGACACACATACATGCACAAGTTTATGGTTTCCCTAGTGAGTTATAGAACTCACCTTTTTGGAGATGATGATCACCCAACGCCGAAACTTCTCGAACACGAACTAACGGAATCTGTTCCTGCTGTTTCCAGCAACTAAACGCCAATTTGCAACGAGTGTAACTCACTCAAATCTCAACCAAACTTAGCAAAACGAGGGTCTACGGTGAAGGGATTTTTCTCTAGTTTCTGAAGGTGGAGGTTTCAAACACATGCATCCAATATCCAGAGAGTTATAACCGAAACAATGAAGCTGGGTCCAAACAGAAACTCATTCTGAATTGAAACTTAAGAACAAGATATCTCCTTCAATTCTCAGTGAAACCAGATGGTTCTTGGGTCAAAACTGGAGCATTTCGTGTCTAGTTTCCAAATAAATAAAAATTAACTAAATCGGAGGTCAGTACAGGGAGTTACGAATGAAACACTGAAGGTTGCCAAAACGGATTCTGTACAGGATTTCTACTTGGGCTTGAGGTACTCATCAATGGAGATTTTGGTTTGGAGGAAGGGATGACTTCGAAATTGATATCACTAGAAAGAGGAAGGTGAACTGATCATGGTTGTGTCATTGGATTGAACATGCATGGTAGTTTGAGGAATCTCCTCATCTCTTCTTCCCTCTCACTCTCACATATCCCTCCTGCCTCTCTACTTTCTGTTTTCAGAATTTTGTAAAATAATGAAGTGTTGTTCTCTTGTTCCAGCTGAATGGGTTACTTATATAGGCTAGGTAAAAATACCACTATGCCCCTCACTTAAACATTTATTTCCTAACGACTCCTTCACTCCTAATTAATCTAATGTGATGCAATCAATTCAATTAAGCACATCATTTGCAAAATAAATCATTCAAGCAAATCACTTTCAATTTAAATAATTTCAATAAATTAATAAATCACTAATAATTAATATTATGCCATTATAATTAAATAGAAAAATAGGGGATGTTACACTCACCCCAACTTTTAAAAATTTTGTCCTCAAAATTGGACCAATCAAAACAAACAACACACAATATACCTTTTGCCGCGACGACACCAACTTCGTCTTCCTGAGCGTCCATTACAAAGACCTTTCCACTTGCAGAGTTAGAATTCCCTTCTCGATTCTTCTTCTTCAACGGGCATTCGTTAGCATAATGCCCTTCGCCTTGGCAATAATAACACATCGTTGTTCCCAGACGACATTCTCCAGTGTGAGGCCTTCCGCATTTCGGGCACTTACCGGACCTTAGTAGTTCGGATGCTGTAGCCTCTTTCCTTTGTTATAGATACCTTTCGGCTCATCACTTTGAGTTGACATTTCCAATGCCTTCTTCTTCTCTTTCCGATACTCTTTCCTTTCCTCATACATCCTGTTGAGGTCCGCTTCAGCAACATATGCCTGTTGCACCAATCCAGCATAATTAGTCATAGCATAGGAGCTGAGACCTTGGGCCACATCTGCACGGAGACCCGCCTTGTACATCTGTATCTTCCACACATCATTCGGAGCATGCTTTGCCAATTGATAAAACTGCGACAACCTTTCGAACTTGGCGGTGAACTCACCCACCGACATCTCTCCTTGCCTCAAGTTGACAAACTCGGCTTGCTTGCTTAACTTCATCACCGGAGGGAAGAAGGGATCAGAAAACATATCCTTGAAGTTGGCCCAGGTAACCGGAGTTCCCTGATTCACCATCAGCTCATGAGCATTGGTCCACCATGTTTGAGCATCTTCCTCGAGCATATGGGTGGCAAAAAGAACCTTCTCTTCTTCGCTGCATTGAAGAGTCCTGAAAATCTTTTCCATTGAATCCAACCAGAAATGAGATACCATTACCTCAGGTCCTCCTTTGAAACTTTGGGGATTCATTTTCTGGAAACGAAAGTAAGCCCTATTCGGATCTTCTAGAGGAGGTTGTTGAACATTCGGTTGCTGTTGATTCATTATCTCATGATGCATCTGGGTCATTTGAGCCATCTGCTGCTGCTGCATTTGCATCATGTCAATCATCATCTTCTGTTGCGTCTCGATGACATTCTGCATCCATTCGGTATTTGGATCAACAGGGGCGCTTCTCCTACTTCCACCAGCCATGATTCTGCGAAATATGCACAAAGTGTTTAGTTGATCAAGCTAAACGTCTAATAGCATACTAAGAGGAATCACACTTAGAGGACTTAAGAGACTCATGATTCTAAGCCCGACTAGGTCGAACTGCTCTGATACCAATTGTAACACCCCGTTAATTTCTAACTTGTAGAAACTACCGAAGCGCACTACTGGCATACATCAGAGTGACTTTCCTTTTAACATATTGAACACATACTAAACTTTGATGAATCACTCATCAAACGTGCTTAAAATAACTGAACTGCATATCAATAAAGTCGGTCCTTACACCCTCAACTAGTGTTCAATACTCAAAACCGAAAGTCTGCGGAAGCGATTCACAACTTGAAATACATAAGTCGTACAATCGAGTAGTCTTAAGGTACTGAATACAAAATATAGAGATACAAGGGAAACTGAAATATAAGACATAAAGAAATAAAGATAGCGGCTGCTCCTCAAGCATCTTCATAGCCATGCCTCACGGTCTTCAACTTTCCCTACTTAACTGAAAAACAACAACAATGGATTGGGTGAGACAACTTGACTCAGTGAGTTCTATCGTGACCCCTTACTAATCCTCTCGGTTCAATTATGCTTGATTCATTATCTAAAACTCATAGTCCTCAAAGTTGACTATGTGGCTGAACTAATCTCAATCACTGAGCCTAACAATGAACTATGCTCAATCACTGAGCCTAACAATGAACTATGCTCAATCACTGAGCCTAACAATGATTCTTAGCGTGTCACCGGTCACTTGGCATAATAAGCTTCCGGTGAACCCGTCCCCACTAATCACTAGTGGGTCCCTGATGGAGCCTAGGTTCATAAGGATCATGACTTCCTCTCCCCTAGCACACTAATCTGAAATAGGGTCGTCACCCTAACAATGAACTATGCTCAATCACTGAGCCTAAACAATGATGCATATACAATATACAATAACAATGAACAATGAAAACTGCTCAATCACTGAGCCTAACCTGAAAGCATACTCATTCACTGAGCTTTAACATGAACATCTACTCATTCACTGAGCCTTATCATGACCTAATCTTATTCTTAACATTAGGTAGTCTAATTATTAACTTAATCTTATAATTTAGTGATCTCACATGGGTTACTAAGGTTTGCTAACTTAGCTTAACAATCTTACTAAACCAGTCAGCCCAGCACAATACATAAATCACGAAGTCATAACATGAAACTAATGGTCAATCACATGAGCATTCACTGCACCTGAACATAATCCAAACATAATCAATCACATGGCACTAACATAACTTGGATTCAATCACAGTCAAACACATAGAATTACAGTGCTCCCATCCTTGGGGAGACTTGGAGAGTGGATTAGAAGGGACTTGGGACCATTCGGAATAGCTTAGGACATATTTTAAAAGTTGGCATCAGAAGGATACGCACGGTCCGTGCGCTATGGCGCACGACCCGTGCGCGTTTTCAAAAACGGCACCATGAGCTTCAGAGTCTCACGCACGACCCGTGCGCCCATACACACGATCCGTGCGTGACTCTCAGTATTTCAGAAAAACTGTTTTCGCGTTTTCTTTTCTATTCCGATCATTCCCATGTCCATTCCGATTCACATTCAAACTCGATAACACATCAATACAGACATGGAAACCAGTACATTCAGTACAATCAATAATATTCATTCAACAATCACACTCATGCAATTTAGCAATTTCAATTCCAAGGATCTCATGACTTAACAACTCACACGCGAGATTTTCGTAAACATTATCGACTCGAATTTTTATAAAACGCTAGACCTAAACCGGGACACACATACATGCACAAGTTTATGGTTTCCCTAGTGAGTTATAGAACTCACCTTTTTGGAGATGACGATTACCCAACGCCGAAACTTCTCGAACACGAACTAACGGAATCTGCTCCTGCTGTTTCCAGCAACTAAACGCCAATTTGCAACGAGTGTAACTCACTCAAATCTCAACCAAACTTAGCAAAACGAGGGTCTACGGTGAATGGATTTTTCTCTAGTTTCTGAAGGTGGAGGTTTCAAACACATGCATCCAATATCCAGAGAGTTATAATCGAAACAATGAAGCTGGGTTCAAACAGAAACTCATTCTGAATTGAAACTTAAGAACAAGATATCTCCTTCAATTCTCAGTGAAACCAGATGGTTCTTGGGTCAAAACTGGAGCATTTCGTGTCTAGTTTCCAAATAAATAAAAGTTAACTAAATCGGAGGTCAGTACAGGGAGTTACGAATGAAACACTGAAGGTTGCCAAAACGGATTCTGTACACGATTTCTACTTGGGCTTGAGGTACTCATCAATGGAGATTTTGGTTTGGAGGAAGGGATGACTTCGAAATTGATATCACTAGAAAGAGGAAGGTGAACTGATCATGGTTGTGTCATTGGATTGAACATGCATGGTAGTTTGAGGAATCTCCTCATCTCTTCTTCCCTCTCACTCTCACATATCCCTCCTCCCTCTCTACTTTCTGTTTTCAGAATTTTGTAAAATAATGAAGTGTTGTTCTCTTGTTCCAGCTGAATGGGTTACTTATATAGGCTAGGTAAAAATACCACTATGCCCCTCACTTAAACATTTATTTCCTAACGACTCCTTCACTCCTAATTAATCTAAAGTGATGCAATCAATTCAATTAAGCACATCATTTGCAAAATAAATCAATCAAGCAAATCACTTTCAATTTAAATAATTTCAATAAATTAATAAATCACTAATAATTAATATTATGCCATTATAATTAAATAGAAAAATAGGGGATGTTACAGGAGAGTTCCTCAGAATTCCTTGCATGTATGATCCATTAGCATCATCTGAATCAGTTCATCTCCCCCTTTCCATCCATACCAAATTCGAAATCAGTTTCCCCTCCAAATCAAAAACCCCATTGAAGATCAATTTCAGCTCACTTTGACCAAATCATCAAATCTGCCCATGCATGTCCAATTAGAAGGTGCTGGAACCTAATTCAGCCACTACATTTTGTGTTGAAGCAAACCTGGGTAACATTCAGTGTTAGGTTCAGAGTTCAAGCTCTAGGAGGCCTGGGTTTCAACTTGTTTTGTCTGGAAGCGGTTTGGTTGGAGAGTTCGTGAATCGCCGTGTTCCTTGTTGCTAAGTCTTCGGTGTGATTTTTGTTTGTCTTCTAAAGGTGAGTTCTATAACTCACTAGGGAAACCATGAATCTGTGTATGCATGTGTGTCCTGGTTCAGGTCTCGCGTTTTTATAAAATTCGAGTCGATAATGTTTACGAAAATCTCGCGTGTGAACTGTCGAGTCATGAGGTCATTGGGATTGAAATTTTTAAATTGCATGAGTGTGATTGTTGAATGAATATTATTGATTGTACTGAATGTACTGGTTGCCATGTCTGTATTGATGTGTGATTGAGTTTGAATGTGAATCGGAATGGACATGGGAACGGTCGGAATAGAAAAGAAAACGCAAAAACCGTTTTCCTGAAATACTGATAGTCACGCACGGACCGTGCGCCTCTGCGCACGGGTCGTGCGTGAGATTCTGGAACCACTGGTGCTGTTTTTGAACAGGCGCACGGATCGTGTGTCCCTTGCTGATGCGAATTTTGAAATACGTCCTAAGCTATCCCGATTGGTCCTAAGTCCCTTCCAATCCACTCCCCAAGGTTCCCCCAGGATGGGAGCACTATAATTCTTTATGTTTGGCTATGACGGAAGTGGTAGTGTCGAACGGGAAGTAATTCGGGATCGGAACGGAATGATACGATAAATGATAGACACGCACGGATCGTGTGTATGGGCGCACGAGTCGTGCGTGGCTCTCTGATTTCCTATTTTAAAATGTGCTTACAATCATTCCAAACGATTCCAATTGCTTTCTAATCCCTCCTTCCACCGTCCCCAATGATACTATAATTGAACTGCCCTGAATTGAGTGGTAATTGATTGTGATTGGATCTAAGTTATGTTAGTACCATATGATTGGTTGGTTTGGATTACATTCAGGTTAAGTGAATGTTCATGTGATTGATCATTGATTTCATGTTATGACTTTGTGATTGATGTATTGTGCTGGACTGACTGGTTTAGTAAGATTGATAAGTTAAGTTAGCAAACCTTAGTAATCCATGAGAGATCACTTAATAATTAGACTAAGTTAGTAATTAGATCACGTTAGTAATAAGTTTATGTTAAGTTCAGTTCATTGTTAAGTTAAGTTATTGTTATGTTAAGTTCATTGTTGAGTTCAGTTCAGGTATATCTTCATATATATCTTTAGTCGGGGTGAGGACCCTATTTAGTTTAGTGTGCTAGGGGAGAGGCAGTGATGAGCCTTATGAACCTAGGCCCCATTAGGGACCCAGCCGATTAGTGGGGACGGGTTCACCGGAAGCTTATTATGCCAAGTGACCGGTGACATGCTATAACTTTAGTTAGTGTTGCATCTTGTAACCGGCTTGAGGGTTATGAGGTCAACTTTTAGTTAGTTAGCCACATAGTCAACTTTGAGGACTATGATTTATGAGTTAAGTATAATGAATCAAGCATAATTGAACCGAGAGAATTAGTAAGGGTCGCGATAGAACTCACTGAGACAAGTTGTCTCACCCAATCCATGTTGTTGTTTTTCAGAGTCGCAGGTTAAGTTCAAGACGATGAGGCATGGCTAAGGAGACGGCTTGAGGAGTTGTTGACGCTGTTTATTTTGTCATGTTATGTATCTCTGTATTTTTTTTCAGTGTCTTAGATGTACGATTGTACGACTTATGCTTATAAAGTTGTAAATCGCTTTCGCAGACTTTCTATTTTGGTACTAAACACTAGTTGAGAGGTGTAAGGAACGACATTATGTATTTCTCATGTTAAGTTATGTAAGCGCACTTGATGGGTTTTAGCATCGAGTTTAGTATGTGTTCAGTATTTAAAACAGGAGGTACTCTGATGTATGCCAGTAGTGCATTTCGGTAATTTCTACAAGTTAGAAACTAACGGGGTGTTACAGAAGCCTTTGCCAACGACCTAAGGGGCGGACAATTCAATGAGTCCTTGGCATATTAGTTGGCTTCGTCGATGCAAGAAATTGCCGCAAGGACTGAACTGTATATGGAAGGAGAAGAAAACAACCTTGAGAAGAGAAACAGAGATGTGAAAAAAAGGGAGGAGAACGTCGCCACAGTTCAGAAGACTTCCAACGCAACACCTCTCAAAAGAAGTCGACCTCGAATCAGGGAAGAGGAGGCGCATCGCCCTTCACGCCTTTGAACCAAAAACTGGAAACCAACTTAACAGAAATACTTCATATTCGCCTCACCGAGGAACCAGCTCCAGCAAGAAGGATTCTCGGCAAGGATCCCCAACAGAGGTGCAAATACCACAAGTCGCGAGGATATGAAATAAATGAATGTTTCGTTCCCAAGAACGAAATAGAATAGCTGATTCAGAGAGCGATGCTAAAGAAATACATTAAGGTCGGACCCCCAAAGGTCGGCAACGCCCGAAACTCAGACAGTTCGGACAAATTCCCCCAGAGAATTCCGTAGGAGGAGACACTAAGCCAGACGACAAGGAGGGAACTAGACACACACAATACCATATCTGGAGGGATCACAAGAGGAAGGGAAACTATCTTCGCCAGAAGAAGCTACAATCAGAAAATCATGCGAGTCTCTGAATACCCACCGAATTGCAATGTATAGGGGCCTACCCGGACATCAGTTTCTGACCGAAATATTTTGAGGGAATCATTCCACGTGAAGGTCCCCATGGTTGTCATCACCAAAATGTTGAACTTCAATGTCTGGCGTGTACTGATCGACCCCGACAGTTTCGTATGTTACCAAGTGGCTTCAGTCTCAAGAGGGGGGTGAATTGAGATTTTAAAACTTCTTCCCCTTTTAACGACTTAGATCAATTTTTTGCACAGGTTTATGGAACGAACGAAAAAGAAATAAAAACAGTAAATAACACAGGAGATTTTATACTGGGTCAGTGACCTACGTCCAGTCCTCACAAACCTTGTGAGATTTTCCACTATCAAAACAAAGCTTAATCGGGTGCTTTAAAACCCTTACAGTCTCAGGCACTCTTCTCCTAGGATACCCCAACTATTGCAATATCCCTCAAGATCTATTACCAACAAGAGAAACCCCACCCTTGTTACAACCACAAACCCTAGAGAGATACCCCACTCTCTAGTATATACCAATTACAACTTTAAAATAGATTACAAGAAAATAACAAATACCTCTATGAAGGTGGATATAACAACTTAACGATTCCCAACCCAATCTAACCGTTGAGAGAGATCAGCTCAAAAAGAGGAAGAACTTGAAGAACAAAAAGTGATGGTGAAATAGGGTTTTTGCGATTTGCTCTGTGAATATTAGGGTTGTTCTATTTTGTGCAGCCTTAAGTCCCTATTTATAGACTTCGTAAAAATATGACCGTTGGGACAAATTCTACTATTGTCTCAGTAAGTGAGAAATCGATTGTTTCCTTAAAACCACTTAGCATGACAATCGATTATTTGCTTTAAAATAAGAACAACTTCATAAGTGAATAATCTATTGATTGCTTCTAAAACTTAGTGTGAAAATCGATTCTTTACTTAAACAAAATAGAATCAAAAATCGATTTTGTGCTTTAAACAATTAAGGCTATGAATCGATTGTGTGCTTCCAAGATGAAGCACAAAATCGATTCTGCACTTAATGAATTAAGTATACAATCGATTGTTTTGCTTTAAAAATCAAGTTCAAATGAAATAGGAAGGCGATCGATTTTAGCTTCCAAAATAAGCTCATAATCGATTTTGTGCTTGATAAGTTCAGTGCAAGATCGATTGTTTGCTTTATAAAACAAGTGAATAATCGATTTATGTGTTTTGAAAATCAAGTTCATAAAACAAGAAGATAATCGATTTTGTGCTTGTCCATAATAAAGACGGCAATCGATTATGTGCTTTTAAACACTATTTTCTCATTATTATGTGCCTAACCTATTTAGCATGCATACGTTTATTTAATTATGTGAGTGCTGTGAGATGAGTGACTTGAGCCGATCCTCAAAAGCGGTTTACAATTTATTCCTAAGACACGACCCAACTTCCTAGTGACTACCCTTGACACAGACTTGCTTCTTGAGTTTGTTGTGTCTTGGAGATCGGTTTGTCACTTTGTCTTAGATTACCTCATCATCAAAACATAACCTGCATCACAAGATATCCACATTCTCCCCCTTTTTGATGATGACAAAATTTTGATTCATCTCAGGTGGGAGGTTAGTTCATCAAGCAAAATAATGCACTATTCATGATATGTATCTAGACTCCCCTTACTTGATGCTCCCCCTGACTAAATGTAAAATGCAAAGTTATATGCCTCATATAACAATCCTATATTTCTCCCCCTATTTGTCATGATCAAAAGGGTGAACGTTAGATGTAGTTTGCGAATAGAAACGATACAGCCAAGAATTTTATTTAATTTTTTTAATTTTTTTAATTTTTTTTTAGAAAAATACTTAAACAACTCATGTTTCATTCAAATAGATGAGGAATCAATGATTCCAAGTTCTCTTCGAATGAAAAAGAAGCTTTCTTTTTGTAAAGGTTTTGTGAAAATGTCAGCTAGCTGTTTTGATGACTCAACGGCCTCAATCACACAAACGCCTTTCTGGACATGATCTCTAAGAAAATGATGTATGATCTCTATATGCTTAGTCCTAGAGTGTTGAATGGGGTTCTTTGTAAGATTGATTGTGCTTGTGTTGTCGCATTTAATCGGAATATGATCTAAATCTACGCCATAGTCAAGAAGTTGTTGCTTCATCCAAAGGATTTGTGCGCAGCAACTTCCTCCTGGAACATATTCTACTTTAGCAGTTGACAATGCGACACTGACTTGTTTCTTTCTATGCCATGAAACTAATGCACTGCCTAAGATGTGACATGTTCCACTAGTGCTTTTCCTATCTAGTTTACAACCTGCCAAATCAGAGTCGGAGTACCCGACAAGACTACATGTGGCGCCCTTGGGATACCATAGACCAACATTTTGTGTTCCTACAAGATATCTCATTATTCTCTTGACTGCTACTAGATGTGACTCTTTTGGATTTGCTTGATATGTAGCACACATGCAAACACTAAACATGATATCCGATCTACTAGCAGTTAGATAGAGAAGGGAGCCAATCATACCTCGATATTTGCTTAGTTCTACCGGTTTACCTTCTTCATTCTTGTCTAGGTAGCAAGATGTGCTCATTGGAGTAGACATTTCTTTCGCTCTATCCATTTCAAATCTCTTGAGCAATTCTTTGCAATATTTTGATTGAGAGTTGAAAATGCCGTTCTTGGTTTGTTTTATTTGAAACCCGAGAAAGACGTTGAGTTCTCCCATCATTGACATTTCAAAGTCATTCTGCATAATACTAGAAAATTCTTTGCAAAGTAGTTCATTAGTAGCACCGAAAATAATGTCATCGACATAGATTTGCACAAGTAAAGATGTCATCTTTTGACCTCTTTATAAATAGTGTAGTGTCAACTTTCCCTCTTTGCAAATCATGATTAAGTAGGAATTTGCTCAATCTTTCATACCAAGCTCTAGGAGCTTGCTTCAGACCATAAAGAGCCTTTTTGAGTTTAAAAACATGATCTTATTTTTTATAATTTTCAAAGCCAGGTGGTTGTTCAACATACACTTCTTGAATAAAGCCATTGAAAAATGCAATCTTGACATCCATTTTATATAATTTAAAATCCATAATTGATGCAAATGCAAGGAGCATGCGAATAGCTTCTAATCTAGCTACGGGAGCATATGTTTCATCATAGTCAATTCCTTCTTCTTGAATATAACCCTTAGCTACTAGTCTAGCTTTGTTTCTAACAATAATACCCGACTCATCTAGTTTGTTTCTAAACACCCATTTTATTCCTATTATTTGATGATTATCCGGTCTAGGAACAAGATCCCATACTTCACTTCTTTCAAACTGATTTAACTCTTCTTGCATAGCAATAGTCCAATGTTCATCTTCTATAGCCTCATATAAAATTCTAGGTTCAATTTGAGATACAAAAGCTATATGATTACATGCATTTCTAAGAGAGTTTCGAGTAGTTACCCCTTTTGATACATCACCTATGACATTTTCAAGTGAGTGGTGCCTTGGGATTCGCCATTCCTTTGGTATCTCACTGCTTGATTCTTGTTCAATTCTTTGTTGATGAGTGGATTCAGTCCTTTCCTCGTTATTTTCATTTTTCCTCTCTTCATCTAGCTGTAATGCTTCAAGCTCATCTGCAACATTATCAATAACCTACTTTACTGTCACCGAAGATTCTTCCTCTATTGCTGTCACCATTGGTCACATGACCGCATGATCATGGGGTAAGAGTTAGAAACTTCGTTATATCTCCAGTCATGTGCTTTGAGCATCTGTAACGCCCCAAAATAATTTAATTATTTATTTAATTAAGTTATTTAAGGCTTACAATATTTATTTAATTTAATTAAATAATTCAAGTTTAATTATTTTATTTTATTTTATTAGGAGGTGGTGTCACTATTTAGGTGGTGCGAGCAAGGGCCCGTGATCCACAATTAGGCCCGTGGCCCATTTCTTTGGCATAGGAGTCGACTCTTTGGGGTCTAGGGAGTTTAGTTGCAATTCACTCAAGTGGGGAAAAAGAAAGAAAAAGTAACGTAAGAGGGAGTGAGAAGAGAAAAGTTGCGAAGAGAAGGAGAGAAGAAGAGGAGAAGGCGAAGCACATAGAGAAGAGGAGGAGGCTCATTGGTGGCTTGCATTCTTTCCTTGGAGCATGGCTAGCAATTCGACTTCCATAAGGTTAGGGGGTCCTCTTTTTGTTCTTAATACTATGCGAATTGGGAATTGCTTAGGGTTAGGGTCCTAGGTTAGTTCCATGATTGAATTGTGTTGTTGATAAGGAATTATAATATTGTGATGCTTGTTGTTGAATTATTATGTTGAGAATTTTATGATTGATGCTTGAGTTGTGGCTAAATGCGAATTGGATACCCTATGTTTGATCATATGTCTCATTGGTGCTTATTTGGTGAAATTGGGGATCATGGTGACACTTTAATTATATATATATATATATAGGAGTGTTTTGGTGCTTTTAATTGATAATTGAAAGTGGAAAAATTCTGTTTGGGAGCCCCTAGGCGCCTTGGGCGCCATATGCATAATGCTGAAAAAATTCTGTGTTGCGCCTAGTCATGGGCGCCAGGCGCCCAGCAGTGTGCTGCGCCTGTTTCCAAAAATTCTGTTGCCCTGTGTTGCCATTCTGTGTCACTGTGTGCTGTGCCTGTTGCCTGTGTTGCCATTCTGTGTTGCTGTGCCTGTTGCCTGTGTTGCCATTCTGTGTTCCTGTGCTGCCAGTTTTGGCACATGTTGCTTGTGTCATGGGCGCCAAGGGCCCCAAAGTCCGGGTGATAGTTTTGCGAAAATTGTTTTCAGGTTTTTATACTCAGGTAAAATGGCTCATGAAAACTGATTTTGGGCAACAAAGGAGTTGAGTTGCGTATTTTCACTAGGTGCCTAGTGCATGGGCGCCCAAAATAATGTTCAGTTTTTGATAAAAATTCTATTGGGTTTTCATGTCCTGAGCATTTGGCTCGTGTAAAATCAGTTTCGAAGAAAAATAAATTTTGTAGCATGTTGGTCTTAGGCGCCTAGTTCTTGGGCGCCATGTTGCTGTTGTTCCCTGGGGGCGCCTATGCGCTTGTTGCCTTCCTGGGCGCCCAGCGCCTATGCGCGTGTTGCCTCCTGGGCGCCTAGCGCCTGTGCGCTGTTGCGCGTGTTGTTCCTGGGCGCCAAGCGCCCATGCGCCTGTGCGTGTTGCCTCTCCTGGGCGCCAAGCGCCCATGCGCCAAGCGCTGTGTTGCCCCTGGGCGCCCAGCGCCCATGCGCCAGTTTCCAGGATGTCTAACATTTTTCCTAAATTGTTTTTAATGTAACTTTTGACTCGGTTATCCAAATGCAACGGTTCAAAATGCGTTTTGAAGCTAATTTCAGTGCCTATCCAATAGTCTCAATTTTATGCAAAAATAAATTATTTTTACTGGTGTTTCTGGCTGATGGTGTTCAAGTGTCCAAATGGCTATTTTTACCCACTTTCCCTATGTCGTGTCAATGTCCTAAGTTGGTCTATTTGAATGGGTGTTGGTGTGGGTGGTGAGCTGAATTGGTGAGTGATGATGAGGTGAGATTGGTGAGCAGAGGCTTCGGCCTAATTTTAATTTGGTGAGTTAATTAATGCACTATGGTGAGACTAGAATTTAAAATGTGAAATTGACTGATTTGTGGTGTGTTGTGATGCATTCTCCATAACACCGCATGAAGCATGTGCATTATTGGTGAGCAGAGGCTACGGCCTAATTTTATTTGGTGAGCAGAGGCTACGGCCTATTTGTATTTGGTGACGGATCCGACATGCATGTACCCGTGGAGTTTGGGTTGCATTACATGCATAATCATATATTGTGTAATGCTGTTGGGAATAGAATGTTGATGGGATTGTTCCATTGTTGTGAATTGGTGTGCCTGGTTTCCTTTTTCCTATGCATTGCTTAATTTCCATATGTTATTAATTATGAAAAGAGACTCACCCTACTGCCTTTATGTTGCTTCTTATGTCGGCAACGTGCAGGTAATAACGAGTGAAGGATTCCTTTATGCCTTCGTCTGGTAGGAAGTGTCACGCTCTGATATGTAGCACCAGGGGGGGTGTCCTATGTTTATGCTTTATTTTCTTAAAACTGCTAGACTTTGTTGGTGATGTATTGGTTTTAATTTTATTTTGAACTCATATTTATTCCGCTGCTGATGGTGATTGGATTTAGTTGATGCGAACTAAACATTTTTCTCATGGTGTTATGTATCTTGATATTTACGGAGTAAATGTAGCACTCGCTTGAATTGTTTTCAAAAAAAAAAAAAAGACTCTGATTTTATTTAAAAGCTAAGTTATTAGAAAAGGGGTGTTACATTAGTGGTATCAGAGCAGTTCGGTCTGTCCGGCCGGTAGTCGAGTCGTCGTGTTGAGTAACATTGAGTTTGTTACTCGTTTCTGAATTTTGTTTCCTGTTGCAGTGCTAGAATGGCCAGACGGGACGATGCTGCACTTGCTGCTGCCTTGCAGGCTATAGCCGGGGCGATGGGTAATATACCCGGTGCTGTTAATGATGGGACGCGCAATTTGGCTACGTTCCAGAGAGAGAATCCACCTGTCTTTAAGGGCAAGTATAATCCAGATGGTGCTCTGGCATGGCTGAAAGAGATTGAAAGGATATTTCGGGTCATGGATTGTGATGATGCGCAGAAGGTCAGGTATGGTACCCATACGCTGGCAGAGGAAGTTGATGATTGGTGGATGGAGGTGAGGCAGAGATTAGAAACTGCTAATGAAGAGATAACTTGGGCTGTTTTCCGTAGAGAGTTCTTGCGGAAGTATTTTCCTGAAGATGTGAGAGGTAAGAAAGAAATAGAATTCCTTGAGCTGAAGCAAGGAAGCATGTCAGTGACAGAGTATGCTGCCAAGTTCACTGAATTGGCTAAGTTTTATCCCCATTATACTGATGCTGATTCTGAGTTCTCAAAGTGTATTAAGTTTGAGAATGGACTGAGGGCTGATATCAAGAAAGCTGTAGGGTACCAGAAGATTCGGGTATTCGCTGATTTGATCGACAGTTGCAGGATATATGAAGATGATAGTAATGCTCATTCTAAGGTCATGAGAGATTTGAGGGGTAAATTTCAGAATCGGGGTAAGCCATATGAGGTTCCAGCTGGTAAGGGTAAGCAGAGGTATACTGATAATAAGAAAACAAGTGGGGGAGATGCCCCTGCGAAGGTTGTGTGCTACAGGTGTGGCAAGCCGGGTCACAAGAGTTTTGACTGTTCAGATAATAAATGTTTCAAGTGCGGTAAAGAGGGTCATGTGGCTGCGAAATGTGAGAAAAGGGATGTGGTGTGCTACAATTGCGGGGAATCAGGTCATATTAGTACTAAGTGTACTAAGCCGAAGAAAGAGAAGTCCCATGGAAAAGTGTTTGCTCTCGCAGGATCAGAGGATACTAATGAGATTAGAGGTACATGTTTTATTAATGGTATTCCTTTGATTGCTATTATTGATACTGGTGCTACGCATTCATTTATTGCTGCTTTGTGTGCTGAGAAATTGGACCTTGTTTTATCTTCTATGATGAGAGAGATGGTTATTGACACTCCAGCTAAGGGTTCAGTAACTACCTCTCTCGTGTGTGCTAAGTGCCCTCTGTCAATCTTCGGCAGAGACTTTCTTGTTGATCTAATTTGTTTGCCGTTGGGAGGGTTGGATGTCATTCTTGGTATGGACTGGTTAGTATTTAACCATGTGCATATTAATTGTTTCCGGAGATCTGTGAGTTTCTTTCCTCCCGAAGAAGAAGAATCAGTGTTGTTGCCTGCTGGTCATTTGCATAAGGTAATGAGGGAAGGAGTTCATCTGTTTGCCTTGATGGCGTCATTGTCTGCTGAGAATCAGGCGATCATTGACAGGGTTCAGGTAGTGTGTGAGTTTCCTGAAGTGTTTCCGGATGAAATTCCAAGTGTTCCGCCAGAGAGGGAGGTTGAGTTTGTCATTGATCTTATACCTGGTACTAGGCCTGTGTCTATGGCACCGTACCGAATGTCAGCCTCAGAGTTGTCTGAATTGAAAAAGCAATTAGAAGATCTGCTTGAGAAGAAATTTGTAAGACCAAGTGTGTCACCGTGGGGTGCTCCGGTATTGTTAGTGAAAAAGAAGGACGGGAGTATGAGACTTTGTGTCGATTATAGGCAATTGAACAAAGTGACAATAAAGAACCGGTATCCGCTTCCCAGAATTGATGATCTGATGGACCTAGTTGGTAGGTGCCAAGGTGTTTAGTAAAATCGATTTGAGGTCGGGTTATCACCAGATCAAGGTAAAGGATGGAGACATTCAGAAAACCGCTTTCAGAACGAGATATGGGCACTATGAGTATTCTGTTATGCCGTTTGGTGTTACCAATGCGCCGGGTGTGTTTATGGAGTACATGAATCGTACTTTTCATAGTTACTTGGATCGGTTTGTAGTAGTGTTTATTGACGACATTCTGGTGTATTCTAAGACAGAAGAGGAGCACGCAGAACATTTGAGGTTAGTGCTGGAAGTATTGAAAGAAAAGAAATTGTATGCAAAATTGTCTAAGTGTGAGTTCTGGCTGAATGAAGTAGGTTTCCTTGGTCATATTATCTCTGGTAATGGTATAGCTGTGGACCCAGCCAAGGTTGATGCTGTGTCCCAATGGGAGAGCCCGAAGTCAGTTACAGAGATTAGAAGCTTTTTGGGATTAGCTGGTTATTACAGGAGATTTATTGAAGGTTTCTCGAGGTTGGCACTTCCGTTGACTCAATTGACATGTAAAGGAAGAGCTTTTGTGTGGGATGCTCGCTGTGAGGAGAGCTTCAATGAGTTGAAAAAGAGGTTGACTACATCGCCCGTTTTGACTTTGCCTGTTCCTGATCGACCGTTTGTAGTATATTGCGATGCTTCCAAGATGGGTTTGGGAGGTGTATTGATGCAAGAGGGTAAGGTAGTAGCTTATGCGTCCAGACAGTTGAGGACCCATGAGAAGAACTACCCTACTCATGATTTGGAGCTAGCTGCAATTGTGTTTGTGCTGAAAATTTGGAGACACTATCTGTATGGTACCAAATTTGAAGTGTTTAGCGACCATAAGAGTTTAAAATACTTGTTTGATCAGAAGGAGCTAAATATGAGGCAGAGACGTTGGCTAGAACTGCTGAAGGATTATGATTTCGGCTTGAACTATCACCCCGGCAAAGCTAATGTCGTGGCTGATGCTTTGAGTCGGAAGAGTTTGCATATGTCGGCTATGATGGTGAAAGAGTTAGAGTTGATTGAGCAGTTTCGGGACATGAGTCTGGTTTGTGAAGTGACACCGCAG
Organism: Astragalus membranaceus; assembly: GCA_039519185.1. NCBI lineage: Eukaryota > Viridiplantae > Streptophyta > Magnoliopsida > Fabales > Fabaceae > Astragalus > Astragalus membranaceus. The sequence continues at coordinate 54,579,328 of CM076846.1, forward strand.
AGTGTCAGATTGGGGATGTTGAAGATCGGCAATGAATTTTTGATTAGTGTTCGAGAAGCCCAAAAGTCAGATGTGAAGTTGGTAGACCTGTTAGTTGTGAATGATCAAGATGTGGATGGAGATTTCAAGTTAGATTCCCAAGGTGTATTGAGATTCAGAGATAGGATCTGCATTCCTGACGATGCCGAGATGAAGAGAATGATTCTTGAGGAGAGCCATAGGAGCAAGTTGAGTATTCATCCCGGGGCTACGAAAATGTACCAAGATTTGAAGAAAATGTTCTGGTGGCCTGGTATGAAGAAGGATGTGGCACAGTTTGTGTATTGTTGTCTGACTTGTCAGAAATCTAAGATTGAGCATCAGAAGCCTGCGGGGTTGATGCAACCATTGGAGATTCCGGAATGGAAATGGGATAGCATTTCCATGGATTTTGTAACTGGTTTGCCAAATACAGTGAGAGGGTTTGATGCTATATGGGTGGTTGTGGACAGGTTGTCTAAGTCTGCTCATTTCTTACCAATTAATATGACTTATCCAGTTCCAAAGTTGACAGAAATCTACATCAAGACAATTGTGAAGTTGCATGGCGTTCCGCTTAGTATTGTGTCTGATAGAGATCCAAGATTCACATCTGAATTTTGGAAAAGTTTGCAGGAAGCTTTGGGTTCTAAGTTGAGGTTGAGCTCCGCTTATCATCCGCAGACAGATGGTCAGACGGAGAGGACTATTCAGTCGTTAGAGGACTTGTTGAGAGCATGTGTTCTTGAGCAGGGAGGTTCATGGGATTCTCATCTTTCGTTGATAGAATTCACCTATAACAACAGTTTTCACTCTAGTATTGGTATGGCACCGTTTGAGGCGTTGTATGGTCGGAGATGTAGGACTCCGTTGTGTTGGTATGAATCTGGGGAGAGTGCAGTGTTGGGGCCTGAAATTGTGCGAGAGACAACTGAGAAGGTAAAACTGATCCGTGAGAAGATGAAAGCGTCGCAGAGTCGACAAAAGAGCTATCATGATAAGAGAAGGAAGGATTTAGAGTTTCAGGCCGGTGATCATGTGTTCCTGAGAGTCACTCCGGTGACTGGTGTTGGGCGTGCCTTGAAATCTAAGAAGTTAACTCCCCGTTTCATTGGTCCGTATCAGATTACGGAGAGGGTGGGAAGTGTTGCCTATAGGGTGGCTCTACCACCTAATCTTTCGAACTTGCATGACGTGTTTCACGTGTCACAACTTCGAAAGTATGTTCCGGACCCGTCTCATGTGATTCAGATGGATGAAGTAGAGGTGCGGGATAATCTCACCGTGGAGACTATGCCTGTGCGGATTGAGGATAGAGAAGTGAAGACTCTGAGAGGGAAAGAAATTCTTTTGGTGAAAGTGGTTTGGTTAGGGGCTGCTGGCGAGAGTATGACTTGGGAGCTGGAGAGCAAGATGCGGGAAGCATATCCGGAGTTGTTTGATTCAGGTAATTTCGAGGACGAAATATTCTAAGTGGGGGAGAGTTGTAACGCCCCAAAATAATTTAATTATTTATTTAATTAAGTTATTTAAGGCTTACAATATTTATTTAATTTAATTAAATAATTCAAGTTTAATTATTTTATTTTATTTTATTAGGAGGTGGTGTCACTATTTAGGTGGTGCGAGCAAGGGCCCGTGATCCACAATTAGGCCCGTGGCCCATTTCTTTGGCATAGGAGTCGACTCTTTGGGGTCTAGGGAGTTTAGTTGCAATTCACTCAAGTGGGGAAAAAGAAAGAAAAAGTAACGTAAGAGGGAGTGAGAAGAGAAAAGTTGCGAAGAGAAGGAGAGAAGAAGAGGAGAAGGCGAAGCACATAGAGAAGAGGAGGAGGCTCATTGGTGGCTTGCATTCTTTCCTTGGAGCTTGGCTAGCAGTTCGACTTCCATAAGGTTAGGGGGTCCTCTTTTTGTTCTTAATACTATGCGAATTGGGAATTGCTTAGGGTTAGGGTCCTAGGTTAGTTCCATGATTGAATTGTGTTGTTGATAAGGAATTATAATATTGTGATGCTTGTTGTTGAATTATTATGTTGAGAATTTTATGATTGATGCTTGAGTTGTGGCTAAATGCGAATTGGATACCCTATGTTTGATCATATGTCTCATTGGTGCTTATTTGGTGAAATTGGGGATCATGGTGACACTTTAATTATATATATATAGGAGTGTTTTGGTGCTTTTAATTGATAATTGAAAGTGGAAAAATTCTGTTTGGGAGCCCCTAGGCGCCTTGGGCGCCATATGCATAATGCTGAAAAAATTCTGTGTTGCGCCTAGTCATGGGCGCCAGGCGCCCAGCAGTGTGCTGCGCCTGTTTCCAAAAATTCTGTTGCCCTGTGTTGCCATTCTGTGTCACTGTGTGCTGTGCCTGTTGCCTGTGTTGCCATTCTGTGTTGCTGTGCCTGTTGCCTGTGTTGCCATTCTGTGTTCCTGTGCTGCCAGTTTTGGCACATGTTGCTTGTGTCATGGGCGCCAAGGGCCCCAAAGTCCGGGTGATAGTTTTGCGAAAATTGTTTTCAGGTTTTTATACTTAGGTAAAATGGCTCATGAAAACTGATTTTGGGCAACAAAGGAGTTGAGTTGCGTATTTTCACTAGGTGCCTAGTGCATGGGCGCCCAAAATAATGTTCAGTTTTTGATAAAAATTCTATTGGGTTTTCATGTCCTGAGCATTTGGCTCGTGTAAAATCAGTTTTGAAGAAAAATAAATTTTGTAGCATGTTGGTCTTAGGCGCCTAGTGCTTGGGCGCCATGTTGCTGTTGTTCCCTGGGCGCGCCTATGCGCTTGTTGCCTTCCTGGGCGCCCAGCGCCTATGCGCGTGTTGCCTCTTGGGCGCCTAGCGCCTGTGCGCTGTTGCGCGTGTTGTTCCTGGGCGCCAAGCGCCCATGCGCCTGTGCGTGTTGCCTCTCCTGGGCGCCAAGCGCCCATGCGCCAAGCGCTGTGTTGCCCCTGGGCGCCCAGCGCCCATGCGCCAGTTTCCAGGATGTCTAACATTTTTCCTAAATTGTTTTTAATGTAACTTTTGACTCGGTTATCCAAATGCAACGGTTCAAAATGCGTTTTGAAGCTAATTTCAGTGCCTATCCAATAGTCTCAATTTTATGCAAAAATAAATTATTTTTACTGGTGTTTCTGGCTGATGGTGTTCAAGTGTCCAAATGGCTATTTTTACCCACTTTCCCTATGTCGTGTCAATGTCCTAAGTTGGTCTATTTGAATGGGTGTTGGTGTGGGTGGTGAGCTGAATTGGTGAGTGATGATGAGGTGAGATTGGTGAGCAGAGGCTTCGGCCTAATTTTAATTTGGTGAGTTAATTAATGCACTATGGTGAGACTAGAATTTAAAATGTGAAATTGACTGATTTGTGGTGTGTTGTGATGCATTCTCCATAACACCGCATGAAGCATGTGCATTATTGGTGAGCAGAGGCTACGGCCTAATTTTATTTGGTGAGCAGAGGCTACGGCCTATTTGTATTTGGTGACGGATCCGACATGCATGTACCCGTGGAGTTTGGGTTGCATTACATGCATAATCATATATTGTGTAATGCTGTTGGGAATAGAATGTTGATGGGATTGTTCCATTGTTGTGAATTGGTGTGCCTGGTTTCCTTTTTCCTATGCATTGCTTAATTTCCTTATGTTATTAATTATGAAAAGAGACTCACCCTACTGCCTTTATGTTGCTTCTTATGTCGGCAACGTGCAGGTAATAACGAGTGAAGGATTCCTTTTATGCCTTCGTCTGGTAGGAAGTGTCACGCTCTGATATGTAGCACCAGGGGGGGGGTGTCCTATGTTTATGCTTTATTTTCTTAAAACTGCTAGACTTTGTTGGTGATGTATTGGTTTTAATTTTATTTTGAACTCATATTTATTCCGCTGCTGATGGTGATTGGATTTAGTTGATGCGAACTAAACATTTTTCTCATGGTGTTATGTATCTTGATATTTACGGAGTAAATGTAGCACTCGCTTGAATTGTTTTCAAAAAAAAAAAAAAAAGACTCTGATTTTATTTAAAAGCTAAGTTATTAGAAAAGGGGTGTTACAGCATCCGCTATCAAGGTACCAATCCGGCCCCCGCACCTTGAATCATACTGGCAATGAGTTTAGAACAAGGTTTTAGGTACCCAAATCTCTTTGGGTCCTTGTGGATTAGTACTTGGTATGTTCCTTTTGGGAACCCACACCTTTTTCACAGTTTGTCTACCTCTAGCCATGCAAACAGAAGCAGTATGTCCTGGTTTAGCACAATAATAACATTTGATATATCGTCTAGTAGTGAACTTTGGTTTATGATGCACATGCCTTTTCATGAAATTGTTTCTTGGAGACCTAGGATGCACATGTTGTATGTTGGGTATTTTTCCTATTGTGCATTCAAGCTCACAAACTTTCTTTTCATATTCAACACACTTATCACAAACATAATTTGCTTTAAAACAACCAAGACTATAATTTTCTTTTCTAAGTTCTAGTCTTTCCTTAGTCAAGGTGATAACTTCATTTTGAAGATGAGCATCTGTTTTCTTAGTTTGTGTTAATGCTTTAGCTAGTTTCAAAGAATCATTATGCAATTCAATAAATGCTTCATGTAATTCATCATATGCATTTTGTGAAGTTTCAGAGTTAGAGTCTACCCCATTTTCGTTTTCACCTTCACTTTCATGATTGGCCATGAGAGCGACTTGAGCTTCTTCACTTTCTGAATCATCTGATAAATCCATGTCATTATCTTTCAATGCTATGTAGGCTTCTCTACCCTTGTGTTCTTTGAATCCATTTTTCTCAATCTTTGATGCCTTTTTCTGTAAGCTTGGGCACTCCATCTTCATATAACCGGGTTTGCCACATTCGTAGCAAGTTGGAGGACCAGATGAATTTTCCTTGCTTGAGAACTTTTTAGAAACACTAGTGCAAAAACAAGAAAAGAATTGGTGATTTTAAGTCGGACTCTCAAATATCCGACTTAACAGGTGGACGCGGTGGCAATTTTGTAATAAACACGCGAAAAAATTCCGGCGTTCACCCTTTTAAGCCGGGCAACGCTTACGTCCGACTTTAAATGAGTAATCTATTTTTTGCAAACAGCACATCTCGCGCTGCAAGTGTTTTTTACTTGCGTGACTATTTTATCTTGCGTTTACTATTTTTTTTTTTACCAAAAATCAAAAGTTCAAAACACTTAAACGCAACAGTGAACCCTAAACTCATCAGTTTCCCCGCTCTTCCCATCACTCTCTCCACCAAAACAACCGTTCCATTCCATTGCTCAACCCATCACTCTCTCTGCCGAAGCTCCCTCTCTCTGCCAACTCGCCGTCTTCCTCCATCGCTCTCTCCTCTCTGCCGTGGTCTCCATCCAGCTCGTCGTCAACGTCTCTCTTCCTCTCACCGTCAACTTCATTGGTTGGATTTCTTCTGATTTTTCTGAAAGGTAAACAACAACTCTTTTCTGATTCATTTCATGAGTTGAGAATCTTCATTAAGATGAGAGTTATTTCTATGTTTGATTGAATTAAAGGAATTCATATCTCTCGTTACATTCTCAGGGTTTTGTTATATGCCTTATTATTTTGTGAAATTTGTTAGGGTTTAATGTTTTTTGACTGAGTTTTAAGAATTGATAGTTTTACCTTTCTAATTTTGCAAGAATCAGGTTCAGTAGTAAGCACCTTGCAATCTTTCTTATTTAATTGATTTGACACCATTCATAGTTAATGTTGAGGCACCACAAAAAAGCCTGCGTTTTGATCCCTATATCTTTGAAATGGGTATGAGTCCATGCTTCTGTATGTAGGTATGATGTTTAGTAAGGTTACCAGAAATAGGCAGAACAAGGATTCATAGTTAGTATTTGCCTTTGGTACTTTTTTAAAAGGCAAATTCTGCATTATTCAAAAGAACCATTAAGAACAGGATTAATTTTTAGTATCAATTTTAACAATAGTAATAGGTGAAAAACTACCAGAATGATTTTCAACAAATGACCAAATAAGTGAAAAACTACCAGAACTATATTACTCATTATAAACAATGAGAAGGGGAGGAAAAGACATGAAGAAACAATTTCAATTTCAATTCATTTGAAGATCAATTTCAATTCTGAGGTTAATTTCATCTAGACAAGCCACTCTGCTATGCTAACTTAGCCTATGATTTAATTTCATCTAATTTCATTTGATTCGGTGAGGGATATCGAAATATGCTTTCATATACACATTAATTTGGCTATGACTAGAGAACAATTTCTACATCACCAAGTGAGTATTTTATACATAAAGATTTGTATGCTAAAGATTTCGTGTACTTCCTGCAAGTTGTGTGGTTTGGTTGTCTTTATGTGAAATGTCATTGCCTCTATTTGTGTGGAAATTCAGAGGTTTTGTTTTTACTATTAGGACAGCAGCATTTTCAACCAGTTTGTTAGCTACTCAGTGTGTCTGGAGAAATTTTACTTTCTGTAAAACTGCTATTATTATTATTATTATTATTATTATTATTATTATTATTATTATTATTATTATTATTATGAAGCATTAACATTTGACTTAGATGCATTCAATGCTGCATACAATTGTGCATCTAGCATATTTGGACTAGTATCTGTTTAGGACTAGATAGTATGTATTTTAACTATCTAAATCATATAAATCTATATTTACAACCAAATTATCACTCTTCATTAATCTCTTAATGTCTCCCCACAAAAATGTGATCTCACGATACATACCACAAAAATGTCTCCCCACCCTAATATTTTCTTTCTTTTTGCTATAAAAATGATCCTCTCTCTCTAATTTGAGGTTCTCTTGTTATTTTACTTAACAGATCAAGATGATAGATGGGTAAGGAGGAAAAGTGGTCGCTTCCCTAAAGGAAGAAGGGGAAAGGCAACATGATAGATGGGTGAGGAGGAAAAGTGGTCGCCGCCCTAAAGGAAAAGTGGGTGCTGCCCTAAAGGAAGAAGGGGAAAGGTACAAACATATGTTTTTCACTGATTTTCAGCTTTTTTTTAGTGACAAGGTTGAAACTGATTGTATGGAAATAAGACCAATAATTGTGTCAACTGAATTCATCTCCAGTGATTTTGCTAGTTGTTCTTTTCCTGCGCATTATTGTAATTAAAATTGAGGGATGAAAGCAATGAATTTGATTTCACCATATGTCACAATTACTTAAAACTATTAGGATAACTATTAGGATGCTCTGTTATGATCTAGGGAGAGAGAAGCAATGAATTTGTACATTAGCTATATGTTTTGTAGTTGAGATATTAATGCATATATACTATAGATAGAGTATTGCAGAATATGGCTTCCAACTCATTTAGGACCCTGTTCATCTGTTAATTATTGGTCCTTTCACTACAATAAATTCCTTCAATCGTTTTCAAGTCCAACAAAGGAAGCCATCTTCTTTAGCTCCACATCCAAAAGGTTATCTAGAGGATCAAATTTCCCTGTCAAGTTTGGCTCATATATGCAACAACTAATAACTGGTTTTCATTAATATCATCAATATCACCAGTAAGAGAAGCCTCGCCATCACTATCCTCATTATCTATTTTCTTTGAGGGACTTCCACTATCTTTATCAAACTCACAATTCTCCATAATTTTGTTATATTGAACTGCTTTCAATCTCCTTTGCCTTGGAACTTCTGGTTCTACATGGATTTGTTTGGTCTTCTTTTGTTCATACTTCTTTGAGAGATTAGTGTTCCAATAGTTCTTGATTTCATTGTCTGTTCGTCCTGCTAGCCTCTTCGCCATCAAAGCCCATCTATAAGAACAAAAATCATAATTTTAATTAGTTGTTGATCACAAAGGAATTATTATGAAAGAAAATGAATTAAGAACTTCTCATCATAGTTTATATATCTATTATCATATATATATATATATATATATATATATATATATATATATATATATATATATATTTCTGGTGGTATGTGAATGTATATATGAACTTCTAATCATAGAATGTATCTATTATGAGACTTGTGTTGAGTAGAATGCATAAGTTAAAAAGAAAAAAATAAGAGTAAATGAAGGATGAAGTAACTACATTTATTGAATGACAACATATTTGGAGAGAGTTTCATCTTCTTCTCAAGACCAAGTACATTTATTGATCTCCTTGGGGCAGCAGGGACGTCTATCCATCTTAGTTACTATGCTTCTTTTATAACTCAAAAACACTTCATCATAACTGACATACATAAAAAATAATGAGAGTCATTAATTGATACACAATCCAGTGTTAAATGAGGTTTAAAAAAATATTAATGTTGGAATTAATATCGGAATTAATTTTGTCTTTGTAGTTCTATTGGAATTAATTACATTGTTTGCCATTAATATTAATTTTGTCTTTTTTATTGTTCTTTTTACTATTTTATTAATGTAGCTATGGATCGTAGTTGGATGCAAAGTAATAAGTTGAGTGATGAGTATGCGAACGGGGTGGAAGAATTTTCAAAGTTTGCTCAAACAAACCTTGAAAGTTGTGGTGGAAATTTGGTTTGTCCTTGTGTTAATTGTGTGAACCTAACACCACAACCCGCTGAAACGATTAAAGATCATCTTCTTGATGATGGGATTTGTCGTGGTTATACAACGTGGACATGGCATGGTGAGAAGTTAGATATCCCAATTGTGTCGGAAAGAGAGAATTTCATAGATGCAAATATGGATGACCGAATGGAAGCCATGATACGTGATATTGGTCCGGAATCTTATAAGCAAGCACATGCCTATGATACTTTGTGCAAAGATAAAGAAGAGCCTTTGTATTTAGGATGTACAAAACACACGCGATTGTCTGGGGTGATAAAGTTGTTCAACTTAAAGGCAATAAGTGGGTGGACTGATAAGAGTTTCACCGAGTTGCTGGAGTTGTTGAAAGACATGCTTCCAGAAGGTAACACATTACCGTGTCGTGCATACGAAGCGAAGAAAGTTTTGTGTCCGATGGGTGTTGAGTATAGAAAAATACATGCATGCCCCAATGATTGCACATTGTATCGGAATGATTTTGAGAAGCTGCATAAGTACCCTGTGTGTAACAGATCGCGCTACAAAGTAAAGTCTGGTGAATCTAGTTGTGATGACGACGACACAAAGGGCTCTCCAGTGAAGGTGTTATGGTATCTTCCGATAATTCCCAGATTCAAACGCTTGTTTGTTAATGCAAAGGACGCAAAGAACATTAGATGGCATGCAGATGGGAGGAAATGTGACGGACAGCTTCGTCATCCGGCTGATTCTTTACAATGGAAGAACATTGATACTTTGTTTCCGGATTTTGGTGCTGAACCAAGAAAACTTAGGCTCGCGCTTGCTTCGAATGGGATGAACCCATATGGTAAATTAAGTACGAATCATAGCTCCTGGCCCGTTCTCCTTATAATTTACAACCTATCTCCGTGGTTGTCCATGAAGCGTAAGTATGTTATGTTATCCATGATGATTTCGGGCCCAAAACAGCCAGGAAATGACATAGATGTTTACCTTAGTCCGTTGGTTGAAGAGTTGAGAAAAATGTGGGATGAGGGCGTGGATGTGTTTGACGGGTATTCCAATGAAACTTTCAAGCTGCGGGCGATGTTATTTTGCACGATCGATGACTTTCCAGCATACGGGAACTTGTCTGGATATAGTGTTAAGGGACATAAAGCTTGTTCTATTTGTGCAGAAAACACGTGCTACCATCAGCTGAAACATGGTAAGAAGACTGTATACCTTGGGCACCGCAGATTTCTCAAACGTAATCACTCGTATCGTAGGTTGAAAAATGCTTTTAATGGGTGCCAAGAGAATGAATCTGCTTCGAATGTCTTGAGTGGAGAAGAAATCTACCAAGTGGTTAAGGACATCAAAGTTGTATTTGGCAAAAAGCAGAATCAGCTCAATGAAAAAAGCAAGTGGAAGAAGAGGTTAGTGTTCTTTGATCTTCCGTATTGGTCTAATCTTTATGTGAGGCACTGCCTTGATTTCATGCATGTTGAGAAAAACGTTTGTGATAGTGTTATCGGGATGCTTCTCAACATTAAAGGCCAAACAAAGGATGGTATAAATTCTCGTTTAGATTTGCGTGAAATGCGCATTAGAAAGCAATTACATCCAGAGCCAAAAGGTAAACGTACATATTTTCCCCCCGCATGTTATACATTGTCAAAAAAAGAGAAAATAAACTTGTGTGAGTGTCTACATGGAATCAAAGTTCCACAAGGTTACTCTTCAAATTTTAAGAGGCTTGTGTCAATGAAAGATCACAAATTAGTTGGCTTAAAGTCTCATGACTGTCACGTGTTGATGCAACAACTACTACCAGTGGCTATTCGTGGAATCTTGTCAAAAAGTGTTCGACATGCCATAACTAGGTTGTATTTATTCTTTAATGATATATGTGTCAAAGTCATTGACCCTCAAAAATTGGATGAGTTAGAAAACGAGGCTGCTATTATCTTGTGTCAATTGGAGATGTACTTTCCTCCCTCTTTTTTTGATATCATGGTTCATTTAATTGTTCATCTAGTGAGAGAGATTAGACTGTGTGGCCCTATTTATTTAAGGTGGATGTACCCAGTTGAACGATACATGAAGATTTTGAAAGGTTACGTGAAAAATCAATATCGTCCCGAGCATCTATTGTTGAAAGGTATGTCACTGAAGAAGCTATTGAGTTTTGTTCAGATTATTTGGCAGGAGCAAAACCTGTAGGGCTTCCAAAGTCTCGTCATACAGGGAGGTGTCAAGGTAAGGGTACATGAGGTCGAAGAGTTAAGAGTATTGATCGAGCGGAAATGTTGCAAGCACATATGTACGTATTAATTAACACCGATGAGGTATTACCTTATTTAGCTACTCATGAAAAGATTGTCAAGGCCCAAAATCCTCACTTGAATCAAATAGAGTTGTTGAAAGAGAACAACAAGACATTCCCAACCTGGTTTAAAGAGAATATTATGAAGGATAATAGTGCTTCTGATACATTAAAGTGGCTAGCATATGAACCTAAATTTGAGGTCTTGTGTTGGTCTGGGTACGATATAAATAATTTTTCATTTTGTACAAAGTCACAAGATGATAAGAGCATTGGGCAAAATAGTGGGGTTATGGTCATGGCTTCTTCAATGCACTTCTCTACTTCAAAGGATAACAACCCTATTCTCGCGTAAATTTCTTACTTTGGGGTCAATGAAGATATTTGGGAGCTCGATTACTGTAAATTTAAAGTGGCTCTTTTTTAAATGTAAGGGGGTTAACAGTAAAAGTGGTGTACAAGGCGATGAGTTAGGATTTACATTGGTGGACCTCGACAAGGTAGGTTATAAGGATGAGCCTTTCATCATGACTGACCAAGCAAAAAAAGTTTTTTTTGTCCATGATCCTTCTAACAAAAAATGGTCGGTAGTCCTACAAGGAAGAATCATAAATGGTAATGATGAAGATGGAGATTCATCCCTTGAAATTTCTGAGACTCCTTCTTTCACTACACAAATGCCTACATTTGTTCAGGACAATGATGTGGATGGTGTACACGCGACTCGCGATGATCATAATGAAGGAATATGGGAAGATGTTTTAATTTGACCCTAGAAAGAAATTATAGGTACATGTAGGTTATTTAATCATTTTTAATAAGTGTTTGTCAATTTTGATATAAGTGTTTGTCATTTTCGATATAAGTGTTTTTTTATCTATTGACATTTTTGCTTTGTTTTGTTTAAACAGGAATAATGGGTGATTCATCTACCGACCCCCCAACAAAGAAGAGGACTAGACGTGCAATAACATTACAGCAATTTACGTCAAGACGACTGACAGGTTATAGGTTCCCGCTTGAATTTGATCAAGTTACCCGAAAGCCTTTGGGTGAATTCGCTGCCAAATTTAAGAGTTATGTGGCTATGCTAGCACGAAACAAGGCAAGCATATTAGCGGAAACTTGGGGAGATGTGAATGGCCTGGTCAAGAGCTTGATCTGGCAGGATATCTTTGTATTAACTTTTATCACCATATATATATATATATATATATATATATATATATATATCGTCTTAATATATTTTATTACTTTATAGGTTAATAATTACTAACAATGTCTTCTTTTGTGTACATAAGCAAACATTTGACATTCCTAATGACAAGAAGTTGAAGAATCATTGGATTTCGTATGCCGGTGAACGTTGGATGCAGTTTAAGGCAACACTCACTAGGGATTATGTATTTGGCTCTGGAGACAAACAGGGTAACACTACTCCATTTCAGAAATACGGTTGCATAACAACTGAAACCTGGGAGTTGTTCGTGAAGAGTCGCATGGAAGAAAAGTTTCTAGTAAGTAGTTAGTAATAGTAGTTAGTAATTGTAGTTAGTAATTAGTAATTGTACTTGTAAAAAAAAGTAGTTAGTAATTGCAATACTTTAATACGACAATTGGTTTGTTATTTGTGACAGAGTAAAAGAGAAAGGGCCAAAGAAATTCAGTCCAAAAATAACTTCTACCACACAACCTCTCATGGTGGCTATGATATGGCTAAGGCCAAGTGGGAGAACAACTATGTGGAAGCTAGGCGTGAGGAGGCAGGTGATCCAGGCTTAGTAATAGAGCCTCCACCTCCTCCACGTCATGAGTTATTTAAGTTGGCCCATCAAAGAAAATCAGGATCTTTTACAACAGATGAGTCTGTGTCTGCTGCTTCAAAAATTGTAAGTTAAAACTTCTATTCAAACACGAATGCCTCACGAAATACATTTTAGAATATTGCCTAAAGTGAATGTGGTTTTTGTTATAGGATGAGCTAGCTGATCAAGCCACACATGGAAGTTTTGTTCCACATGTACGTCAAGATATCTTAACTGCAGCCATTGGAAAACCTGATCATCCTGGTCGTGTGCGTGCAGCTGGTAGAGGGGTGGGTCTTGCAGTATACTTTGGACGTGCTTCAAAGACTAACTCCACCTCATCTACTGAGAAATTCGCTGCCATGAGGCAAGAGTTGTGGGAGGAGTTAAAACAAGAATTGGAAAATAAGTACAAAGATTTGAGGCAGAAGTTAAACCAAATTGATTCAGAGAAGTTGGCTGCCATGAATTCTACGAAGAATACAATTGGTTCTAAAGCTAGTTGTTCACCATCCCATGTGGAGGAGCTGCTCAAGAATGATTGGTTGAGAGAGTTGTATATTGCATCTTATGACATGACAGAAAATATTAAGTTCGACTTGGACCATGAACCCCAAGAACATTTCTACATGGGATCCAAGGAAATTGTAGATATGGCTAAAGGTGTTGCTGATCTTGAGTTGAGCCGTTTGGGAATATGGTGCACGTAAGTATATATTAGTTATTTGTAAAGAAAGGGAGATTAGTGATGTGTATGGATTTTTAGATCCATACAAAGTTTGTGGTAGTTATGGCCACAAAGTAGAGGCCATCCAAACATATATTTAGAAAAAGCTAATTGACCAGGACAAAACATGCTTTCTAGCGCCATATTTGATGAAGTAAAGTATCAATTGTCTAAAAGTATAGTGTATCAATTCTTTGTTTGATTACGATTTAATTATTGTTGTCTAATTTTGCAGCAATCATTGGCAGTTGTTTGTAATTTGTCCTACTGTTAATACAGTTGTTTGGATGTGTTCGCTTCATAATCCTCTAGACGAGGACTTAGTTGGAATAGTTGAGAAGTATGTTTTTCTTTTTCTAATGGTCATAATTCTGTGATTTAATTTACTTTAGACTTATAACTTTCTATTTATATTGTTACCACAGAGCTTTGGACGTATACAAAAGGATGAAAGGTCGTAAAAAACCAAAGCCTCAATGGGTGACACCTAAAGTAAGTTTTTTTTTTTATCATAACATCTTGTATCTATAATTTTCCCACTACATTTAGTTCTATCATTTAGTTTAGGCTGATAGATTCAAACCCAGAATTTAGAAAAATAGAGTAAAACAGAATGTATAGCTGGAAACAGCCCTACTGCTCCTTCCAATCCTAAGCCAATGCCAATTCCAGCCTGCTCGCATGAGTGAGACAACACTCCTCTAATAGATGCTCTTCTCTTTCCAAATCAAGAAGAATATCCTCCTCCAATGTAATTCTGCCACCTGGCAGAATTAGTTAGTCCTGAGAGTGAGTGCACTGCTGCTCTCAGCAGTGGGTCCTCCAATTGCTTTCCTCCGCTTCCTCCTTTCGTAAACATTAGTAAATTTCCTCTTTTGTCCTTCATTTGCTTGATTCATATCATAGGCTTTTTTCACTAGCATCATGTGCTGATAAAATAGCCAGTTGTTCATTTTTAAGTGTTAGGGTATATGCCAATGCCATATACTTTCAACTTTGAATTCACCACTTTATCCATTGATTTCTTTAAGCTAGTTAATGATCATAACATCTTGCATCTATAATTTTCCCACTACATTTAGTTCTATCATTTAGTTTAGGCTTTTTTCACTAGGATCATGTGCTGATAAAATAGCCAGTTGTTCAGTTTTAAGTTTTAGGGTATATGCCAATGCCATATACTTTCAACTTTGAACTCACCACTTTATGCATTGATTTCTTTAAGCTAGTTAATGATCACAACATCTTGCATCTATAACTTTCCCACTACATTTAGTTCTATCATTTAGTTTAGGCTGATAGATTCAAACCCAGAATTTAGAAAAACAGAGTAAAACAGAATGTATAGCTGGAAATGGTCACTTGTATTATGATAGGCTCGCAAGTGCACGAGTCGTATCGCGTAATAAAAAGAGTTATCGATTGTTGCGCCCGAAAAAGTCCCCGAGGGAAAACCTTCCTCGTTCACAACTTTTTTTAAAACAATGAAGCCGCCACCAATATTTATTAAGGAAAATATTAGGAAAACCTTTTTTGGGAAGCGATTGGTCTTGCGAAACTAGAGAATAGGGTTCGGGGGTCGGTTACGCGCAGGGAAGGTGTTAGCACCCCACACGTCCTCTCTACTGAGAGGGAACCTTTAATTAAGTGTGTGGTTTTTATATGTTGACCTGAAAATATTCAACTTTGCCTCTGTGCTTCTTATTGACAATGAATTAAAGAACTTAATAGATTTTTTTTATTTTTGGAGAGAAAGGGAAAAAAAAGGGTTTTTAGAAAGAAGTGCTTGACGGGACATGGCCCGCTCCTACGTATCTCCCGGTGCGATGGAGAATTCAAAGCTACGTAGTTCTTGTTGAAAATGTTCGTGTGTTTGGTGTTTTTTAATATAGGGATTTTAGGATTGTGTGATCTGTGTTGAAGGACCACTGGGGGTCTGAAGGGCCGCTGGGGGCTGAAGGAGCGCTGGGGCTCTGAAGGACCACAGTTCACTTATCCTAAAACAATGATTAACCCGGCCGTACGACCGACTTAATCCCCTACTTTGAAAACAAGATTTTTGATTTTTGAAAGAGATGTGTTTGTATTTTTTATTTAGAAACTATTTATTTTTGCGCTTGACAGGGGCGTGGCCCTGCTCCTACGTATCTCCGGGTGGAGAATCAAAGGCGACGTAGTTCTAGGTTCTTTTGAAAATAATTGTTGAAACTTATTGTGAAAATGATTTTTATTTGTTATGCTTGACGGGATGTGACCCGCTCCTACGTATCTCCGGGTGGAGAATCAAAGCTACCTAGTTCTTCTTTCTGAAACAGGTTTTTTTGTTTTTTTTTATCTTGTTTAATTTTGAAAATCAAGCTTTCGTGATGATCAATTGAGCAAGGGCTCCAAGTGATCACCACTAGCACTTCATTGTTAATAATCATGCAAGCAAAGGCTTCGCAAGACTACTAACAAAGTTTTTGATTTAGTGAAAATCTTTAGGAAAATTAGGCATTCATGATGATCAATTGAGCAAAGGCTCCAAGTGATCACCACTAGTACCTCGTTGTTAATAATCATGCAAGCAAAGGCTTCACAAGACTATTAACAAAGTTTTTGATTTATGAGAAATTATTTTGTCTTGAAGAGAATTAAATTAAATTAAAAAAAACGAGAAAGGGGGTGAAACGGTAAGATAGGGTGTTATTAGTCGCAAGGGGTTGTATAATTAAAACTGGGGTGCAGGAAACAGGCCCAGTTTGTTTTTTGTTTCTTTTTTTTTTTTAGTTTGGGCGCCTATCAACGTGAATGGGCCTAAGACAGGGGAGGCGCATGAATTAAAAACGGGGGTGTAAATGTTAATCTGATATTTTAATTAAATAAAATAAATAAATAAACAATAGGGCATATTAAAGGGGAACCTTCAGACTTAACCTAATTTTTCAATCCCCTTTTCTACATAGCAGCCGCAGCCAACTTAGAAAGGAGAGAGAGAGAGAAAGAGTTTTGTGAGGAGAGAAATGAGAGAGGAAAATGCGAGACAGAGGGAGAGAAATCAGGGATAGAGCGAGATGATTTCGGAGAGAGAAGAGAAGAACGAAAATGGAAACGAGAGAAGAAGGAAGGATGCGCGCAAGAGAAAGAGGGGGACGGTGGAGACGGGAGCTGGTGAACTGGTGAAGACGGGAAAAGGGTGAGGACGACGATGCTAGGAGGATGACGCGGCGGAGAGGGGAAGAGAGGAAGCAGAGCATACGGCCACGGCTCAAGGCGCGCCGTAGACGGCGACAGTGAGGGGATCGGGCAGTGAGGGTGTCTCTAGCGGCGGCGACGGGAAAGGCTTGGTTCAACGATGGTGGTGACGGTTACGGTGGAGGGAGGAGGAAGGTTCTTTTCGGATGGCTGCTGGCTTCGGTTTTGTGATGGGTTGCCGGAGTTCATGGTGGAGCTCGCCGGAGAAGATGACCGGAGCTCCGGCGAACACATTAAGGTTAGTTTTGTTTATATTTTTTGTTCTTGGCCTATTATTCTCGGTTCTCCTCTCTTCTATCCTTTTATTTCGATTTTCTTTTTTTACTTCCCTATCTCACTCATTTTTGAAAACAAACAGAACTATTTAGTTCTGATTTAGTCTAAATACATCTGAGTTTTGAAAAACAAACAGAACTACTTCGTTTTTTAGGATTTGGATTCGGTTTAAGTTTTAATCTGCAGTTTCGTGTTTTGAGTTCTGGATTCGGTTTGTTTTAGATATAAATGGATTAATCGATTCCTGATTCACTGGATGCAGAGTATGATGCCTAAAGGACAGTCACGAAAAAAACAATACACTTGCAGCCACATTATATACATGTGTTTAGTACATAAACATCAAACAGAACTTAAAACACAGTAAATCTACACTTACATATTTTTGTAATTACAGATTTTTACATATATGTATATATAAACACCAACCTGTGTCCCTGAATGTAAAGAGCAGATCTGTATGCTTGTTGTTACCACCTCTTAGCGTAATGCTTCTGGTGATGTTCGTTCTTCTGCAAGCTTGGATTTTTTGAACCGAAGTGAAGAGAGTGTCTTCAGATTAGGGTTTTGGTGTAAAACCTAATTTTTCGAATGATTTCTACCTCGAATTCCCTGTCCTGCTACTGCTGTTTGACTGCTAATTTATACTGCATTTTTAGGTTTGGGCATTGATTGCTTTTGACCGGGCTTTGAATTATTTTTCAGGTTTTGGAGCGGATCGACCTAGGCCCAGCAGCTGGAAACCCTGAATCTGCTGCTGCTGCCTATTATTATTTGCATTTTCGGATTTCTATTTTTTGGTATTTTTAATATTATCATTTTTTGTATTTTTGGACTTTTGGACATCTTGGACACTATTAAATTGTAAATGAACAATAAATAGAATTTTTTGACATTTTTGATACTATATTGCTAATGAAAATAGACAAAGTAAAAATAATAAAAGAAATTGGGTCAAATACAAAAGTGATATCGGACCCAACTAGACAGGTGTGTGAGAACGAGGCCCAAATAGAATAAATAAGCCTGCTAACACTAAAAATTAACTAGGAACCACGTTCGTAGGCCTGACTCAAAATGATAAGCCCAATAGTGAGAAAAGCGACTTAAATAAGCCTGCTTAGGTTCAACTAGGCCCAAATATCAAGATTAAACTGAAGAATGCGCGAAAAGATCGATCATTCGCACGCATGCCTAGCTTAAGTAACGGTATTTCGGCTTAATTGAACGGATAATTGAAATTGGCTTAAATTAAAAAAGGACGCTATTCTAACTACTCAAAATACAAATTAAGTAAAACAAGTTACTAGAAGAAGGCGGACAAAATTGGGGTATGACAGCTGCCCCTCTTTATTCGGATTTTATCCAGAAATATGAATTGGCCGAGACATATTTCGAAGATAAAATAGGAATAAAGAATTCAGAAATTATACCAATTTTGTCTACTTAGAGAAACCTGAATTTCTCTTTTATTTTTATTTTTATTTTTATTTTTATTTTTGGAAAGATGGACACTTTCGTGTCGATGCGAAAACAGTAAATGAACACTGACGTGCAGACAGAAAAGGTAAAATGGGCACTTGGCGTGCAGAAAGCGGTAAATTGCCCAGGCTGCCTAAAACCTGTAATCCTTAAACGAACTCTTGGTGAATCCGAGTTTGCACGTGGCTTTGAGGAGCACGCTTCCTGTTGGCCTTTTCGAGCGACCGGGGGGATCGTTATCAGCTCCGGAACTGATATACTGATCAATGCACGGCGTCCACTGTATCTTAGGCTGATACAACTATTCCGTTGAACCTCACATGGGGCTGCGGTCCATCGCGTTGCTCGTACACGACGTGAGACCTGGGCAGAAGGGAGCGATGATCTCTGTGCTCCAATCCGCAATGCGCGCTTGAGCGCTCTCTTTTCTTTTCTCTCTTTCTTTTCTATTTCTCTCTTTTCTTCTTCTTTTTTTTTGAACTCCCAACTTGGGAAACATTTCCTGGAATCTGGGGGCGAGGGCTAACACCGAAGTGCTCATCCTCTCTTTGTACCTGTAGCTGAAAATGAACAAATGCATGCAATGCAAATGCCATGATTGCTGTTTTTCTTTTTTCTTATGATGAATGATGAGTTTCTTATTTCGTTTGTCTATGTCGGATGAATGCATGATCTTCTACTGTTCCTATATGCTTGATGAATGCAATGATTTTCCTTTTTTTCTCTTGTCTGTACGCAATGCATGATTTTCTTTTGCTTATGAATGCATGATTTTCTACTGTTCTTATATGCTTGATGAATGCAATGGTTTTCCTTTTCTTCTCTAGCTTCTCTTCTTTCTTTTTAATTCTTTTCTTTTCTTTTTGTTGCTCTCTTGGCTCTTCTCTTTTCTCTCTTTTGGCTTCTCTTTTTGATCTTTTAAGAATCATGGGTATGCGAATGCAATGACATGCAAAGGAAAACTCTTTTTTTTTTTTTTTTTGAAATGGGAATATTGCTGTAAAATGATGAATGACATGAAATGATGAATGACATGGGATGTTCTAGCTTTCTTTTCTTCTATGAGATGCAAGTATTAATGTGATGCAACTGTATTGCTTTGATGTTTGATGCAAATGTATGCGGTGATTGATGCTTTGATGAATGAAATGCTCCTGTTCTAACTTCTGTTTATTTCTTTTTGCTTCTTCTATGAAATGCAAACATTAATATGATGCGTATGCACTGCTTTAATGTTTGATGATTGAATGACAAAGGAATGCTTGTGAAATGATGAATGATATGGAATGCTGGATGACAGGGAATGTTTTTGTGTTGCTTTTGTGGTTTCTTTTCTTTGTTTTTTTTTTGCTTTCTTTGCTTTTTCTATGGAATATCTGAATGTGATGCTCTAATGATGCAATGATTTTGTTATTTCCTTTTTTATGAAGTGCGAATATGATGCCAATGCAATGAAAAGATTTCTGCTTTTTCTTCTTTACAATTTTCTTCTATGAAATGCAAGTATTAATATGGTGCAACTGATGTGGAACGCTTTCTCTTTTTACTATGTGATGAATGCACAAAATGTGAAGATGCAAATGTAATGCTTTGATGCAAATGCTATAATGAATAGATTGAGATGCCTAGATGCGTGAGGTAGACATTTTTGTGATGATGAGATGCGAGACTTTGAATGCAAGGAATTGAGATGGCTATTGCCCATCCTGTTGAAAAATTGAATTTGATTCAAACTCCGGTGTTCTCAAGGTTTTTATTTACAAACAACCTCATTTGTTTTCTCCTTCTTTCCATGATGACTGAATTTTAGATATCACGTAAACAACTGGTGTTCTCTCTTTTTGAAGCATTGTCTAGTAAGCATGCATAAGAGTGCAAATGTTAATGAATGAGTCAGTTAACTTGGAATTGGTTTAGGGCATGGACTTTTATGGCAAGTGAAGGAATGACAGACATGGTTATTGCCGAAGCTTATGAGGGACCAAGAGATACAAGATTGCCCCAATTCAGGTCTTTGACGAGTGATAACTTGCCCCCGTCTAGTGGTTACAACAACTAGGGGTGTAGGAGATGATGAATTGGGAACGTTTCGGCTCTTGGGATGAAAGCTGGAATGAAAGGGGTTTTGCCTCAACTTACGGAATTTGATATTGCCCCAGTCATAATAAGGACAAAGTTGTCCCAATCAGGATGACAAGGTCTTGTTTAGGATAGTGAGTTGAGAGATTGCCCCGGTGAGGTTTTTATGGGAATGAATGAGGTGAAGGAAATGGGAATGCATTTGCCCCACTTTGGAATGACCTTGACAACTGGAATGACATGGGATGGGCATTGAACAGACTTTCCCAAGACTAGGGTGTGTGGGTGGTGAAGAGAATGCCCCAACTTTTGGGTCTGAGTGGTATTCTCAGTGCAAATCTTTGGTCCTCTACTGATGTCTTGACTTTTGGTGCGAAAGAATCCTTACCTGGTGATCACTAAACCTTGTTTTAATGCATCTTGAATGTGCTTTGGAGTGCAAGTCCCTCCTTTTTTTATTTTGTCAGCTTTCTTTTTTCTGACTGTTCGTTTTTGTTTCCTCAGTTCTCTTTTTTTCTGAGGGTTTATTCTTTCTTGATCAGCTTCCTTTTTTCTGATCGCTTGTTTTTCTTTTGAGCAAACACATTGTACATAGATAAGCTTGTTTGTCCTAAGATTAGAATTTGAGTGAACAAAAGCAACCGGTCTTTGATCGGAATGGACTTTTCGGGATTGTGGTGTTTTGTGGAGGAAGGAGGGTTAGGCTTAATGAAGTGTTTGAGGCTAATGGGAGGATGAGTTTTGTTCGGCGTTGATTGACGGTTAATGGACTATGAGGAAGATGGTTATTGGGCTTGTTTGGGCTCTGTTAAAGCAAATTCGTGTCTCATGGTAGAATAACTAAGGGGTTTGATGTTGAGGCCAAAGGAAGTGTTTGAAGGTTTATGGAATCAGGTGTTGGAATGATGAAGTGTTTGAAGGTTTATTTAGACAAGGATCTCTTGTATTTTGTGGTAACATGTACCAGCTCACCACTTTATTTTCTTTTGTTTTGGGATTTTCATTTTTGAATCCCCTTTTTTTTTTTGATTCTTTTCCTTCTTCGACTCGGGTGAGCTGATAAAAAGTGATGCACTGTTTTTTATTTGGGGTGATCCTTGTCTAGGGTGATTTTTGGATTTTGGTTTTTCTTGGCTCAAGGTGGGTAGGAAAGGGACTTTCTGGGATTTTGGGGTTTTTGAGGAGATGGCCAAACTTCATTTCAAATCCCGATTGCTTATTTCTATAAGACTTAACTTTAGAACAATAATTTATCTATCTTCATGTGTTTGCTCTTTTTTCCTTTTTTGTGCCCTAATTTTTGCCTGGACCGCTCTTTGCGAGTTTTCAGCCCACCGGGCGCTCCTTTTTGCCTAGTCTGCCCTTTGCGGGTTTTCAACCTAGCGAGCTTGTTTTCTTGTTTATTATATTATTATTATTATTTTTTTGAGAGACTTGCACTGAAGGAATATGATATTAATCAAGGGGAATTAATGATCACCGACTTGCCCCAGCATGGAGGACTTAAAGCATTAGAATCAACCAAAAGTCAAATACGCACTGATGGGGAGAATATGCACTTTATGGGTGGACGGGGCGGGACTAGACTTGGACGGGAAACTGTGGCGAGGGAGGAAAACCAACAGACTCAAACAAAGAATGTACTCATAGCATGCACGCTCATTAGAAGAATGCTTCATAGAGAGTTAACATCAGTTAAAAATTTGTTTTTTGTTTGATACACTATTTCAGTCTTTTGTCATGGAATGGATGGGATGCAGTGCTTTTGAAAAACTGAGTGCCTTGGAACACCTTGAGTTTGCAACCAAGTAAGGATAAACTTTTTCAAAAAGGATGATTGTTTCACAAGAACGTCTCGCTTCTCATCACAACTCTTATTTTATGTAATGAATGAATGAACAAATTATGATATGTAAGTATGATGCAAATGCGTGGAGAATGACCACTCGATGAGCGTGGCTTATTCTAAATAATTTTGTTATTTTTAATGCAAGACAAAATATGGAATGCCAATGCGAATGATGCAAGAATGATGCCCCCTCTTTTTTTTTTCAAAATGACTTTTGACTTTGATTTTTTGTTATGTTTTAGAGGCGAGACACGGTACGAAATACCAATGCCCCCTTTTTCTTTTGAATGGTGAAAGATGCAGGAATGATGCTTTTTTCCAAATGCTGATTTTTTAGAGGCAAGGCAGAGTATGAAATGCCAACGCCCCTTCCTTTTTTGAGAGATGCATGTATGGAGGAATGATGTACTAAAGTGATGAGGTTAATGAAATGGTGCATGGATGCTACATTTTGAATAAACTTGATGATGATTCTTATTCATGATTATGAATGAGACGCTTTCTTATTTTCATTTTTTTTGTGTGCAATGAAATGCATAATACTCACAACGATTTTCTTTTTTTGTTTTTTAGTTTTGGAACATGATTTTGAAAATTATTTGGAGATGCAAATGATTTATAAAAAAAGTTTTAGAAAAATGTGCTTGACGGGGTATGACCCGCTCCTACGTATCCCCATTGTAATGAGGAATCAAAGCTTACGTAGTTCTACTGTGTCTTTTTTGAAATAATGCTTATGAATGTCTCATCTTGGATGAACTTGACGAGGATTTTTTTTGCATGATTATAAATGAAATGCTTATGCTATGCAGATGATAATTGTTTTTTTTTGTTTTATCTTTATGTAATGAAAGGGAATGCAAGATGAATTTTTTTTCAAACTTTTGTTAGATGCAAATGCAATGGTGCGAAACGATGTGAATGCGAAATGATGTGGATGTGAAATGATGTGTCATTTACATAAAAAGAGGGTAAGAAAATAAGGATATTATTTTCTACGATTTTGAAATAGAGTTTAAGAAAAAGGAATGCCTAAACTAATGCAACAAACAAAGGCGTGCCCCCGTGTCCTACAAAGGGTGGAAATCCTAGGGTCTAAAGTCGACGAAAGGGGTAATCCTCCCATGTAGGTTCTAATCACTTCCTTACAATGGCAACCAAGAGCTAAAGTCTCTCTCATGATGGCACCCACAATCGTAGAAAGCTACCGAGTGTGAGGCATCATGACAAAGCGCACTCTTGGGCGGAACTTTCATGAGAGCCATACAGACAAAGGTCTACGAATGGCAGTCACTAATCGTTCCCACTCTCCTAGGTTTTTGTTCAGACCTTGGGTTTTAGGCCCCACTCAATGCTCACAAGTATAGGATGTGAAGTGTGTGTCGAGGGCACAACACCTAGGAATAACTGCCCTTCCCCACCTGCAAATGAAAATCCAGAGCAGTCCAGACAAATAGCATGTTGTTTATCCTAGGGTTCAATATCGATCCAGTATAAACTAATCTAGGGTGCCAATAACAATGCACTACTTACCTCAAGAAAGGGAGCAAAGAAGAAGGGGACATGATAAGAAAAGGGAAGTATGCATGTGCTTACCATAGGAAAGGGGGCAGAGAGGAAGGGGACATGATAAAAAAGGGGAAGAAATGCATGAGGGAACTAAGCAAAGAAGTAACTATCTATTGCAAAAGCAAACATAGAATAAGAATGCACATGGATGTAACATGCTTATGAAAAAGGAAGAAGAAGAGAGGCAAAGCAAGATATTCAAATCAATCATATAAACCACACATTTAATTAATTAGGCTTGACCCACTTTTGGAAAAAAGTGTTTTTTTTTTTTAGTCCCCAGTGAAGTCGCCAGCTGTTGCGCCCGAAAAAGTCCCCGAGGGAAAACCTTCCTCGTTCACAACTTTTTTTAAAACAATGAAGCCGCCACCAATATTTATTAAGGAAAATATTAGGAAAACCTTTTTTGGGAAGCGATTGGTCTTGCGAAACTAGAGAATAGGGTTCGGGGGTCGGTTACGCGCAGGGAAGGTGTTAGCACCCCACACGTCCTCTCTACTGAGAGGGAACCTTTAATTAAGTGTGTGGTTTTTATATGTTGACCTGAAAATATTCAACTTTGCCTCTGTGCTTCTTATTGACAATGAATTAAAGAACTTAATAGATTTTTTTTATTTTTGGAGAGAAAGGGAAAAAAAAGGGTTTTTAGAAAGAAGTGCTTGACGGGACATGACCCGCTCCTACGTATCTCCCGGTGCGATGGAGAATTCAAAGCTACGTAGTTCTTGTTGAAAATGTTCGTGTGTTTGGTGTTTTTTAATATAGGGATTTTAGGATTGTGTGATCTGTGTTGAAGGACCACTGGGGGTCTGAAGGGCCGCTGGGGGCTGAAGGAGCGCTGGGGCTCTGAAGGACCACAGTTCACTTATCCTAAAACAATGATTAACCCGCCCGTACGACCGACTTAATCCCCTACTTTGAAAACAAGATTTTTGATTTTTGAAAGAGATGTGTTTGTATTTTTTATTTAGAAATTATTTATTTTTGCGCTTGACAGGGGCGTGGCCCTGCTCCTACGTATCTCCGGGTGGAGAATCAAAGGCGACGTAGTTCTAGGTTCTTTTGAAAATAATTGTTGAAACTTATTGTGAAAATGATTTTTATTTGTTATGCTTGACGGGATGTGACCCGCTCCTACGTATCTCCGGGTGGAGAATCAAAGCTACGTAGTTCTTCTTTCTGAAACAGGTTTTTTGTTTTTTTTTATCTTGTTTAATTTTGAAAATCAAGCTTTCGTGATGATCAATTGAGCAAGGGCTCCAAGTGATCACCACTAGCACTTCATTGTTAATAATCATGCAAGCAAAGGCTTCGCAAGACTACTAACAAAGTTTTTGATTTAGTGAAAATCTTTAGGAAAATTAGGCATTCATGATGATCAATTGAGCAAAGGCTCCAAGTGATCACCACTAGTACCTCGTTGTTAATAATCATGCAAGCAAAGGCTTCACAAGACTATTAACAAAGTTTTTGATTTATGAGAAATTATTTTGTCTTGAAGAGAATTAAATTAAATTAAAAAAAACGAGAAAGGGGGTGAAACGGTAAGATAGGGTGTTATTAGTCGCAAGGGGTTGTATAATTAAAACTGGGGTGCAGGAAACAGGCCCAGTTTGTTTTTTGTTTCTTTTTTTTTTTAGTTTGGGCGCCTATCAACGTGAATGAGCCTAAGACAGGGGAGGCGCATGAATTAAAAACGAGGGTGTAAATGTTAATCTGATATTTTAATTAAATAAAATAAATAAATAAACAACAGGGCATATTAAAGGGGAACCTTCAGACTTAACCTAATTTTTCAATCCCCTTTTCTACACAGCAGCCGCAGCCAACTTAGAAAGGAGAGAGAGAGAGAAAGAGTTTTGCGAGGAGAGAAATGAGAGAGGAAAATGCGAGACAGAGGGAGAGAAATCAGGGATAGAGCGAGATGATTTCGGAGAGAGAAGAGAAGAACGAAAATGGAAACGAGAGAAGAAGGAAGGATGCGCGCAAGAGAAAGAGGGGGACGGTGGAGACGGGAGCTGGTGAACTGGTGAAGACGGGAAAAGGGGGAGGACGACGATGCTAGGAGGATGACGCGGCGGAGAGGGGAAGAGAGGAAGCAGAGCATACGGCCACGGCTCAAGGCGCGCCGTAGACGGCGACAGTGAGGGGATCGGGCAGTGAGGGTGTCTCTAGCGGCGGCGACGGGAAAGGCTTGGTTCAACGATGGTGGTGACGGTTACGGTGGAGGGAGGAGGAAGGTTCTTTTCGGATGGCTGCTGGCTTCGGTTTTGTGATGGGTTGCCGGAGTTCATGGTGGAGCTCGCCGGAGAAGACGACCGGAGCTCCGGCGAACACATTAAGGTTAGTTTTGTTTATATTTTTTGTTCTTGGCCTATTATTCTCGGTTCTCCTCTCTTCTATCCTTTTATTTCGATTTTCTTTTTTTACTTCCCTATCTCACTCATTTTTGAAAACAAACAGAACTATTTAGTTCTGATTTAGTCTAAATACATCTGAGTTTTGAAAAACAAACAGAACTACTTCGTTTTTTAGGATTTGGATTCGGTTTAAGTTTTAATCTGCAGTTTCGTGTTTTGAGTTCTGGATTCGGTTTGTTTTAGATATAAATGGATTAATCGATTCCTGATTCACTGGACGCAGAGTATGATGCCTAAAGGACAGTCACGAAAAAAACAATACACTTGCAGCCACATTATATACATGTGTTTAGTACATAAACATCAAACAGAACTTAAAACACAGTAAATCTACACTTACATATTTTTGTAATTACAGATTTTTACATATATGTATATATAAACACCAACCTGTGTCCCTGAATGTAAAGAGCAGATCTGTATGCTTGTTGTTACCACCTCTTAGCGTAATGCTTCTGGTGATGTTCGTTCTTCTGCAAGCTTGGATTTTTTGAACCGAAGTGAAGAGAGTGTCTTCAGATTAGGGTTTTGGTGTAAAACCTAATTTTTCGAATGATTTCTACCTCGAATTCCCTGTCCTGCTACTGCTGTTTGACTGCTAATTTATACTGCATTTTTAGGTTTGGGCATTGATTGCTTTTGACCGGGCTTTGAATTATTTTTCAGGTTTTGGAGACAAAACAGGAGAAAAGAAAATAAATGACTTGGAAAATAAAGGGGCAAGAAAGTAAATGACTTGGAAAATAAAGGGGCAAGAAAGTAAATGACTTGGAAAATAAAGGACTTAGAAAATAAATTGCAAGAATTTAAATAGAAAGAAAATAAATGACTTGGAAAATAAAGGGCAAGAAGGTAAATGACTTGGAAAATAAAGGGGCAAGAAAGTAAATGACTTGAAAAATAAAGGGGCAAGAAAGTAAATGACTTGGAAAATAAAGGACTTAGAAAATAAATTGCAAGAATTTAAATAGCAAGAAAATAAATGACTTGGAAAATAAAGGGAAAGAAGGTAAATGACTTGGAAAATAAAGGGGCAAGAAAGTAAATGACTTGAAAAATAAAGGGGCAAGAAAGTAAATAACTTGGAAGATAAAGGACTTAGAAAATAAATTGCAAGAATTTAAATAGCAAGAAAATAAATGACTTGGAAAATAAAGGGCAAGAAGGTAAATGACTTGGAAAATAAAGGGGCAAGAAAATAAAAGACTTGAAAAATAAATGGGCAAGAAAGTAAATAACTTGGAAAATAAAGGGCAAGAAAATAAATGACTTGGAAAATAAAGGGCAAGAAAGTAAATGACTTGGAAAATAGATGCCTTAGAAAATAAATTGCAAGAATTTAAATAGCAAGAAAGTAGAAGAATATGAAGAACATGAAGAACAATCTTTAGAGAATTTTTGAGATGAACGTTGTCACAAAATTCAAGTGCTTTACAAGTGAGGATCAAGGTCCTATTTATAGGAAAATATGAGGGAGGGGCAAAATAGTAAATTACATGTTTTGGCAAAGATATGGTCATCAACAAGTGGGCAAGGCAAAGCCATCAACAAGTGGGCAAAAATATCCATCAACAAGTGGAGAAAGCATAGCCATGAACAAGTTGACAAAGGGCTTAGGTTGAGGGCAAAATGGTCAAAAAGAAGAAAAAAATCAAGTTGGCAAAGGTGGCCATCAAAAAGTGGCCGTAGCCAAATTTTCCAGCATTTTGGCGCCCATGGCGCCCATGCCTGCGCCAGTTTCTGTGTTGTGTTTTTGGCGCCCATGGTGCCCATGGGTCCTTGTCTTGCGCCAGTTTAGCCAGTTTTCTCCTGTTTTGGGTTTTTGGGGCCCTTGGCGCCCTGGGGTCCCTGTCTTGCGCCAGTTTTGCCAGTTTTCTCCTATTTTGGGTTTTTGGGGCCCTTGGCGCCCATGAGGGTGTCTAGTGCCTTAAAAATTGCTCCTCCTTAAATATTTCCTTTTTTCTTCATCTTAGCTCATATTTTCTCTTTTGCTTCAAAATAATACCTGAAAATAAAAAGTAAACATTTGCAGTAAAATAGATCAAAAATATACTTAAAATACTAAAAAGACTTAATAAAATAACTATTAAAAAGACTCTAAAAATAGACTTATCAAACTCCCCTATGCTTGAACCTTTGCTTGTCCTCAAGCAAAAATAGTGTAAATCTTTAGGCCAATTCTGAAGGAAAATTATTTTCATATCGAAAACTTAAGTGAACTGTGGGGCAATTCTAACACTTTGGTTTGAGAGCTACTATTTTTGGGCTTCTTGTGGAATTGAGAGACAACTTTAAAGTATCAGTACTCTAGAGAGGATATCAATGTCATCATAGAACCGGTTCCCCAACATTCTTAAGCTTGGGTCCTCCATTTACTAAGACCGGGTCTCAAAGGAGGGTCTTTATACGTTGGGTAGTCAAGCATTTTTCTTTTCTTTTTGATTTTATATGCTAACCATTTATTTTAAAATGCACTAACTTTTGCATTTTTGAATTGGTTTTGCATATATATATATATATATATAATTTTTTTTTTTTGCTTGATACCCCAACTCAGACGTTTTTTCTCCAGTAACCACACATCTAGTAAATGTCCCCAAGAGAACCAGGTTACTAGTTTCTTTTCAGTCCCTCTAATTGTATTAATAACTGAAAACAGTCTCAATAGTGTGTGTGTGAAAAAGCCCTAGAAGTAGAAATCGAACCATGATACAATTTTGTTGTTCCCAACCAGTCCACCTAGATGATTGCTAATGAAAAATTGAAAAAATATTTTTGTCCAGATAAGGCTTATCTAAAACATGCTTAGGGTTCACAAAGTTTCGTGATGGAGGGAGCAGATACAACTCAAAGTACAAAAAGATAAAAACTCGGCAAAGCAATAAAGACATTCCTAATAAAAGTAATAAAATACCCCCCCATGCTTGGACTAGGCATTCTCCTCAATGATTTTTCAAATAAAACAAAAGGGGTTAGGAGAGCTCACCTGGCAGTCCGGTTCAGGATACTCGGCCCTGGGGTATTTTATTTTTCAACAAATCGAAAAATTCATTAAGCCGTGGGTTGCCTCCCACGCATCGCTCTTTTAACGTCACTAGCTTGACGATCAAAATTTCAATTGGGATCCTGCAGAACTAAACTAGTTTCTTTCTCAATTGGGTCACCAATTAAATAATTTTTCAACCTTTGACCATTGACTTTAAACGATCCGGTTTTCTCGCTCCAGATCTCTACAGATCCGAAGGGGTAAACCTTACGGATTTCAAAAGGACCGGACCATCTTGACTTTAATTTTCCCAGAAAAATTTTTAGCCTGGAATTAAACAATAACACCAGGTCACCCTCCTTGAATTCTCTACGAATAATACGCTTATCATGCCAATTTTTTGTTCTTTCTTTGTAAAGTTTGGCATTCTCATAAGCATCCATTCGCAGTTCTTCCAATTCGTTTAGTTGGAGTTTTCTTTTTTCTCCAGCTAATTCCATGTTCAAGTTAAGGCGTTTAATTGCCCAGTAAGCTTTGTGCTCTAGTTCTACCGGAAGGTGGCAAGACTTCCCATAAATTAATTTGAAAGGAGTCATTCCTATGGGAGTCTTGTACGCAGTCCGATAAGCCCAGAGAGCATCATCGAGCTTTACCGACCAGTCCTTTCTTGAGGTCGAAACAGTTTTTTCTAAAATACTCTTAATTTCTCTGTTCGATACCTCAACCTGACCGCT
Organism: Astragalus membranaceus; assembly: GCA_039519185.1. Taxonomy (NCBI): domain Eukaryota; kingdom Viridiplantae; phylum Streptophyta; class Magnoliopsida; order Fabales; family Fabaceae; genus Astragalus; species Astragalus membranaceus. Next base: position 54,609,348 of record CM076846.1, read on the forward strand.
TGTTTGAGGGTGATAAGGCGTTGCAATTTTGTGCCTTACTCCAAACTTTTGCAGTAACATTTCAAAATGTTTTGAGATGAAATGGGATCCTCCGTCGCTTATGACAACACGAGGGACCCCGAATCTTGGAAAATTTATTTTTTTGAAAAATTTTATGACTACCTTTGCATCGTTTGTAGGAGAAGCAGTGGCTTCGATCCATTTTGACACATAGTCAACGGCTACCAGAATATATTGGTTTCCAAAAGAAGAAGGAAACGGTCCCATGAAATCGACACCCCAGACGTCGAAAATTTCAACCTCTAAGATATTATTTAAGGGCATTTCATTTCTTTTGGAAATATTTCCGGTGCGTTGACACTGGTCGCATTTACAAATGAATTGATGCGTGTCTTTAAAAAGGGACGGCCAATAAAAACCAGATTGAAGAATTTTCGTAACAGTTTTTGAAGAACTGGCATGGCCGCCATAGGAAGAAGAATGACAATGGTATAGAATGTTACTTTCCTCTTCTTCCGGAATGCATCTTCTGAACACCCCATCTGCTCCCCTTTTAAAAAGCAGTGGCTCGTCCCAGTAATACTATTTAAGATCATGGAAGAATTTCTTCTTCTGCTGATAATTTAAATCTGGGGGGAGTACTCCTTGTAACACCCCTATTTCTACCCAACGGTTTATTAAAAAAATATCAGAGTTTTTCGCGCCAAAAGAGTGTCACATTTTTCGAACCGGAAAACCACTTCGCAAACAGAGTACTTTAATTATAACTAACTTCTTTTCAAAAACATGCAGCGGAAATAAAAAGGTTTAACTTGGCAATCATACTTCAAAAGGTTTACAACTTAGAAAGGCATATACATAACACATAAGGAAAGACACAAGGACAACCCTCCCGAGTGCTACGTATCAGAGCCGACTCGACCATACTAGAAGAAGAATCTCTAGCCACCTTCAGTCACCGTCACCTGCAGGTTGCCGACATACGAGGCAACACGACGCAGTAGGGTGAGTCTCACTACATAGATAATAATAGATAAAACAAGAAACACAGTATAATAGGCACACCAGGGATACCATCAATCTACTACACCAATAATACAGTTACACCAAATCCAGTTACGCCGAATACTGTTACACCAAGTACCGTCACACCAAATACAGTTACACCCAGAATACAGTTACACCATTAGTTCAAGAAGACGCAATCAAACACAGGACGTGTACGCAATGTATGAAATGCAACCCAAACTCCACTGGGCATATGCATGTGGATCCATTCACCAAAATTGCCTTGAGGGCATTCACCAAACACCAAAATATTTTAGGAGGCCGAGGCCTATTCACCAGAAATGCATATGAATATGCGACACCATGACTACGCACCATGACACCAAAACACCAAATGATGTATTTATATTGCTCACCAATAATTTATATACTCACCAATCACCAAGATATATTCACCATTAATATGCATCATAACACACCATGACACACCAAACGAGCAACAAGCATAATCACCAAATAATTAACAGACTCACCAATGCTATTAATCAACTCACCATCACAAAATAATTAATAATCTCACCATATTGACTCACCAATTAAAGTCACCAAATAGACTCACCAAACAGACCCACCATTTACACCAACACCAATTCAATTAAACCCTTTTAGGACATCGACACGGAATAGGCAAGCAAAACTACATTTTAGACACCTCGGACAACATCTGCCCAGAACCCTCTGAAAAATAATTTATTTTTGCCTAAAATTAGAATATCCAGGTAGGCACCTGAATAAGCTTCGAAACGCATTTTGAACCATCAAATTTGGACACCCGAGTCAAAAGATATTTAGAAAACAAATTTGGGAACAACAGCGACACCCTGGGCTACGCGAACACGGCAGCCAGAATTCGGCGAATTAGTTAAAATAGTAAACGACATCGGATTCCAACAAACGACCCCTCTACAGAAACCTGAGAATGTCTAGTTTCTGACTATAGTTTTATTTTTTTGAAACAATGAGCCAATTAGTACAGTTTTTAGAAACAACCCGAATGGTTCCCAGACTGGACAGATTCTGTCCTTCCACTTCAAATCACTCTAAACTGACTTACACTTGACCAACTGGAACAAAACCTTAGCCTTAACAAAAAAAATTGAATATAGTTTCTAATGGAAAAAGAATCGTTCAAATCAGAGTTCAATTGAAGACACAAGACCTGAAACACTGAACCTATACCTAGTTTAAGTCCAGAAATTTGACCTGACTTGGGACGCTCATAACTCGAGCTACACTACTCCAAATTTAACCAAACCAATGCCAAAGTGACCAAAATTAAGTCTGTTTTCTAACAGAAAAAGTCCCATAATTTTTTGACGAACAGAAAGTTCCCAGTTTTAAAAATACCGAACCTATGTCCAGAATTCTTCCAGAATATTACCCTAACTTGTGGAATTCATAACTCGATCTTCACAGCTCTAAACGCAACCAAACCAGCTTCAAATTAACAAGCATTCAGTCAAGTTTTCGAAATGACAAACCACATAATTTTTCAATTAGTAAAACGTTCTCAGTCACTGAAATACTAAACCTATGTCAGAACATCTCAAAACAGTGAATTCAACAACACAAACAACCATCACACTTCAGCCACATATAGATATTATAAACATCAACAGCAATTTAAACAACTACTCCTAACAGCTAGTCCCCATGATTTCGTGGTTTATAAATTATTAACTATGAACGATAGCCCCCTTACCTCATAATTGAAGAACACCTATCTCTTGGTGAGCAAGCTACCATCAAAATTCCGCAACTAAGATCCTCCTCTCCCTCCTTGGTGCATGCGAAATCTTCCTCTCTCTCTCCTCTAGGGTTTTTGCGCCCTTCTTCTTTCTTCTCTCTCTTAGGGTGTCACGCCTCTCCTCTCTCCAAGCCGTCCCACTCTCTCTATTTTTTCTAAAGTGTTTTCATGAATCACCAAACCCTAAGATTGGCATCATATAGGCGCCTAGCTTAATGGACATGGGCTTCCACTTAATGACCTAATCATGGGCTTCTCCTAATCCACTTCAACTCGCCACCACCATCTAAACCCAACCCTAGGTCCAATTATCCAAATAAATAATTCTATTTATTTAACACTCAAAACCCTAAATAATTAATTAAATCAATTAATTAATTATCTCCTACCACCTAAACCTCATTTAATTAACTAGAAAATTAATCTACTATTTTCGGGCTGTTACACTCCTGCTGCAAGGTAGTTTACAAAATCTGCATACCATGGTGCTTCAGTTTTGCCCAATGAGAAGAGTTGATCATCCAAAAATGTATCATTAAGTGGCAACTCTTCTTCTTTTGTTCCTTGTAGACGGGACAAATGATCAGCCACAACATTTTCAACGCCTTTTTTATCCCTTATTTCAAGATCAAATTCTTGTAGGAGTAAAACCCATCGGATCAATCTCGGCTTGGCATCTTTTTTGTTTAACAAATATTTTATGGCCGAGTGATCAGTAAAAATGATGATTTTTGAACCTACCAAATATGATCGAAACTTATCAACGGCAAAAACTACCGCCAATAATTCCTTTTCAGTTGTGGCGTAATTCATTTGTGCCTCTTCTAAGGTCCTGCTTGCATAGTATATGGCATGCAATTTTTTCTCTTTTCTTTGTCCCAGGACTGCCCCAACTGCATAGTCGCTTGCATTGCACATTATCTCGAACGGAAGATTCTAGTCTGGTGGCTCTATGATCGGGGCAGTAACTAAAGCCTTTTTGAACCTGTTAAAAGCTTCAAGACAAAGGTCGTTAAAAATAAATGCTGCATCCTTAAGGAGCAGACTTGTCATTGGTTTTGAAATTTTTGAGAAGTCTTTTATGAACCGGCGGTAGAAACCCGCATGGCCTAAAAAGCTTCTCACCTCTTTAATTTATTGTGGTGGGAGGTAGCATTTTTTCAATCACCTCTATTTTTGCACGATCTACCTCAATACCTCTATGAGAAATTAAGTGCCCTAGGACAATTCCTTCATTAACCATGAAGTGACACTTTTCCCAGTTTAGAACCAGGTTTACCTTCTCACACCTCTCTAAGACTTTTTCCAGATTGGCTAAACAGTTTTCAAAATTTGAGCCATGGACGGAAAAATCATCCATAAACACTTCCATTATGTTTTCAACAAAGTCTGAGAATATGGACATCATACACCTTTGAAAGGTCGCAGGAGCATTACATAGGCCAAAGGGCATCCTTCTATAGGCATAAGTGCCAAAGGGACATGTGAAAGTTGTTTTTTCTTGGTCTCTAGGGTGGATGGGAATTTGGAAAAATCCGGAATAACCATCCAAATAGCAGAAATGTGAAGAGGGAAGTGGGAAAAATCCGGAATAACCATCCAAATAGCGGAATAACCTTTCTAGCATTTGATCAATGAACGGAAGAGGGAAGTGATCTTTCCGGGTAGCTTTGTTAAGCTTTCTGTAATCGATACACATTCTCCATCCGGTAATTGTCCTTGTGGAAATGCATTCATCCTTCTCATTTTTAATAACTGTTAAGCCTCCTTTCTTAGGCACTACTTGAACAGGACTAACCCACTTACTATCGGAAATAGGATATATTATCCCAGCATCAAGGAGTTTTAAAACTTCCTTTTTAACAACCTCTTTCATGTTTGGGTTTAATCTTCTTGGATGCTCGATAGAAGGTTTATAGTCCTCTTCCAGTAGTATTCTTTGTATGCAGATTGACGGATTTATTCCTTTAATGTCCTCAATAGTATACCCTATGGCTTTGGGATACTTCTTGAGAACATTAAGCAATTTTTCAGTCTCATTTTGTTTCAAATTTGCATTTACAATTACTGGAAAAGTAGAATTAGGGCCAAGGAACTCATACCTGAGAGATGATGGTAAGGGCTTCAGTTCTATTTTTGGTGTTTCTTTTGGGAGAGGTCGAGGTTTTTCCTCACCCAAAGTTTCAGTACCCAATTCTTGTGATGGTGGATTTTCATCCAAAAGTTTTATGTAGAATTGGGTTTCTCCTGCCGCATTTGTATTGGTGTTGCCTAAAAGGCAATCTTCCAGACTATCTTGTGAAGATGATGCTAAAGAGCAGTCTCGCACGCAATAGTCTACTATATCATTCCTGCAGCACGAGTCTTTTACAGATGGACTCTTCATGAAGTTTGAAACTTCAAACTCAACCTTTTCATCCCCCACATTAAAAACCAACTTACCGTTTTTAACGTCAATTATTGCCCCTGCAGTAGCTAAAAAAGGCCTCCCTAGAAGAATAAGAATTTGGGAGTCTTCTTCAATTTCCATTACAACAAAGTCCACCGGTATAAAAGTTTGCCCTACCTTGATAGGGATATCCTCTAAGATTCCAGTGGGGTATTTAATGGAACGATCTGCCAACTGTATTGTCATTTTTGTGGGTTTAAGTTCACCTACCCCTAGTCTATTGCAAAGAGAAAGAGGCATCAAACTTACACTGGCTCCTAGATCGCACATCTCTCTGTTTATAGTTTCACTTCCAATCACACAAGGTATGGAAAAACTACCTGGATCTTTGAGTTTTTGTGGCAGCTTGTTCTGGATAACTGCACTACATTCCTCTGTTAATGCAATCGTCTCAAAGTCGTCTATTTTTCTTTTCTTGGATAAAATTTCTTTCAAAAATTTAGAATAAGACGGCATTTGAGACAATGCATCAGTGAAAGGAACGTTGATGTAAAGCTTTTTAAGCAAGTCGACAAACCTTTTGAATTGCTCGTCAAGTTTGTTTTTTGCAAATCTTTGGGGAAAAGGAATGGGTGGTTTGTATGGTGGTGGGGGGATGTGTGGTTCTTCTCTTTCTTTTTCCGGTTCTTTCTTTTTTTCTTTCTCTTCTTGCTCACCTGGTAAATTATGTTTTTCACTCACAATTTTTTCTTGGTTTGCTCTTGGTTCCTCTAATTGTTTTCCGCTTCTAAGGGTGACGGCATTTATTTGGCCTGTTGGATTTTGTTCTGGTTGCCCAGGAAATACCCCTGAAGACTTAGAGGATGAAGCCACCTGTGTTGCCACTTGAGTTATTTGATTTTTAAGCATTTTATTATGAGTGGCAATAGAGTCGACTTTTGATACTAATTTGATAAGTGTGTCATTCAAATAACCAGTTTGATTTTTGAATTCTTCATTTTGTTTTGTTTGAGATGACACAAATTTTTCCATCAAAAATTCCAAGTTCGACTTTTGCGGGCTGTTTTGTGGGTTGTTAAAAACCCTTTGATTTTGAAAGACAGGAGGTGGTCTAGGTGCTGGATTGGGTGGAGGATTTTTATAAGAAAAATTTGGATGATTCCTCCACCCAGGATTATAAGTATTTGAAAATGGATCTTCCTTTTGAGCATAGTTAATATGCTCATTTCCAGTACTAGACGCCTCAAGCTGGCATTCAGCTCCAATATGGCCAACAACCCCACATAATTCATATGGTGGAGTAATAGGAGAAGAAGTTTGTGAGACGGCACTTACATTTAATTTTTCAAATTTTTGAAAAAGTGCGTCCACTTTTGAGGTAAGATGATCAACAACAGATATTTCATACTTACCTGGCTCTTTTGATGAGGCTGGTTTATTCGTTATGGCTCGCTCACTTGCCCATTGACAATGGTTTTGAGCCATATCTTCAACGAGTGCATAAGCTTCAGTAAAATTTTTGTTCATTAAAGCTCCACCTGCAGCTGCATCAACAGTCATTCTTGTTGCATATTGTAATCCATTATAAAAAGTCTGAACAACGAGCCATTTCTCTAGTCCATGATGGGGGCATAGCCTTAACATTTCTTTGAAACGTTCCCAAGCATCATAAAGAGATTCCCCGTCGTTTTGAGAAAATCGAGTAATTTGATTTCTCATTTGAGCTGTTTTACTCGGGGGAAAGAACTTAGCAAGAAAAGTTTGTTTTAACTGGCCCCAGCTGGTAATGGATTCCGAAGGCAAAGAATGTAGCCATGCTCTTGCTCTATCCCTTAATGAAAAAGGGAAGAGTTTTAGTCTTATGGTATCTGGAGGTACCCCGTTTAATTTGAGAGTTCCACAGTATTCTAAAAAAATTGAAATATGAAGATTTGGGTCCTCCGTGGGAGAACCAGAAAATTGGTTTTGTTGAACCATTGAAAGCAGAGATGTTTTGAGTTCAGAATTATTTGCTTCCACATTCGGATCTACAATGGCAGCTGATGGCTCTGCTGAAGGTGTTGCGTACTCTTTGAGAGCACGATTTTCATTAGCCGCCATTTGGTTATCAGGAATTTCTCTCCTCCTTCTATGTAAGAACCTTTCGATTTCGGGAATTTGTTGAACAGTTTCTCCGAAACTTCTGGTTCTTCGCATTCGAGGGACAAGAGAAGAAAAAGTAAAAATAAAGAAAATAAAACTTCAGTCTAACCGATTTCGAAAAACTTAATTAATATCACTGCCTCCCCCGCAACGGCGCCAAAAACATGATAGGCTCGCAAGTGCACGAGTCGTATCGCGTAATAAAAAGAGTTATCGATCCACAGGGAGAGCCTAGGTGATTACCAATTTAATTTGTCAAAGTTGATTAACTGAAAAGAAAGTGTTTATAGAAAGAAGGAATGTTTTAGTAAAGTCTACTCACTCATGATCATTGTAGACAAAAGAGGAGAAAAGAAAATAAATGACTTGGAAAATAAAGGGGCAAGAAAGTAAATGACTTGGAAAATAAAGGGGCAAGAAAGTAAATGACTTGGAAAATAAAGGACTTAGAAAATAAATTGCAAGAACTTAAATAGCAAGAAAATAAATGACTTGGAAAATAAAGGGCAAGAAGGTAAATGACTTGGAAAATAAAGGGGCAAGAAAGTAAATGACTTGAAAAATAAAGGGGCAAGAAAGTAAATGACTTGGAAAATAAAGGACTTAGAAAATAAATTGCAAGAATTTAAATAGCAAGAAAATAAATGACTTGGAAAATAAAGGGCAAGAAGGTAAATGACTTGGAAAATAAAGGGGCAAGAAAGTAAATGACATGAAAAATAATGGGGCAAGAAAGTAAATAACTTGGAAATTAAAGGACTTTGAAAATAAATTGCAAATATTTAAATAGCAAGAAAATAAATGACTTGGAAAATAAAGGGCAAGAAGGTAAATGACTTGGAAAATAAAGGGGCAAGAAAATAAATGACTTGAAAAATAATTGGGCAAGAAAGTAAATAACTTGGAAAATAAATGGCAAGAAAATAAATGACTTGGAAAATAAAGGGCAACAAAGTAAATGACTTGGAAAATAGAGGCCTTAGAAAATAAATTGCAAGAATTTAAATAGCAAGAAAGTAGAAGAATATGAAGAACATGAAGAACAATCTTTAGAGAATTTTTGAGATGAACTTTCTCACAAAATTCAAGTGCTTTACAAGTGAGGATCAAGGTCCTATTTATAGGAAAATATGAGGGAGGGGCAAAATAGTAAATTACATGTTTTTGGCAAAGATATGGTCATCAACAAGTAGGCAAGGCAAAGCCATCAACAAGTGGGCAAAAATATCCATCAACAAGTGGAGAAAGCATAGCCATCAACAAGTTGACAAAGGGCTTAGGTTGAGGGCAAAATGGTCAAAAAGAAGAAAAAAATCAAGTTGGCAAAGGTGGCCATCAAAAAGTGGCCGTAGCCAAATTTTCCAGCATTTTGGCGGCCATGGCGCCCATGCCTGCGCCAGTTCCTGCGCCAGTTTTTGTGTTGCGTTTTTGGCGCCCATGGTGCCCATGGGTCCCTGTCTTGCGCCAGTTTGGCCAGTTTTCTCCTATTTTGGGTTTTTGGGGCCCTTGGCGCCCTGGAGTCCCTGTCTTGCGCCAGTTTTGCCAGTTTTCTCCTGTTTTGGGTTTTTGGGGCCCTTGGCGCCCATGAGGGTGTCTAGTGCCTTAAAAATTGCTCCTCCTTAAATATTTCCTTTTTTCTTCATTTTAGCTCATATTTTCTCTTTTGCTTCAAAATAATACCTGAAAATAAAAAGTAAACATTTGCAGTAAAATAGATCAAAAATATAATTAAAATACTAAAAAGACTTAATAAAATAACTATTAAAAAGACTCTAAAAATAGACTTATCATATTATTATCAATAGAACCAGAGCAGTCCTACTGCTCCTTCCAATCCTAAGCCAATTCCAATTCCAGCCTGCTCGCATGAGTGAGAGAACACTCCTCTAATAGATGCTTTTCTCTTTCCAAATCAAGAAGAATATCCTCCTCCAATGTAATTCTGCCACCTGGCAGAATTAGTTAGTCTTGAGAGTGAGTGCACTGCTGCTCTCAGCAGTGGGTCCTCCAATTGCTTTCCTCCACTTCTTCCTTTCGTAAACATTAGTAAATTTCCTCTTTTGTCCTTCATTTGCGTGATTCGTGTCATAGGCTTTTTTCACTAGCATCATGTGCTGATAAAATAGCCAGTTGTTCAGTTTTAAGTTTTAGGGTATATGCCAATGCCATATACTTTCAACTTTGAATTCACCACTTTATCCATTGATTTCTTTAAGCTAGTTAATGATCATAACATCTTGCATCTATAATTTTCCCACTACATTTAGTTCTATCATTTAGTTTAGGCTTTTTTCACTAGCATCATGTGCTGATAAAATAACCAGTTGTTCAGTTTTAAGTTTTAGGGTATATGCCAATGCCATATACTTTCAACTTTGAATTCACCACTTTATGCGTTGATTTCTTTAAGCTAGTTAATGATCACAACATCTTGCATCTATATGTTTCCCACTACATTTAGTTCTATCATTTAGTTTAGGCTGATAGATTCAAACCCAGAATTTAGAAAAACAGAGTAAAATAGAATGTATAGCTGGAAATGGTCACTTGTATTATTATCAACAACTGGGAGGATCTCTCTAAGTTAGGAATGATGAATTACAAGTGAAATAGAAGAAAAATGCAATGGAACAGTAACAATAGAACCAGAGCAGTCCTACTGCTCCTTCCAATCCTAAGCCAATGCCAATTCCGGCCTGCTCGCATGAGTGAGAGAACACAATAGATGCTTTTTGTAACACCCCTTTCTACCCGTCACTTTGTTTATAAAAATCAGAGTTTAAAAATTTCGTTCATAGGGAATGTTACACATACTTCAATAAAACGTCGCTTATCAATTTTCAAAAATAGTTCAACTCAGTAATCATGCGTTCACGTAGCACGTCACAAATAAAGAATCTCAAGCCTCAATTTAACGTCGCTTATAAAACTCAACATAACAAAACCAACTATGCAGCGGAAAATAATAAAACATAGCAGAAGAGTCCACATGGACATAACAACCAGAAAAATCATTAATAAAATGTCGAGTTCGTTTCCCCCCCCCCCCCCCCGAGTGCTACGTATCAGAGCATGACGACTCGACTCAAGAAGTGAAGCTAAGGCATTCACTGGGAATCACCTGCACGTTACCAACACGGGGGTAACATTCAAACAGGAAAGGGTGAGCATCATTTCAATCCATATAATAGAAAATATGATAAGTACTAATCATAGGCTACGCACTAGAACAATCAGCATCCAACACATTAAATATCCACATCACAGTCATCATTCACATCACTTACAATAACTCATCTCATGTCATGTAGGCTTATGAAATGCAACCCACTCGCGGGCATATGCATGAGGTACCTTTTCATAAAACGTCGTTTAGCCCTTAAGGCCTCATCGTCACTTAGCCACTCAGGCCCCAAAAACGTCACTGGGTTTATGCATATGGGCATGAGACACTATGACATGCACCACTCATAACACACAAACACTCAATTACTCAAATCATGGTCAACTATGTGACCCGTCACTTACCGGTTTTGCTCGCAAAGGGCACAGCACCTGCCAAATTCACAATCAGCACACAACGTCACTTGGCCATTTAGACCTTAACATCACTTAGCCCTTCGGGCCTCGAACGTCACTGGGTTTTCATCGTCACTTACACATAAATATCAATCAACTCAAACAATAGCCACTGAGGGCAAAAACGTCATTTTGACTAACCACCAAGGGCATCCTCGTCATTTACACATCATTATCTACAACTTTGGCCACTAGGGGCAAAACAGTCATTTGACTAGCCACCAAGGGCATCCTCGTCAAAATCATCAATTTAACACTACCACGTTGAAACTGTTGTTTATACACCAAAAAGGATTTTTAAAGAGCTCCATAAAATTTTTCAATGTCACTAGGACGATCACCGGGGATGGCCACATGGGCGCCCACAAACAATCAGAAACTAACCACTTTTTATTTTAAAAATTGGACCCACAGATAGACAACGTAAAAATCTTCACGACACTTTTCGAATCGTTCAAAACGGATGTCTGAGTCAAAAGTTATGTTAAAAATAAGTTTGGGAAAAATCAAGCAACATACTGAAATTAGCGCCTTAGGCGCCCAGGCAACCAGGCAACACGCGCACTGGCGCCCAGCGCCCAGGCGCGCACACACGCACACAACGCAACACGCCACAGGCGCCCAGTGCCCAGGCGCGCACACACGCGCAACACAACGCAACACGCCACAGGCGCCCAGCACAGGCGCTTGGCGCCCAGAAAACAGCAGCAACAATCCAGAATTTTTTTCCAACAACCTTTCAACACTAAAGATTTATTCCCAACAATTTTAAAGTGTAAAAACTCAAATTTTTCCAGCAACCAAAAATCACCAATTTTCCAGCAACTTTCCAAAACACCTAAAACTGATTTTTAGCAATTTAACTCATCAAAATCTTATATTTTTCAACACTCAAAATAACACTTAGTTTAATCAATTAACAAAATTCCTTTGAGCCCTATCATCACATCACCTTGGCGCCCTAGGCGCCTATGCACACACTCACCAAATTTACGAAAACTCCAACACTCCCACATACCAAAATTCGCAAATCAAGAACACATCAAGAAATCAACATATATATATACATATTCCAACAACTCGCATATCATGAAAATCAACATCAATAACCTATCAAGAACACATCAATAATTCATGGCATGCATCAATTCGCATATATATATATACATGTGTAAAGATCAACATCAACAACCTATCAAGAACACCTCAATTCGCATATATATATATATATATATATATATATGTGTAAAGATCAATATCAACAACCTATCAAGAAGACATCAAGAAATCTAGTCTAACCCTAGATCTAGGACCCATCATGCTATCTATTAGATGGAAGGATAGAGCTCCCCTAACCTTTTCAAGAAGAAGAATTCGATGCCCTGGGAGGAGTCACCTACAGAGCCACAGCAAGAACGGAGATCCCTTCCTCTTGATCTTCGAATCCTCTCCTCCTTCTCCTCTTGGCCGCCCCCTTGCTCTCTCTCTCTTTCTCACGCTCCTCTCTTTCTCTCTTGCTTTTTCTTTCAATTTCGCAACAATAGCCAAAAACCCTAACCCCCTAATCACTAGTCCACTTCGCATACTTGTGGATCATGGGCTTGGGCCTTCCACTCAAGCCCAAGTCATGCAAGTGGCGCCTCCACTCCCTCCTAATACCACCAAAATAAATAAAATTTTAATTAATTAAATTATATCAAATAAATTAATTTAAATCCCCAAATACTTAATTAAATAAATTAATTAAATATTTTAGGGTGTTACACTTTTCTCTTTCCAAATCAAGAAGAATATCCTCCTCCAATGTAATTCTGCCACCTGGCAGAATTAGTTAGTCCTGAGAGTGAGTGCACTGCTGCTCTCAGTAGTGGGTCCTCCAATTGCTTTCCTCCACTTCCTCCTTTCGTAAACATTAGTAAATTTCCTCTTTTGTCCTTCATTTGCTTGATTCGTATCATTGGCTTTTTTTCACTAGCATCATGTGCTGATAAAATAGCCAGTTGTTCAGTTTTAAGTTTTAGGGTATATGCCAATGCCATATACTTTCAACTTTGAACTCACCACTTTATGCATTGATTTCTTTAAGCTAGTTAATGATCACAACATCTTGCATCTATAACTTTCCCACTACATTTAGTTCTATCATTTAGTTTAGGCTGATAGATTCAAACCCAGAATTTAGAAAAACAGAGTAAAACAGAATGTGTAGCTGGAAATGGTCACTTGTATTATTATCAACAACTGGGAGGATCTCTCTAAGTTAGGAATGATGAATTACAAGTGAAATAGAAGGAAAATGCAATGGAACAGTAACAATAGAACCAGAGCAGTCCTACTGCTCCTTCCAATCCTAAGCCAATTCCAATTCCAGCCTGCTCGCATGAGTGAGAGAACACGCCTCTAATAGATGCTTTTCTCTTTCCAAATCAAGAAGAATATCCTCCTCCAATGTAATTCTGCCACCTGGCAGAATTAGTTAGTCCTGAGAGTGAGTGCACTGCTGCTCTCAGCAGTGGGTCCTCCAATTGCTTTCCTCCACTTCCTCCTTTCGTAAACATTAGTAAATTTCCTCTTTTGTCCTTCATTTGCGTGATTCGTATCATAGGCTTTTTTCACTAGCATCATGTGCTGATAAAATAGCCAGTTGTTCAGTTTTAAGTTTTAGGGTATATGCCAATGCCATATACTTTCAAATTTGAATTCACCACTTTATCCATTGATTTCTTTAAGCTAGTTAATGATCATAACATCTTGCATCTATAATTTTCCCACTACATTTAGTTCTATCGTTTAGTTTAGGCTTTTTTCACTAGCATCATGTGCTGATAAAATAACCAGTTGTTCAGTTTTAAGTTTTAGGGTATATGCCAATGCCATATACTTTCAACTTTGAATTCACCACTTTATGCATTGATTTCTTTAAGCTAGTTAATGATCACAACATCTTGCATCTATAACTTTCCCACTACATTTAGTTCTATCATTTAGTTTAGGCTGATAGATTCAAACCCAGAATTTAGAAAAACAGAGTAAAACAGAATGTATAGCTGGAAATGGTCACTTGTATTATTATCAACAACTGGGAGGATCTCTCTGAGTTAGGAATGATGAATTACAAGTGAAATAGAAGGAAAATGCAATGGAACAGTAACAATAGAACCAGAGCAGTCCTACTGCTCCTTCCAATCGTAAGCCAATTCCAATTCCAGCCTGCTCGCATGAGTGAGAGAACACTCCTCTAATAGATGCTTTTCTCTTTCCAAATAAAGAAGAATATCGTCCTCCAATGTAATTCTGCCACCTGGCAGAATTAGTTAGTCCTGAGAGTGAGTGCACTGCTGCTCTCAGCAGTGGGTCCTCCAATTGCTTTCCTCCACTTCCTCCTTTCGTAAACATTAGTAAATTTCCAGTTTTGTCCGTCATTTGCGTGATTCGTATCGTAGGATTTTTTCACTAGCATCATGTGCTGATAAAATAGCCAGTTGTTCAGTTTTATGTTTTAGGGTATATGCCAATGCCATATACTTTCAACTTTGAATTCACCACTTTATCCATTGATTTCTTTAAGCTAGTTAATGATCATAACATCTTGCATCTATAATTTTCCCACTACATTTAGTTCTATCGTTTAGTTTAGGCTTTTTTCACTAGCATCATGTGCTGATAAAATAACCAGTTGTTCAGTTTTAAGTTTTAGGGTATATGCCAATGCCATATACTTTCAACTTTGAATTCACCACTTTATGCATTGAATTCTTTAAGCTAGTTAATGATCACAACATCTTGCATCTATAACTTTCCCACTACATTTAGTTCTATCATTTAGTTTAGGCTGATAGATTCAAACCCAGAATTTAGAAAAACAGAGTAAAACAGAATGTATAGCTGGAAATGGTCACTTGTATTATTATCAACAACTGGGAGGATCTCTCTAAGTTAGAAATGATGAATTACAAGTGAAATAGAAGAAAAATGCAATGGAACAGTAACAATAGAACCAGAGCAGTCCTACTGCTCCTTCCAATCCTAAGCCAATGCCAATTCCAGCCTGCTCGCATGAGTGAGAGAACACTCCTCTAATAGATGCTTTTCTCTTTCCAAATCAAGAAGAATATCCTCCTCCAATGTAATTCTGCCACCTGGCAGAATTAGTTAGTCCTGAGAGTGAGTGCACTGCTGCTCTCAGCAGTGGGTCCTCCAATTGCTTTCCTCCACTTCCTCCTTTCGTAAACATTAGTAAATTTCCTCTTTTGTCCTTCATTTGCTTGATTCGTATCATTGGCTTTTTTCACTAGCATCATGTGCTGATAAAATAGCCAGTTGTTCAGTTTTAAGTTTTAGGGTATATGCCAATGCCATATACTTTCAACTTTGAATTCACCACTTTATTCATTGATTTCTTTAAGCTAGTTAATGATCATAACATCTTGCATCTATAATTTTCCCACTATATTTAGTTCTATCATTTAGTTTAGGCTTTTTTCACTAGCATCATGTGCTGATAAAATAACCAGTTGTTCAGTTTAAAGTTTTAGGGTATATGCCAATGCCATATACTTTCAACTTTGAATTCACCACTTTATGCATTGATTTCTTTAAGCTAGTTAATGATCACAACATCTTGCATCTATAACTTTCCCATTACATTTAGTTCTATCATTTAGTTTAGGCTGATAGATTCAAACCCAGAATTTAGAAAAACAGAGTAAAACAGAATGTATAGCTGGAAATGGTCACTTGTATTATTATTAACAACTGGGAGGATCACTCTAAGTTAGGAATGATGAATTACAAGTGAAATAGAAGGAAAATGCAATGGAACAGTAATAATAGAACCAGAGCAGTCCTACTGCTCCTTCCAATCCTAAGCCAATGCCAATTCCAGCCTGCTCGCATGAGTGAGACAACACTCCTCTAATAGATGCTTTTCTCTTTACAAATCAAGAAGAATATCCTCCTCCAATGTAATTCTGACACCTGGCAGAATTAGTTAGTCCTGAGAGTGAGTGCACTGCTGCTCTCAACAGTGGGTCCTCTAATTGTCTTCCTCCACTTCCTCCTTTCGTAAACATTAGTAAATTTCCTCTTTTGTCCTTCATTTGCTTGATTCGTATCATTGGCTTTTTTCACTAGCATCATGTGCTGATAAAATAGCCAGTTGTTCAGTTTTAAGTTTTAGGGTATATGCCAATGCCATATACTTTCAACTTTGAATTCACCACTTTATGCATTGATTTTTTTAAGCTAGTTAATGATCACAACATCTTGTATCTATAATTTTCCCACTACAGTGAAAAGCATAAATTTAAAAATAATTATCTCTGCAACAACTTGTTGATGTGGACCTCTAGTTTTCCTAATTGTACAATACCTTCTATTTTATTCAGCCAATTGTATTCAATTTTGATATTTGATATTCATTTGTAGGTGGCAAAACAAAATGATGGATATTCTTGTGGCTATTATGTGATGATAAATATGATGACTATCGTCTCCACAACTAACACTAACAATTGGAAAAAGGTACTTGAATTTTTCAACTTTTAAGCTGATTAATTATTATTGAGTAGATATTAGATTAACCCATGATAAATATGATGATTATCGTTTTAGGTATTCAATACGACTCGTCCGTTCACATTGGAAGAATTGAAGCACATTAGACAAGTTTGGGCGGAGTTCTTTCTAAGGTTGTATGCGGAGCGTATGCCAATTGGAAATGAAGAAAGAAGAAAAAGGTATTCCACAGAGGTCAGCGCCGCAGGAAACAGACCATAATTAAAGTCGGACTCACCAATACTCCGACTTAAAAACGTAGTTTTTAAGTCGGACCATAATTAAAGTCCTAAATATGCGACTTTGAAGGTTTTCCACAGGCCATAATTAAAGTCGGACGCACTAATAATCCGACTTAAAAACGTACTTTTTAAGTCGGACCTTAGTCCGACTTTAAAAAAACATACTTTCTAAGTCGCTTTGATAGAAGTCGGTTGAAAGTCCGACTTTAAATGTCCGAATGATCCGACTTTGAATTCCATTTTTCCACTAGTGAGAAACATTCTTCTTAGAAAACCTTTTCTTTCTCATGCACCTTTTGAATTTTCTAACCATAAGAGCCATGTTCTTCTCACTTTCATCATCGTCATTTTCTGAGTCATCACTATCATCAGGTCGATTTGAACTAGAAGCTTTTAAAGCCAAGCTTTTCTTTTTCTTATCTTTATTTTCATGCTCTGCGAGATGAGTGAGCTCTAGTTCGTGCTCTTGTAGTTTACCAAACAGAGTGGCGAGTATCATGGTAGCCAAATTCCTTGATTCAGCTATAGCAGTTACCTTGGGCTGCCATTCTCTATTCTGACACCTTAGTACTTTGTTTATTAAATCTTCAGCAGGAAATGATTTTCCTGATAAACCCAACTGATTCACTATGTGAGTGAACCTCTTTTGCATTTTTTGAATAGTCTCACCTGGATTCAATGTGAACAACTCATACTCTCGGATAAGAGTGTTTGTTCTTTCTCTTTTTACCTCACTAGTACATTCATGAGTGACTTGAAGATTGTCTCACATTTCTTGAGCAGTTTTGCAATTTGACACTCTAAAGAATTCATCAGGACTTAGTGCGGAAGTGATAATATTTTTAGCCCGGAGATTGTGTTGAATCTTTTTCTTTTCATCATCAATCCATTCCGTTCTTTCTTTGACAGTGAGAATACCATTTACCAAGTGCGTGGGGAAAAAGGGTCCTTTTTCCACAGCATCCCATACATCTAAATCTACCCTTTTTATGAATATTTTCATTCTTTCTTTCCAATATGCATAGTCTTTCCCATTTAATCCCGGAGGACGGGTAAGAGATGCATCCTCTTGCGTAGACCAACCTGAAGCCATTTCTCTTGAAGATGCTAGGCCCTTTAAACAAGAGTCTAGCTCTGATACCACTTGTTACCAAGTAGCTTCAGTCTCAAGAGGGGGGTGAATTGAGATTTTAAAACTTTTTCCCCTTTTAACGACGTAGATCTTTTTTTTCGCGAAGGTTTATGGAACGAACGAAAAAGAAATAAAAACAGTAAATAACACAGGAGATTTTATCTTGGTTCGGTCACCTCCCAGTGACCTACGTCCAGTCCTCACAACCCTAGTGAGATTTTCCACTATCAAAACAAAGCTAAACCGGGTGCTTTAAAACCTTTACAGTCTCAGGCACTCTTCACCTAGGATACCCCACCTATTGCCAGAGACCTCAAGTTCTATTACCAACAAGAGATACCCCACCCTTGTTACAACCACAAACCCTAGAGAGATACCCGACTCTCTAGTAAAAACCAATTACAGTTTTAAAATAGATTACAAGAAAATAACAAATACCTCTATGAAGGTGGATGTAACAACTTGAAGATCCACAACCCAATCTAACCCTTGAGAGAGATCAGCTCAAAAAGATGAAGAACTTGAAGAACAAAAGTGACGGTGAAATAGGGTTTTGCGATTTGCTCTGTGAATATTAGGGTTGTTCTCTTTTGTGCAGCCTTAAGTCCCTATTTATAAACTTCGTAAAAATATGACCGTTGGGACAAATTCTAACATTGTCTCAGTAAATGAGAAATCGATTGTTTGCTTAAAACCACTTAGCATGACAATTGATTCTATGCTTTAAAATAAGAACAACGTCATAAGTGCATAATCGATTGATTGCTTCTAAAACTGAGTGTGAAAATCGATTCTTTACTTAAACAAAATAGAATCAAAATCGATTTTGTGCTTTAAACAACTAAGGCTATGAATCGATTGTGTGCTTCCACGATGAAGCTCAGAATCGATTCAACACTGAATGAATTAAGTATACAATCGATTGTTTTGCTTAAAAAATCAAGTTCAAAAGAAACAGAAAGGCAATCGATTTGTAGCTTCCAACAACAAGCTCATAATTGATTTTGTGCTTGATAAGTGTCATACCCCAATTTTGTCCGGCTTAGGTCCAAACCCTAATTTTCCACACAAAAATAAATTATGCATTTTGAATCCTAGAAGCCGCTCCAAATGGCAAGCTTTGAAAAATATTTTATGCATGCATGGCAAAGACCTAAAAGCATTTTTTTTGGAAAGCAAGAATTGATTTCTAGGCCAAGAATCGATTTATAGTATGTTGCATAGGCCTTGAAAATCGATTTTCAAGCTCTTCCATAGGCCATGAATCGGTTCCTCATTGCTTTAACTAAACATGGAATCGATTTTCACCTATTATATATGTCCTGAAAATCGATTTCCCTCTCCTTTCATAGGCCTTGAAATCGATTTTCAGGCCATTTTAAAGAGGTGAAAATCGATTCCTCCTTTTTCCATAGGCCATACAATCGATTCTCATCATTTCCAAAAATAAAGAATCGATTCCTACATATTTACAAAGACCACAGAATCGATTTTCAGGATCTCCAAATGTCCTGAAAATCGATTCCTACCATTTTCCATAGGCCATATAATCGATTCTTATCATTTCCAAAGGTAAAGAATCGATTCCTACATATTTCCAAAGGCTCAAACAATCGATTCATCCTTGCAATAAATGTTTTTAAAAAATTCTACGCCTATAAATAGGCAGCTTCAAAATCATTTGTGGGGGGGAGGAGATTTTACGAGATCAGAGAAACAGGGACAGACACATCTCACAAGATCAGAGAAGAATTGCTCCAGAGACACATTTTTCACGAGATCTGAGAAGACAACTCTCGCAAATCTCATTTTCCAGTTCTACGCTTCATTTTTGCTCTATTCGCGCCGTTGGTCCGTCTGAGCTGATCTCCTGCAAAAGTTAGTCGGGGTTTGCATTCTTCAGATCTGTAATATCTGTCTTCATCAGAGGTATTTCAGTCTTTTCATTTGTTAATATTTAGTTATTGTGATCCATGTGATTTAACTTAGCTATAGCGTTTATCTACTCGTTCTTGTATATTATCGTCTATCGCTGATGACGAACCATATGATTCCCACTCATGCCTAGTGCATCATGTTCTAAGTGGTGAAGATGGTCTCGGGTGATTCAACCTTCCCCTTTCAAACTCTTTCAAAAAATATCTTTCATTAGAACTACGTCGCTTTGATTCCCGTTTGGGATACGTAGGAGCGAGTCACGTTCTCGTCAAGCGCAACAAATAAAAATTCTCTTCATCCCCCTAAACCAATCATTTTCATAAAACAAACAAAAATCATTTTCAAACCCATTGTTGCTAGTAGCTCATCAGAGCCTCTGTTCGTTTAGCTATTAGTGACAATGTCCTTTTCTCCTAAAAATAATAAACGATGATCCATCATAACCTTTGTTAGTTTGATCATCATGCGAATCAATCTCTTTCGAAAATCACTTTCAAAAAAAGATAATAAAAAAACGAGTTGTTATCAATAGTCCATCAGAACCGTTGTTCGTTTGACTAGCGGTACAACTCTCTCTTTTGAGTATTTAGCAGTGATTCATCATAGCCTCTGCTAGTTTAATCATTTGCTAATGCTCGTCCTATTTCAAAAACTCACTAAAAAAGATAAAAAACAAAAACTTTTCAAAAAGACAACCAAGAACTACGTAGCTTTGAATTCTCCATCGCACCGGGAGATACGTAGGAGCGGGCCATGTCCCGTCAAGCACTTTTTTCTAAAAACCCTTTTTTCCCCCCTTTCTCACCAAAAATAAAATAAAATTTCCAGTAAGTTTTCTCATTCGTCTTCAAACAAGAAATAAATAGGCAAATCTAGGTATTTTTCAAATCAAACGTTAAAACCACACATTTAATTAGAGGTTCCCTTTCGGTAGAAAGGACGTGCGCGGTGCTAACACCTTCCTCGCGCGTAATCGACCCCCGAACCTATATCTCTAGTTTCCAAAAGACCATCCGCCTTGTCCAAAAGACCTTTTTTCAATGTTTTGGTCTTAAAATTAAAATATTGGTGGCGGCTCCAAAATTATTCCACGTTGTACATTGAGAAACCCAAGCCGGGATTTTTCGGGGTGCAACAGCTGGCGACTCCACTGGGGACTTTTTAAAAGACGAGGGTCAAGCCTAACTAATTTAAATGTGTGGTTTAATGTATTGTAGATTTGATTAAAACCCTGTTTGCCTTTCTTTCTTATCTTTTATTCCCTTTCTTTTATCGCTTATGCCCTTGCATTTTTTTCAATCCCCATGATCCCCTCTTCTTGGCTCCTTTTCCTAAGGTGAGCAATATCCTTGTCTATAGATATTCTAGGTATGGAACCCTAGGGTAGATAACTTGTTATTGCCTGCTATTGTTCGGACTGTTCTGGGTTTTCCTTCGCAGGTGGGGTATATGTGGGTAATTTTAGGCGGTATGTCCCCGCTACACACACTCACCCCCTTATGATTATGAGCTCTGAGAGAGGCCTAAAACCCAAGGTCTGAAAACACCTAGGAGAGAGGAAACGAGTAGTGACTGCCAATTGGACCGATGTCCTTCTGCTCTCACGAAAGTTTCAGCCAGAGTATGCTCTTTATGGTACCTCACACCAGATGGCATTCCATCGTTGTGGGTGTTATCATAAAAGAGATTTAGCTCTGGTAGCCTTTGCAAGGGAGTGAATAGAGCCACATGGGAGGATTACCCTTTAAATTGCCCTAGATCGTAGGTCTCACCTCTTCTTAGGTCACAAGGGCTTTTCCAAAATTGCGAGTTGCATTATTACATCTAGTTTGGTTTTTTTTCCTTCAACGATTTTCGAAAAAAAACAACAAAATCAGAAAAAGAATATGTTTTTCCTTCATGAGGTGGCATATAGGGTATCCTGCCCTAAATTTTCAAAACCCCACCTATAAATATCTGTCTTTATAAACAAGCATCCTCATCACGCGCATTTTACATCATAACAGCATGCATTACATAAGCAAAGTTCTGAAAAATTCATACAGCATTCCTCATGCATCTAAATACAAAAATAACATAAAGCCATATGCATTGCATCCATTTACGCATTCATACTTGTACTCATAAAAGATGTTCTATCATCAGAAAGAAAAACAAAAGGCAAGCTGGTTCGCCAACACCGATACTCTACCCGTCTACAGGCAAGACTAATGGCTAGCAATCAACATCTCGAGAATGAGGACCCCCTGGGTCAAGATGAGTCGGTTGTGGAAATTCTTAACCCCGAGCAGCTGGCTCAAGAGAATCAAGCTTTGAAGACTAAAGTGGAGGCTATGGAGGCTCAGAGGGCCGAAATAATGAATATGCTGCAAAATCTGAGAAGTGGGACCACTGCTGAAGCCATTCCCGTAGTGACAAGTCAGCCTGCTGTGGTTATTTCTAGTGGAGCTGTGGGTGTGCCACACATTCACATCCCTAGTCCCAGTATTATACCTCCCAGAAGTTCTTCTGCTCTTGCTCCGGAGATTATTGTGAATCCTCCAAGTGTTGCTTATCAAATGAGAAACTCCGCTCAGTATGGGGTTCACTACTTCAGTCCGAGGAGCTACCCTCAGGGCCAGATGATTGAAAGCCCACAGCCAAGAGACAGATATCACTTGCTAGAAGAACGATTGAAGGCAATGGAGGCCCAGATACGTGAGATGATGGTCATATTGCAGAGCTTAAAGAGCGGGGCAGCTGCTGAAGGTGTCATTGTCGTGGGTCCAGTTGGTGTCATTTCTTTCATTCCTCCGCCACCACAAACTGTTTCATTCTCTGCTCCTGTGCCATCCCAGCAAGGCGGTGACAGTCACAAGGCTCAGGGTTATCAGTACAAGAAACGAACCAGTTTTGATCCAATACCGATGACATGCACTGAATTGTTTAATCACCTGATTTCCAAGAACCTGATCAGCACCCGGCCAATGAAGGCCCTTCAACCGCCATTTTCCCGAAGATACAATGCAAGTGCTACCTGCAGTTTCCACGAAAACGGGGTTGGTCATACTGTGGAGGAGTGCAGAGCCTTCAAGCATGCAGTGCAAGACCTGATAGATCGGTGCGTGATTCAGATAGGAACCCCTGATATTGATGGTGAAGAAGAAATCAATGAGGAAGTAACAGCGGTGCCTGCGAAAGAGGGATGTTGGGATACCCTAGGGGAGCCCAGTGGAAAGTTTGATTACTTGGTCAGGTATGACGCTCCCGAGAGTGCTCAAATCCGAATAGAAGACATCCAGCCCACAGGATGGGATGAGGAAGAGGAACAACACGATCAAATGGCTGTCATCAAGGATGAGGATGGTGCAAACCTGGTTTGTCGCTGCAGTGCTGGTGAAAGAATTTAAAGACTGTTGATCCTCCTGGGACCTTTGATTTAAAGTAGTCATTTGTAATGCAACCCTGTGGCCTTGCCCAAGGCCACAGGACCAGTTGTTAGGGGCACACATGTTTTTATTTTCTAAATCATCATCATCAATAAAAACGTTGTTTTTGAATTCCAATCAATAAAAGTCAATTTCTTTTTCATTTCATGTGTCTCTTCTTTTCTTTATTATTTTTGCCTGCATGTCTCACCTTCCATTCTGCTTTTTCGCCTCGGCAAAAAGCAAATCCACAGCAATTGTCTCTCAAAATAACAGTGCCAACAGTCCGTATTTTGACTTTGATCACCTTATCAATCAAGCAGAGTGGGACGTTGAGAAAGACCGGGAAAATCCTCCAGAAGGTTAATGAAGCAAAGAAAAGGGGTTATTCAGCAAAGGAAAGGAAATAAAGAAGAAGGGAAAGTGCATGAAAATAAGTGAATTATTGTCCCAGAGTTAATCTTTGAGGGAATAAGCAATCATGATTTGAAATGAAGTCGGACTACCATTCCATATCCGAAAACAAAATCCTCTCCTAACCACCTTAAGCCAAGAAAACCCCAAAAAGAAAAACAAAATCCCTCCTACCCACCGTAAGCCAAGAAAATCCCAAAGAGAAAAACAAAATCCTTTCCGACCCATCTTAAGCCAAGAAAAAGCCAAAAATCCAAAAGTCACCTTAGACAAGGACCACCTCAGAAAAAACAGTGCATCGTACTTTATCAGTTCACCCAAGCTCAAGAAAAAGAAGAAATCAAAGAAAGAAAAATCATTCAAAAGGAAAATCCCAAAACCAAAAGAAAAATACAAAAGAAATGTAAGTAGTGAGTTGATACATGTTACCACAAAACCCAAGAGGTCCTTGTCTCAATAAACCTTCAAACACTTCCTCATTTCCATACACCCCTCCTCTCATAAACCGCAAACACTCTCCTTTGACCTCGATAGACCGCCCTCCACAGACTCTTAGCCAGGAATAAAACCTCCTAAAGCCAGGTAACCATCCTGCCATTAGCCCCAAATACCTCATCAAGCCAGTTAACCATCATAAATCATCCAAAGCCTACTCATCTCTCCTCCACAAAACACAACAATCCCGAAAGGTCCATTCCGATCAATGATTGATTGCTGTTGTTTTCTCAAAGTTTTAGCTCAAGGACAAGTAAATTCATTTTGTTTACAATATGCCAAGTGGGGCAACCCTGTCGCTCTTCACCCCTCCTACAATTGGGGAAATGGATCCTACACCTATCTCATCCCTTTGTCGCACTCACATTCATTGAAATCATACAGGGGCAACCCCCTTTCTTCTCTAGTGTATGGGTCAGAAGCAATTCTTCTCATCAAGGTTGAAATACCCTCTCTACGAGTAGTCATGGAGGTCAAGTTAGAAGAAGCAAATGGGTCCAAGCTCGTCTAGATCAACTGAATCTCATTAAAGAGAAAAGAATTGCTGTCCTGCGCCATGGCCAGTTGTACCAACAAAAGATGAAGGCAGCTTTCGGCAGGAAAGTCCGTCTTCAAGAATTCGGCGAAGGAGACCTTGTACTCAAAAAGATCCTACCTATCCAGACTGACTCCGTGGGAAATTGAGGCCCACTTATGACGGTCCATATGAAGTCAAGAAAGCTTTTTCCAGAGGAGCACCGATACTCATAACTATAGACGGCGAAGACCTCAGGAATCCAGTCAATTCAGATCAAGTGAAGAAGTATTATGCCTAAAGAAATAGACGGAAAAAAGAGAAAGACAAGCCAAGTAAGAATCAGCTCGCTAGGTTGAAAACCCGCAAAGGGCGACCTAGGCAAAATCAGAGCGACCCGGTGGATTGAAAACCCGCAAAGGGCGATCCAGGCAAAAATTAGGGTCTGAAAACTTAGGCATGAAAAGTAAAGAAAGGCATACAACTCTCCTACAAGCTTGGATGAGGGAGTGATCAAGGTCAAGGACATAGATGTTTGGCACTGTTCCACAGAGACGGACAGTCAGAATTCAGCTTCTCTCCTTTTTCGTGTCTTTTTACAGTTTAAACTTTCAAGTGTAATAAATAATCGGCGTAACTTCTTGTGCGACCGGTTTCCACATTAATAAAGTTCAGATTTCTCGTATCTGTTCACTCTTTTATTTTCTGCTTTTTCTGCTCAAAATAAACGTTTTATGATGATGATGGTCCTGAACTGTAAAACATGTGCATATATCATAGAGCATTGCAAATCATTACGAGATTCTTAAGAGTCCTGAGAGAAAGCACATCCTCAAAATCAGTCAATCATGCCAGAGAGCAACTACATCCACGATTGCTTCAAACCAGCAAAGTCAAGACCAACATGCACTCGGCCCATGAACCCCGCAAGTCCAACAGGTTCCTCAGTCTCGTGTCATGAGTGTCGCGGGTTGGCTGAACCAAAAAAAAAAAAAAAAAAAAAAAAAAAGGGCAATAAACAAAACACAGTCATGCATTACATTCATCATTACACTAAAATCATAGCATAACATGCACTCATTGCATGCACATGCATAACATGCCTTTGCATAACATGCACTCATAACATGCACTCATAACATGCACTCATAACATGCACTCATTGCATGCACATGCATAACATGCACTCATAACATGCACTCATTGCATGCACATGCATAACATGCCTTTGCATAACATGCACTCATAACATGCACTCATAACATGCACTCATTGCATGCACATGCATAACATGCACTCATAACATGCACTCATTGCATGCACATGCATAACATGCACTCATAACCTGCACTCATACTCCATGCACTATTCCTTGCATCAACCAACGTATGCAGGTACCTCAATCCAATACAGCAGCATCGGTCATTTCAAATCAACCAATCAACAGAATTTGTGAGCCCTCTGCGCTCATCCTGAGCCCTCTGTGCTCCTCCTGAGCCCTCTGTGCTCCCTCCTGAGCCCTCTGTGCTCATCCTCCTGAGCCCTCTGTGCTCCCCCTGAGCCCTCTGTGCTCCTCCTGAGCCCTCTGTGCTCATCCTGAGCCCTCTGTGCTCCCTCCTGAGCCCTCTGTGCTCATCCTCCTGAGCCCTCTGTGCTCATCCTCCTGAGCCCTCTGTGCTCCTCCTGAGCCCTCTGTGCTCATCCTCCTGAGCCCTCTGTGCTCATCCTGAGTCCTCTGTGCTCATCCTCCTGAGCCCTCTGTGCTCCTCCTGAGCCCTCTGTGCTCATCCTCCTGAGCCCTCTGTGCTCCTCCTGAGCCCTCTGTGCTCATCCTCCTGAGCCCTCTGTGCTCATCTTGAGCCCTCTGTGCTCATCCTGAGCCCTCTGTGCTCCCTCCTGAGCCCTCTGTGCTCATCCTCCTGAGCCCTCTGTGCTCATCCTGAGCCCTCTGTGCTCATCCTGAGCCCTCTGTGCTCCCTCCTGAGCCCTCTGTGCTCATCCTCCTGAGCCCTCTGTGCTCATCCTGAGCCCTCTGTGCTTATCCTGAGCCCTCTGTGCTCCCCTCGTGAGCCCTCTGTGCTCATCCTGAGCCCTCTGTGCTCCTCCTGAGCCCTCTGTGCTCCTCCTGAGCCCTCTGTGCTCTCCCTCCTGAGCCCTCTGTGCTCCTCCTGAGCCCTCTGTGTTCCTCCTGAGCCCTCTGTGCTCATCTTCCTGAGCCCTCTGTGCTCCCTCCTGAGCCCTCTGTGCTCCTCCTGAGCCCTCTGTGCTCATCCTGAGCCCTCTGTGCTCTTCCTGAGCCCTCTGTGCTCATCCTGAGCCCTCTGTGCTCCTCCTGAGCCCTCTGTGCTCATCCTGAGCCCTCTGTGCTCCTCCTGAGCCCTCTGTGCTCTCCCTCCTGAGCCCTCTGTGCTCATCCTGAGCCCTCTGTGCTCCTCCTGAGCCCTCTGTGCTCATCCTCCTGAGCCCTCTGTGCTCCTCCTGAGCCCTCTGTGCTCCTCCTGAGCCCTCTGTGCTCATCCTCCTGAGCCCTCTGTGCTCATCCTGAGTCCTCTGTGCTCATCCTCCTGAGCCCTCTGTGCTCCTCCTGAGCCCTCTGTGCTCATCCTCCTGAGCCCTCTGTGCTCCTCCTGAGCCCTCTGTGCTCATCCTCCTGAGCCCTCTGTGCTCATCTTGAGCCCTCTGTGCTCATCCTGAGCCCTCTGTGCTCCCTCCTGAGCCCTCTGTGCTCATCCTCCTGAGCCCTCTGTGCTCATCCTGAGCCCTCTGTGCTCATCCTGAGCCCTCTGTGCTCCCTCCTGAGCCCTCTGTGCTCATCCTCCTGAGCCCTCTGTGCTCATCCTGAGCCCTCTGTGCTCATCCTGAGCCCTCTGTGCTCCCTCCTGAGCCCTCTGTGCTCCCCTCGTGAGCCCTCTGTGCTCATCCTGAGCCCTCTGTGCTCTCCCTCCTGAGCCCTCTGTGCTCCTCCTGAGCCCTCTGTGTTCCTCCTGAGCCCTCTGTGCTCATCTTCCTGAGCCCTCTGTGCTCCCTCCTGAGCCCTCTGTGCTCATCCTGAGCCCTCTGTGCTCCCTCCTGAGCCCTCTGTGCTCGTCCTCAGCCCTCTGTGCTCGTCCTCAGCCCCCAGTGCTCCTTCCTTACTGTTTTCTTTACCGCATTCTTTACCGCCTTATTTCCTGCTTCTGCACGCCAAGTGCCCATTTTACTTTTCTGTTTGCACGCCAAGTGCCCATTTTACTATTCTGTCTGCTTTAGTTGAATATTTCAATCAGTCAACCAACAGGATTCGTGAATCCCTTCAGGACCCAAGTGTCCCTTCAAAAACAGACTTCACCTCGTATTCGAGCTGCGGGTAAGTCCTTCAGACCCCAAGTGGTCCTTCAGACTAGTTGTGTCAAGCCTAAGACACAGCGGACGTCCTTCATAGTCAACATATCAGTTCCGGAGCTGATCTTGACCCATCATGGCCGCTCGAAAGGCCCCCTCAGACCGTTTTACTAGTACCATAGCTAGTAGCGCTCCTTCAGACCACGATGGTCCTTCAATTAAGGCCTAGGCAGCCTTCCAGACCCTGAGTGGTCCCTCAGAGCCTTAGTGCTCCTTCAGACCCTGAGTGGTCCTTCAGAGCCTTAGTGCTCCTTCAGATCCCGAGTGGTCCGTCATTTTCTCTCTCGGTTAATGCGCCAGGTGTTAACCATTCCCCATTCGTTCTCAAACCCATCTTTTCAAAAATAGAAAAAGAAAAAGAGGAAAATTCGGGTTTCCCCCAAGTGGACAAAATCGGTATAATTTCTTAATTCTTTATCTTCATTTTGCCTTGGAATATGTTTCGGTCAATTCATATTCCTCGTTAAAATTCAGATAAAGAGGGGCAGCTGTCATACCCCAATTTTGTCCGGCTTAGGTCCAAACCCTAATTTTCCACACAAAAATAAATTATGCATTTTGAATCCTAGAAGCCACTCCAAATGGCAAGCTTTGAAAAATATTTTATGCATGCATGGCAAAGACCTAAAAGCATTTTTTTTGGAAAGCAAGAATTGATTTCTAGGCCAAGAATCGATTTATAGTATGTTGCATAGGCCTTGAAAATCGATTTTCAAGCTCTTCCATAGGCCATGAATCGGTTCCTCATTGCTTTAACTAAACATGGAATCGATTTTCACCTATTATATATGTCCTGAAAATCGATTTCCCTCTCCTTTCATAGGCCTTGAAATCGATTTTCAGGCCATTTTAAAGAGGTGAAAATCGATTCCTCCTTTTTCCATAGGCCATACAATCGATTCTCATCATTTCCAAAAATAAAGAATCGATTCCTACATATTTCCAAAGACCACAGAATCGATTTTCAGGATCTCCAAATGTCCTGAAAATCGATTCCTACCATTTTCCATAGGCCATATAATCGATTCTTATCATTTCCAAAGGTAAAGAATCGATTCCTACATATTTCCAAAGGCTCAAACAATCGATTCATCCTTGCAATAAATGTTTTTAAAAAATTCTACGCCTATAAATAGGCAGCTTCAAAATCATTTGTGGGGGGGAGGAGATTTTACGAGATCAGAGAAACAGGGACAGACACATCTCACAAGATCAGAGAAGAATTGCTCCAGAGACACATTTTTCACGAGATCTGAGAAGACAACTCTCGCAAATCTCATTTTCCAGTTCTACGCTTCATTTTTGCTCTATTCGCGCCGTTGGTCCGTCTGAGCTGATCTCCTGCAAAAGTTAGTCGGGGTTTGCATTCTTCAGATCTGTAATATCTGTCTTCATCAGAGGTATTTCAGTCTTTTCATTTGTTAATATTTAGTTATTGTGATCCATGTGATTTAACTTAGCTATAGCGTTTATCTACTCGTTCTTGTATATTATCGTCTATCGCTGATGACGAACCATATGATTCCCACTCATGCCTAGTGCATCATGTTCTAAGTGGTGAAGATGGTCTCGGGTGATTCAACCTTCCCCTTTCAAACTCTTTCAAAAAATATCTTTCATTAGAACTACGTCGCTTTGATTCCCGTTTGGGATACGTAGGAGCGAGTCACGTTCTCGTCAAGCGCAACAAATAAAAATTCTCTTCATCCCCCTAAACCAATCATTTTCATAAAACAAACAAAAATCATTTTCAAACCCATTGTTGCTAGTAGCTCATCAGAGCCTCTGTTCGTTTAGCTATTAGTGACAATGTCCTTTTCTCCTAAAAATAATAAACGATGATCCATCATAACCTTTGTTAGTTTGATCATCATGCGAATCAATCTCTTTCGAAAATCACTTTCAAAAAAAGATAATAAAAAAACGAGTTGTTATCAATAGTCCATCAGAACCGTTGTTCGTTTGACTAGCGGTACAACTCTCTCTTTTGAGTATTTAGCAGTGATTCATCATAGCCTCTGCTAGTTTAATCATTTGCTAATGCTCGTCCTATTTCAAAAACTCACTAAAAAAGATAAAAAACAAAAACTTTTCAAAAAGACAACCAAGAACTACGTAGCTTTGAATTCTCCATTGCACCGGGAGATACGTAGGAGCGGGCCATGTCCCGTCAAGCACTTTTTTCTAAAAACCCTTTTTTCCCCCCTTTCTCACCAAAAATAAAATAAAATTTCCAGTAAGTTTTCTCATTCGTCTTCAAACAAGAAATAAATAGGCAAATCTAGGTATTTTTCAAATCAAACGTTAAAACCACACATTTAATTAGAGGTTCCCTTTCGGTAGAAAGGACGTGCGCGGTGCTAACACCTTCCTCGCGCGTAATCGACCCCCGAACCTATATCTCTAGTTTTCAAAAGACCATCCGCCTTGTCCAAAAGACCTTTTTTCAATGTTTTGGTCTTAAAATTAAAATATTGGTGGCGGCTCCAAAATTATTCCACGTTGTACATTGAGAAACCCAAGCCGGGATTTTTCGGGGTGCAACAATAAGTCAAGTGCAAAATCGATTGTTTGCTTTATAAAACAAGTGAATAATCGATTTATGTGTTTTGAAAATCAAGTTCATAAAATAGGAAGAAAATCAATTTTGTTCTTGTCCATAATAAAGAGGACAATCGATTATGTGCTTTCAAAAATTATTTTCTCATTATTATGTGCCTAACCTATTTTGCATGCATATGTTAGTGTTGTGAGATGAGTGACTTGATGTGTGCCAAACTAAAATGCCAAACCTCCATGATGTGTGCCAAACTAAAATGCCAAACCTCCATGAGGTGTGCCAACGTAAAAACCAAACCTCTATGAGGTGTACCGACTTAAAGGCCAAACCCCAATGAGGTGTGCCCGCGTAAAGGCCAAACCTCTATGAGGTGTACCGACCTAAAGGACAAACCCCCTTGGGGTGTGCCAATTTAAAAGGACAAACCTTCTGAAGGTGTGCCGACCTAAAGCCTAAACCCCTCAGGGAGTGCCAATTTTAAAGGCCGAACCACCATGAGATGTGCCGAATTAAATGCCAAGCCTCCATGACGTGAGCCAACGTAAAGGCCAGGCCCCCATGAGGTATTTTGATCTAAAAGGCAGACCTACTTGGGGTGTGCCAATGTAAGGACCAAACCTCCAAAAGGTAAGTCAGCTGAAAGGTTAACCTAAGAGGTGAACCCTCAAAAAAGAAGCTCAAACTACTTGATTAGCCGAACTTATGGAACCCATACAATGAAGCTCCAGCCTACCCAAGAAATCGAGTTGGGGGGCGCCTCCCATAGCGCCGGTCGGCAATGTAAAGCGATGCTCCATAGACACATCGGCCATAATGACCCTCGTGTATAGGGGGTTGTGCAGTACGATAAGAAAAACATATACGAAAACACGCAATACGAAAGCACAAGAAGTACCAAATTAAAGGACGCCGGAGGGCTCGTAGCGAGTGTATACGAGGCAAATAAGAATGAAACCGCCCAAAGACAGCCGAAGGTGTAACGCCCCAAAATAATTAAGTAGTTATTAAATTAAATTACTTAGGTATTTCATGGAATAGTTATAATAAAACAATAGGATGATGTTTAATTAAAAAGATAAGGGAGTGGTATCAATAATTCCGGGGTGGCAAGTATTGGCCCAAGAGCCCAAGCCCAATGACTTAGGCTCCTAGGGTTGGTGCAATTCGCACCATTTGTCAAAGAAAAGAAAGAAACGAAAGAGAGGAGAGAAAAGAGAGAGGGAATTCGGCGCACCCTAGGGAGAAGAGAAGGAGAGCATCGCACCTTGAGAAGAGGGAGAAGAATGACGCTAGTTGCCGAGGTTTTGTAGGTGACTCCGTGAGAAGTGCTTTTCTTCGGTTAATTTAAGGTAAGGGGAGTCTCACTCTATAATAGGGAATATAATAGGTCGTATGTAGATCATAGGGTCCTATTTGATGTTATATGATATCTGTTGGATTGTTTGGATTGGTTGAAATTGACGAATTGTAGGAGAAAAATCGATTTAGGCTTGAGTTAGGGTTTATAACATGTTGATTTCGCATTTTGATGTGTATTTGGTGTGTAAGTGTGAAATTGGAGTTGTTGGCATGATCATAACGTGTTTTTGTAATGTTGTTGATGATTGGTTTTGAGCAAATTGAGTTGAAAATGATTTTAAGGAATTTTAGGTACTCTAGGGCGCCCTATGGCTAGAGAAATGGCGCCCTGTGTACTGTAGCAGTGGGTTTGTGTGGTGTTGCGTGAGTTGGTTGCTGCCTGGGCGCCAAGTTGCTGGGAAAATGGCGCCCTGGGCACTGTTCTGGTTGCTGGGTGCGTGTGTGGGTCTGGACAGGGCGCCAATGTGGCTGCCCTGTGGCGCCTGGGGTGGCGCCAGGTTGCTGCCTGTGCCTTGGCAAGGCGCACAAAACGTGTTCTTGGGTAAAACTCAGTTTTCTAAACATATTTTACCGTGCCAAACTTTGTATTCACGTGACCAAATTTGATTTTAAGTGTTTTGGCTCGAGTGGTTTCAGTTGTTCACGTGTATTTCTGGAGTTGTCCTAGTGGCCATTGTTTTGGCTATGCGTGTGCGTGTGTGAAGGGCGTTTTGGTGAAACTCGATTTCTGAACATATTTTCCTATGCCATTTTTGGTATTCACCTGCCCAAATTGTATTTAAAACATGTTGGCTAAAGTAGTTTCAGTTTTGCACGCGTTGTTTCAAAATGGTCCTATGGGGCATAGTTTTAGCTTGTGTAAAGGGGGCTTTGCGTGCAAATCAATTTCTAAGCATATTTTCCCGAGCCAAATTTTGTATTCACCTGCCCAAATTGTATTTTAAGCACTGTGGCTAAGGTATTTTTAGTTTTGCACGCGTCGTTTTGAAAATGTCCCGGTGGGCGCTATTTTAACTGTGTGTGTGCGCGTGTGAAACGTATTTTGGGTGTAACTCAATTTCTGGGCATATTTTTCCGTGCCAACTCTTGTATCCATGTGCCCAAACTTAATTTTGAACGTTTTGGCTCAGGTGGTTTTGATATTGTGAAGATAAGGCTGCGGTCTGAGTTTGATATTGTAATGATGAGGCTGCGGTCTGGGCAAGTGGTACCACATATAGGAGTGCATTGCATTAGTCTCATAAAGAGCATGTGAGTCGTTGGTTGATATGAACTATGCTACTGTATGACTGTATGTGTGTGATCATATGATTAAATATACTTCTTATTATAGTCTTTATTATATGGTTTGAGACTCACCCTTCTGTTGTTGTTTACCACAGGTAGCCCTGAGTGAAGGCTTACCCCTTCATTCCCGAGTCGGTCTGCTCTGATACGTAGCACCTAGGGGATGGGCTTAGTTCTAGTTGGCTGATTTGTCCTTGCTGAACTGTTTTGTTATGAGATATTTACATGTTGTTAATGAGACTGTTGTTGTCTCTTTAGAACTGTTTCTATTTTCCGCTGCGTAGTGTATGAAGTTTATTTCCTAGTGTGTGGAATTACATAATGAAAGTTTTGAGAAATCCCATCCTATGATGGTGTTGCGTATTATACTGATGAAATAAAAGTTTATGTTGATTTTGTTGTTGTTGAATTGAAGTGATGTGTAGCATCCCATTGAAATGAATTTAAGGGATAAATTTTTTAAACTCTGATTTTTATTATAAATA
This sequence comes from Astragalus membranaceus, assembly GCA_039519185.1. Lineage (NCBI taxonomy): Eukaryota > Viridiplantae > Streptophyta > Magnoliopsida > Fabales > Fabaceae > Astragalus > Astragalus membranaceus. The sequence continues at coordinate 54,643,043 of CM076846.1, forward strand.
GCTGGGTAGAAATGGGGTGTTACATAAGTGGTATCAGAGCAATGGTCGGTCCGTCCGACCAAGTTGTCGAGTCGTCGTGTCAGTCGGCAGTCGAGTACTGCCGTTTAGTTCTAACCAATGGTTGTGTGGTAGTGATGTTCCTGCGGGTAAAAGTAACTGGAGACTGCTTATGGTAAGGGAACTAGTGGGGGAGATACCCTGCTAGTAATGTGTGCTGTACCGTTTTCCTGATGCGTGAACCATGTCTTTGTTGTTCTGTTCATAATCTTCTTGTTGTATGAACCTTGAAATTGAATTGAAATACGATGCATGGGATGTTCTAGCTTTAGTTGAATGTTGAGTTGTAGGTGGTGATTGAATTGTGTGTTTAGATGATAAACGAAATTGAAAATAAATTGAGAGGATGCTATGTGTAGTGACTAAAAATTGTATGCTGTTGCTGTTTTGTCAATTTAAAGTATTGCTGTTTGCCAACTAAATGAGTTGCTATATTACGGTTTATTTTTATAGAATGAGTTGTTGTTTTATGAAATAAGTGTAGTGCGGTTTTATGAAGATGAAGTGCTGTTTTTATAAATTAGGGTGATGTCTGCCGTTTTAATTGATGTATGAGCTGCTGCATTTTTTTTAAAATGATTATACGGCCGTTTTACAAAAACGAAGCGCTATTTTTATGCTGAAAAACGTGCTGTTTTCGTAATAACTTGAAGTGCCGAGTTCTTAAAATTAAAATGATGTTTGTACTCGTGTTTTAATTATATTTGACAATGTGTAATTGATCAATGTTGTAGTGTTAAGTATCCTACCTTCTTTTCTACAAGGCTTAGTATAATACGTCTCACTTACTCCTTTATGACCCCAAAGAAAAAGATTTTTTGAGCTGATTTGAACTATGTGCCATAAAATGGATGTGCTCCTTATTAGCTTGTTACTCTATGGAACTAAAAACCTATAAATACCATTATTGACTGTTTTGGATTAACGGCGAGTTCAATATATTTGAAAAATTGGGTTTTATGAAAGTATTTTCCTCTGGCTCTTATTTTGTGGTATTTCTAATTCTACTGAGGTTGTGAAGTGTATCTTTCTAGATTCCAATTAGACGATAGTAAAGGATTGTTCCACACTCTTGATGTTGCACACTTTGATTTCCTTCTCGAGTATAACTACTTGGTGTTAAGTGTTGGAATCATTAGGTGTTAAGTGTTTGGACTCCGTTTCCCTTTGCCTTTTTGTAACCTAATCGAGTCTAGTTACTTCCCTTTTTACATATTTAAAAGAATGTAAATGTTTGGTGTTTAAATTGGTGGAATTATGTTTCATTGAAATTTATAAAATATGACTGTAGAGGTGACTAGAATAAATGCATGCTTAAAACTATTTGCGAACTCTAATTGTCTACAACTGATTTTATTGTCTGATTTTGGTTGGTACCTCTTTAATTGTGTTACGTGGTTTTGTAAGTTGAAAATGAAGTGAGTTATGAGATTGTTTGTGAACCCCTAATAAACAAATTTTATGATTGGATACAATATTGGTATCAAACTTATTTTTAATAAACGAATTCCTATAAGATTATTTCGCAGTTGTGCCAATTGTGTTGTGTGGTTTAATGAGTTAAATATGGAATGCATGTTAAGAAATGAATGCATGTTGGTATTATTGTAGATATTGTTCTTACACGTTTGCTTTTATTGAACTCCCAAGTTTATGGTGTTAATTGAGTACCCTATGTGATATGCTGGTATGATCTTCATGTGTGATTAAATATTTTTATTTTTGTAGAGATCGTTTAAATTGAATTGTTTTGGTGTGCTTGTCGTGTCTCAGACTTGAATTATGAATATAAAATAATGTCGTTGCATTGAGGAATGAGTAAAAGAGCCAACAAGTAGTGTAACATTTTATGTTCAGAAATATTGTATGCTACATTAAAAGAGAATGCAATAGGACTAGAGTTAGTAATTAACCTTATGTTGATATTTTGATGCTTTACTATTTGAATAAGAAATGATTACTATTGACGAACTTAAGAGTATAAAGAATTATTTGGATTCGAATAACTAAAAGTGCGGGTAAACCATGTGTGTCCTTGTTACTATCTTCTTTATAATATGTGATGTATGACTATGCTTTGATATCATTGTGATGAGCTACCTAACCTGTGACAAGTGAGAATGGTGCTTATTTGATGTTTTGACTGCACTATGATTGTGGTTGTGATATGTGGTTGTGCGTGTTGTCATATGGAATTCTAGAGTCTGAAATTATGTCTAGCCTGTGAGAGGCTGATATAATACCTTTCATGTTTGAGTTGTATCTAGCCTGTGAGAGACTGATACAATATTTTCAGTTTGAGTTGTACCTAGCCTGTGAGAGGCTGATACAATATCGTTGGGTCCGAGTCTTGCTTTGTGTGTTGTGTCCTCAGTGTCCCTTGTCGATCTTCGACAGAGACCCTGTGGTGAATCTTACTTGCTTCCGTTGAATGGGTTAGATGTAATCTCGAGTATGAACTGGTTAGAGCATAACCATGTCCATGGGTAATTGTCGTAGTAAGTCGGTGAGTTTTGGGAGGTGATGAGTCTGGTTATTATTTCTGGAGTTACCTGGCTGAACAAGTAGGAGGGACGGCCGCCCAATCACTTACCGCCGGTAATCAAGGAAATAATGATCAGCAATGTGGATAGTGCTAGTTGTCTAGATGGTTGTAGTTTGTGAGTGGAAGGGTGTTTAGTCTACTGCCAAGTGTGCGATAGATTATGGGAGAGGACGGTTAGAGATGAGGAAGAGATTTAGTAGTGTTTCGTGAGTTTGACTAAATTTTCGAGGACGAAAATGTTCTAAGTGGGGGAGAGTTGTAACGCCCCAAAATAATTAAGTAGTTATTAAATTAAATTACTTAGGTATTTCATGGAATAGTTATAATAAAACAATAGGATGATGTTTAATTAAAAAGATAAGGGAGTGGTATCAATAATTCCGGGGTGGCAAGTATTGGCCCAAGAGCCCAAGCCCAATGACTTAGGCTCCTAGGGTTGGTGCAATTCGCACCATTTGTCAAAGAAAAGAAAGAAACGAAAGAGAGGAGATAAAAGAGAGAGGGAATTCGGCGCACCCTAGGGAGAAGAGAAGGAGAGCATCGCCCCTTGAGAAGAAGGAGAAGAATGACGCTAGTTGCCGAGGTTTTGTAGGTGACTCCGTGAGAAGTGCTTTTCTTCGGTTAATTTAAGGTAAGGGGAGTCTCACTCTATAATAGGGAATATAATAGGTCGTATGTAGATCATAGGGTCCTATTTGATGTTATATGATATCTGTTGGATAGTTTGGATTGGTTGAAATTGACGAATTGTAGGAGAAAAATCGATTTAGGCTTGAGTTAGGGTTTATAACATGTTGATTTCGCATTTTGATGTGTATTTGGTGTGTAAGTGTGAAATTGGAGTTGTTGGCATGATCATAACGTGTTTTTGTAATGTTGTTGATGATTGGTTTTGAGCAAATTGATTTGAAAATGATTTTAAGGAATTTTAGGTACTCTAGGGCGCCCTATGGCTAGAGAAATGGCGCCCTGTGTACTGTAGCAGTGGGTTTGTGTGGTGTTGCGTGAGTTGGTTGCTGCCTGGGCGCCAAGTTGCTGGGAAAATGGCGCCCTGGGCACTGTTCTGGTTGCTGCGTGCGTGTGTGGGTCTGGGCAGGGCGCCAATGTTGCTGCCCTGTGGCGCCTGGGGTGGCGCCAGGTTGCTGCCTGTGCCTAGGCAAGGCGCACAAAACGTGTTCTTGGGTAAAACTCAGTTTTCTAAACATATTTTACCGTGCCAAACTTTGTATTCACGTGACCAAATTTGATTTTAAGTGTTTTGGCTCGAGTGGTTTCAGTTGTTCACGTGTATTTCTGGAGTTGTCCTAGTGGCCATTGTTTTGGCTATGCGTGTGTGTGTGTGAAGGGCGTTTTGGTGAAACTCGATTTCTGAACATATTTTCCTGTGCCATTTTTGGTATTCACCTGCCCAAATTGTATTTAAAACATGTTGGCTAAAGTAGTTTCAGTTTTGCACGCGTTGTTTCGAAATGGTCCTATGGGGCATAGTTTTAGCTTGTGTAAAGGGGGCTTTGCGTGCAAATCAATTTCTAAGCATATTTTCCCGAGCCAAATTTTGTATTCACCTGCCCAAATTGTATTTTAAGCACTGTGGCTAAGGTATTTTTAGTTTTGCACGCGTCGTTTTGAAAATGTCCCGGTGGGCGCTATTTTAACTATGTGTGTGCGCGTGTGAAACGTATTTTGGGTGTAACTCAATTTCTGGGCATATTTTTCCGTGCCAACTCTTGTATCATGTGCCCAAACTTAATTTTGAACGTTTTGGCTCAGGTGGTTTTGTCTCTGCATATGTCGTTTTTGAGTTGTCCTAGTAATGTACTAGTTGTGTTGCCGTTTCCTATACACCCCCACGAGTGTATAGGTGCTGGTTGCCACGGGGGGGGGGGGGGGGGGGGGCGCCAGTTTGTGGGAGAATGGCGCCTGGTGCTGCCTTGTGCTTAAGTGTGTGCTGTTTTGGTTTCTAGGTGACGGTTTGGTCCCTAGGTATTGTTTTGGTCCTAAGTGGTGTTTAGGTCCTTGAATGAGATTTTAGTCCTCTAGTTGGGATTAGTCCTTGGGACGTGATTGAGATGAGATAGTGAGTGGAATAATTGATGATGCCATGGGGGCATGAGCCATGGGGGCATAAGCCATGGGGGCTAAAACTAAAATTGACGAGTAATGAGGAATGATGTTAATGATGTATGACTGGGTTGTGGCATGTTTATAGAGTCTCATGCATACATAAGGCTGCGGTCTGAGTTATATGTTGTGATGATAAGGCTGCGGTCTGAGTTTATATATTATGAAGATAAGGCTGCGGTCTGAGTTTGATATTGTAATGATGAGGCTGCGGTCTGGGCAAGTGGTACCACATATAGGAGTGCATTGCATTAGTCTCATAAAGAGCATGTGAGTCGTTGGATGATATGAACTATGCTACTGTATGACTGTATGTGTGTGATCATATGATTAAATATACTTCTTATTATAGTCTTTATTATATGGTTTGAGACTCACCCTTCTGTTGTTGTTTACCACAGGTAGCCCTGAGTGAAGGCTTACCCCTTCATTCCCGAGTCGGTCTGCTCTGATACGTAGCACCTAGGGGATGGGCTTAGTTCTAGTTGGCTGATTTGTCCTTGCTGAACTGTTTTGTTATGAGATATTTACATGTTGTTAATGAGACTGTTGTTGTCTCTTTAGAACTGTTTCTATTTTCCGCTGCGTAGTGTATGAAATTTATTTCCTAGTGTGTGGAATTACATAATGAAAGTTTTGAGAAATCCCATCCTATGATGGTGTTGCGTATTATACTGATGAAATAAAAGTTTATGTTGATTTTGTTGTTGTTGAATTGAAGTGATGTGTAGCATCCCATTGAAATGAATTTAAGGGATAAATTTTTTAAACTCTGATTTTTATTATAAATAGCTGGGTAGAAATGGGGTGTTACGCGCGCTCAATTGGTAGTGGGAAGGGGGTTTAACTTGCACTTATGCCTCAGGTGCAAGGTTCGATTCCCACAGAAGGCAAAAACTCTACAAGAGGGGTAGAGAAGACCGTGAGGTAACAGTGGGACCGGGGTGGCCGCTGCGGTGGACCTGGGCTGTTACAATAAAAAGGCGCCTTTTTATGTAACAGCCCAGGTCCACCGCAGCGGCCACCCCGGTCCCACTGTTACCTCACGGTCTTCTCTACCCCTCTTGTAGAATTTTTGCCTTCCGTGGGAATCGAACCTTGCACCTGAGGCATAAGTGCAAGTTAAACCCCCTTCCCAGCTCAATTGGTAGTGGGAGGTGTGTTTAACTTGCACTTATGCCTCAGGTGCAAGGTTCGATTCCCACGGAAGGCAAAAATTCTACAAGAGGGGTAGAGAAGACCGTGAGGTAACAGTGGGACCGGGGTGGCCGCTGCGGTGGACCTGGGCTGTTACAGAAGGGCTCGTAGCGAGTCTATACGACGAAAATACACTTGACAAAGTCAAGAAATGAACAACCCAAAGAGAATCCGGTTGTCCCCTCTATAACGCCGACATGAATGTAAACAAGCGTAATTGAATGTAAGACGCAATAAGTCAAATCTAACAAAGCATAGTTGTCAATACGGTCATAATTCTTGGTGAACCATCAAAGTTACAAAGCCAAAGCCAAAAGGCAACAAAATGCAAGTCAGGGAAGACTAACACAAAATTGCCAAATTAAAAGGACCTAGTCTTTAGAAGCGTCACCCACACCGCCTGCATCGGTCAAAGCAACATCTTTGTATGCACCAACAACGCCCATAACGCTCACTACAACATCGTCATCCTCACCAGAAGGATTTTCCGTTAACTCCCCACCAGATATGACCTTGCGGACACTGAGGCAAAGCCTTTCACAAGGTCCATGACCATCTCCATGTTCATCGCTTCTAGATCGGCATCCTTCTTGACGATGGCAGCCCACAATTGAGCAAGAGTCGCATACTGAGACTTCGACTCTTCCCATACATTCTAAATCTAGATATGCCAATCGACATCCAAAGTCTCCAGCTGTTTCCTGAAGAACTCATCTCATTCCTTGGCCTTTTGGTCTTGGTGTTCTTTTAACCGCTTGACCTCATCCTCAAGAGCCTCCCGGCCAGCCAAGCTTTTGTTCGTATTCTTAAGCTCCTTATACCTTGTCGTTCCCAGAGAAGAACTTTGCGAATCTCTTCTCCAAGAACGTGTCCCAAGGCAGTTTCCTTCAAGGTGAGGGACTGCATGGCAACACATGCTTGGTCTGGGCCATGTGCATAAATTTGATCGTAATCGTCTCGGGTTCCTAGCTTCTTCCGCACCAGTCCTTTCACCAGAAACCTCTTCTCTCACATGGAAGTGACGTCGCCTTCACCGTCAAAATACACCAAAATATCGGACTAGATCACCTGTCTTGTGCACCACTTTCCTCTTCGAGCTTGCAACATTAGGAGTTCCTTCGTCTTCAAAGTGAAGAGACGTTTGCATAACGAAACCACTGGACGCGTAATGAGCCGAAACCGACTTTAGAGGAATGGCCGGAATCTGCGCCGTCCCGTCAAGTGTCTCCCCAATCTTGGACTTCTTCAACTTTTGTAATCTGGACTCAGGGGTTTCCGGTACAGCGACAACCTTGTCCGCCATCCTCTCCTGAGCCTACTTCAAAAGGCTTCTAAAATTCTTCTCCTTCAATGGTTCCATCTTCACTACAAACTAAAAAAAGGAAAAGCAAGAGTAAATCAGGAAAACCCCGGACGGCAAGAAAGTCAAGCAAGATAAGCAGAAACTTACACAGAAATTGGAATAGGGCATCCTCATCGCCCTGTGTGTTAAGAAACTCCTTACAACTCATTGGGGCAAACCCCCCCTAGAAATTTAATGTCCCCTTTATAAATCCAACCACCCCTACTCTCACCTAGAGTCCGAAGGAAGGCGGAAAATAGTCCCACCTTGGGAGTCATATACAGAGCCTGAAGAATCTCGAACCCTCTGATGAACCCCCAACTATTTGGATGGCGTTGTGTCGGAGCGACATTCAAAGCCCGCAAAACCATACTTTTGAAAGAGGTGAGCGGCATTCAGGTCCTCAAATAATCAAGCGTACATGGAAGTGGCCTCGTCAACGACCCCTCGAGGCCGCATCATACAAACTAGATCTTGCGCCCTACAACACTCCAGGATTACTTCATCCTTATTCTCAGTTGAAGAAAACATGTTGGCATCTCGAAACCTCTTTGCGGAATCTTCGCTCTGGTATATAGAGGAGATCCCACGAATCTCTGAACAAGCCCATTTAGCAGGCTCCAATTCAGACTGCATGATTACTTTGATTCGACAAGAAGGCCGAATTTGGCCTTTAATCATTCAGGACCCTGGGAAACAAGAAGTAGCACAATCACTATCGTCGCCCACTGCATCTTGAGAATCCGGAGATAAGCTAAATAAGCTTGTCACGTCGGAAAGGGAACGATTATGCCTTTTTCCCTTCCATCTCTCCAAATACCAAACCCAACTCTCTCAAGATTCTCGTAGTATAACCCCTAAGAACGAAGGAACATTGGCGACTTCATTTCCCTCTTCATCCCATTCCCAAAGTTTAACCTTTTTTCCTACTCTAAGAAAACTAAACAAGGGAGCAGCAAAAGCAAAAAAGAGAAGAGGGGTCAACAGAAATACCTCAGATGATTCAGCGATGTCGTCGACCGACGAGTATCTTCTAAAAACAGTAAATAACACAGGAGATTTTATCTTGGTTCAGTCACCTCCCAGTGACCAACGTCCAGTCCTCACAACCCAAGTGAGATTTTCCACTATCAAAACAAAGCTTAACCGGGTGCTTTAAAACCTTTACAGTCTCAGGAACTCTTCACCTAGGATACCCCACCTATTGCCAGAGCCCTCAAGTTCTATTACCAACAAGAGATACCCCACCCTTGTTACAACCACAAAGCCTAGAGAGATACCCCACTCTCTAGTATAAACCAATTACAACTTTAAAATAGATTACAAGAAAATAACAAATACCTCTATGAAGGTGGATATAACAACTTGAAGATTCCCAACCCAATCTAACCCTTGAGAGAGATCAGCTCAAAAAGATGAAGAACTTGAAGAACAAAAGTGACGGTGAAATAGGGTTTTGCGATTTGCTCTGTGAATATTAGGGTTGTTCAATTTTGTGCAGCTTTAAGTCCCTATTTATAAACTTCGTAAAAATGTGACCGTTGGGACAAATTCTAACATTGTCTCAGTAAATGAGAAATCGATTGTTTGCTTAAAACCACTTAGCATGACAATTGATTCTATGCTTTAAAATAAGAACAACGTCATAAGTGCATAATCGATTGATTGCTTCTAAAACTGAGTGTGAAAATCGATTCTTTACTTAAACAAAATAGAATCAAAATCGATTTTGTGCTTTAAACAACTAAGGCTATGATTCGATTGTGTGCTTCCACGATGAAGCTCAGAATCGATTCTACACTGAATGAATTAAGTATACAATCGATTGTTTTGCTTTAAAAATCCAGTTCAAAAGAAGCAGAAAGGCAATCGATTTGTAGCTTCCAACAACAAGCTCATAATCGATTTTGTGCTTGATAAGTCAAGTGCAAAATCGATTGTTTGCTTTATAAAACAACTGAATAATCGATTTATGTGTTTTGAAAATCAAGATCATAAAACAGGAAGAAAATTGATTTTGTGCTTGTCCATAATAAAGAGGACAATCGATTATGTGCTTTCAAAAATTATTTTCTCATTATTATGTGCCTAACCTATTTAGCATGCATATGTTAGTGCTGTGAGATGAGTGACTTGATGTGTGCCAAACTAAAATGCCATGCCTCCATGACGTGAGCCAACGTAAAGGCCAAGCCCCCATGAGGTATTTCGACCTAAAAGGTAGACCTACTTGGGGTGTGCCAATGTAAGGACCAAACCTCCAAAAGGTAAGTCAGCTGAAAGGTTAACCTAAGAGGCGAACCCTCAGAAAAGAAGCTCAAACTACTAGATTAGCCGAACTTATGGAACCCATACAGTGAAGCTCTAGCCTACCCAAGAAATCGAGTTGGGGGCGCCGCCCATAGCGCCAGTCGACAATGTAAAGCGATGCTCCATAGACACATCGGCCATAATGACCCTCGTGTATAGGGGGTTGTGCAGTACGATAAGAAAAACATATACGAAAGAACGCAATACGAAAGCACACGAAGTACCAAAGTAAAGGACGCCGGAGGGCTCGTAGCGAGTGTCTACGAGGCAAATAAGAATGAAACAGCCCAAAGACAGCCGAAGGGCTCGAAGCGAGTCTATACGACGAAAATACACTTGACAAAGTCAAGAAATGAACAACCCAAAGAGAATCTGGTTGTCCCCTCTATAACGCCGACATGAATGTAAACAAGGGTAATTGAATGTAAGACGCAATAAGTCAAATCTAACAAAGCATAGTTGTCAATACAGTCATAATTCTTGGCTAACCATCAAAGTTACAAAGCCAAAGCCAAAAGGCAACAAAATGCAAGTCAGGGAAGCCTAACACAAAATTGCCAAATTAAAAAAACCTAGTCTTTAGAAGCGTCACCCCACACCGCCAGCATCGGTCAAAGCAACATCTTTGTATGCACCAACAACGCCCTTAATGCTCACTACAGCATCGTCATCCTCACCAGAAGGATTTTCCGTTAACTCCCCACCAGATATGACCTTGCGGACGCTGAGGCAAAGCCTTTCGCAAGGTCCATGACCATCTCCTTGTTCATCGCTTCTAGATCGGCATCCTTCTTGACGATGGCAGCCCACAATTGAGCAAGAGTCGCATACTGAGACTTCGACTCTTCCCATACTTTCTAAATCTTGGCATGCCAATCGACATCCAAACTCTCCAGCTGTTTCCTGAAGAACTCTTCTCAGTCCTTGGCCTTTTGGTCTTGGTGTTCTTTTAACCGCTTGACCTCATCCTCAAGAGCCTCTTGGCCAGCCAAGCTTTTCTTCGTATTCTTAAGCTCCTTATAACTTGTTGTTCCCAGAGAAGAACTTTGAGAATCTCTTCTCCAAGAACGTGTCCCAAGGAAGTTTCCTTCAAGGTGAGGGACTGCATGGCAACACATGCTTGGTCTGGGCCATTGCAGAATTTTGATCATAATCGTCTCGGGTTCCTAGCTTCTTCCGCACCAGTCCTTTCACCAGAAACCTCTTCTCTCACATGGAAGTGACGTCGCCTTCACCGTCAAAATACACCAAAATATCGGACTAGATCACCTGTCTCGTGCACCACTTTCCTCTTCGAGCTTGCAACATTAAAAGTTCCTTCCTCTTCAAAGTGAAGAGACGTTTGGATAACGAAACCACTGGACGCGTAATGAGCCGAAATCAACTTTAGAGGAATGGCCAGAATCTGCGCCGTCCCGTCAAGTGTCTCCCCAGTCTTGGACTTCTTCAACTTTTGTAATCTGGGCTCAGGGGTTTCCGGTACAGCGACAACCTTGTCCGCCATCCTCTCCTGAGCCTACTTCAAAAGGCTTCTAAAATTCTTCTCCTTCAATGGTCCCATCTTCACTACAAACCAAAAAAAGGAAAAGCAAGAGTAAATCAGGAAAACCCCGGACGGCAAGAAAGTCAAGCAAGATAAGCAGAAACTTACACAAAAATTGGAATAGGGCACCCTCATCTCCCTGTGTGTTAAGAAACTCCTTACAACTCATTGCGGAAAACCCCCCCTAGAAATTTAATGTCCCCTTTATAAATCCAACCACCCCTACTCTCACCTAGAGTCCGAAGGAAGGCGGAAAATAGTCCCACCTTGGGATTCATATACAGAGCCCGAAAGAGAATCTCGAACCCTCTAATGAACCCCCAACTATTTGGATGGCTTTGTGTCGGAGCGACATTCAAAGCCCGCAAAACCATACTTTTGAAAGAGGTGAGCGGCATTCAGGTCCTCAAATAATCAAGCGTACATGGAAGTGGCCTCGTGAAAGACCCCTCGAGGCCGCATCATACAAACTAGCTCTTGCGCCCTACAACACTCCAGGATTACATCATCCTTATTCTCAGTTGAAGAAAACATGTTGGCATCTCGAAACCTCTTTGCGGAATCTTCGCTCTGGTATATAGAGGAGATCCCACGAACCTCTGAACAAGCCCATTTAGCTGTCTCCAATTCAGACTGCATGATTACTTTGATTTGACAAGAAGGGCGAATTTGGCCTTCAATCATTCAGGACCCTGGGAAACAAGAAGTAGCACAATCACTATCGTCGCCCACTGCATCTTGAGAATCCGGAGATAAGCTAGATAAGCTTGTCACGTCGGAAAGGGATCGATTATGGCCTTTTCCCTTCCATCTCTCCAAATACCAAGCCAACCTCTCTCAAGATTCTCGTAGTATAACCACTAAGAACGAAGGAACATTGGCGACTTAATTTCCCTCTTCATCCCATTCCCAAAGTTTAACCTTTTTTCCTACTCTAAGAAAACTAAACAAGGGAGCAGCAAAAGCAAAAAAGAGAAGAGGGATCAAGAGAAATACGTCAGATGATTCAGCGGTGTCGTCGACCGACGAATATCTTCTAAATATCCTCTCCAATACCTTTCAGTGCTAGTTGAAAAGGAAGAGAGCAATTTAACAACACCGATGGCTTCGTCAACCCACATTTATACTCCAAAGTCTGGCTTCATGGTCAGAACCATCACACCCCATGGCTAAGATGTTTTCCCATAGTGATGCCATCAATCAGGCGACTCGTCGCCTCCACCTATCTCTCTCCACTGCAGTGAATGACATGACTGCACATCTGTTCCCAAGACGTCAAATGACGCGCCCCATTAATAGAGACGCAAATCCATCATTTGTCTCCCAAAGGTCATGTCCCTTTTTAGAATGTCATCAACGGATAGGACATTTAAAAGGACGGGTTTTTTCCGGCCATAGCTTGAGACCCCGAGTGGAGGGCTTCTTAGAGCTTCTAAAGTGCTTCGTCTCGAAGGGACTCACACTTGCAGGGTTGTGGACCGTCCTAAGATTTTGGAAGTTGGTCCAATCCGATTTACCCTATTAGATTCCTACCAGACCTAAATCAGAGAAGGCCGAAGTTGGATACTCTTGCCCAGAAAGGCGTTGGAGTTTGAAATCGCTAGGCGAGAAAGGGAGGGAGAAGAGAAGAACCGTCAGGCATTTGAGAAGGGATACCGGTTATATAGTGGGCATTTGGATGAGGGAAAAGGAGGAGAGAAAAAAACATAGATTGTTTAGGGGTGCTGGATCAAAAGCTGCGCCTAGAAAACTTGGAAAACATTAAGTAGAGAGAGAAACAGTTAAATATTTATTGAAAGGAATAAATATAACAACCGTCATACTGATAAAATCGAAAGAAAAGAACGTGGAAAATAAATGATCATCGAGGCCTTTTGGGAATATTTTTTAAGGCCATTTTACTCATAATTTTTTTTTGTATTTTGGGTGTCCTAAATCCCTTGCTTGCGTAGTTAAGCCTATGGGGTCGGCTCTGCACTGATGACACTTCCATTATACATGAAAATGTTGTCAATTTACATGCAAATCTAGTAAGGAATGTCTGTTTTGCCTCATCTTCTTCGCAAGTCTTTTTGATTTAGAATGTCATGTTTGAAGTCATTTTGGCTTGCGCTTCTAAGTATGACAATAGAAAAAGTGACGAAACACGGCCTCTTTAATCGTTAACAACGTGAAGCTACATAAGATACGATTGCAACATTAGCAGCAAAAAGCTAAAAGAATATTTGAGGGGGCCTGGGGCATAAGAGAGAAAGAAGTGGCAGAGAGATGAAAAGAGGAGGAAGAAAAATAGTTGTAGAGGAAGCGGGAGAAGAAGGGAAAATTAACGGTTTAACAACAGAAGAAGTGACAAAACATGGCCTCGTTAATCGTTAGATATTTATTGAAAGAAATAAACATAACAAGATTCTACTAATTACACTAATTATTATATTCTAAAATGTGTGTTTGGGTAATTAGATATTAATGGGAGCAAAGCGATTTTTTTATAGAAGGCAAATAATATAATATTATGTGTTTGTATATGAATTTTTTTGTTGGTCAGCCCCTATATAGTTTACCCTATATCTGCCATTGGGAAGATGAAGTGAGAGAGTGAACAAAAATTAAATGAGCGGTGAGGAGAAATGAGACGTGGAAGATGAATAGAGAGAGAGAAAGAGATTAAATGAGTGTGGTAGTTACCAACGTGAAGAAAAATTATATGGTGAGAGAGTAAATGAAAAAATGATCTAAAATGATGGCAACGAGCAACATTGGATCCCCTCTTCTCTTTCTCTTTACATCTCTCTTTATCTTCTCTATCTCTCTCTTTATTTACTATGTCATCATTATCTTTCAATTATTTTAATCTTAAGAGACTAAATTTAGAGAGAGAGATATAGAGGATGGAGGGAGATGTAGGAAAAAAGAAAAGTAGGGGATCCAAGTCCCACAAGTGGCCCACAAATTGGGCTAGGTATGGTTCTTTTATAACAACTACTGTCAGAGTAAAAAAAATCTTTTTGTCAACTATGAGTGTCTTAAATCCTACGTGATAATTTGGCCCACAAAGTCTAGTGTAAATAACTTTCTTCCATCAAAAATGTTCTTGAAGGAGAAGTGTTAATTGAAGATGGTGTTGGTGTAAAGAAACTCTTGTGCCACTCCACCCACGTGTCTGTCATGTTGAAATGAGTTAATGAGTCATTAAATAATTTAAGTTGCCTTGTGCCCCACCCACGTGCCTATCATGTCAGGAAGTAGAGTTACACGTAGGCATGACAACAAGGTGGATTGTGGCAGGCTTTGCATCCCCAATCCCTGCTCCTATCTCTAGCGAGATTTGGTTTTGCGTCCCGTCCCCTATCCTCATCACAAACAAGGACGGGTTTCCCATGTGTACCTGTTTCTGCAATTAAGTAAGAGGTACGGTTCTTTTATAAACAACTACCATCAGAGTAAAAAACTCATTTTGTCAATTATGAGTTTCTTAAATCCTACGAGACAATTTGGCCCCATAAAAACTAGTCTAATTCATGTAAATAACCTTCCTCCATCAAAGATGTTCTTGAAGGAGAAGTGTTAGTTGAAGATGGTGTTGGTGTAAAGAAGAGTCTCATACCACTGCACCCACGTGTTTGTCATGTTGAAATGAGTTAATGAGTCATTCAATAATTTAAGTTGTTTTGTGGCCCACCTGCGTGCCTATCATGTCGCGAAGTAGAGTTACACGCAGGTATGACAACAGGGTGGATCGGGGCGGCCTTTGCATCCCCATCCTGCTCCTATCTCTAGCGAGATTGGGTTTTACGTCCCGTCGCGAATCCCTGTCCAAAACGAGGATGAGTTCCCCGCGTGTACCCGTTTCCGCAATTAAGTTATAGGAAAAATTTAAAAAATTATATTTATTATAATTAATAGAATATAATCATAATTATTATAAAATAAAAAGTTAAAATTAAAAGTTTTAAAATAGGCTTTACTATTGAAAATAAATCAAAACTAAAAATAAACAAAATTTATGAAACAAAATGAATGAGTATATATGCATAAAATAAAATAAAATAAATAATTAATATTTTACCCAGCAAGATCAGGGCCGGTATAGACATCCCTGAACCCATCCCCGCCCCCGGTCAAAACGGGTTTTCCCCATCAAACTCGGATCGGGATCGGGTGGTACCCGCTGGTTCAGGTTTCGTTGCCATAGCAAAAAACATAGATTCTTTGACCTTCTATTTCCTTTGAAATCTGTAAATAATAAGAGCATCTTTAGTGGGGATGTGTTAAATAGGGGAACTAAAATGATTTTTGTCGGCACAAACTGCCACGTAGGATTGAAGCAACTCAGAGTTGGCAAAATTAGTTTTTACTCCAATGATGGTTGTTTATAAAGAACCGTACTTGGTCCCACTTATTTATATTTTTTATTTGTATTTATTAATATCTCTTGAATGTGTGTGTGTGTGTGTGTGAGAGAGAGAGAGAGAACACTTTTTTTATTTTTAGTTTATAGTAGTGAGATAGTTCACGACAACTATGTTTAAGATAGTTGGAGTGCCACCTCGAATAGCATTCTCGCTGATCAAATATAAGACAGAACAACAAACTTTAGTTTTCCCAGTTACTTCTCTGCAATAAAGGTGCTCTAATATGGAAAATAGAAAAGGAAAAGAACAGAGACAATTCTGGATTCTCGATATGAGCCCCGACTTCATCTTCGTCGGAACCCCTAACTCATTGAAACCAAAATTATTCAAACCGATCGAAGGATGAAATGGTCGAAATCAGACCTTATATTCACAACTGTGATTTGTGCTGGACTTGTTTTATTGGTCCCAAATCCGACCAACTAGCCTGTTTGTCTAGCTAGAGCGCCAACCAAGCCCATGCCCACGTGGCCCTAGTGCTAAAAGGCCCCATGGGCCCAAAGCCCACTATCTGAAGCCGACAAAGCCCCTGTGGGCCTAGCCCAGGCCATGGGCCCTAAATTCCCGTTTTTCAACAAAAAAAGGAAAATTGGCCCACCCAATTTTGTGGGCCTAGTCCAGCCGATAGGCCCGTTTAAAAAAACTTAGAACGAGTTGCTCCAAATCTGATTGAGTACTAAATAAAACTTGTGTTGTTATTGAAAGCGTAAACTAAATAAATTAATCAATATTTTCTTTCAAATTTTCCTTTACCCTTTTTAACAACTTTAATTATTATTATGCGATTGGCAGATTCTTTTTGTTCTTTGTAGTGAAGGAGGAATCAAAGTATCTTTGATTAGATTTTTGGACCCAAAGCCCTTTTTGTTTTCTATAAAGAAATTATGCTACAAGATAAAAACTAATCAACAATGTCGGGAGATAAAGTTGGTACCTTATATCAAAACAACACTAATGATTTATGTGTCCGTTCAACACATGGATCAGCTCATATTCACGTGGTGAGAGGGAGAAGAAGGTGGTGGAGATAGTGGTGAGAGAGAAAAGAGGAGGCGGTGGTGGTGAGAGAGAAAATGAGGTGGTGGTAATAGGGAGAAAGAAGTAGGGGTGGGTGGTTAGTGGGAGGTGGTGATGGTGGTGGTGATAGTAAGGTTGAAGAGGGAGGCGAGGTGAAAGAATGAAAGTGAAGGGTGGAAAAAGAATGAGCCAGAAAAAATTTGGGGCCATCCCAGTAAGCCCCGGCCCAAACCCACTAAAAATTTATAAGTGTGGGTTGGGGCTGGAAAAAAACCCATTAATAGGGGGGTGGATTTTTTTGTACCCTCACCATGGATACACTATACCCTCACACTGTGTGAAAAACCTAAAATACCCCTATCAAATTTTTTTGTTCCCATTTTATCCCTGTTGTTTTTGCCAAACAGATTTATCTTTAGTTAGATAAATCCGTAGTCCAAAAAAATACAAAACGGATTTATCTATTTAATAGATAAATCCGTTTAACATGAAATTGCAAAACAGATTTATCTAAAGACATAATCCGTTTTGTAAATATTGAATAACAGGTTTATAGATAAATCCGTCTTTATTAGATAAATCAGTAATCAATTTTTCACAAAATGGTTTTTTCATTTTATTAGATAAATCCGTTTTGCACTTTTTAAAACCAGATTTATCTATTAGAATAATAAATCCGTTTTGTATTAAAAGATAATATTTATTTTATTTAAATTCTTAAAAAAAGGTTTTAAAAAAACACCACTAAAAATGTGTTAAAGAATCAAAATTATAAAAACATCACTAAAAAATCAATAGAAGATTTTTCAAATTTTTTTAGATTTTTTGGAGATTATGAAAAATTAAAAAATTAATAAAAAATAGTAAACGATTGAGTTTGGGATTTTGAGCCCGGTAGTCCAGATAGAAGTCCCTTCTTAGGGTGCTATGATCACTGATTGTTTTCGAAATTAATGGCTGTGGTTTCGGGACAATCGGAGTAGGTTGTCCGAAAACTGACTTTTTTAGCCTAAATTATCCACCGGACGTACAACATCTTCACATGTTAACGAATAACTACACAGTAAACGGAACCAAAAGACCATCAATATTCATATCTATTTTATTTTTTATTTTTTTTTTAAATTTAATTTTAATTTTTTAACAGATTTGTCACTTTTATTTATTTATTATTTTACAAAACGGATTTATCTATTTATTACATAAATCCGTTTTGAAAAAATTCAAAACGGATTTATCTAGTATTCCGTTATTAAAACATAACAAAAACGGATTTATGTTTTGCTTCGGTAAATCCGTTTTGTTATTTTTTAAAACCGGATTTATCTATTCTTGAATTAAATCTGTTATGCATTTTTTTCTAAATCGGATTTATCTAACTACAAGATAAATCCGTTTTGGTTTCTTTCTCTAAACGAAATTATCTTTTAGTTAGATATGTAAAATACGTGAGGGGCATTCTGGGAATTATAAAAAATATTGTGGGGGTATGACGTCTCATAGTAGGGGTACAAAAAACGCGTGCCTTAATAGGGGGCTGAAGTTTTATGGGACTTAATAGGGGGCTGGGCTTGGGGCTTGGGGCCAAATTGGACAGCTCTATGTCTAGCAGTAATCAACAGCGAGATAGTTGTCAAAGAGTCCAACTCAACAATCAAATTCACGTACTCCTTTCTCCAGCCTAGCTAATATTTGGTACTTTTGGCTTGTTATAGAGAAAATAAGAAACCATTAATTTGTGTTAGTTATATACTAAAATACCTTATTTGTAGTTGTCTTGGAATAATTGAAATCAAAATAAAAGAGTTGTGCAACAATTAATTCAACATTTGGGACTCTAAGGACACAATAGTTATAAAGGGTATATTTGCAAAAATTTACTGAATCGTATATTAGGCTGTCAAATATTTGGAACAACAGTAGTACCATGTAGCTCACCTAATTATTGTCTCAAATATTTTTAAACTAAAATACTTTTATTAAAAATAATTAATACAAAAAGTAATTTGAGATTGAAAAATGAGTACCAGGCTACCCCTCCTTTTTTTGATATAAACAAAAACATCTGCAAAGTTAAGTTATCAAATCTAAATAAGTCAAAGTCTTTTTTAGTTGATGTACCAAAATTAACCCTTTTAATTGCTCACTTTTCTCTTTTTTTTCGATGCAATTAACTTTGGTTTCTCAATTTATTATTCATTTTTAATGGTGTTCAACAAGAGTTAATAGGAGTAATTTTGAAGTCATACTTTTTTTAATTTTTCATAAACGGGAGGAGTTCTACTGCCCTTTTTTGGTTCGGACAATTGTTGGCTACCCATAAAGTGTCTCAACGTTTTCAACGAAACACTATTTTTCGCTCATGCTTAGAATCAAATTTCACGCTGGCAAGCACCGAGCTTGTCCACTGCGAGAATCGAATCCGAGAGCACCGAGTCGACTCCTCATTTCCCAGGTGTTACGGTAATTAGAATTTCTGCTATTTACACCTCCTGCAAGGCCCAATTATTTAGAGGCCCATTACATAAAAATAGGATCCATTCATCGATGGCCAAGATCACTCTGCAAGATCGGACGGCCCAAATCGACCAAAGCAAACACCACTCGAAATCTATAGATACAGCATTCAATGCTCATTAAATGGTAAGCACTTTTTCTCAACAAAATACTCATTCACTCAAATACTGACTTGAGCATCGGAGTGTTATTGCAGGAACAACATCGGACATCTCAAGATCGAACAACATCGGATATCCCAAGATCGAACAACATCGAACATCTCAAGATCGAACAACATCGACCGGCTCAAGATCGAACAACAGCGAACATCCCAGGACCTGAAGACAGAAACAGAATCAAGGATAAAACATTTACTAACTGCATAATACCAATCACTAAGATCGGAAGCACAGTACCGAACATTGGCGACCACAGTGGGAGAATCAATACCCTATTTTCTCACCATCTCCTTGATCTTAAAAAATGGCACAAACGCACCGTTCAAGACCGGCTAGTCTCATGGCCAGACCCGAGGTCGGTCCTCAACAAACCCCTGAAGGCCACGTCCAGAACTCACAAATTCATCACAAGCTCGAAACCGATATCCCAACACAGGTCCGCTCGGAATACATTCGAGCACAGATGAAGCGAGCTTACCACCTCCTCCTCAATTACTTCCAGCTTTGACCGACGCGGTTCAACAACTCGTTCAGCTACTGGCTCGACAGGAAGCCGTAAACGAAGAAAGAAGCAACCGTTTCACTAACCTCGAAGCTGAAGTAGCAAGTCTCTAAGCTCGGAACGTTCCGGACCAACAATCGACCGGGCAGGACTCCCTTGAGGAAATAAACCCAACTCGAAGGAGACTCTTTCGTCGATCACCCCCTAGGAGAAAGCTCAACCATCGTTCTCCCCCACGCCGTCATCGAGGGAATGGTTCCCGTTCTCCTCCGGCTCGACAATATAACGATCTCGATGATCCTCATTCTTCCCCATGCCATCACCAATGGAATGGTTCCCGTTCACCGTCGGCTCGACACTATGACGATCTCGACGATCCTCATTCTCCCGCGCACCGCCACCGAGGGAATGGTTCTCGTTCTCCTCCGGCCCGACGTTTCGACGATCTTGAAGGCTCGAATAACCCCCTCAACATCATCCACACAGGGACTCGACCTCGCCAAGACGACGTTCAAGAAGCCATGACAACATTCAAAACAATCAACCTCGACGATACGGACGTCCCGATCCTCATTACGGACGTCAACCACAATCTCGGGCGAGTCAACCTAGGCGAAAAGGCCCGTTCACAAAAGCAATCGATAACTTCCGGGTTCCACGATATCTTGAAAAACCACCTGGAGGATTGAAGACTTACGACGGAACGGGCGACCCCGACAGGCATCTCGATCAGTTTGACACGACCATGCAGTACCGAAATGTACCGATGGAAATGAAATGCCGAATATTCCCATTAACCCTGGACAAAATGGCCTCCGAATGGTTTCAGACTTTAAGATCGAACTCCATTTCCTCTTGGGACCAATTAGCGAAACACTTCTAGGTACACTTTGCCCATTCCAAAAGCAAACCCAAAAACAAGAATGTTTTAGCATCTATCATCCAGAGGGGAAACGAGCCCCTGAGAGATTACATAGAGCGATTCAATAACGAAGCTCTTCAGGTTTGACAGCTAGACGACGCTTTTCGAATATTCTTCATGGCTCAAGGTCTACTTCCTGGAAGCCCGTTCCGAAAACATATAAACACCTGGGAACCTAACACCCTACAAGAATTCCTCGAGCTATCCCAGTGTTTCATCAATGAAGAGGAAAATTCCAAAATCGACAAAGCATCATCACACGCAGAACCGTCAAAACACCGCATCGAGGTCGATCCTCGTAAGACTTCGTGGAACGTCGGTAAGAAAAATCGTCACCAGGTATATACTGAACTCAACGTCTCCAACGCCCAATTATTGGGGGAATGTTGGAACGTCGAGTTCAGGGACGTCAAATCTCCCAGATCCCTACCTATCCGACCTTGACAGAAGGCCAACAAATACTGTCGATACCACAGAAGCAATGGCCATGACACAAACCATTGCAATGCCCTGAAGGATGACATTGAAGATTTGATAAAACGAGGAAAACTATCTTCCTATGTCAAAAGGCAGGGAGGACGGTCTGACGATATCAGAAGAGAAAGAAATTAAGATCCTAGAGCAAAAGGAAAAGAAGTGATCGACCCCGACCACGATGAGTTGAATAAAAGATCAAAAGGACACTCGATTATAATGATGATAACAGGAGGATTCGATCATGAAGGATCCGAAAAATCAATGAAAAGAAAATGGAAGGAACTGTTAAGCATAGCTTCGACGTCGACAACCCCGATCAAGACAAGTCGACCTCCATTATCTTTCAGCGATGACGACCTGATTGACGGGAATGCTAACAAACACGTACCTCTCTTAATCTCGGCGGTCATAGCCAATAAGGAGGTACGAAGGATCTTGGTCGACCAAGGAAGCTCATCAGACATCCTTTTTATCGATCTTCTAAGCAAAATGGGGATCGACAAAGAGGAACTCACCCCTTTTAGAGGAACGGCTTTGTCCGGTTTTAACGGATCTCGAACCAAACCCCTTGGGCATCTAGAGCTAATGGTTACCTACGGAACCGAACCAATGGTTTGGACCGTCAAGACCAAATTCCTCGTCTTACCTTGTGAGTCCATATACAACGGTATTATAGGAAGACCGACCCTCGGCAGGCTCGGGGTGGTTACCTCCACCACACACTTAAAGATGAAGTTCCACTCTCTCTGCAACAGAGTTATCACTTTGAACTCCGACTTAGAGTCTGCTTCAAGGTGTTTCTTCTTATGGACAAAGACCGAACGAAAGGCTTCGAAGCAAGAAGGGGTTCCCCCTTCAGAAGAGCTGTCGACTCCCAAACAAGCTAAAGATAGATCGACTGAAGTTAATACCACTAACATAGAGACAGGATGCGATCCGAAAGACAAAAATGAAAAAGATATTGACGAGCTAACCAAAGAGCTCAAACGAAAAATTAAAAGACCGGAGCCTGACGGAAAGTTCATCGAAATACAGCTCGGACCAGACCCCTCCCGAACTGTCAAAATAGGGATCGACTTACCGGAGGAGGTTAAGATCGATTTACCCAAATGTCTTAACGACTTCGAAGACATCTTCGCTTGGTCGGTAGAAGACATGCCTGGGATCCCACCAGAGGTCGCTTGCCATCGGCTCGCAATTAACCCAGAAACAAGCCATTGCTGCTGCCAAAGCAGTACACGATCTGATCAAAGCAAACTTCATCTCCGAGGTTAAATACACGACCTGGTTATCAAACCCGGTCCTGGTAAAGAAAAGTAACGGAAAATGGTGTATGTGCGTCGATTACACCGATCTTAATAAAGATTGTCCAAAGGATGCTTTTCCGGTTCCCAGCATCGATCGATTGGTCGACAACGCCTCCGGTTTTCAGTTATTATCCTTTATGGACGCATACTCCGGATACAACCAGATCGCCATGTTTCCGCCAGATCAAGCAAAAACTGTCTTCATCACCGACCGAGGTAACTTCGCGTACCGTGTCATGCCATTTGGGTTGAAAAACGCAGGAGCGATTTATCAAATAATGATGAACAAAGTGTTCCAAAACCAGATCGGCAAGAGCGTAGAAGTTTACCTCGACGATATGATCGCCAAGAGCCGAAGTGACGACGAGCATATAAATGATCTAAGAACAATTTTTTTTGAGGTGCGAAAAAATAGAATGAGGTTGAACCCAGAGAAATGTACATTCGAAGTTCGAGCAGGGAAATTCTTGGGTTTTTTCTTAACAGAAAGAGGAATCGAGGCGAACCCTGATAAATGTCGATCCGTCACAGAAATGTGAACTCCGACATCCAAGAAAGAAGTACAAAAACCTAATGGCATGATAGCTACTCTATCTCGTTTCATATCCAATGAAGCATTCAAATCTCTTCCACTTTTCAAAATCCTCAAAAAAGAAGAAAGAGATTTCGAATGGACACCTGAACAAGACGAAGCTTTAAAACAACTCAAGAAATCTCTCTCCGAGCCACCAATATTAACTCGACCAAACGAGGGGGAAACCCTGTATCTATATCTGGCAGTCTCGGAGGAAGCTTTAGCTGCCGTTCTGGTGCGCGAGCTTGAAACCGGAGAAAGCCCGGTCTACTTCACAAGCAAGGCTCTACACGGAGCTGAGAGACGTTATCAGAAGGTCGAAAAGATCGCCTTGGCTCTCGTCATCGCAGCTCGACGCTTCCGAGCCTATTTTGTCGCTCACCAGGTGGTCGTCCGAACTAACTACCCCATCAGACAAATACTCCATAGACCCGATCTTGCTGGAAGAACGATTAAATGGGCTGTCGAACAGCACTAAAGGCACAAGTTTTGGTGGACTTCATGGCCGAGATGACCCCTGCTAACATTGAACCCGATGTATGGATCCTATATGTCGATGGATCCTCTAACCCAAAGGGAAGTGGTGCTGGAATCATGATAGAAAGCCCAACAGGGATCATCATCCAAGTTTCCCTAACTTTCGGTTTCCCAACCTCGAACAACCAAGAAGAATACGAGGCTTGCATCGCCGGATTGCGCCTGGCAATTGACCTTCAAATTCGGCAAATAAAATTACATACCGACTCTCTCTTGGTGGTCTCCCAGATCGGAAACCAATACGAGACGAAAGAATCGATCTTCCAAAAATACCTACTTTGGGTACGGTCGCTATTGGCTGAATATAAAGGGAGCGAGGTAATTCATGTGCCAAGAACGGAAAATCAACGAGCTGACATCCTCGCCAAACTCGCAAGCACGAAAACCCCAGGGAACCAGAGGACGACCATCCAAGACACACTCCACAAACCCAGTGTGTCTCTCGAGCCTCTATTCAACTCGACCATCTGCATGCTCGAAGAAACTGACAGCTGGATCACTCCAATTGTAGAAAACATCGTCACGGGAGCGGAACCCCTAGACAAAAACGACGCTAAATACATCAGGAGAAGGGCTTCGGCTTTCTCAGTCGTCAATGGAACGCTTGACAGAAGAAACCTCTCTTCCCCATTGATAAAATGCGTCGAGGGAGAGGAAGCAGCCTATGTCCTAACAGAAATTCATGAAGGAATCTGCGGCCAGCACATGGGAGCTCGATCTTTAGCTAGAAAAACTCTTCGAGCCAGATATTACTGGCCGACCATGATAGGCGATGCTAGTGATCATGTGAAGAATTGCAAAAAATGCCAAATCCACGCCAACGTTCACATAGCTCCCCCCACAGATCTTACGAGCTTATCCTCCACATGGCCCTTCGCATGGTGGGGAATGGACCTGCTCGGACCGTTCTCAAAAGCACCAGGACAAGTCAAATTCTTGATCGTCGCCGTAGACTACTTCAGCAAATGGATAGAAGCGGAACCCTTGGCTACCATCACTGCAAAAAACTGCATAAAATTCTTCAAGAAAAACATTATGAGCAGGTTCGGGATTCCCGAGGTAGTAGTAACTGATAACGGGACTCAATTCACAGATACAGGGTTTCGAAACCTAATGCTCGAGCTAAAAATCAAGCACCATTTCACTTCAATAGAACACCCTCAAACCAACGGACAAGCAGAGGCGGCGAACAAAGTAATACTGAACGGGCTAAAGCGACGTCTGGAAGATGCTAAAGGAAACTGGGTGGAAGAATTGCCTTACGTCCTCTAGGGATATAGGACCACCCCCCAAAGCTCCACTGGAGAAACGCCTTTTAGGCTCTCCTACGGCAGCGAGGCGGTCATTCCTGTGGAGATTGGCAACCTTAGCTGGAGAACAGCAAATCCTAAAACTCAAAGCAATAACGACTAAGCCTTAAGAGAAGAACTCGACCTCATCGATGAAATCCGAGGTCGGGCTTCACTCCGAGAAGCGATCATCAAACAAAAAGTAGCAACCAGGTACAACGCCAAGGTCGTTCACAGAGATTTCAATCCAGGTGATCTAGTGCTCAGAAGAGCCGACGTCGGTCAGAAAAACGCTTCCCAAGGAAAGCTCGCCCCAAACTGGGAAGGCCCCTACCGAATTTTGTTTAAAACCGGTACGGGAGCTTTTAAATTGGAGACCCTCCAAAGAAAAAAGATTGAGAGAACTTTGAACGCAACAAAGCTAAAAAGTTATTATCTTTAGAAAGAAATCATGTACTCCGACCTTATGTAAACATGAAACGAGTTATTTATAAAGAAGAAGGTAACCTTTCAAGTGTTTTAACAAAAAACTCATCGAGCTTGTCGAGGTTCTCACCAAGTTCCCACACATTCTTGTTTTCATCAAACGGGAATGTACGGACCAAAACTCCCTCTACGAGGAAACAGCTGGGACCGATCTTAGATGATCTCCCCGAGCGACCACCCAAGGTCACAAACTCTTTGAGAAAACAGTTAAATCCGAGCCGAGTCTCAGTAAACTATCTCAAAGAGACCAGGTCTTCAAGGATCGAAACGTCCTAAGAACGACCATCGGTCACAGCTGTCGATACCCCTATAGGGCGAGTTAAATCTGGGCCGAGTCCTAGTAAACTGTCCTATAGGCTCGAACCCAGTAAATCGAGTTCCTCATTTACCGATGTTCTTACATCATACATGACATGCAGAATTAAAAAAGCATTCATAAAACTCATAAACGAGTTCCAAAAGTAAAATCTACGAAAACGACATACATGACATGCAGAAATTTAAAAGCATTTCATTAAGCTCGTAACGGGGTTTGAAAGATAAAGATCTGACGAAACGTGTTCCAAAATTACAAACATCTCGGATATGGCCGAGGCCTCAAAAAAGATCCTGAATTACATATCAAAGTTCTGGATCTATGCAAAACCTACACGGTTAAAAGCATATACCCAGAACTTCTGCAAAAAGAACACACTTAAAACATCAAGCAGTAGAGGTCGGAAAGATGACGGTCTTCTCTTCTGTTTGAGCGTCGATCTTAACAATCTTACCCCCTTCGACCTCATGATCAGCATCAATAATCGCCCGATCCAAATGGATAGAAGGATTGACCAAGGCGACTTGCTCAAGGGCACACTCAAAAACTTCCCGGTACAACTTGATTGCAGAGTTTGCGGCTTCACGAGCTTCCTTCCTAGCTTCATTAGTAATTTTCGCAGCCTCCTTGGCATTTTTTCTACTCTGTTCAAGGGCTGCTTGGACCTCTGCAATTCGAACTTCAGGATCGCTGCTGGTGCCGACCCCTGCCTCAGAGGCCTTTTTCAAATCGTCTTCTAGAACGACGATTCGATGCTCCAAGCTTCTAATTTTTTGATTAGTCTCGGCCACCTGCTCCTCCAGACCTCTCTCCTTTTCTTCAAGATCCCTCACCCGAGCCTCCTTCTCTTCAAGCTCCTTCACACGAGCCTCTGCAAACTCGGCCTGACGTATAATTTCCCCCTGCCCTTCTTTCAATGTTTGAAGCTCTTGCTTGGTTCGAGCCAACTCTTTTGATTTCAAGGACATGTCTTCCACAAGCATCGCCCTTTTCGATTTCTCGAGCTCCAACAAATCTGCAAGCGCGGAATAAAGAAAAATCAAGCTGAGGGAAAAGTCATAAAAACAAAAACAGCAAAAAACAAACAATATGAAAACACATACCCTTAGCCCGTTTCTCATATTTTTCCTTCTCGATCTTGTGAACCTCGCTCAGGTTTACCAAAATCTGAACCGACGCTCCAACAGGATCCTCCCGCCACTGAGCATAGTTTTGCTCCAGGAAACCCTCCTCCAAAGGAACGGCTTTGTTTTTGTGTTTTGGCCTCCTCGAGGTTTTACTCCTTTTCTCCGGTCTTGACTCACCAACAACATCGCTACGCACCCTCTTCGCTGAAGGCCCTGCACCGGTGTCGTGAGCAGCTGGGGGAGGAGAACCGGAGACAATATCGATCCGATCATGGGCAAGATCCTCCTGCGTGACGGTGTTGATCGGAGAAGCAGGAATAGCGGCCTCAGCGGCGATCTCAGTTTGGGGAGACGTCGGAACCCGAGTAGCCTCTTTTTCAACATCGACGGGTATGTCGACACTCTTCATCGCCAATGCCTTCATCACTGCGATCTTCCTTGGGGCCATGGTATCTGGAAAATAAAGAAAACTGGGTAATACAACTTACAATCAAAATACACAAAATTCGACCCCAGAAAGACAAACTACCTAAAACAGACTGCACTCGTCTCCGTTTTCCAGCCTGAACTATCTTAGCCGTAGGGATACCCCGATACTTATGTTTTGAAAATGGAATGCTCTCAGAAATAAATATCAGGATCCTCTTGGTAAGAAGATCGTCAGCACTTAGTCGATCCTCACCCACAGAAAAAGAATGGGTAGATCGTTCGAAATGGCCTTGACTCCAACCAATAGGAAATTTGGTGGACACCAAAGTCTGACCATCCTCGCTAAGCTTTCCTATTTTCTCAATCGCTTCATCGGTCACCGGCTCGACCCAATAATACAACTCCTTCCAGTTTCCCCTCAGCGAGTCCGCATAGGCCTCGAGCGAAGACTGACGTGCTCACGACCGGACTTGTTTTCGCTACTATTCCGGTCAATCTCAAACAAATGGAAGAAGAGCAACGGTGAGACCGGTCTATCCAGATGAATGCACATTAATTCATAAGCTCAAACGAAAGCTCATGCATTTGGATGCAATTGGGAAGGCGCTACATCTAACCTCGCCAAAACCGTCTGCTCAAACCAGGTAAAAGGGAGGCCGGATATTCATTTCTTTGATCAGCATATGGTACAAGGTAAACTTAAGCTCCCCGAGCCACAAAGCCACATGCTCTCCCTTCTTCATACCCTCAATCCTCCAAACTCGCTTCGACCGCCCAGAAGCTTTCCTGCCGACCATCTCCAAATTAAAGCCATACTGGTACAACGATTCGATCTCCAAAATGTTTTTAGACACCCACCGGTACGTCGAGGTCCCCACAGCCAGTACTCGAGTAACCATCAATAGAAGCAGCAGAAGCTCGACTAGAGCCTGGTTGACTCGAAAGGCGAGATTCAGCTTGCTTTTCAGCATCGCCTCGATCGGACCCATTAGCAGGGTCGGAACTTGTCCCGAGGTCGACCTCGGACCCTCTATTTCCTCCAATTGAATTTCCTCATCAGACTCAGAAGTAATGGTCATCACATCCACCAAACGATCCTCCTCCAAATCTTCAGGAGCACCCTCGTTTGGCTCATTAGCATCACTCACAGAAGAAGAGCTTTCACCTTCAAATTTTTTTTCCGCCTTATCACTCATAGGGGCAGAAGCAGAATGCTCTTGCACGCCAGGAGCGGCAACTTCAAGAGGATCGGTACGAACTTCAGGAATTTCGCCACCAGAGGCCATCGTTCGTAAAATCCTTACAATACTGAGTAACGTCTCTCCGGGTTTGTTTTGTCCTCGCCAGGACGAATCTGCAGGAATGAGGGACGAAATGTCAGGGTTAGGATCGAAAAGGGGTTCGCGAGCAAATCGGAACCCGACCTGACGACCCCCATTCTGAGATCGTAAAAGACTGGGGGAGGTCGAGGCACAACAAAAGAATAGGAAAGACAATCAAAAAAAGAAACTAACCTCGGAACGGAGCTGCGAAGTTGATCTTGTCAGGAAAGAAGCTCGTTTTGCTCGAAAAAGAAGCTCGGGAGCTCTCGAAGATCGACAATCCAAAACAAATAAAAGCCAAGCAACAAATGAAAGGGTGAGACCCTTTATTTATAGTGAGGCGGAATTAGTGGGCTTGGGCCGGGAAGTCGAAACGTAACGTCCAATCAAGGTCCATTAAGTTCGCACGCTAAAAATAAGGCGTCACAATCATGCGCCGCCACTGCAAAATCACGCCTTGTTAGAAACAGTAAATATGGCACTGATTCCAAGATTGCACTGATTCCAAGATTGCACTGATTCCAAAGCAGCACTGATTCCGAGAAACTGTCTGCCTCACTCAGAAGCTCGGTTGATTCCAAAATACTGTCTACCTCGCTCAGACGCTCGACGGTTATTTAACATCAACCAGAATTTCAAACTCGACATCAGCTCAAGCCTGGAGAAATTTCTACTCAAAGAGCCAAAAACTCAAGGCTGCATCATCTTATCAAGTCAAGTCAAGATCGCTCCTCAAGCGACCAGACTTGTGGGGCCACTGTTATGGTAATTAGAATTTCTGCTATTTACACCTCCTGCAAGGCCCAATTATTTAGAGGCCCATTGTCATACCCCAATTTTGTCCGCCTTCTTCTAGTCACTTGTTTTGCTTAATTTGTATTTTGAGTAGTTAGAATAGCGTCCTTTTTTTATTTAAGCCAATTTCAATTATCCGTTCAATTAAGCCGAAATACCGTTACTTAAGCTAGGCATGCGTGCGAATAATCGATCTTTTCGCGCATTCTTCAGTTTAATCTTGATATTTGGGCCTAGTTGAACCTAAGCGGGCTTATTTAAGTCGCTTTTCTCACTATTGGGCTTATCATTTTGAGTCGGGCCCACGAACGTGGTTCCTAGTTAATTTTTAGTGTTAGCGGGCCTATTTGTTCTATTTGAGCCTCGTTCTAGCGCATTTGTCTAGTTGAGCCCGATTTCGCTTTTGTATTTGGCTCAACTTCTTTTATTTTTATTTTGTCTATTTAATTTGTTTTGAGTCTAAAAATGTCAAAAAATTCTATTTATTGTTTGTTTACAATTTAATAGTGTCTAAGATGTCCAAAAGTTCAAAAATACAAAAAATGATAATACTAAAAATACCAAAAAAATACAAATCCGAAAATAATAACCAAAAATACAAAAAAATAGGAAAAACGAAAATAAATAAAAATAAAAGCAGCAACAGCAGATCCATGGGCTGATTCTTGTTGCCCAAGAGTCCAATAACCTGAAAAAGGAAATAAAATCAGGTTAGAATCAAAGAATTCATTTTCCTAAGCCTAAAAATTGCCTATAAAAAACAAGCTGAATCAAGAGAGAAAAGGACAGCAATTCACACAGACAGAAAATACACTGAAATTCAGAACCAAAGATTAGGGTTTTATACGAAAACCCTAGTCACAAAGCATCAAAATTTCTAAATCAAAAGGAAAAACAGAAGCAGCAACAATAAGCAGCAGTAGCAGCAGCAGAAAATAAGCAAACAGGAGATTATCAGTAGCTGGAAAAGAGGTTAGTTACTAAGATTTCGTTTTCATCATATTTTGTCGAGCTTAGTACATAATAGATTTTTCTTTTGCAAAGAATTGTATTTGTTGTTATCCTGAAATCAATATTGAAACCGTATATATGAATTAAAGAAAAATAATTAGGTTCAGCTTATATCTTTTTTAAGAAATACTGATACTGTAAATAAATTAGGGCTATGAACATATTACGTTGAATAAACGAAATCAATGACAGAGTAGGACATGCTGCGGTTCAGATTAGGATTACGAGTAGATTAGGGTTTCAAAATAGGTACTGTGATATAAAACTAATTTCTTTAGAGATCTACCTTTCAAAAAACGAACTACCAAGAGAACCCAGTAGCAAAAATCGAAAATCAGAGAACAGAATAGAAGACGAAGGGAATAGAACCGCAAAATAAAAAAATATAGTAGAACTCACCTAATAGACTCCGGCAACCGTAGGCGGTGGCCGTCGGCCGTGAAACGCCCGTAGCCGTTGCCGTCTAATCGCGGGCAATCCCCATTCCGTCGAAGCCCCTTAATTTATTCCGTGCGTTCGCGTCTAAACCCAAGGACAGCAACGTCGTCACCTTCGATTACGCCTCCACACCTCCGTTCGCCACCGTACGGTGGCGTCGTAGGTCCGGCGAGAGCTTGGTCTTGTCGCGTCTTCCTCACCTTCGCTTCCTTTCTTCCAGAAACGCTCTCTCTCAGCCGACCAAGTTGTTGAAATTTCGGATCCCCCTCTCTAACAACAGAGAACGGTGGAAGCAGAGAGAAGAAGATCTACGGCTGTGGGGGGAAAGGAAGACAAAATCTGGGTAGGAGATGAGAGAAGAGGGGTTTGATTACAGTGGGGGAGAGGCGAAGAAAAACGGGATCAAGGATAGGGGGGAGTGGGCGTGGCGCCGTGGAGAGGAGATGAGCTTGGGGTGAGGGAGAGAGGCGGATGCGTGAGGGAGAGAGATTTTTTTCAGGGTTGGGGTGATTTGGGGTAGAGCTGCGGTGCAGCTAGCTGAAGGAGAAAAAGGTTTGAAAATTAGGTTTAATCTGAATGTTTCCTTTTATATGCCCTATTGTTTATTTATTTATTTTATTTAATTAAAATATCAGTTTAGTAATAACACCCCCTTTAATTCATGCGCACACCCCCTCCCCTTGATAGCCCATGGTTCGCATATTGGGCCTCGATACTGAAATTGGGCTCTGCTTCTAGCACCCCACGGATTAACACACACACACCCCCTCACTTAAGCCCAGTTTCGCATATTGGGCCCTCCAATGCGAACTGGGCTTCCTCCCTACACCCCAATTTCAATAATACAGCTCCCTTTTATTCACACCCTTATTTTACCATTTCACCCCCTTTCTCGTTTTTTTTAATTTAATTTAATTACCTTCAAGACAAAATAGTTTCTCATAAATCAAAAACTTTGTTAATAGTCGTGTGAAGCCTTTGCTTGCATGATTATTAACAATGAGGTACTAGTGGTGATCACTTGGAGCCTTTGCTCAATTGATCATCATGAATGCCTGAATTTTCCTAAAAAGTTCACTAAGTTAAAAACTTTGTTAAATAGTCTTGCGAAGCCTTTGCTTGCGTGATTACTAACAATGAGGTACTAGTGGTGATCACTTGGAGCCTTTGCTCAATTGATCATCATAAATGCCTAATTTTCACAATTAAACAAGATAAAAAATAAATAAATAATAAAATAACAAAAACCGTTTTCTACAAAGAAGAACTACGTAGCTTTGAGTTCTCCATCGCACCGGGAGATACGTAGGAGCGGGCCACGTCCCGTCAAGCACTTTTTTCTAAAAACCTTTTTTTTTTTCCCTTTTTCTCCAAAAATAAAAATCTATTAAGTTCTTTAATTCATTGTCAATGAGAAGTAGAGAGGCAAAATTAAGTATTTTCAAGTCAATACACTAAAAACCACACATTTAATTAAAGGTTCCCTCTCAGTAGAGAGGGCGTGTGGGGTGCTAACACCTTCCCTGCGCGTAACCGACCCCCGAACCCTATTCTCTAGTTTCGCAAGACCAATCGCTTTCCAAAAAAGGTTTTCCTAATATTTTCCTTAATAAATATTGGTGGCGGCTTCATTGTCTTAAGAAAAGTTGTGAACGAGGAAGGTTCTCCCTCGGGGACTTTTTCGGGCGCAACAGCTGGCGACTCCACTGGGGACACTAAAAAATATTTTTTCAAAAGTGGGTCAAGCCTAATTAATTAAATGTGTGGTTTATATGATTGATTTGAATATCTTGTTTTGCCTCTCTTTCTTCTTCCTTTTTCATAAGCATGTTACGTCCATGTGCATTCTTCTTCTATGTTTGTTTTTGCAATAGATAGTTACTTTTTTGCTTAGTTCCCTCATGCATTTCTTCCCCTTTCTTATCATGTCCCCTTCTTCTCTGCTCCCTTTCCTATGGTAAGCACATGCATACTTCCCCTTTCTTATCATGTCCCCTTCTTCTTTGCTCACTTTCTTGAGGTAAGTAGTGCATTGTTGTTGGCACCCTAGATTAGTTTATATTGGATCGATATTGAACCCTAGGATAAAAAACATGCTATTTGTCTGGACTGCTCTGGATTCTCATTTGCAGGTGGGGAAGGGTAGTTATTCCTAGGTGTTGTGCCCTCGACACACACTTCACATCCTATACTTGTGAGCATTGAGTGGGGCCTAAAACCCAAGGTCTGAACAAAAACCTAGGAGAGTGGGAACGATTAGTGACTGCCATTCGTAGACCTTTGTCTGTATGGCTCTCATGAAAGTTCCGCCCAAAAGTGCGCTTTGTCATGATGCCTCACACTCGGTAGCTTTCTACGATTGTGGGTGCCATCATGAGAGAGACTTTAGCTCTTGGTTGCCATTGTAAGGAAGTGATTAGAACCTACATGGGAGAATTACCCCTTTCGTCGACTTTAGACCCTAGGATTCCCACCCTTTGTAGGACACGGGGGCACGCCTTTGTTTGTTGCATTAGTTTAGGTATTCCTTTTTCTTAAACTCTATTTCAAAAAAAATCGTAGAAAATAATATCCTTATTTTCTTACCCTCTTTTTATGTAAATGACACATCATTTCGCATCCACATCATTTCGCACCATTGCATTTGCATCTAACAAAAGTTAAAAAAAAAAAAAATTCATCTTGCATTCCCTTTCATTACATAAAGATAAAACAAAAAAACAATTATCATCTGCATAGCATAAGCATTTCATTTATAATCATGCAAAAAATCCTCGTCAAGTTCATCCAAGATGAGACATTCATGCATAAGCATTATTTCAAAAAAGACACAGTAGAACTACGTAAGCTTTGATTCCTCATTACAATGGGGATACGTAGGAGCGGGTCATACCCCGTCAAGCACATTTTTCTAAAACCTTTTCCAATAAATCATTTGCATCTCCAAATAATTTTCAAAATCATGTTCCAAAACTAAAAAACAAAAAAGAAAATCATTGTGAGTATCATGCATTTCATTGCACAAAAAAAATGAAAACAAGAAAGCATCTCATTCATAATCATGAATAAAAATCATCATGTAGCCTTCATGCACCATTTCATTAACCTCATCACTTTGGTTCAAATACATCATTCATCCATACATGCATCTTTCAAAAAAGGAAGGGGCATTGGCATTTCATACTTTGCCTTGCCTCTAAAAAAAAATCATCATTTAGAGAAAAAGCATCATTCCTGCATCTTTCATCATTCAAAAGAAAAAGGGGGCATTGGTATTTCGTACCTTCTCCCGCCTCTAAAAAATAAAAAAAATCAAAGTCAAAAATCATTTTGAAAAAAAGGGGCATCATTCTTGCATCATTCGCATTGGCATTTTGTCTTGCATTAAAAATAACAAAATTATTTAGAATAAGCCACGCTCTTCGAGTGGTCATTCTCCACGCATTTGCATCATACTTGCATATCATAATTTGTTCATTCATTCATTGCATAAAATAAGAGTTGTGATGAGAAGCGAGACGTTCTTGCGAAACAATCATCCTTTTTGAAAAAGTTTATCCTTACTTGGTTGCAAACTCAAGGTGTTCCAAGGCACTCAGTTTTTCAAATCAATAGCTCATTTGCATTTCTTTCAAAAGCACTGCATCAAAAGACTGAAATAGTGTATAAAAAAAAACAAATTTTTTAACTGATGTTAACTCTCTGTGAAGCATTCTTCTAATGAGCGTGCATGCCAGGTGCCGTTTCTCTTGTTTGAGTCAGTCAATTTCCTTCATTCCTTATCCAAGTCTAATCCCGCCCCGTCCACCCATAAAGCATATTCTCTCCCATCAGTGCATACTTGACTTTTTGGTTCATTCTCACCAAGACTTTAAGTCCTCCATGCTGGGGCAACTCTGTGATCACTAATTTTCCTTATCAATATCATATTCCTTCAGTGCAAGTCTCTCAAAAAAAAAATATAAAAATAATAAGATAATAAACAAGAAAACAAGCTCGCTAGGTTGAAAACCCGCAAAGGGTGGCCTAGGCAAAAAGGAGCGCCCGGTGGACTGAAAACTCGCAAAGAGCGGTCCAGGCAAAAATTAGGGCACAAAAAAGGAAAAAAGAGCAAACACATGAAGATAGATAAATTATTGTTCTAAAGTTAAGTCTCATAGAAATAAGCAATCGGGATTTGAAATGAAGTGTGGCCATCTCCTCAAAAACCCCAAAATCCCAGAAAGTCCCTTTCCTACCCACCTTGAGCCAAGAAAAACCAAAATCCAAAAATCGCCCTAGACAAGGATCACCCCAAATAAAAAAATAGTGCATCACTTTTTATCAGCTCACCCGAGTCAAAGAAGGAAAAGAATCATAAAACAAAAAAAAAGAAGAAAAAAAAAGGGGAAAAGAGAAAATAAAAAAAAGGGGGATTCAAAAATGAAAATCCCAAAACAAAAGAAAATACAAAAGAAATGTGAGTGGTGAGCTGGTACATGTTACCACAAAATACAAGAGATCATTGTCTAAATAAACCTTCAAACACTTCATCAACCCAACACCTGATTCCATAAACCTTCAAACACTTCCTTTGGCCTCAACATCAAACCCCTTAGTCATTCTACCATGAGACACGAATTTGCTTTAACAGAGCCCAAACAAGCCGAATAACCATCTTCCTCATAGACCATTAACCGTCAATCAACGCCAAACAAAACTCATCCTCCCTTTAGCCTCAAACACTTCATTAAGCCTAACCCTCTTTCCTCCACAAAACACCACAATCCCGAAAAGTCCATTCCGATCAATGACCGGTTGCTTTTGTTCACTCGAATTCTAATCTTAGGACGAACAAGCTTATCTATGTACAATGTGTTTGCTCAAAAGAAAAACAAACGATCAGAAAAAAGAAAGCTGATCAAGAAAGAATAAACCCTCAGAAAAAAGAGAACTGAGGAAACAAAAACGAACAGTCAGAAAAAAAAGAAAGCTGACAAAATAAAAAAGAGGGACTTGCACTCCAAAACACATTCAAGATGCATTAAAACAAGGTTTAGTGATTACCAGGTAAGGATTCTTTCGCACCAAAAGTCAAGACATCAGTAGAGAACCAAAGATTTGCACTGAGAATACCACTCAGACCCAAAAGTTGGGGCATTCTCTTCACCACCCACACACCCTAGTCTTGGGAAAGTCTGTTCAATGCCCATCCCATGTCACTCCAGTTGTCAATGTCATTCCAAAGTGGGGCGAGTGCATTCCCATTCCTTAACCTCATTCGTTTCCATAAAAACCTCACCGGGGCAATCTCTCAACTCACTATCCTAAACAAGACCTTGTCATTCTGATTGGGGCAGCTTTGTCCTCGTTATGACTGGGGCAACATCAAATTCTGTGGGTTGAAACAAAACCCCTTTCATTCCAGCTTTCATCCCAAGAGCCAAAGCGTTCCCAATTCATCATCTTCTACACCCCTGGTTGTTGTCACCACTAGACAGGGGCAAATTATTCACTCGTCAAAGACCTGAATTGGGGCAATCTTGTATCTCTTGGTCCCTCATAAGCTTCGGCAATAACTGTAACAGCCCAGGTCCACCGCAGCGGCCACCCCGGTCCCACTGTTACCTCACGGTCTTTTCTACCCCCCTTGTAGAATTTTTGCCTTCCGTGGGAATCGAACCTTGCACCTGAGGCATAAGTGCAAGTTAAACCCCCTTCCCACTACCAATTGAGCGCGCGCTCAATTGGTAGTGGAAAGGGGGTTTAACTTGCACTTATGCCTCAGGTGCAAGGTTCGATTCCCACGGAAGGCAAAAATTCTACAAGGGGGGTAGAAAAGACCGTGAGGTAACAGTGGGACCGGGGTGGCCGCTGCGGTGGACCTGGGCTGTTACATAAAAAGGCGCCTTTTTATTGTAACAGCCCAAGTCCACCGCAGTGGCCACCCCGGTCCCACTGTTACCTCACGGTCTTCTCTACCCCTCTTGTAGAATTTTTGCCTTCCGTGGGAATCGAACCTTGCACCTGAGGCATAAGTGCAAGTTAAACCCCCTTCCCACTACCAATTGAGCGCAGTTGTAACGCCCCAAAATAACTAAGTAGTTATTAAATTAAATTACTTAGGTATTTCATAGAATAGTTATAATAAAACAATAAGATGATGTTTAATTAAAAAGAAAAGGGAGCGGTGTCAATAATTCCGGAGTGGCAAGTATTGGCCCAAGAGCCCAAGCCCAATGACTTAGGCTCCTAAGGTTGGTGCAATTCGCACCATTTGTCAAAGAAAAGAAAGAAACGAAAGAGAGGAGAGAAAGAGGAGAAGGAATTCGGCGCACCCTAGGGAGAAGAGAAGGAAGGAGGCGACTTCAAGCTAGGAGTTAGGGTTTCATTCCTATTGATCCTAGGTGAGAGTTCCTAATCCCTTCTTATTCGATTTTCCTCCTCTTTCAAATGTTTAGGTTTTCGATTTTCCTAACCCTTGCCATTGTTGATCAATTCGTGATGG
Organism: Astragalus membranaceus; assembly: GCA_039519185.1. Classification (NCBI taxonomy): domain Eukaryota; kingdom Viridiplantae; phylum Streptophyta; class Magnoliopsida; order Fabales; family Fabaceae; genus Astragalus; species Astragalus membranaceus. The sequence goes on from CM076846.1 coordinate 54,680,284, forward strand.
TCCAAGAGAGAGAGAGATAGGGCGTGATCGTGAGTAAGGGAAGAAGAAGGAGAAGACTCCTTGTTGCGGTGGTTTGTCGGTGCTTCGGTGGAAAGAGCTCTAGTTCGTCATATTCAAGGTTAGGGGAGTCTCACTCTATAATAGAGAATATAATAGGTTGTATGTAAACCATAGGATTCCACTTGACACTACTTGTTGATTGTTAGAATTGTTTAGGTTAGTTGAATTTGATAATTGTTGTGGTTAATTCGATTTCCCTATGCTAAGGTTTGGATTTCATGTGTTGATTTTGTGCCTTGATGTGTTCCTAATATATATATGAGATTGAATGTTGTGGGTATGAGCACAATGTAATTTGTGAATGTTATGGTGATTTGGTTTAGAAAAATGATTAAGAATTTTTGGTGTTTTGGTTGTGTTGGGGCGCCTGGGCGCCTAGTGATGGGGGGGGGGGGGGGGAAATTGGCGCCCTGGGCACTGTTTTTCTGTTGCTGGGCGTGTGTGTGTTCTGGGCAGGGCGCCTGTGTTGCTGCCTGTGGCGCCTGGGGTGGCGCCAGGTTGCTGTCTATGCTTAGGCAAGGCGCATAAATCATGTTTTTGGGTAAACTCATTTTCTGAGCATATTTTACCGAGCCAAACTTTGTATTGACCTGACCAAATGTTATTTAAAACACTTTGGCTAAAGAATTTCTGGATTTGCACTTGTGGTTTTGAAATTGTCCGGTTGGGCATCATTTTGGCTTGTTTTTGGGGTGCCTTGTGCACACATCATTTTCTGAGCATATTTTACCGAGCCAAACTTTGTATTGACCTGACCAAATGTTATTTAAAACACTTTGGCTAAAGAATTTCTGGATTTGCACTTGTGGTTTTGAAATTGTCCGGTTGGGCATCATTTTGGCTTGTTTTAGGGGTGCCTTGTGCACACATCATTTTCTGAGCATATTTTACCGAGCCAAACTTTGTATTGACCTGACCAAATGTTATTTAAAACACTTTGGCTAAAGAATTTCTGGATTTGCACTTGTGGTTTTGAAATTGTCCGGTTGGGCATCATTGTGGCTTGTTTTAGGGGTGCCTTGTGCACACATCATTTTCTGAGCATATTTTACCGAGCCAAACTTTGTATTGACCTGACCAAATGTTATCTAAAACACTTTGGCTAAAGAATTTTTGGATTTTCACTTGTGGTTTTGAAATGGTCCTATTGGGCATCGCTTGGCTTGTTTTAGGGGTGCCTTGGATGCATCTCATTTTCTGAACATATTTTCCCTAGCCAAATTCTGTATTCACGTGACCAAATCCCATTTTGAACCTTTTGGCTAGAGCGGTTTTGTAACACCCCGTTAATTTCTATCTTGTAGAAATTACCGAAACGCACTACTGGCATACATCAGAGTGACTTCCTTTTTAAATACTGAACACATACTAATACTCGATGCTAAAAACCCATCAAGTTCGCTTACATAACTTAATATAAAATACATAAAGCGGTCCTTACACCCTCAACTAGTGTTCAGTACTCAAAAACCGAAAGTCTGCGGAAGCGATTTACAACTTAAAAACATAAGTCGTACCATCGTACATCTAAGAAACTGAATACAAAATACAGAAATACAAGGGAAACTGAAATACGAGACATAAAGAAACAAAGATAGCAACTGCTCCTCAAGCGTCTCCATAGCCGTGCCTCACGGTCTTCATCTTTCCCTGCTTAACTGAAAAACAACAACAATGGATTGGGTGAGACAACTTGTCTCAGTGAGTTCTATCGCGACCCCTTACTAATCCTCTCGGTTCAATTATGCTTTATTCATTATTCTGATTCTAACTCATAAATCATAGTCCTCAAAGTTGACTATGTGGCTAACTAACTGAAGTTGTCCTTATAACCCTCAAGCCGGTTACAAGACGCAACTCATAACTAAACTAAACGCTGTCCTCATAACCCTCAAGCCGGTTACAAGAAACAACACTAACTAAAGTTATAGCGTGTCACCGGTCACTTGGCATAATAAGCTTCCGGTGAACCCGTCCCCACTAATCGGCTGGGTCCCTAACGGGGCCTAGGTTCATAAGGCTCATGACTGCCTCTCCCCTAGCACACTAAACTAAAAAGGGTCGTCACCCCGACTAAAGATATATATGATGATATACCTGGACTGAACTCAACAATGAACTTAAACATAATAATATCTGAACTCAACATAACAATGAACTGAACTGAACATAAACTTATTACTAACGTGATCTAATTACTAACTTAGTCTAATTATTAAGTGATCTCTCATGGATTACTAAGGTTCGCTAACTTATCTTATCAATCTTACTAAACCCGTCAATCCAGCACAATGCATCAAACACAAATTCATAACATGGAATCAAGGGTCAATCACATGAGCATTCACTTAACCTGAACATAATCCAAACACAACCAAGCATATGGTACTAACATAACTTAGATCCAATCACAGTCAATTACCACTCAATTCGGGGCAATTCAATCGTAGTAACAATGGGGAAGGTGGAAGGAAGGATTAGAAAGCAATTGGAATCGTTTGGAATGATTTAAAACACTTTTTAAAAGAGGCAACCCGAAGACCACGCACGACCCGTGCGCCCATACACACGATCCGTGCGTGTCCATCATTTAACTTGTCATTCCTTTCCGATCCCGAATTACTTCCCGATCAATACTACCACTTCAGTCAAAGCTAAACATGTAGAATTACGGTGTTCCCATCCTAGGGGAACCTTGGGGAGTGGATGGGAAGGGACTTAGGACCAATCGGAACGACTTAGGACGTATTTCAAAATATCATATCAGAGAGATACGCACGGTCCGTGCGCCTTGGCACACGACCCGTGCGCGTTTTCAAAAAGCAGCACCAGTGGTTCCAGAATCTCACGCACGACCCGTGCCCAGAGGCACACGGTCCGTGCGTGACTAACAGTATTTCAGAAAACAGTTTTCTTTTCTATTCCGATCGTTCCCATGTCCATTCCGATTCACATTCAAACTCAATAACACATCAATACACATATTCATGGTTTTCCTAGTGAGTTATAGAACTCACCTCTTGGAGACAACAACGATTTCACACCGAGACTTTACAACAAGGACGCAAGAAACTCACGAACTCTCCCCACAACGGCTCCTCCACACCTTCACTGAAAACCCAGCAACTGAAATATTCCCTAGGATGCTCCAAAGGGTGATGTGGGTACTGAGGTAGGTTCTAAGGCTCTCCAACACAACATGCAACAGTTTTTGGTTCAGATTTGCTTAAGAGAAGCTTGGTGGTTAACAATGGTAACTCATGGTGGAGGAGGGGGATGATTACGATTTCAGTATCAATGGAAAGGAAATGATGAACTGATTCAGATTGTGGAGAAGGATCAGACATGCATGGGATTAATGAGGAACCCTCCTCTCCCTCTCACGCCTCACTCTCTCCCTTTTTCTCTAACTATTCTGTTTCAGTTTATTTCCAGAAAATGAAATGGAATGGAGTGTTGGTCCTTGGGTTCAGCTGAGGAGGTACTTATATATAGGTAATGTGAAAGGACCATCTTACCCTTCACTTACTAAATCTATTCCATATGACTCCTCTCAATCCTAATTATCCTAACTTAACCTAATTAATTACTCAATCACATACAATTCCATACTCAACAACTCAAACAAGTCATTTTCAATTCAAACAATTTCAATCAATTAATTAATTCACTACTAATTTAATTATATTATTATAATTAAATAGAAAAATAGGGGATGTTACATTCACCCCAACTTTTTAAAAATTTTGTCCTCAAAATTGGACCAATCAAAACAATTAGCACACAATATACCTTTCGCCGAACTGTCATCAGCTTTGGCCTTCTGAGCGTCCAACACATAGAATCTTCCACTGGCGGGAGTAGATTTCTCCTCTCGATTCCTCTTCTTTGCCGGACACTCGTTAGCATAATGCCCTTCTTCCTTGCAGTAGTAACACACAGTGGATCCCAAACGACACTCTCCAGTGTGAGGCCTTCCGCATTTCGGACACTTACCGGACCTTAGTAGTTCGGATGCTATAGCTTGCTTTCCTTTGTGGGAGTTACCTTTTGGCTCCTCACTTGGGGTTGGCAATTCCACTGCCTTTTTCTTTTCCTTCCTATAAGCTTTCCTTTCTTCGTACATTCTGTTGAGATCTGCCTCTGCAACATAAGCTTGCTGCACCAACCCAGCATAACTAGTCATAGCATAAGAGCTAAGACCTTGGGCCACATCAGCACGAAGACTTGCCCTATACATCTGCATCTTCCACTCATCATTCGGAGCATGCTTTGCCAATTGATAAAACTGCGACAACCTTTCAAACTTGGCGGTGAACTCACCCACCGACATCTCTCCTTGCCTCAGATTGATAAACTCAGCTTGCTTGCTTAACTTCATCACCGGAGGGAAAAAGTGACCAATAAACATCTCCTTGAAGTTAACCCAGGTAACAGGAGTTCCCTGGTTCACCATCAACTCATGAGCATTGGTCCACCAGGTTTGAGCATCTTCCTCGAGCATATGGGCGGCAAAGAGAACCTTCTCTTCTTCGCTGCATTGAAGAGTCCTAAAAATCTTCTCCATCGAATCCAACCAGAAATGTGATACCATCACCTCAGGTTCTCCCTTGAAACTTTGGGGATTCATCTTCTGGAAACGAAAGTAAGCCCTATTCGGATCTTCCAGAGGAGGTTGTTGAACATTCGGTTGTTGCTGATCCATCCTCTCTTGATGCATTTGGGCCATTTGAGCCATCTGCTGCTGCTGCATTTGCATCATGTCATTCATCATCTTCTGTTGCGTCTCGATGACATTCTGCATCCATTCGGTATGAGGATCAACAGGGACGCTTCTCCTACTTCCACCAGCCATGATTCTGCGAAATATGCACAAAGTGTTTAGTTGATCAGGCTAAACGTCTAATAGCATACTAAGAGGAATCACACTTAGAGGACTTAAGAGACTCATGATTCTAAGCCCGACTAGGTCGAACTGCTCTGATACCATTTGTAACACCCCGTTAATTTCTATCTTGTAGAAATTACCGAAACGCACTACTGGCATACATCAGAGTGACTTCCTTTTTAAATACTGAACACATACTAATACTCGATGCTAAAAACCCATCAAGTTCGCTTACATAACTTAATATAAAATACATAAAGCGGTCCTTACACCCTCAACTAGTGTTCAGTACTCAAAAACCGAAAGTCTGCGGAAGCGATTTACAACTTAAAAACATAAGTCGTACCATCGTACATCTAAGAAACTGAATACAAAATACAGAAATACAAGGGAAACTGAAATACGAGACATAAAGAAACAAAGATAGCAACTGCTCCTCAAGCGTCTCCATAGCCGTGCCTCACGGTCTTCATCTTTCCCTGCTTAACTGAAAAACAACAACAATGGATTGGGTGAGACAACTTGTCTCAGTGAGTTCTATCGCGACCCCTTACTAATCCTCTCGGTTCAATTATGCTTTATTCATTATTCTGATTCTAACTCATAAATCATAGTCCTCAAAGTTGACTATGTGGCTAACTAACTGAAGTTGTCCTTATAACCCTCAAGCCGGTTACAAGACGCAACTCATAACTAAACTAAACGCTGTCCTCATAACCCTCAAGCCGGTTACAAGAAACAACACTAACTAAAGTTATAGCGTGTCACCGGTCACTTGGCATAATAAGCTTCCGGTGAACCCGTCCCCACTAATCGGCTGGGTCCCTAACGGGGCCTAGGTTCATAAGGCTCATGACTGCCTCTCCCCTAGCACACTAAACTAAAAAGGGTCGTCACCCCGACTAAAGATATATATGATGATATACCTGGACTGAACTCAACAATGAACTTAAACATAATAATATCTGAACTCAACATAACAATGAACTGAACTGAACATAAACTTATTACTAACGTGATCTAATTACTAACTTAGTCTAATTATTAAGTGATCTCTCATGGATTACTAAGGTTCGCTAACTTATCTTATCAATCTTACTAAACCCGTCAATCCAGCACAATGCATCAAACACAAATTCATAACATGGAATCAAGGGTCAATCACATGAGCATTCACTTAACCTGAACATAATCCAAACACAACCAAGCATATGGTACTAACATAACTTAGATCCAATCACAGTCAATTACCACTCAATTCGGGGCAATTCAATCGTAGTAACAATGGGGAAGGTGGAAGGAAGGATTAGAAAGCAATTGGAATCGTTTGGAATGATTTAAAACACTTTTTAAAAGAGGCAACCCGAAGACCACGCACGACCCGTGCGCCCATACACACGATCCGTGCGTGTCCATCATTTAACTTGTCATTCCTTTCCGATCCCGAATTACTTCCCGATCAATACTACCACTTCAGTCAAAGCTAAACATGTAGAATTACGGTGTTCCCATCCTAGGGGAACCTTGGGGAGTGGATGGGAAGGGACTTAGGACCAATCGGAACGACTTAGGACGTATTTCAAAATATCATATCAGAGAGATACGCACGGTCCGTGCGCCTTGGCACACGACCCGTGCGCGTTTTCAAAAAGCAGCACCAGTGGTTCCAGAATCTCACGCACGACCCGTGCCCAGAGGCACACGGTCCGTGCGTGACTAACAGTATTTCAGAAAACAGTTTTCTTTTCTATTCCGATCGTTCCCATGTCCATTCCGATTCACATTCAAACTCAATAACACATCAATACACATATTCATGGTTTTCCTAGTGAGTTATAGAACTCACCTCTTGGAGACAACAACGATTTCACACCGAGACTTTACAACAAGGACGCAAGAAACTCACGAACTCTCCCCACAACGGCTCCTCCACACCTTCACTGAAAACCCAGCAACTGAAATATTCCCTAGGATGCTCCAAAGGGTGATGTGGGTACTGAGGTAGGTTCTAAGGCTCTCCAACACAACATGCAACAGTTTTTGGTTCAGATTTGCTTAAGAGAAGCTTGGTGGTTAACAATGGTAACTCATGGTGGAGGAGGGGGATGATTACGATTTCAGTATCAATGGAAAGGAAATGATGAACTGATTCAGATTGTGGAGAAGGATCAGACATGCATGGGATTAATGAGGAACCCTCCTCTCCCTCTCACGCCTCACTCTCTCCCTTTTTCTCTAACTATTCTGTTTCAGTTTATTTCCAGAAAATGAAATGGAATGGAGTGTTGGTCCTTGGGTTCAGCTGAGGAGGTACTTATATATAGGTAATGTGAAAGGACCATCTTACCCTTCACTTACTAAATCTATTCCATATGACTCCTCTCAATCCTAATTATCCTAACTTAACCTAATTAATTACTCAATCACATACAATTCCATACTCAACAACTCAAACAAGTCATTTTCAATTCAAACAATTTCAATCAATTAATTAATTCACTACTAATTTAATTATATTATTATAATTAAATAGAAAAATAGGGGATGTTACAGGTTTCAATTTTTAAGGTAGCCTACTTTGTTTGTGCGTTTGGGTGTTGTGTGGGCGCCAAGTGTGGCCGCCCAGGGTGCCAAGTGGGGCGCCCATGACTTGTGTTCGAGTTTCGGGTCTAATGGTGCTAGATTGGTCCCTAAGTGTTATCCTAGTCCTAGGGACGTGATTGTGAGGATAAAATAATGAGTTGGTTGATGATGAGGCCATGGGGGCTAAAACTAAGATTAATTAAAGATGTGATATAGGATACATGGACCGTGTTGTTAATAATTATGATCGTGGTTTTGTCATGGAGTCTCATGCATACATAAGGCTGCGGTCTGAGTTGTTAATTATGATAATAAGGCTGCGGTCTGAGTTCTAAATTGAAATGATAAGGCTGCGGTCTGAGTTGATATTATGATGATAAGGCTGCGGTCTGGGAAAATGGTACCACATGCATAACTGTATTGCATACATCCTCATGATAAGCATGCTAGTTGGTGATTGTATGGACTATGCTACTGTGTGACTGTGTGAGTGTGATGCTATGACGTAATATACTTCTTATTATAATCTTTATTATGTAGTTGAGACTCACCCTTCTGTTGTTGTTTACCACAGGTAGTCCTGAGTGAAGGCCTACTCGTTTCACTCCCGAGTCGGTCTGCTCTGATACGTGACACCTAGGGGGTTGGATTAGGGATTTTAATGTTATTCATTTGTCGTTGAATTTTATATGCTTTGAGTTGATGATTTTTGATGAGCCTGTTGTTCGGCATATTTTGGAGATTGTGTTATTTTTCCGCTGCGAGTCATCTAAATTACAATGTGTGGATTTTTATTGGTGAAGTCACGTGTACCCTAAATTATTTAATGGTGTTGCGTATTATAAGTGTGTAACGAAGGCTTACACCGATTTGACCGTTGTTAAATTAAGCTTATGTGTAGCATTCCATTCAAAAAAAAAAAGAAATTCTGAAACTCTGATCTCTATGATAAATAGCCGGGTAGAATGGGGTGTTACATTAGTGGTATCAGAGCAATGGTTGGTCCGTCCGGCCAAGTCGTCGAGTCGTTGTGTCAGATAGTGACCAACTGTTGTCTTTCAGAGCTGACCATGGTTTATGTTGCAGGTACTCCAAAAGTTTCCATTGTTAAGTGAACTAGTGGGGGAGATGCCCCTACTAGTGCTGTGTGCCTTATTGTGCTTTCGGTGTGTGAATTGTGTTTGTTTATTGTAGTCCTTATTGTTGACCTCCTTACTGCGTGTTTTCTACATGGTATGCTCTATTGTTTAAGTACTCACATGAGTTTTGGTTGGTATTGAGCTCGGCGTATCCCGCATCATATTCAAAGTAATTGCTGTTTGTTGTTAGATGTTAATTTGACATTTATTCGCATGCTCATGTATTTGTAAGGTATAATATTACCTGCTCCCCATCCTGAGTTTGGTTGCCCCTCGAGTGTAAACAAACTTGATGCGTTTTAAAATGGTAATTGCATCCTATGCTGTTCGTCTGGCCTCGTTACGTGCGTCTGTTGTGCCTGTATGCTATTGGCAGTTTACCTTGTTGCATGTTACTCTCCTATGTTGTTTTGTCCAAATCAAGTTATTGCCAATAACTGCCGTGGTGTTTTAATCCCTATAAGTGAAAACGTTTTCATTCTAGTGCTACCATTTTGGTCCTCAATTATTTCGGAAGTTGCAAGTTGATATAACGATTTTAGCTGAGAACTACCTCATTGAACTACTATTTTAACCTGCCTGATTTCCTCAAAGTGTGATCTTGCATGCTTGAGTTTTATGACAAATCTTTTGGTCGTTACTTCTTGAATTGCGTCATGAGAATTTAAAAAGTAAGGGGATTTCTGAAACTGTTTTTGAATGACTGTTAAATAGCTTTATGGTTGGATACTGATTTTGGCATTGGAAAATTATTTTAATAAATGGACATTGAAAGTGTATAAAGTTTTACTATAGCATGATTTTGACTGCACGATGATGCTTCACGCTAAGTGCCTTGTGAACTGGGCGTGCCGATTATGTTTCGATGTTAGCATCCTTGACTGCTGTTCCATGAGTTGAACTATTTTTTTTTTCCATGCTGAACTATGTAGATGATTATCACTTACTCTAAAAGATTGTCATTATTGTTTTAGTGATTAGTGACTAATGTCACGGGACTTGGTTTTGATTTCCTGCTGGCTTGGAAGGTGTTCAATTTTCGAAAAATGTATTAGTTGTTGTCTTGGCAATTTAAAGTATTGCTATTTGCCAACTAAACGAGTTGCTATATTACGGTTTATTTTTTTTATAGAATGAGTTGTTGTTTTATGAAATAAGTGTGGTGCGGTTTTATGAAAATGAAGCGCTATTTTTTTTCTTATGCTGAAAAACGTGCTGTTTTCGTAATAACTTGAAGTGCCGAGTTCCTAAAATTTAAAATGACGTTTGTACTCGTGTTTTAATTATAGTTGACAAGGTGTAATTGATCAATGTCGTATTGTTAAGTATCCTACCTTCCTTTCTACAAGGCTTAGTATAACTACTTGGTGTTAAGTGTTAGAATCATTAGGTGTTAAGTGTTTGGACTTCGTTTTCCTCTGCCTTTTTGTAACCTAATCGAGTCTAGTTACTTCCCTTTTGTACATATTTAAAATGGATGTAAATGTTTGGTGTTGAAATTGGTGGAATTATGTTTCATTGAAAATTATAAGATATGATTGTAGAGGTGACTAGAATCAATGCATGCTTAAAAACTATTTGCGAACTCTAATTGTCTACAACTGATTTTATTGACTGATTCTGGTTGGTACCTCTTTAATTGTGTTACGTGGTTTGTAAGTTGAAAATGAAGTGAGTTATGAGATTGTTTGTGAAACCCTAATAAACAAATTTTATGATTGGATACAATATTGGCATCAAACTTATTTTTTTTTTTTACACACGAATTCCTGTTAGATTATTTCGCAGTTGTGCCAATTGTGTTGTGTGGTTTAATGAGTTAAATAGGGGATGCATGTTAAGAAATGAATGCATGTTGGTATTATTGTAGATATTGTTCTTACACGTTTGTTTTTATTGAACTCCCAAGTTTATGGTGTAAATTGAGTACCCTATGTGATATGCTGGTATGATCTTCATGTGTGATTAAATATTATTATTTTTGTAGAGATCGTTTAAATTGAATTGTTTTGGGGTGCTTGTCGTGTCTCAGACTTGAATTATGAATATAAAATAATGTCGCTGCATTGAGGAATGAGTAAAAGAGCCAACAAGTAGTGTAACATTTTATGTTCGGAAATATTGTATGCTACATTAAAAGAGAATGCAAGAGGACTAGAGTTAGTAATAAACCTTATGTTGATATTTTGATGCTTTACTATTTGAACGAGAAATGATTACTATTGACGAACTTAAGAGTATAAAGAATTGTTTGGATTCGAATAACCAAAAGTGCAGGTAAACCATGTGCGTCCTTGTTACTATCTTCTTTATAATATGTGGTGTATGACTATGCTTTGATATCATTGTGATGAGCTACCTAACATGTGACAAGTGAGAATGGTGCTTGTTTGATGTTTTGACTGCACTATGATTGTGGTTGTGATATGTGGTTGTGCGTGTTGTCATATGGAATTCTAGAGTCGGAAATTATATCTAGCCTGTGAGAGGCTGATATAATACCTTTCAGTTTGAGTCGTATCTAGCCTGCGAGAGGCTGATACGATATCGTTGGGTCCGAATCTTGCTTTGTGTGTTGTGTCCTCAGTGTCCCTTGTCGATTTTCGACAGAGACCCTGTGGTGAATCTTACTTGTTGCCGTCGAAGGGGTTAGATGTAATCTCGAGCATAAACTGGTTAGAGCATAACCATGTCTAGGGTTAATTGTCGTAGTAAGTCGGTGAGTTTTGGGAGGTGATGAGTCTGGTTATTATTTCTGGAGTTACCTGGCTGAACAAGTAGGAGGGACGGCCGCCCAATCACTTACCGCCGGTAATCAAGGAAATAATGATCAGCAAGGTGGATAGTGCTAGTCGTCTAGATGGTTATAGTTTGTGAGTGGAAGGGTGTTTAGTCTGCTGCCAAGTATGCGATAGATTATGGGAGAGGACGGTTAGAGATGGGGAAGAGTTTTGGTAGTGTTTCGTGAGCTTGGCTAAATTTTCGAGGACGAAAATGTTCTAAGTGGGGGAGAGTTGTAACGCCCCAAAATAACTAAGTAGTTATTAAATTAAATTACTTAGGTATTTCATAGAATAGTTATAATAAAACAATAAGATGATGTTTAATTAAAAAGAAAAGGGAGCGGTGTCAATAATTCCGGAGTGGCAAGTATTGGCCCAAGAGCCCAAGCCCAATGACTTAGGCTCCTAAGGTTGGTGCAATTCGCACCATTTGTCAAAGAAAAGAAAGAAACGAAAGAGAGGAGAGAAAGAGGAGAAGGAATTCGGCGCACCCTAGGGAGAAGAGAAGGAAGGAGGCGACTTCAAGCTAGGAGTTAGGGTTTCATTCCTATTGATCCTAGGTGAGAGTTCCTAATCCCTTCTTATTCGATTTTCCTCCTCTTTCAAATGTTTAGGTTTTCGATTTTCCTAACCCTTGCCATTGTTGATCAATTCGTGATGGTCCAAGAGAGAGAGAGATAGGGCGTGATCGTGAGTAAGGGAAGAAGAAGGAGAAGACTCCTTGTTGCGGTGGTTTGTCGGTGCTTCGGTGGAAAGAGCTCTAGTTCGTCATATTCAAGGTTAGGGGAGTCTCACTCTATAATAGAGAATATAATAGGTTGTATGTAAACCATAGGATTCCACTTGACACTACTTGTTGATTGTTAGAATTGTTTAGGTTAGTTGAATTTGATAATTGTTGTGGTTAATTCGATTTCCCTATGCTAAGGTTTGGATTTCATGTGTTGATTTTGTGCCTTGATGTGTTCCTAATATATATATGAGATTGAATGTTGTGGGTATGAGCACAATGTAATTTGTGAATGTTATGGTGATTTGGTTTAGAAAAATGATTAAGAATTTTTGGTGTTTTGGTTGTGTTGGGGCGCCTGGGCGCCTAGTGCTGGGGGGGGGGGGGGAAATTGGCGCCCTGGGCGCTGTTTTTCTGTTGCTGGGCGTGTGTGTGTTCTGGGCAGGGCGCCTGTGTTGCTGCCTGTGGCGCCTGGGGTGGCGCCAGGTTGCTGTCTATGCTTAGGCAAGGCGCATAAATCATGTTTTTGGGTAAACTCATTTTCTGAGCATATTTTACCGAGCCAAACTTTGTATTGACCTGACCAAATGTTATTTAAAACACTTTGGCTAAAGAATTTCTGGATTTGCACTTGTGGTTTTGAAATTGTCCGGTTGGGCATCATTTTGGCTTGTTTTTGGGGTGCCTTGTGCACACATCATTTTCTGAGCATATTTTACCGAGCCAAACTTTGTATTGACCTGACCAAATGTTATTTAAAACACTTTGGCTAAAGAATTTCTGGATTTGCACTTGTGGTTTTGAAATTGTCCGGTTGGGCATCATTTTGGCTTGTTTTAGGGGTGCCTTGTGCACACAACATTTTCTGAGCATATTTTACCGAGCCAAACTTTGTATTGACCTGACCAAATGTTATTTAAAACACTTTGGCTAAAGAATTTCTGGATTTGCACTTGTGGTTTTGAAATTGTCCGGTTGGGCATCATTGTGGCTTGTTTTAGGGGTGCCTTGTGCACACATCATTTTCTGAGCATATTTTACCGAGCCAAACTTTGTATTGACCTGACCAAATGTTATTTAAAACACTTTGGCTAAAGAATTTCTGGATTTTCACTTGTGGTTTTGAAATGGTCCTATTGGGCATCGCTTGGCTTGTTTTAGGGGTGCCTTGGATGCATCTCATTTTCTGAACATATTTTCCCTAGCCAAATTCTGTATTCACGTGACCAAATCCCATTTTGAACCTTTTGGCTAGAGCGGTTTCAATTTTTAAGGTAGCCTACTTTGTTTGTGCGTTTGGGTGTTGTGTGGGCGCCAAGTGTGGCCGCCCAGGGTGCCAAGTGGGGCGCCCATGACTTGTGTTCGAGTTTCGGGTCTAATGGTGCTAGATTGGTCCCTAAGTGTTATCCTAGTCCTAGGGACGTGATTGTGAGGAGAAAATAATGAGTTGGTTGATGATGAGGCCATGGGGGCTAAAACTAAGATTAATTAAAGATGTGATATAGGATACATGGACCGTGTTGTTAATAATTATGATCGTGGTTTTGTCATGGAGTCTCATGCATACATAAGGCTGCGGTCTGAGTTGTTAATTATGATAATAAGGCTGCGGTCTGAGTTCTAAATTGAAATGATAAGGCTGCGGTCTGAGTTGATATTATGATGATAAGGCTGCGGTCTGGGAAAATGGTACCACATGCATAACTGTATTGCATACATCCTCATGATAAGCATGCTAGTTGGTGATTGTATGGACTATGCTACTGTGTGACTGTGTGAGTGTGATGCTATGACGTAATATACTTCTTATTATAATCTTTATTATGTAGTTGAGACTCACCCTTCTGTTGTTGTTTACCACAGGTAGTCCTGAGTGAAGGCCTACTCGTTTCACTCCCGAGTCGGTCTGCTCTGATACGTGACACCTAGGGGGTTGGATTAGGGATTTTAATGTTATTCATTTGTCGTTGAATTTTATATGCTTTGAGTTGATGATTTTTGATGAGCCTGTTGTTCGGCATATTTTGGAGATTGTGTTATTTTTCCGCTGCGAGTCATCTAAATTACAATGTGTGGATTTTTATTGGTGAAGTCACGTGTACCCTAAATTATTTAATGGTGTTGCGTATTATAAGTGTGTAACGAAGGCTTACACCGATTTGACCGTTGTTAAATTAAGCTTATGTGTAGCATTCCATTCAAAAAAAAAAAGAAATTTTGAAACTCTGATCTCTATGATAAATAGCCGGGTAGAATGGGGTGTTACAATAACCATGTCTGTCATTCCTTCACCTGCCATAAATGTCCATGCCCTAAACCAATTCCAAGTTAACTGACTCATTCATTCACATTTGCACTCCTATGCATGCTTACTAGATAATGCTTCAAAGGAGAGAACACAAGTTGTTTACGTGATATCTAAAATTCACTCATCATGGAAAGAAAGAGAAAACAAGTGAGTTTGTTTGTAAATAAAAACCTTGAGAACACCAGAGTTTGAATCAAATTCAATTTTTCAACAGAATGGTCAATAATCATCTCAGTTCCTTGCATTCAAAGTCTCGCATCTCATCATCACAAAAATGTTTACCTCATGCATCTAGGCATTATAGCATATGCATCAAAGCATTACATTTGCATCTTCACATTTTGTGCATTCATCACATAGCAAAAAGAAAAAAACACTCCACGTCAGTTGCACAGAAAAAGCAGAAATCTTTTCATTGCATTGGCATCATATTAATGTTCGCACTTCATAAAAAGAAAAAAACAAAATCATTGCATGTCATGCATCACTAGAGCATTACATTTAGCATCAGATATTCCATAGAAAAAGCAAAGAAAGCAAAAAGAAAACAAAGAAAAGAAACCACAAAAGCAACATAAAAACATTCCCTATCATCCAGCATTCCATATCATTCATCATTTCACAAGCATTCCTTTGTCATTCAATCATCAAACATTAAAGCAGTGCATACGCATCATATTAACGTTAGCATTTTCATAAAAAAGGAAAAGAACAGAATCATTGCATCAAACATCAGAGCATTGCATTTTGCATTTCATAGAAGAAGCAAAAAGAAACAAACAGAAGTTAGAACAGGAGCATTTCATTCATCAAACATCAATCACCGCATACATTTGCATTCAAACATCAAAACAATACAGTTACATCACATCATACTTGCATCTCAAAGAAGAAAAGAAAGCTAAAGCATCCCATGTCATTCATCATTTCATGTTATTCATCAGCAATATTCACATTTCATAGAAAAAAAGCAAAGAAGAAAGAGTTTTCCATTGCATGTCATCTGCCATTTCATTACATATCATCAAACACCAAAATGTTGCATTCGCATACCTGCACTTCATAAAAAGAGCAAAAGAAAAGAAGAGGAGAAAAGCAAAAGAACAAATAAAGTCAGGCATTGCATTCATCAAGCATATAAGAACAGTAGAAAATCATGCATTCATAAGCAAAAGGAAAAGAAAATCATGCATTGCGTACAGACAAGAGAAGAAAAGGAAAATCATTGCATTCATCAAGCATATAGGAACAGTAAAAGATCATGCATTCATCCGACATAGACAAAGGAAATAAGAAACTCATCATTCATCATAAGAAAAAAGAAAACAGCAACCATGGCATTTGCATTGCATGCATTTGTTCATTTTCAGCTACAGATACAAAGAGAGGATGAGCACTTCGGTGTTAGCCCTCTCCCCCAGATTCCAGAAAATGTTCCCCCAAGTTGGGAGTTCAGAAAGAAAAAAAAAGGAAAGAGAGAAATAGAAAAGAAGGAGAGAAAAGAAAAGAGAGCGCTCAAGCGCGCATTGCGGATTGGAGCACAGAGATCATCGCTCCCTTCTGCCCAGGTCTCACGTCGCGTACGAGCAACGCGATGGACCGCAGCCCCATGTGAGGTTCAACGGAATAGTTGTATCAGCCTAAGATACAGTGGACGCCGTGCATTGATCAGTATATCAGTTCCGGAGCTGATAACGATCCCCCCGGTCGCTCGAAAAGGCCAACAGGAAGCGTGCTCCTCAAAGCCACGTGCAAACTCGGATTCACCAAGAGTTCGTTTAAGGATTACAGGTTTTAGGCAGCCTGGGCAATTTACCGCTTTCTGCACGCCAAGTGCCCATTTTACCTTTTCTGTCTGCACGCAAGTGCCCATTTTACCTTTTCTGTCTGCACGTCAGTGTTCATTTACTGTTTTCGCATCGACACGAAAGTGTCCACCTTTCCAAAAATAAAAATAAAAATAAAAATAAAAAAAAAGGAAATTCAGGTTTCTCTAAGTAGACAAAATTGGTATAATTTCTGAATTCTTTATTCCTATTTTATCATCGAAATATGTCTCGGCCAATTCATATTTCTGGATAAAATCCGAATAAAGAGGGGCAGCTGTCATACCCCAATTTTGTCCGCCTTCTTCTAGTCACTTGTTTTGCTTAATTTGTATTTTGAGTAGTTAGAATAGCGTCCTTTTTTTATTTAAGCCAATTTCAATTATCCGTTCAATTAAGCCGAAATACCGTTACTTAAGCTAGGCATGCGTGCGAATGATCGATCTTTTCGCGCATTCTTCAGTTTAATCTTGATATTTGGGCCTAGTTGAACCTAAGCGGGCTTATTTAAGTCGCTTTTCTCACTATTGGGCTTATCATTTTGAGTCGGGCCCACGAACGTGGTTCCTAGTTAATTTTTAGTGTTAGCGGGCCTATTTGTTCTATTTGAGCCTCGTTCTAGCGCATTTGTCTAGTTGAGCCCGATTTCGCTTTTGTATTTGGCTCAACTTCTTTTATTTTTATTTTGTCTATTTAATTTGTTTTGAGTCTAAAAATGTCAAAAAATTCTATTTATTGTTTGTTTACAATTTAATAGTGTCTAAGATGTCCAAAAGTCCAAAAATACAAAAAATGATAATACTAAAAATACCAAAAAAATACAAATCCGAAAATAATAACCAAAAATACAAAAAAATAGGAAAAACGAAAATAAACAAAAATAAAAGCAGCAGCAGCAGATCCATGGGCTGATTCTTGTTGCCCAAGAGTCCAATAACCTGAAAAAGGAAATAAAATCAGGTTAGAATCAAAGAATTCATTTTCCTAAGCCTAAAAATTGCCTATAAAAAACAAGCTGAATCAAGAGAGAAAAGGACAGCAATTCACACAGACAGAAAATACACTGAAATTCAGAACCAAAGATTAGGGTTTTATACGAAAACCCTAGTCACAAAGCATCAAAATTTCTAAATCAAAAGGAAAAACAGAAGCAGCAACAATAAGCAGCAGTAGCAGCAGCAGAAAATAAGCAAACAGGAGATTATCAGTAGCTGGAAAAGAGGTTAGTTACTAAGATTTCGTTTTCATCATATTTTGTCGAGCTTAGTACATAATAGATTTTTCTTTTGCAAAGAATTGTATTTGTTGTTATCCTGAAATCAATATTGAAACCGTATATATGAATTAAAGAAAAATAATTAGGTTCAGCTTATATCTTTTTTAAGAAATACTGATACTGTAAATAAATTAGGGCTATGAACATATTACGTTGAATAAACGAAATCAATGACAGAGTAGGACATGCTGCGGTTCAGATTAGGATTATGAGTAGATTTGGGTTTCAAAATAGGTACTGTGATATAAAACTAATTTCTTTAGAGATCTACCTTTCAAAAAACGAACTACCAAGAGAACCCAGTAGCAAAAATCGAAAATCAGAGAACAGAATAGAAGACGAAGGGAATAGAACCGCAAAATAAAAAAATATAGTAGAACTCACCTAATAGACTCCGGCAACCGTAGGCGGTGGCCGTCGGCCGTGAAACGCCCGTAGCCGTTGCCGTCTAATCGCGGGCAATCCCCATTCCGTCGAAGCCCCTTAATTTATTTCGTGCGTTCGCGTCTAAACCCAAGGACAGCAACGTCGTCACCGTCGATTACGCCTCCACACCTCCGTTCGCCACCGTACGGTGGCGTCGTAGGTCTGGCGAGAGCTTGGTCTTGTCGCGTCTTCCTCACCTTCGCTTCCTTTCTTCCAGAAACGCTCTCTCTCAGCCGACCAAGTTGTTGAAATTTTGGATCCCCCTCTCTAACAACAGAGAACGGTGGAAGCAGAGAGAAGAAGATCTACGGCTGTGGGGGGAAAGGAAGACAAAATCTGGGTAGGAGATGAGAGAAGAGGGGTTTGATTACAGTGGGGGAGAGGCGAAGAAAAACGGGATCAAGGATAGGGGGAGTGGGCGTGGCGCCGTGGAGAGGAGATGAGCTTGGGGTGAGGGAGAGAGGCGGATGCGTGAGGGAGAGAGATTTTTTTCAGGGTTGGGGTGATTTGGGGTAGAGCTGCGGCGCAGCTAGCTGAAGGAGAAAAAGGTTTGAAAATTAGGTTTAATCTGAATGTTTCCTTTTATATGCCCTATTGTTTATTTATTTATTTTATTTAATTAAAATATCAGTTTAGTAATAACACCCCCTTTAATTCATGCGCACACCCCCTCCCCTTGATAGCCCATGGTTCGCATATTGGGCCTCGATACTGAAATTGGGCTCTGCTTCTAGCACCCCACGGATTAACACACACACACCCCCTCACTTAAGCCCAGTTTCGCATATTGGGCCCTCCAATGCGAACTGGGCTTCCTCCCTACACCCCAATTTCAATAATACAGCTCCCTTTTATTCACACCCTTATTTTACCATTTCACCCCCTTTCTCGTTTTTTTTAATTTAATTTAATTACCTTCAAGACAAAATAGTTTCTCATAAATCAAAAACTTTGTTAATAGTCGTGTGAAGCCTTTGCTTGCATGATTATTAACAATGAGGTACTAGTGGTGATCACTTGGAGCCTTTGCTCAATTGATCATCATGAATGCCTGAATTTTCCTAAAAAGTTCACTAAGTTAAAAACTTTGTTAAATAGTCTTGCGAAGCCTTTGCTTGCGTGATTACTAACAATGAGGTACTAGTGGTGATCACTTGGAGCCTTTGCTCAATTGATCATCATAAATGCCTAATTTTCACAATTAAACAAGATAAAAAATAAATAAATAATAAAATAACAAAAACCGTTTTCTACAAAGAAGAACTACGTAGCTTTGAGTTCTCCATCGCACCGGGAGATACGTAAGAGCGGGCCACGTCCCGTCAAGCACTTTTTTCTAAAAACCTTTTTTTTTCCCTTTTTCTCCAAAAATAAAAATCTATTAAGTTCTTTAATTCATTGTCAATGAGAAGTAGAGAGGCAAAATTAAGTATTTTCAAGTCAATACACTAAAAACCACACATTTAATTAAAGGTTCCCTCTCAGTAGAGAGGGCGTGTGGGGTGCTAACACCTTCCCTGCGCGTAACCGACCCCCGAACCCTATTCTCTAGTTTCGCAAGACCAATCGCTTTCCAAAAAAGGTTTTCCTAATATTTTCCTTAATAAATATTGGTGGCGGCTTCATTGTCTTAAGAAAAGTTGTGAACGAGGAAGGTTCTCCCTCGGGGACTTTTTCGGGCGCAACACCCATTACATAAAAACAGGGTCCATTCATCGATGGCCAAGATCACTCTGCAAGATCGGACGGCCCAAATCGACCAAAGCAAACACCACTCGAAATCTATAAATACAGTATTCAATGCTCATTAAATGGTAAGCACTTTTTCTCAACAAAATACTCATTCACTCAAATACTGACTTGAGCGTCGGAGTGTTATTGCAGGAACAACATCAGACATCTCAAGGTCGAACAACATCGGATATCCGAAGATCGAACAACATCGAACATCTCAAGATCGAACAACATCGACCGGCTCAAGATCGAACAACATCGAACATCCCAGGACCTGAAGACAGAAACAGAATCAAGAATAAAACATCTACTAACTGCATAATACCAATCACTAAGATCGGAAGAACAGTACCGAACACCAGGGTAGATTAAGCCACTGAACAAACGGTGTTGGCTAGGGACTTCCTACTTTCCGGAATATTAACGGGCTATCATTATTCATTAGTTAATGATTGATATTTTTTACAAACATTATTAATTATGCCAGCTAGCCATTATATGATTGGATCTCACACTCCATGATTATGCTTTTTTTATATCTCGTGTTTTTCATTGGATTATTTTATAGGCTTTTTTCCTGTTGTTTAAAAATTTGGGGTTTCTGGTTGATCAAAAAAATTTGGGGTTTCTGAATAAGTATTTTGACTACACTCGGTAACATTTGTTAAACTGCTAACGTAAAATAATTAGGTTAAATTCTTTTAATATATTAAATATTATTTTTTTATAGAATAAAATTTATGTTAAGGGAAAGAAATATAAAATGTTGTTATAGTGTGAACCAAAAATATAGCATAAAACATACAACAACGAGAGAATGAGAGAATGATAGTGTCTTTGTTTCAATGTGTTTAATTTACAATTTCACACAAGTCCTAAATATAAAACATAAGAAATCAACTAGGAAAGAGTTCTCAATTTAAGGAGTAGCAGGTTAAGGAAGGAGGGATGTTGGTTAGACATGGCCAATCCTGAGCTTCCCTCGAAGGTTAGTGTTCTCTCTTCCCAATCTCATCATGTTAGCTATTGTGTTATGGAATCTTACGGGTATTGCGGGGTGTGGGAAGTCTACTATAGTCCATAATCTGGTCCTTGATAGACGCCCGGCTCTTATGGGTATAGTAGAATCTAAGAACTCTTCCCTTAGTCACCGTAGAGTTCGGAATTGGTGGCCCGATGACAACATTGACTGGATTGTTCACTACTAGAAAAACAGTTTTTAGCGTCGGTCAAAAGCCCACGCTAACAGGCTAACAATGGATTAGCGTCGGAGTAGCGTCGGCCACGCTAAGAGGCTTAAAAAAAAGCGTCGGAGTATCGTCGGCCACGTGTCAGCCAAGCCCGCGCTAAACCCGACACTAACATAGGGCTGACGCTATACAGTGAATGAAATAACTCACGTCGGTTTAGCCGAAGCTAACGTCAACGAAAAATAGTCAACGAATTAATGAGCGTCAGTCTGGCGGACGCTAATGTCAACCACCACGTGTTTGTCAACTAGAGGTGACCACGGGTACGACCCTTCGCAGCCACCGTCCAGCGCTCAAGTGCTACAGCTCCATCTAACTCTTGAACATCATCTACACCTAATTCAGAAATTCAGACACATTTTGTTTGTATGTATCCTGATCAATAAGAAAAAATAATAAACTACTAACAATAAAGACCAAACTAAACCAACACAATGCGTAATAGTGCAGAACTGATGCAAACTAAACCAACACAATAAATGTTCAACAACAGGAAGTACAAAATAATAGTGCAAAATAATATTAACAGGAAGTACAAAATAATAGTGCAGTACTCAATTTACTCTTTTACACAAGCCAAATCCATTCTAATAATATTAACAGGAAGTACAAAAAAGCAACAAGTCGCAAAAGCATTCATAGTCATAGGATAATTTGACAAAAATTATAGGTTTAAATACGTTTTTACCCCCTGCAAATAGGGGGTGTTTTGTTTTTACCCCCTACAAATTTTTTTTTTAAAAAACACCTTACAAAATTTTTTGTTTGATATTAGTCCTTCTGTCAAGTCTCTGTTAGTGGTGTGCTGACGTGTCTAACGGAACTGCCAGCTGGCTTTGCCAAATCATTATTTTTAATTTTCTTTTGGCATAAATATGTTTTTACCCCCTGCAAATAGGGGGTGTTTTGATTATACCCCCTACAAATTTTTTTATCTGAACCCATCTTTCTTCATCTTCATCTCTCTCTCTCTCTGTGTTCCTGTTGTTCCATCTCATCTTCATCACAAACACAAACACAACTTCATTTCTAATGCATAGTAATTATTAAACAGCTTCCACCACTCTCTTCTCTCTTCTCTCTTCTCTCTCACACACATACCACCACCACCACCAAAATCTCATATCTTCCTTCTTCTTTTTCTATGAATGAGACAAATCCAGGAAAATCTCAAATCCAAAAAGCGTTTCCCCTTCGTTGCTTTTATGAACTGAGAATATCAGTAATTGATTGTTGTTTCCCCTTCGTTTCCCCTTGCGTACTGTTCATCTTCCCCCAAATTGATTGTTGTTTAATGTTTTCGGTGTAGAGGTTGTTGTTGACTCACTATCGGTTTTACATCCATGGGGGTTGCTGTTGAAGAAGAATGGGTTCTTGTTGTTGTTGTTGTTGTTGTTGTTGTTGTTGCTCTGAGAATCGAAGAGGGAAAGAAGAAGAATAAGAAGAATGGGCTCTTGTTGTTGTTGCTGAGAATCGAAGAAGAATGGGTAAGAATAGATGTTGCTTGGTGGTTCTGTGCTCATGGATTTGTGTTTGGTGAAGATGGATTATGGTGAAAACGGAGATGAAGAGAAGAGAATGGTTCCTGGGAAAGGAGGAGAGAATGAATCTGGGAATGGGGGAAGAAGATGGGGAATTAGGGTTTAAAATAATTTTAAATGCGAAATCAGCAAATAAAATAAAAGAAAACTAAATATAAATGCCAAATGTGTGACACGTAGGCTTTTTTGTTACAGGGAAACTAACAGAAGGGCTAACGCCAAAATGGTGAAATTTGCAAGGTGTTTTTTAAAAAAAAAAAATTTGTAGGGGGTAAAAGCAAAACACCCCTATTTGCAGGGGGTAAAAACGTATTTAAACCAAAATTATATTTCCATTTAAGAACAATTTCAAAATTCCTATCATGCATTTAAAATCTTATTTCCAACCCTATTTCAGAGCAGTGGCAACAACTTACATAGGTAGTTTCCGCTCGATGATCAACCCAAGCACCGGATTTCCTCTTGTGGGTTTTCAAAAATAATTCATCTGGTCGTAGATCTCTTTTATACTCATTGCACTACAAATAAAATCAAGATGCAATTACAATTGATTAACTCAAAGCAATAATTAATGATAAAGCACAAAACGAAATGGTCATTAAAAAACTATTATTGAGTTTAATACTTACGAGCTCAAGTGCCAAGTCAATGTGAGCCTTTCGGCCTGAGGTGTGGACCGCTCCACCTCTTGTTGACGCTCTATTAATCTTGTTTTGATTGGAGATGTCCTTGAATTTTTGTCCACCTCAGATGCTTTAAGACCCAAGTAAGTTTTCTCGCATATCCAACCAGGCCGAGCATCTTTCATTCTTACTTTCGTAAGCATATCATTGAGTCTTTTCTTGGCCTTTTGTTCAAACAAGTGTCAGACAACATGGTTATAACAAGGATCCCAGGTCACCTTTTCTTGCAAATTACAATACAATCATAGATTTGTCAAATATGTACTTAATGGCATAAACAAATATATACTTCTCTTTTAAGTATCACAATGATTGCAATACATACTTCTTACAAAACAAATATGTACTTACCCCAAATTTCTCAAACCAATCATCTCGAATTTCGTTGGATGTTGCACTCCAATCATAGATAGCCTCTCCAAATTGTTTTTGCATGGCAAATCTAATGGCCTCTGCAACTTCCTTGCTAGGTGTAACACCCCAGTATTTTTATCGAGTAAAAATACCCAAGTGGACCATCCCTATTTCATCAGAGATATAAAATTCCTGCATAGATACTGAACATTGCAATATAGTTCTCGCTGAATAACAACAAAACAGTCTTAAATACAAATAAGACCGAACAGGTTCCCTGACCATAACCTTCAGCAAACTATAGTGCTCAATATCATACAAGAAAGCGGAATAAAATTATAATACCAATACATAGAGTTGTAGTACATACACAACAAAAGGAAATGAAAACTTAAGCATAAAAGCTAAGTCATCAGCAGTCGCCTGAGCTCAACCTACTCGTGCCTCTTGGATTTCTGCTGTCCCTGTTTCTCTGTAAAACAACAACATATAAACAATGAGATACAATCTCAGTGAATTCTACCGAAACCCCTACTAGCACTCTCAGTCCTTTTAAAACATTTTTAAGATTTGACACGACACCGACCGCAATCCACTTGCTAATCCCGGTGAATCATACAATAAGGCTTCGACCTAGTAAGACACCGACCGTAATCCACTTGCTTTTCCCGATGAACTAGCATCCTAGGCCTTTCTACGTACCACCAGCCGCAATCCACTTGCATCTTCTGGTGAACGTAGTACAATAACTTTTAACACAACACCGGCTGCAATCTCCTTGCATCTTCCGGCGAACCCTATAACCAATAGTGTTTCCTAATGGCACGGAGCCTAGGGTAAGGGTTCATGACTACCCCGCCTAGTATGTCAACATGGGTCGTCACCCAAACTCGATATAATATATATATCTACAATAATATGAACTCAAGGTTCAGTTACCTCAAACCAATAATTGAACATTACAAGTTAAGTCCACATTCACTCTCGCATACTAATTCGTCACTTTTCAACACAATTTACGACTCCAAAAACAGTTCATTTTACCTTAAAAATAGAATATTCAGTTAGGCCTCTGAATAAGCTTTTCAACGCATCTTAGAACACCTCTATCGGGTTCCCGGATCAAAAGTTATCAATAAAACATATCCGCACACGTATACTATTATTCGGAAAATTTTATAAAAAGTTATCAAAAGTTATCAACTTCGAAAGTATTTTATAAAACCCTTTTGAAACATACCCAAAATCATGGCATTATAAGCCTAATATCATTATAACCCTTTTGGAAAATTTGGACAGAACACAGCGCACGGTCCGTGCTCCCATACGCACGGGTCGTGCGCCCTGTAACGCATTTTTGAGGAATGGAAACCGAATGGGACGCACGGTTCGTGCGCCAAGGGAGCACGGATCGTGCGCATTTGACAGCATTCCGTTTTCATTCCGTTTTAAGTTTCTCTTTGTTCCGATCAATTCCGATCACTTCCAGTACCTGTTCCAGTCCAGTCCCAACACAAAAACAGTATGAACACATATCCAATAATATTCATCAATCAATCAAACATATCAATCCATAACACTCAAACATCAATTTCCTCAAAATCCGTTAATCTTCGATCTAACGGTTTTTCGACCAAAACGATATTTTACACGCAATTCAAGTCGAAACAATCACATCAAACAAACAGTCGAGTCAATTAACATAAAATTCGTTTCAATCAATCAATTCAAAACATAAATCCTAAACGTGAGTAAAACTCACCTATCGTGATGAAAATCACGAAGCACCGAGACTTTCCGCGAGAACGCTTTTCTGACATAACCACACGAACGCTCCCCGAATCAACTCCACGTTCCGGCGACATCCGAATCCGCTCCTAAAGCTTTCCACTCGATCACGAGCGAAGACTGACGTGCTCACGACCGGACTTGTTTTCGCTACTATTCCGGTCAATGACAAACAAATGGAAGAAGAGCAACGGTGAGACCGGTCTATCCAGATGAATGCACATTAATTCATAAGCTCGAACGAAAGCTCATGCATTTGGATGCAATTGGGAAGGCGCTACATCTAACCTCGCCAAAACTGTCTGCTCAAACCAGGTAAAAGGGAGGCCGGATATTCATTTCTTTGATCAGCATATGGTACAAGGTAAACTTAAGCTCTCCGAGCCACAAAGCCACATGCTCTCCCTTCTTCATACCCTCAATCCTCCAAACTCGCTTCGACCGCCCATCTCCAAATTAAAGCCATACTGGTACAACGATTCGATCTCCAAAATGTTTTAGACACCCACCGGTACGTCGAGGTCCCCACAGCCAGTACTCGAGTAACCATCAATAGAAGCAGCAGAAGCTCGACTAGAGCCTGGTTGACTCGAAAGGCGAAATTCAGCTTGCTTTTCAGCATCGCCTCGATCGGACCCATTAGCAGGGTCGGAACTTGTCCCGAGGTCGACCTCGGACCCTCTATTTCCTCCAATTGAATTTCCTCATCAGACTCAGAAGTAATGGTCATCACATCCACCAAACGATCCTCCTCCAAATCTTCAGGAGCACCCTCGTTTGGCTCATTAGCATCGCTCACAGGAGAAGAGCTTTCACCTTCAAAGACGGCACTCACCAACCCGCCCATTATGACCAAGCCGCAACCAGGGGAGACGCTTTACTTATACTTGGCCATAACAGACGAGGCCATGAGCGCTGTTCTCGTAAGAGAAAGCGACCTGAAACAGAACCCGGTCTACTTCATCAGTAAGGTATTTCAAGGCCCAGAGATCAGATACCAGAAGATTGAGAAGCTAGCCTTAGCGTTACTTGTGGCCACCCGTAGACTGCACCCTTATTTTGTGGCCCATCAGGTCGTGGTGAGGACCGACCAGCCTATCGGGCAAATTCTTCACCGACCTGACCTAGCAGGGCGTATGATCAAGTGGGCTGTAGAACTCAGTGAGTTTGGGATCAAGTTCGAATCTAGATCGGCCGCTAAGGCCCAAGTGTTGGCCGACTTTATTGCTGAGATGACTCCAATACCAGACGATCAGGCCATCACGACCTGGACTTTGCACGTTGACGGATCCTCCAACAGCAAAGGAAGTGGGGCCGGTCTGATACTCGAGAACTCGGAAGGACTTACAGTTGAAGTGTCATTAACTTTCGCATTTCACACCTCAAACAACCAGGCCGAGTATGAAGCGTGCATTGCCGGGCTACAGCTGGCCAAAGAATTCAACGTCGACCGTGTTGAACTTCACTATGACTCTCTACTGGTAGTCTCCCAAATTCAAGACCTATACGACGCAAAGGACGATGTCTTGAAAAATTATTTGGCCAAGGTAAGGGATCTGCTCAAGCAATTCGACCGAGCAGAAGTTAAGTACGTCCCTAGGACAGAGAACGTTCGGGCTGACATCCTATCGAAGTTAGCCAGCACAAAGACTCCTGGGAACCACAGAAGTCTAATCCAAGAGACGTTAACGCGGCCGAGCGTATCAAACAAGCCTGCCCAACCATTAGCCATTTTAGCGGTCGACTTAGATAAAGACTGGATCACTCCTATCTTGCAATATATTCTCAATGGAGTAGAACCTTGCGACCAGAAGGCAGCGAAACTCCTGAGGTTGCGGGTGACCAAGTATTCAGTGATCGAAGGAAGACTGTACAGAAGGGGCTTTTCATCCCCATTGCTGAGATGCCTTACGTCGGTCGAGGCCGACCATGTACTAAGGGATATACATAAAGGAGATTGTGGTAGCCACCAAGGTGGTCGGTCGATTGCTAAGAAGGCGCTCAGGGCCGGATACTATTGGCCGACCATGGATGAGGACGCAAAGATACTTGTTCTGAAGTGCAAGAAATGCCAAATCCATGCCGACGTACATATAGCGCCCTCATCAGAACTACACAGCTTAACCCCACCATGGCCTTCGCTTGGTGGGGCATGGACCTGCTCGGCCCTTTCCCACCTGCACCAGGTCAGTTGAAGTTCCTCATAGTTGCGATCGACTATTTCACTAAGTGGATAGAAGCAGAGCCACTTGCAACCATTACCTCAGCGAAGGTATCTAAGTTTTTTGGTCGAAATGTGCTCGCCCGCTTTGGAGTGCCTCAACAACTGGTGACTGATAATGGAACTCAGTTCGCAGATAGAAAGTTCAGAGAAATGCTGGCCGGCCTAGGAGTGAAACAGCGTGTAATATCCCATATTTTCCCTATTTAAAATATTTGATATGAAATAATTATTAGTGATTTAATTAAATTGTTAGAAATAAAATGTTGTGAAAATAAATTGCTTGAGTGACTTATTATAAATATTGTGTGTGATTTATTAGTAATTGGTCATGGTTAAGTTAATTAGGGCTGATGGGAGTATTTGGGTATGAAATGTTTAAGTGAGGGTCATTGTTGTCTTTTGCCTAGCCCATATTTAAACCCCTTCAGCTGGAACAAAATAGAGAAACCTTCATTTTGTTTCAAAAGCTGAAAACAGATATTGAGAGAGGAGAAAGGGGAGTGAAGCTCGAGAGAGAGAAGGGAAGAGAGTTTCCCAACAATTCCATGCATGTTCAATCCATTACCATCATCAGGATCAGTTCACCTCCCTCTTTCTAGTGATATAAATTTCGCAATCATCCCCTCCTCCAAGCCAAAATCACCATGAACGACCATCAAAACTTCACTTGGCCCAAATTCTGAAATCTGTCCTTGCATGTTCAATTGGAAAGCATTAGGACCAAGTACAACAGCTATATCACGATTTGGAACTACCTTGGAGTCATTTCGGTTGTTGGGTTCAGAACTCATACATTGGGGAGCTGGGTTTTTGAAAAGGAGAGTTGTGGAGCGAATTGGGAGAAGTTCGTGAGTTGCCGTGTGACCGTGTTCTTGAGGCCTCGGTGTCGTTTGCTATTGTCATCGTGAAAGAGGTGAGTTCTATACTCACTAGGGAAATTATCATGTGTTCTGGTTGAGTCTCGCGTTTTAAAAGAAATTGGCGACAAGCCGCTTTGCGAAAACCCGTTTTAAATACCGAGTTATGTTGTTGTTTGATTGAGATCGTGTTTGATATTTATGGTTGTTATGATGAGTGATATATGGAGTGTTTGGCTGGATGATATTCTGTTATTAAAGGTTGATAAGTTAGGTTTCGATCGGGAAAAGATTTGGACACGAGACAGAGTCAAAAACAGCACGAAATGGCCATTTTACAGGACAGTGCATCAGGCACGGATCGTGTGCCCTAGCACACGGATCGTGCGGATCCTTCTGATTCTTTCTGTAAAATTTCCATTTCGCGCACGGATCGTGCGCCATTAAGCACGGGTCGTGCGTATCTGTCTGACCCAGATTTTTAAAGGTGTCCAAACGCTTCCTAATTGATTCCAAACCTATCCTAATCCCTTCCCAATGTTATGAAATGATAAAATAACCGTAATTCATTGGAATTGCTTAAGTTTAATGATAACAACCTCATGTCATGATTGAATTATTATTGACGGCCCAATGCGGGTAGACGGAACGTGTCATGGATTTGATTGTCATGCTATGATTGTGATTGATATATTGTGCTGGACTGATTGGATTAGCATCGTGATCAGTTAGGTTAGTAAACCTTAGTAAGCCGTGTGAGATCACCCAATAATAAGATTATGTTTGTACAAGACTAAGTTAAATGCAAGTTCACTGTTAAGAGTAAGCTCATTGGTTATTGCTCATCGTTCACTGTTCACTGCTCATTGTTCATGGTATATATTATATACATCATTGCTGGGGTGACGACCCTGTTCATGGATTAGCGTACTAGTGGGAGAGGAAGTCATGAGCCATATCCCCTAGGCCCGTTACATTGTTGTCCCTAAGGTAGTAGAAATGGCCGGGGACTGGGTTTGCCGGAATCTTTAAAATAAGACCCGGTGATATGCTAAGAATCATTGTTATTGTGTGTGCTTCGTGTGTCGCTTAGAAGGGCCACGAGTACACGTCGTATGTTCCTCGTAGTCGACTTAAGGGCTACGATTTAAGAAATCAAGCATAAATGAACCGAGAGAGTTAGTAAGGGGTCTCGATAGAACTCACTGAGACAAGTTGTCTCACCCAATCCATTGTTGTTGTTTTTCAGTTAAGCAGGGAAAGTTGAAGACCGTGAGGCACGGCTATGGAGACGCTTGAAGAATTGCTGACGACATTCCTTTTGTCATGTTATGTATCTTTGTATTTCAGTTTCCGTTGTATCTCTGTATATTTGTATTCGGTACCTTAGATATACGGTTGTACGACTTATGTCATGAAGTTGTAAATCGCTTCCGCAGACTTTCAGTTTTGAGTATTGAACACTAGTTTGAGTTATGTGAGGACCGACTTTGATTATATTATGTTCATATATGTAAGTGCGTTTGATGAGTTTCATCGAAGTGTAGAATGTGTTCAATATTTTAAAAGGAAAGTCACTCTGATGTATGCCAGTAGTGCATTTCGGTAGTTTCTACAAGTTAGAAATTATCGGGGTGTTACAATTGGTATCAGAGCAGTTCGACCTAGTCGAGCTTAGAATCATGAGTCTCTTAAGTCCTCTAAGTGTGATTCCTCTTTATATGCTATTAGACGTTTAGCCTGATCAACTAAACACTTTGTGCATATGTTGTAGAATCATGGCTGGTGGAAGTAGGAGAAGCGTCCCCGTTGACCCGAATACCGAATGGATGCAGAATGTGATCGAGAGACAACAGAAGATGATGGAAGATATGTTGCTAATGCAGCAGAATACTCAAGCTCAACCTCAGCAAGTTCCTGAGCCTCAAGTTGACCCAAGGAGGGTTTTCTCTGAATTTCTGAAAATGAAGCCGTCCGAGTTCCGAGGAGGACCAGATGTCATGGAAGCCCAGCATTGGATGGATGACATAGAGAAGATTTTCGTGGCTATGCAAGTCCCTGATGAGGACAAGCTGAGATTGGCGACACATATGCTTAAGGGAGAAGCTAACAACTGGTGGACTAACGCCAAAGCCATGATGGCAACTATGGGTACTCCCCAGACTTGGGAACACTTCAGGCAAGTATTTTTGGAGCAGTTCTTTCCAACAGCCATGAGGTTCGACAAGGAGAATGAGTTTCTGACTCTCACTCAAGGAAATTCAACTGTGGGTCAGTACGCGGCTAAGTTTGAAGAGTTATATCAATTCTTCGGTTTGGCCGGGTATGCCCACAATGACAAGTGGAAAACCGAAAGGTTCAAGTATAGATTAAGGGAGGACATTGCTCAGAGTCTAAGTTCTTTTGCATATACCAATTATGCGGCCATGGTTCAGCAAGCTCATATAGCTGAAAGTGATTTGAAGAGGTTGTATGCTAGTAGAAAGGTATCCAATCAGAATAAGAGGAATGAGGTCGAATGGGCAGACCGGGACGATGAGTCAAGGGGTAACTTCGGCAAGGATAAGCAAGTGCGGACATCCGAGTTCTCAAAGCCTGAAAATTGTTCAAAGTGTGGAAAACCTCATAGGGGAGAATGTCGCATGGGCTCAGATCACTGTTTCTTTTGCAAGGAGGAAGGACACTACTCTAGGGATTGTCCCGTGAAGAAGAGGAATAGAGAGGGGACGGCTGCTCCGAGAGTATTTGTGATGGACGCTCAGAAAGGGAAAGCCGACGATGATTCGACGAAAGGTATATTGTGTGCTAAATTAATTGATTAGGTCCAATTTTGAGGACAAAATTTTTAAAAGTTGGGGTGATTGTAATATCCCATATTTTCCCTATTTTAAATATTTGATATGAAATAATTATTAGTGATTTAATTAAATTGTTGGAAATAAAATGTTGTGAAAATAAATTGCTTGAGTGACTTATTATAAATATTGTGTGTGATTTATTAGTAATTGGTCATGGTTAAGTTAATTAGGGCTGATGGGAGTATTTGGGTATGAAATGTTTAAGTGAGGGTCATTGTTGTCTTTTGCCTAGCCCATATTTAAACCCCTTCAGCTGGAACAAAATAGAGAAACCTTCATTTTGTTTGAAAAGCTGAAAACAGATATTGAGAGAGGAGAAAGGGGAGTGAAGCTCGAGAGATAGAAGGGAAGAGAGTTTCCCAACAATTCCATGCATGTTCAATCCATTACCATCATCAGGATCAGTTCACCTCGCTCTTTCTAGTGATATAAATTTCGCAATCATCCCCTCCTCCAAGCCAAAATCACCATGAACGACCATCAAAGCTTCACTTGGCCCAAATTCTGAAATCTATCCTTGCATGTTCAATTGGAAAGCATTAGGACCAAGTACAACAGCTATATCACGATTTGGAACTACCTTGGAGTCATTTCGGTTGTTGGGTTCAGAACTCATACATTGGGGAGCTGGGTTTTCGAAAAGGAGTGTTGTGGAGCGAATTGGGAGAAGTTCGTGAGTTGCCGTGTGACCGTGTTCTTGAGGCCTCGGTGTCGTTTGCTATTGTCATCGTGAAAGAGGTGAGTTCTATACTCACTAGGGAAATTATCACGTGTTCTGGTTGAGTCTCGCGTTTTAAAAGAAATTGGCGATAAGCCGCTTTGCGAAAACCCGTTTTAAATACCGAGTTATGTTGTTGTTTGATTGAGATCGTGTTTGATATTTATGGTTGTTATGATGAGTGATATATGGAGTGTTTGGCTGGATGATATTCTGTTATTAAAGGTTGATAAGTTAGGTTTCGATCGGGAAAATATTTGGACACGAGACAGAGTCAAAAACAGCACGAAATGGCCATTTTACAAGACAGTGCATCAGGCACGGATCGTGTGACCTGGCACACGGATCGTGCGGATCCTTCTGATGCTTTCTGTAAAATTTCCATTTCGCGCACGGATCGTGCGCCATTAAGCACGGGTCGTGCGTATCTGTCTGACCCAGATTTTTAAAGGTGTCCAAACGCTTCCTAATTGATTCCAAACCTATCCTAATCCCTTCCCAATGTTATGAAATGATAAAATAACCGTAATTCGTTGGAATTGCTTAAGTTTAATGATAACAACCTCATGTCATGATTGAATGATTATTGACGGCCCAATGCGGGTAGACGGAACGTGTCATGGATTTGATTGTCATGCTATGATTGTGATTGATATATTGTGCTGGACTGATTGGATTAGCATCGTGATCAGTTAGGTTAGTAAACCTTAGTAAGCCGTGTGAGATCACCCAATAATAAGATTATGTTTGTACAAGACTAAGTTAAATGCAAGTTCACTGTTAAGAGTAAGCTCATTGGTTATTGCTCATCGTTCACTGTTCACTGCTCATTGTTCAGGTACGATCACTCTCTTTCCTCTTTTCTTTCTTTCCTTTCTTTCCTTTCTTTCCCTCACTCACGGTTCTGTATCTCTTTCTCCTCTTCACTTTCTTAATTTTATTTCTTTTCTTTTATTCTTTCTCACACACACACACACACACACACACACACACACACACACACACACACACACATACAGGTATATTTATTTAATATATAAGTGGTGTAACACCCAAAAAATTTAATTATTTATTTGATTAAATTATTTAGGTAATTTATTTGTATAGTTATATTAAAATAATTATACGGTGTTTTATGTAAATCAGGGAGCAGTGTTTAGTAATTAAGCTGAGTAGGAGTCGGGGGCCCGTGATCCAAGAGCCCAAGGGCCTATGCGCATGAAGGAGAGTATTTGCTAGGGTTTTGGTCATTAGCGCATTTTTGAGAAAGAAAGAAAGAAAGTAGCGAAGAGGGGAGAGAAAGGGGACGGCGCGCACCAAGGAGGAAGAAAAGAGGAGCTTTGTTGCGGTGGTTCATTGGAGTCTTCGTGCGAGAGGATCACGTATTCGGCAAACCTAAGGTAAGGGTGGGTTCTATCCTTATAATAGGGTATATGATGGGGATTATGTGGGAGATAGGACCATGTCGCCTCTTTGATATTGTTGATGTTGTTTTAGTGATGTTTGAATATATTATGACGATTTCGATTTGATGTTTGGGTGAATGATCATGGTGAAAATTGTAACACCCTAAAATTATTTAATTAATTTATTTAATTAAGTAATTGGGGATTTTATTTAAATTATTTGATGTGTTTTAATTAATTAGAATTTATACTAATACGTGTAGGAAGTATTAGAAAATGGAGGTGCCAAACCAAATGGACTTGGGCTTAAGTGAGAAGCCCAACCCCATTATTCTTGTCATATGCGAAGTGGTTAGGTGTTGGGGGCTAGGGTTTTGGTGGAGAAATTTCGAAGTTGAAAGAGAGAGCAAGGGAGAGAAAGAAATAGCGTGAGAAAGGGAGAGAGAGCAAGGGGCGCCGTAAGGAGAAGAGAAGAAGAGGAGAAAAGTCGCAACCAAGGAAGAGCAAGAACGTGATCTTGTTGCTGTGGTCCTGTACGTGACTATCTCCGGAGCCTCCGTTCTTCAATTTCGAGGTTAGGGGAGCTCTATCATTCTATTTAATAAATTATACGATGGGTCCTAGATCTAAGGTTTCTACTAGATCCATGATGCTCTTGATATTCTTTTTGCGTTCTTGATGTCCTTGATGATTCTTTTGCGTTTTCTTGATGTTCTTGAATGTTGACTTCCTTATATGTTCATTATAATGTGTTTTGCGAATTCGATTCTTTGTGTGGTGTGATCTATGAAGTTGTCTTATGGGTGATGATATGCGCATATGTTGAGAATCCAAAAATTGAGATCCATGTGTTTGGCTTGTTTGAGGTGAGGTCGCATAGGGGTTGTGGTTTGGGCGCCTAGGGTGCCAAGATGATTATTGGTGACGTTTTCAATTGAATTTTTGGGTATAATTGAGTTTGGTGATTTTCGAAAACAATTAGATGCATTTTTGTTTGCTGGAAAATTGGAGTTTTTATGCTTTAGAATTGTTAAGAAAAACCAATTTTTGTGTTAAAAAGGGTTGAACAGAAATTCTGGGCGTTGTTGCAGTTTCCTGGGCGCTGAGCGCCTGTCCTGGGCGCTGGGCGCCTGTGTTGTGTTGTGCTGCGCGTGGGGGCGCGCCTGGGCGCTAGGCGCCCGTGTTGTGTTGTGCTGTGCGTGTGTGCGCGCCTGGGCGCTGGGCGCCTGTGGCGTGCGTGTTGCCTGCGTTGTTGCGCCTGGGCGCTAGGCGCCCGTGTCTGTGTTGTGCGTTGTGCGCGCCTGGGCGCTGAGCGCCTGTGGCGCTGTGTTGTGTTGCGTTGTTGTTGCCTGGGCGCTGGGCGCCTGTGCACTTGTTGCCTGGTTGCCTGGGCGCCTAAGGCGCCTGTTCCCAGGATGTTGCCTGATTTTTCCAAAATTATTTTTATCATAACTTTTGACTCAGACGTCCGTTTTGAAGGATTCAAAAAGTGTCGTGAAGATCTTTACGTTGTCCATCTATGGGTCTAATTTTTAAAATGAAAAAAATTGTTATTTTCTGATTGTTTGTGGGCGCCCAAGTGGCCGTCCCTGGTGATCGTCCCAGTGACATTGAAAAATGATATGAAGCTCTTTAAAAATCCCTTTTTGGTGTATAAACAACAGTTTTAGCGAAGTAATGTCAAAAATGATGATTTTGACGATGATGCTCTCGGGGCTAGTTAAAAGACTGTTTTGCCCTTAGAGGCTAATTATTATTAGTTATGATGTGTAAAAGACTGTTTTGCCCCTAGTGGCCAAAGTTGTAGATAATTATGTGTAAATGACGAGGATGCCCTTAGTGGTTAGTCAAATGACGTTTTTGCCCTCAGTGGTTATGGTTTGAGTTGATTGATGTTTATGTGTGAGTGTCGATGAAAAACCAGTGACGTTTGGGGCCCGAAGGGCTAAGTGATGTTAAGGTCCAAATGGCCTAGTGATGTTGTGTGATGATTATGAATTTGACAGGTACTGTGCTCCGTGCGAGCAAACAGGTAAGTGATGGGTCACATTGTTGACTATGATCTGAGTAATTGTGTGATTGTGTGAAGTGAGTGGTGCATGTCATAGTGTCTCATGCCCATATGCATAAAACCAATGACGTTTGAGGCCTGAGTGGCTAAATGATGATGAGGCCTGAGTGGCTAAGCGACGTTTTGTAAAAAGGTACCTTCATGCATATACCCGCGAGTGGGTTGCATTTCATAATCTATATGACATGAGATGAGTTATTGTAAATGATGTGAATGATGACTGTGATGTGGATGTTTAGTGTATTGGGTGCTGATTATTCTAGTGCGTAGCCTATGATTAGTCCTTATCATATTTTCTATTATATAGACTGAAATGATGCTCACCCTTTCCTGTTTGAATGTTGCCCCCGTGTTGGTAACGTGCAGGTGATTCCCAGTGAAGGTCTTAGCTTCACTTTTTGAGTCGAGTCGTCATGCTCTGATACGTAGCACTCAGGGGGGATAACGAACTCGGCATTTATTAATGATTTTTGATTATTATGTCCATGTGGACTATTTGGTTATGTTTTACTATTTTCCGCTGCGTAGATGGTTGTGTTAAGTTGAGTTTATAAGCGACGTTAAATGAGGCTTGAGATTTTTATGTTGAAGTGCTACGTGGATGAATGATTATTGAGTTAAACTGTTTTTGAAATTGATAAACGACGTTTTGTTTGAAGTATGTGTAACATTCCTTATGAACGAAATTTTCAAACTCTGATTTTTATAAACAAAGTGACGGGTAGAAAGGGGTGTTACATTAGTGGTATCAGAGCAGTTCAGTCTGTCCGGCCGGTGGTTGAGTCGTCGTGTTGAGTGACATTGAGTTTGTTACTCGTTTCTGAGTTCTGTTTTCTGTTGCAGTGCTAGAATGGCCAGACGGGACGACGCTGCTCTTGCTGCTGCATTGCAAGCTATGGCTCAGGCGATGCAGGGTCAGCAGAATGCTGGAGATAATGCTGGTTTTAGGAGCCTGACTACCTTCCAGAGGGAGAATCCGCCCACCTTTAAGGGCAAATATGATCCAGATGGTGCTATGGCTTGGCTGAAGGAGATCGAGAGGATTTTCAGGGTGATGGACTGTACTGTTGAGCAGAAGGTCCGCTTTGGTACCCACATGTTAGCCGAGGAGGCCGACGACTGGTGGTTGACTACTAGGCAGAGGTTAGAGGCTGTGCAGGAAGAGATTACTTAGGAGGTTTTCAGCAGGGAATTTCTGAGAAAATATTTTCCTGAAGACGTCCGAGGGAAGAAAGAGATAGAGTTTTTAGAGCTGAAGCAGGGTGGTATGTCTGTGACTGCCTATGCGGCAAAATTTGTGGAGCTAGCAAAATTTTATCCACACTACAGTGAGGCTACAGCTGAATTTTCAAAATGCATCAAATTTGAGAATGGGTTAAGGCCTGATATTAAACAGGCCATTGGCTATCAAAAGATTCGTGTGTTCGCAGATCTGGTTGACAGTTGCAGGATCTTCGAGGAGGACAGTACTGCTCGCTACAAAGCTACTTCTGAGAAAAAGGGCAAGTTTTAGAGTCGAAGCAAGCCGTATGAGGTTCCTGCGGGTAAGGGTTATCAGAGAGCTGCTGGAAGTAAGGGTTCTGGTGGGGGAGATGCCCCTGCTAGCATTGTCTGTTATAAGTGTGGCAAGCCTGGCCACAAGAGTACTACATGCAGGTCTGATGAAAGGAATTGCTACCGTTGCGGTAAAAAGGGTCATATGGCAGCTGAGTGTAAGGTCAAGGATGTGGTGTGTTTCAACTGTGGTGAGTCTGGGCATATCAGTACCAAGTGTACAAAGCCGAAAAAGGAAAGGTCTACTGGGAAGGTGTTTGCATTGGCGGGGGAGGAGCCTGATGATGATGATGGTCGGATTAGAGGTACGTGTTTTATTAATGGTACTTCTCTGAAATCTCTTATTGATACTGGTGCTACCCATTGTTTTATATCTGTTGATTGCTGTAAACGATTGGGTCTTGTTTTATCTGCTATGTGTGGGGATATGGTTGTCGATACTCCTGCGAAGGGGTCGGTGATTACGTCCCAGGTGTGTTCTCAGTGTCCCGTGTCGATCTTCGGCAGGGACTTTATTGTGAATTTTGTTTGTTTGCCATTGAGAGGTCTGGATGTAATCTTAGGCATGGACTGGTTAGAGAATAATCACGTTCCTATCAACTGTCGTAGCAAATCGGTTAGTTTCGGTGAAGAAAGTTCGGTTTTGGTGTCTGCTGGTCAGTTGAAGAAATTGAAGAAAGAAGGAGTTCAGTTATTTGCGTTGATGGCTTCGTTGTCTGCTGAGAGTCAGTCTGTTATTGAAGAACTGAAGGTAGTACGTGAATTTCCTGAGGTCTTTCCTGATGAAATTCCGGGTGTGCCACCGGAAAGAGAAGTTGAATTTTCGATTGATCTTGTACCTGGTATGAGGCCTGTGTCTATGGCTCCGTACAGAATGTCGGCGTCGGAACTGTCTGAGTTAAAGACACAACTTGAAGAATTGCTTGAGAAGAAGTTTGTAAGACCAAGTGTATCGCCGTGGGGAGCTCCGGTATTGCTAGTGAAAAAGAAAGATGGGAGCATGAGGTTATGTGTGGACTATCGTCAGTTGAATAAGGTAACTATCAAGAATAAGTATCCGCTTCCGAGGATCGACGATCTGATGGATCAGTTAGTGGGTGCCCGTGTTTTCAGCAAAATTGATTTGAGGTCCGGATATCATCAGATTAAAGTAAAAGATGAAGATGTTCAGAAGACAGCGTTCAGGACAAGGTATGGGCATTATGAGTATTCAGTAATGCCGTTCGGTGTGACCAATGCTCCTGGTGTATTTATGGAATATATGAACCGTATTTTCCATAATTACCTAGATCGATTTGTGGTAATCTTCATAGATGACATTCTAGTTTATTCTAAGTCAGAGGAAGAGCATGCTGAGCATCTGAAGTCAGTGTTGGAAATTTTAAAAGAGAAAAAGTTGTACGCTAAGTTGTCGAAGTGTGAATTCTGGCTGAAAGAGGTGAGTTTCCTTGGGCACGTGATTTCTGGTAATGGTATTGCGGTTGATCCGGCAAAAGTAGAAGCAGTATTGGAGTGGGAGTCTCCGAAGTCCGTAACGGAGATTAGAAGCTTTTTGGGTTTGGCTGGGTACTACAGGAGGTTCATCGAGGGTTTTTCCAAGTTGGCCCTTCCGTTGACTCAGTTGACCTGCAAGGGTAAGGTTTTTGTGTGGGATGCTCGGTGTGAGGAAAGTTTTATGGAACTGAAAAAGAGATTGACGACGTCGCCTGTTTTGACGTTGCCTAATCCAGAGGAACCGTTCGTTGTGTATTGTGACGCTTCGAAGATGGGTCTCGGTGGTGTGTTGATGCAGGATGGGAAAGTCGTTGCGTATGCGTCGAGGCAGTTGCAGATTCATGAGAAAAATTACCCTACGCATGATTTGGAGTTGGCTGCTGTGGTTTTTGTGCTCAAGATTTGGAGGCACTACCTTTATGGTTCGAGGTTCGAAGTGTTCAGTGATCATAAGAGTCTAAAGTATCTGTTCGATCAAAAAGAGTTGAATATGAGACAGCGTCGGTGGTTGGAACTCTTGAAGGATTATGACTTTGGTTTGAATTATCATCCCGGCAAAGCTAATGTCGTGGCTGATGCTTTAAGCAGAAAGTCGTTGCATATGTCGGCAATGATGGTGAAGGAATTGGAGTTAATTGAGGAATTCAGGGATTTGAGTTTGGTTTGTAAAATGACACCTCGCAGTGTCAAGCTGGGAATGTTAAAGATCGATAATGATTTCCTGGGCAGTATCAGAGAAGCTCAGAAGGCAGATGTCAAGCTGGTGGATTTAATTAATGGGGTCGGTCAGTCTGAAGATGAAGATTTCAAATTAGATTCCAGTGGCGTGTTGAGGTTCCGGGGTAGGATCTGTGTTCCAGACGATGAAGAGATGAGAAAGGCAATTTTAGAGGAAGGTCATCGTAGCAAGTTGAGTATCCATCCTGGAGCGACGAAAATGTATCAGGATCTGAAAAAGATGTTTTGGTGGTATGGTATGAAGAGAGATGTGGCACAGTTTGTGTATGCCTGTTTGACCTGTCAAAAGTCGAAGGTCGAGCACCAGAAGCCAGCAGGGTTAATGCAACCGTTGGAAGTCCCAGAGTGGAAATGGGATAGCATAGCGATGGATTTTGTGACGGGGTTACCGAATACAGTTAAGGGTCATGACGCTATTTGGGTGATCATTGATAGGTTAACGAAGTCTGCTCATTTTATTCCTATTAATATCACTTATCCGGTGTCGAGGTTGGCAGAGGTATATGTCAAAGAAATTGTGAGGCTGCACGGTGTTCCGAAGAGTATTGTGTCAGATAGGGATCCGAGGTTCACTTCCGAGTTTTGGAAGAGTTTGCAGAAAGAATTGGGTTCTAAGTTAAAAATGAGTTCGGCGTATCATCCCCAGACAGACGGTCAGTCAGAGAGGACAATTCAGTCGTTAGAGGATTTGTTGAGGGCTTGTGTATTGGAACAGCGGGGTTCATGGGATTCCTACCTTGCGTTGATTGAGTTTACTTATAACAACAGTCACCATTCCAGCATTGGGATGGCACCGTTTGAAGCATTGTATGGTCGAAAGTGTAGGACGCCGTTGTGTTGGTATGATTCGGGAGAGAGTGTAGTTTTGGGACCGGAGATTGTCCGGGAGACTACAGAGAAGATCAAGATGATCCGTGAGAAGATGAAGGCTTCGCAGAGTCGTCAGAAGAGTTATCATGACAAGCGGAGGAAGGATTTAGAGTTCCAGGAGGGTGAGCATGTGTTCTTGAGGGTTTCTCCTATTACCGGTGTTGGTCGAGCGTTGAAATCGAAGAAGCTCACTCCTCGTTTTGTTGGTCCTTATCAGATTTCTGAAAGAATCGGAAATGTGGCTTATAGAGTGGCTTTACCGCCAAATCTTTCGAACTTGCATGACGTGTTTCACGTGTCACAACTTCGGAAGTATGTTTCGGATCCATCTCATGTGATCCATATGGACGATGTAGAGGTGCGGGATAATCTCACTGTGGAGACGATGCCCGTACGGATTGAGGATCGTGAAGTGAAGGCGCTTAGAGGCAAAGAGATTGCATTAGTGAAAGTGGTCTGGCTAGGAGCTGCCGGCGAGAGTATGACTTGGGAGCTAGAGAGCAAGATGCGAGAATCCTACCCAGAGTTGTTTGATCAGGTAAAATTTCGAGGACGAAATATTCTAAGTGGGGGAGAGTTGTAATACCCTAAAATTATTTAACTAATTTATTTAATTAAGTAATTGGGGATTTTATTTAAATTATTTGATGTGTTTTAATTAATTAGAATTTATACTAATACGTGTAGGAAGTATTAGAAAATGGAGGTGCCAAACCAAATGGACTTGGGCTTAAGTGAGAAGCCCAACCCCATTATTCTTGTCATATGCGAAGTGGTTAGGTGTTGGGGGCTAGGGTTTTGGTGGAGAAATTTCGAAGTTGAAAGAGAGAGCAAGGGAGAGAAAGAAATAGCGTGAGAAAGGGAGAGAGAGCAAGGGGCGCCGTAAGGAGAAGAGAAGAAGAGGAGAAAAGTCGCAACCAAGGAAGAGCAAGAACGTGATCTTGTTGCTGTGGTCCTGTACGTGACTATCTCCGGAGCCTCCGTTCTTCAATTTCGAGGTTAGGGGAGCTCTATCATTCTATTTAATAAATTATACGATGGGTCCTAGATCTAAGGTTTCTACTAGATCCATGATGCTCTTGATATTCTTTTTGCGTTCTTGATGTCCTTGATGATTCTTTTGCGTTTTCTTGATGTTCTTGAATGTTGACTTCCTTATATGTTCATTATAATGTGTTTTGCGAATTCGATTCTTTGTGTGGTGTGATCTATGAAGTTGTCTTATGGGTGATGATATGCGCATATGTTGAGAATCCAAAAATTGAGATCCATGTGTTTGGCTTGTTTGAGGTGAGGTCGCATAGGGGTTGTGGTTTGGGCGCCTAGGGTGCCAAGATGATTATTGGTGACGTTTTCAATTGAATTTTTGGGTATAATTGAGTTTGGTGATTTTCGAAAACAATTAGATGCATTTTTGTTTGCTGGAAAATTGGAGTTTTTATGCTTTAGAATTGTTAAGAAAAACCAATTTTTGTGTTAAAAAGGGTTGAACAGAAATTCTGGGCGCTGAGCGCCTGTCCTGGGCGCTGGACGCCTGTGTTGTGTTGTGTTGCGCGTGGGGGCGCGCCTGGGCGCTAGGCGCCCGTGTTGTGTTGTGCTGTGCGTGTGTGCGCGCCTGGGCGCTGGGCGCCTGTGGCGTGCGTGTTGCCTGCGTTGTTGCGCCTGGGCGCTAGGCGCCCGTGTCTGTGTTGTGCGTTGTGCGCGCCTGGGCGCTGAGCGCCTGTGGCGCTGTGTTGTGTTGCGTTGTTGTTGCTTGGGCGCTGGGCGCCTGTGCACTTGTTGCCTGGTTGCCTGGGCGCCTAAGGCGCCTGTTCCCAGGATGTTGCCTGATTTTTCCAAAATTATTTTTATCATAACTTTTGACTCAGACGTCCGTTTTGAACGATTCAAAAAGTGTCGTGAAGCTCTTTACGTTGTCCATCTATGGGTCTAATTTTTAAAATGAAAAAAATTGTTATTTTCTGATTGTTTGTGGGCGCCCAAGTGGCCGTCCCTGGTGATCGTCCCAGTGACATTGAAAAATGATATGAAGCTCTTTAAAAATCCCTTTTTGGTGTATAAACAACAGTTTTAGCGAAGTAATGTCAAAAATGATGATTTTGACGATGATGCTCTCGGGGCTAGTTAAAAGACTGTTTTGCCCTTAGAGGCTAATTATTATTAGTTATGATGTGTAAAAGACTGTTTTTCCCCTAGTGGCCAAAGTTGTAGATAATGATGTGTAAATGACGAGGATGCCCTTAGTGGTTAGTCAAATGACGTTTTTGCCCTCAGTGGTTATGGTTTGAGTTGATTGATGTTTATGTGTGAGTGTCGATGAAAAACCAGTGACGTTTGGGGCCCGAAGGGCTAAGTGATGTTAAGGTCCAAATGGCCTAGTGATGTTGTGTGATGATTATGAATTTGACAGGTACTGTGCTCCGTGCGAGCAAACAGGTAAGTGATGGGTCACATTGTTGACTATGATCTGAGTAATTGTGTGATTGTGTGAAGTGAGTGGTGCATGTCATAGTGTCTCATGCCCATATGCATAAAACCAATGACGTTTGAGGCCTGAGTGGCTAAATGATGATGAGGCCTGAGTGGCTAAGCGACGTTTTGTAAAAAGGTACCTTCATGCATATACCCGCGAGTGGGTTGCATTTCATAATCTATATGACATGAGATGAGTTATTGTAAATGATGTGAATGATGACTGTGATGTGGATGTTTAGTGTATTGGGTGCTGATTATTCTAGTGCGTAGCCTATGATTAGTCCTTATCATATTTTCTATTATATAGACTGAAAT
The DNA here is from genome assembly GCA_039519185.1 of Astragalus membranaceus. Taxonomy (NCBI): domain Eukaryota; kingdom Viridiplantae; phylum Streptophyta; class Magnoliopsida; order Fabales; family Fabaceae; genus Astragalus; species Astragalus membranaceus. The sequence continues at coordinate 54,723,233 of CM076846.1, forward strand.
GATGCTCACCCTTTCCTGTTTGAATGTTGCCCCCGTGTTGGTAACGTGCAGGTGATTCCCAGTGAAGGTCTTAGCTTCACTTTTTGAGTCGAGTCGTCATGCTCTGATACGTAGCACTCAGGGGGGATAACGAACTCGGCATTTATTGATGATTTTTGATTATTATGTCCATGTGGACTATTTGGTTATGTTTTACTATTTTCCGCTGCGTAGATGGTTGTGTTAAGTTGAGTTTATAAGCGACGTTAAATGAGGCTTGAGATTTTTATGTTGAAGTGCTACGTGGATGAATGATTATTGAGTTAAACTGTTTTTGAAATTGATAAACGACGTTTTGTTTGAAGTATGTGTAACATTCCTTATGAACGAAATTTTCAAACTCTGATTTTTATAAACAAAGTGACGGGTAGAAAGGGGTGTTACAAAAATTGGTGTCTGGTGTTTGGTGCGATTCGGCGTTTTTATTTTGGTTGCTGATTTTGGCGCCCAAGGCGCCCTGCCATGGTGTTCTGTTTCGTTATTGCTGAATGTGACGCCTTAGGCGCCCAGTCGGGATGTTCTGTTTTGTTGTTGCTGGAGTTGGCGCCCTAGGCGGCCAGTGCTGTGTTGCGTAATTCTGTGTTGCTGTGAAGGGCGCCTAGGGCGCCCAGTGGTGTCCTGGGTTGTTTCTGGATGTTGCTGTGTCGTTCCAGAATTTTCTTGTGTCGCTGGGACAGGCGCCCTAGGCGCCCAGTAGTGTTTCAGTGTTGTTCCTGTTGCTGAAAACTGGCGCCCTAGGCGCCCTGCTGCTGGGCGCCAAGTCTGATGTTGCTGTTGTTGTCTCAGGTGCCCTGTTGCTGGGCGCCAAGCCTGATGTTGCTGTTGTTGTCTTAGGCGCCCTGCTCCTGGGCGCCAAGTCTGTTATGTTGCCTGTTGTGCCAGGCTCCCTGTTGCTGGGCGCCTTGTTCCTAGGCGCCATTTTCTGTGTTGCTGCTAAGCGCCCTGTTGCTGGGCGCCAAGTCTAATTCTGTTGCCATGGTGTTAGGCCCCCTACTGCTGGGCGCCAATTCTGTTGTTGCCCCTGTTGTCCTAGGCGCCCTGTTGCTGGGCGCCATGTCTGTTTGTGCTGCTGTTTCAATAGGCGCCTTGTTGCTGGGCGCCAGTTCCTGCTGTTGCTGTTCCCTGCTAGGCGCCCTGTTGCTGGGCGCCAGTTTCCTGCTGTGTTGCTGTCACTGTAACAATGATGTTGCTGTCGTGTAAAAATACATGCGTTGTGTAACACCCCTTTTCTACCCCTTAATTTACACGTCATTATCAGAGTATTTTCATTTTCGAAAATAATATTTAATTAGAAGAAAAGAAATCTCACATCTTCATTTATAAAAACTCATCGCCTGCACCATTAAAATTTGTGCAACAACGCAATCGTCATAAAAGTTAAACTTCAAAATAATCTCATCACAGCGGAAATAGCAATAACTCACCAAAGTCGCTCAAACACGTCTCAAAACATCAATAAAATCATTAAACAGCTAGTTAAATAATTTATCAACTTCAACCCCGCCCCCTAGATGCTACAATATCAGAGAGCGACTCAAAACATCCCAACAGCTAATCAAGAAGGCAGCAGGACCTTCACTCGCGGTTACCTGCAGCGTTGCCACGATAGAGCAACATTCCAAGCAGAAGGGGTGAGAATTTCAATAAAACATAATCAAGTGCATAATAGAGAATGAGAACAAGCAATCACACAACATCATCACACAACATCATCATCATCACCACGTCACTATCACAAACACCAGCTCAAACCACGAACAATAACAACTCACAGTCATGATTATGCATGTAAATGCAACCCACACCTGGGTATATGCATGATGGTACCATACTCGTCACAATAAGAGGCCGAAGCCTATTCGTCGCAAGAGGCCGAAGCCTATTCTTCACAATATGCACATGCTATGAGACTCTATGGACACATGTGCAATTCACCACAACACTCACCTGGAGTACTCATCATCATCGTCATAAAACACTCATAGAGTGTATTCGTCGCAATTCATCACAATCACGTTACAACATCATTATAATCATACTCATAGAGTATATTCGTCACAATCATCGTAATCACATCACATAATCATCATAAACATCACATTCAAAATTGGAGTAACACACCTTTAAATTTAAGCAACAGTACTCTTAAGTCTGAGAGAAACGACACACTTTAATTTGGAAAACCAGCACCTTTAACTCAAGAAAATAGCACCTTAAATTGAAGAACACGACACCTTCTTTTCAAAAACACAACACCTTTAGTTGAAGAACACAGCACCTTTATTTCAAGAAAACAACCACTCCTTTAATTGAAAGTGGCACCACATTTAGATTTAGGAAACACCACGTCTTAATTTTGGGAAGCATCACCTTTGGTTTAGAAACGTCTCTTTTTCATGCTTAGAAAACATCGCACTTAAACGGAGAAAACATCATAATTCCATAGCGGAAAAACATCACATTTGAAAATTGAGTAAACAGTGTGAAAACAGCAACAAAACAGGGTGAAACAGCAGCTCGCGCTTGAGGCGCGAGTGAGGCGCGACTGGGGCGCGAATGGACCCAAAAATTATTGTCTCAGCGCACCGTGATTGCGCTTGGGGCGCGAGATCAGCGCAGGTGCAGCGCGACTCAGCAGAAACAGTTTTTAACGCGCATAAATGTCTATAACTCGAACAATTCATCAACATCATCACAGTTCATCAAACATCAACAATTCTTCAAACTATCATCAACATCGAAGCACAAAATTACACATGACACATCATCAATTCATCAAACAACATCACCATCATTCAATTCTTCATCAATACTACACCAATTAATCTCAATTTCACAACAACATCAAAAATTCATCCAACAACATCAAATTCATCAATAACCTCAAATTCATCAACATCAACGAAAATTCATCAACAACATCAATTCATTAATAACATCAAATTCATCAATGACAACCCAATTCATCTCAATTACATCAAAACACCCAAAACCCCACAAAACCCCAATTACATACCTAATTATATTAAATCGAAACGCTCACCCTTACCTCTTAAACGTAAGCTCCGTAGAAGAAGATTGAAGACACCAAAGAGTAACTACAGCAACACAACGAGCAAAGCCTTGGAATTCCTCCCTCCAACTCGCGAAAACCCTAACCCTTAGCTTTGGGAAGATCCAATTTCGTTCTCACCTCCCCTGGCTTCTAACTCAGGAACTGCTCTCTTATCGAAGCCCTCTGAAATATGAGAAGAACGCAACAAACCGCGTCGCAAACGGAGTTCTAGAGAGAAAGTTATGCTCAAAAGAGTGAAAATGGGTAAAAATGACCCAATCTGCGCAAAACGCTGCATAAATAGCAGACTCGCGCGCGTCTTGCGCTCGGAGCGCAACTGCAGCGCGAACAGACAGCAACCATACGTGACTTGCGCGCGGAGCGCGACTGCAGCGCCAGTCACGCGTAAAACACCCAACACCTGCTTCGGCGAATTAATTAAAATAGCAAACGACATCGGATTTTAACAAATGACCACTCGTTGGAAAGCTCTCGGAGTGTAGTTTCTATCTATGATTTTTAATTTCCAAAATAAGTAACCATTTGGTACAGATTTTCAATATACTACAATGAGGTACCAAACTTGGACAGAACTTCTTACCCAACTTGCAACCAAACTTCCTTTCTCATTTCTTAATGAAATTTGATGAAACCAGTGCCTACTCTGTAGGGAATTCAGTCTACTTTCCAACTAAACAAGAACCATACAAAACGGAGTTCAATTGAGAATGCAAAACCTGCAAAACCGAACCTCAATTCTAATCATTTCTACCATGGTTCCCATGCCAATAACCCTCTAATTTCTTCAATCATTCTACCAATTCATCTCAAAAATAGATTTTAATAAAATTGGGGCGTTACAACTCTCTCCCACTTAAAATATTTTCGTCCTCGAAAATTTACTCCGACTCACGAGACAAAACCCAATCTTCTTGTCACCTCTAACCATCCTTGTCCGTCACCTATCGTATACTTAGCATCAGACCAAACACCCTTCTCCACATTTTTACTCTTAATTAGCTGTTCTAATCTGTAGGTCATCAAAGTCCTACTCAACCACTCAAACACCTTGACACTTCACTTAGGCAACTACACCTCATCATCACTCACCTCTACAACTACCTCGGTTACATCTACTTCGCTTCACCACCACTCTCCTTGCCACCCATACGCTGCACTTAGGCACTCTATGCTTCAACCACACTAGCTTCTTCATACATCTACACTTAAGCTTATATTCACCACACTTCAACAGCTACACTTAGGCTTATATTCACCACACTCCAACAACTACACTTAGGCTTATCACCTACGCACAACACTTCACCTCGACACTATGCCCAACATGTAACTTCGACACACATGCCCTTCGACGTACACATTCCTTCGACGCACACCCACACTTCGACACATTTAACCTTCGACTCACACGTTCGACACCTACATACTTTGATAACACTGCAACACTACACTTCGTCACACTTATACGTCGACTTCCATATATTTCGACCCACCTTTAGTCAGGTAACTACGCCTCGGTTCCTATGTCACCTTACACACCTAACCTTCATCTCTTCTCGTTTCTTTGGTCCTCACACTATGATCGAACTTAGCTACGATTACAACACCCATTCACTTGAAATTTGTGCAACACCCATTAAAGTACTTCAACGAAAGTGACAACACCAACAACAACATCTTTGCACTGAGAGTTCCTCAACTCCCATTCCTCTCCTAGGTCTCTCATAGGGCCGACTCATCAACAACACATCATAACTTAAGCAAGGTGAAGCACACACCACAACAATCACATCAATCACAATTAATTACGCGACTCCTTCGTCAATAAAGGACTAAGTCAACGTCCATAGGGACCAAACGACACATAAAATCGAGACAGCAACCTCTCAAAATACAGTAACAGTACTAAAGAAAAATAGGAAAGCAGCCCTTTTAAATTTTACGAAACGACAGCACTTGATTCAAGAGAACATCATCTTAATTTTAAGAACTCGGCACTTTAAATTATTAAGAAAACAACACGCTATGTAAACAGCACATTTAATTTGAAGAAAGCAGCACTCTAAATATAAGTAGACAGCACCATTTAGATTTAGGGGAAACAACTCTTTCAACTGTAAGAAAACAGCACTTTAGATCGTAGAAAACAGCACACTTTAACTTCAAGAAAACAACATTTTTAATTGAAGAAAAACAGCATCCTTAATTCAAGAAAATAACACCTTTCATTGAAGAAGACAGCACCTATTGACTTAAGAAAACATCACTTTTAATTGAGGAAAACAGCACCTACAAAAACAGCGCTTAAGACAAAACTGCGCATAGAAACAGCATGCAAAACCGAGTGAATAACAACAACCCATTTACTTGTAAATACAGTAGCTCATATATCAAATTTAAACAATGAAACAGCAACACCTTTTCAACATAAAAACAGCTTACTATTATTTTCAAAAACAAACAGCACTTTAAACAATGTAAAAACAGCACACCATTGTTTCCAAACAAAACGGCAACTCGAAACAGTGCAAAAACAGTACACTATTTATTTTTAAAACAAAACAGCAACACATACACACGCACCCACCGGGACATCTCCAAAATGACGCGTGCAAAATAAAACCACTCGAGCCAAAATATTTAAAATTGAATTTGGGCACGCAAACGCAAAAGATGGCACGGTAAAATATACTCCGAACTCGAAGTTTACACACAATTAGAATTTGGCGCCTATACACCCGTGGGGATGTATAGAATACATACTTTCAAACATTTAATTTTCTTTTTAAAACGTCTCAACTCATTGTATTCACACATCAAAACATACAAATTAATTATTAAAATTTATAACACATCATACTCCTCATCTTAATTCAACCTCAATCATCATCAAACATCAAGGCACGAAATTACACGTGACAACATCAACATCACAACTCATCACAATGTACTCAATTCCTCATCAATTTTACACCTACTCATCAAATCACAACAATACTAAAAACACCCAACGGCAAACAAACAAAATTTACCACAAAGTCTTCGTCGAAAATCGACGAGAGACACAGAAAACACACCAAGCAACACATTACAGTCATACACAAAGTACTCAGAGTAAACACACACATAGCAGCAATAAGACACTAAGCAGCGCCAGTATCAACAATAGCAGTCATACCGTCTGACCAATTTAGCTAATCACTGCAACACAAATTATGGTTAGAACGAGTACCAAGACTCGAGAGATAGCTAGACTCGACACTGGACAACTTGGCCGGACAGACCGAACTGCTCTGATACCACTAATGTAACACCCCTTTTCTACCCCTTAATTTACACGTCATTATCAGAGTATTTTCATTTTCGAAAATAATATTTAATTAGTAGAAAAGAAATGTCACATCTTCATTTATAAAAACTCATCGCCTGCACCATTAAAATTTGTGCAACAACGCAATCGTCATAAAAGTTAAACTTCAAAATAATCTCATCACAGCGGAAATAGCAATAACTCACCAAAGTCGCTCAAACACGTCTCAAAACATCAATAAAATCATTAAACAGCTAGTTAAATAATTTATCAACTTCAACCCCGCCCCCTAGATGCTACAATATCAGAGAGCGACTCAAAACATCCCAACAGCTAATCAAGAAGGCAGCAGGACCTTCACTCGCGGTTACCTGCAGCGTTGCCACGATAGAGCAACATTCCAAGCAGAAGGGGTGAGAATTTCAATAAAACATAATCAAGTGCATAATAGAGAATGAGAACAAGCAATCACACAACATCATCACACAACATCATCATCATCACCACGTCACTATCACAAACACCAGCTCAAACCACGAACAATAACAACTCACAGTCATGATTATGCATGTAAATGCAACCCACACCTGGGTATATGCATGATGGTACCATACTCGTCACAATAAGAGACCGAAGCCTATTCGTCGCAAGAGGCCGAAGCCTATTCTTCACAATATGCACATGCTATGAGACTCTATGGACACATGTGCAATTCACCACAACACTCACCTGGAGTACTCATCATCATCGTCATAAAACACTCATAGAGTGTATTCGTCGCAATTCATCACAATCACGTTACAACATCATTATAGTCATACTCATAGAGTATATTCGTCACAATCATCGTAATCACATCACATAATCATCATAAACATCACATTCAAAATTGGAGTAACACACCTTTAAATTTAAGCAACAGTACTCTTAAGTCTGAGAGAAACGACACACTTTAATTTGGAAAACCAGCACCTTTAACTCAAGAAAATAGCACCTTAAATTGAAGAACACGACACCTTCTTTTCAAAAACACAACACCTTTAGTTGAAGAACACAGCACCTTTATTTCAAGAAAACAACCACTCCTTTAATTGAAAGTGGCACCACATTTAGATTTAGGAAACACCACGTCTTAATTTTGGGAAGCATCACCTTTGGTTTAGAAACGTCTCTTTTTCATGCTTAGAAAACATCGCACTTAAACGGAGAAAACATCATAATTCCATAGCGGAAAAACATCACATTTGAAAATTGAGAAAACAGTGTGAAAACAGCAACAAAACAGGGTGAAACAGCAGCTCGCGCTTGAGGCGCGAGTGAGGCGCGACTGGGGCGCGAATGGACCCAAAAATTATTGTCTCAGCGCACCGTGATTGCGCTTGGGGCGCGAGATCAGCGCAGGTGCAGCGCGACTCAGCAGAAACAGTTTTTAACGCGCAGAAATGTCTATAACTCGAACAATTCATCAACATCATCACAGTTCATCAAACATCAACAATTCTTCAAACTATCATCAACATCGAAGCACAAAATTACACATGACACATCATCAATTCATCAAACAACATCACCATCATTCAATTCTTCATCAATACTACACCAATTAATCTCAATTTCACAACAACATCAAAAATTCATCCAACAACATCAAATTCATCAATAACCTCAAATTCATCAACATCAACGAAAATTCATCAACAACATCAATTCATTAATAACATCAAATTCATCAATGACAACCCAATTCATCTCAATTACATCAAAACACCCAAAACCCCACAAAACCCCAATTACATACCTAATTATATTAAATCGAAACGCTCACCCTTACCTCTTAAACGTAAGCTCCGTAGAAGAAGATTGAAGACACCAAAGAGTAACTACAGCAACACAACGAGCAAAGCCTTGGAATTCCTCCCTCCAACTTGCGAAAACCCTAACCCTTAGCTTTGGGAAGATCCAATTTCGTTCTCACCTCCCCTGGCTTCTAACTCAGGAACTGCTCTCTTATCGAAGCCCTCTGAAATATGAGAAGAACGCAACAAACCGCGTCGCCAACGGAGTTCTAGAGAGAAAGTTATGCTCAAAAGAGTGAAAATGGGTAAAAATGACCCAATCTGCGCAAAACGCTGCATAAATAGCAGACTCGCGCGCGTCTTGCGCTCGGAGCGCAACTGCAGCGCGAACAGACAGCAACCATACGTGACTTGCGCGCGGAGCGCGACTGCAGCGCCAGTCACGCGCAAAACACCCAACACCTGCTTCGGCGAATTAATTAAAATAGCAAACGACATCGGATTTTAACAAATGACCACTCGTTGGAAAGCTCTCGGAGTGTAGTTTCTATCTATGATTTTTAATTTCCAAAATAAGTAACCATTTGGTACAGATTTTCAATATACTACAATGAGGTACCAAACTTGGACAGAACTTCTTACTCAACTTGCAACCAAACTTCCTTTCTCATTTCTTAATGAAATTTGATGAAACCAGTGCCTACTCTGTAGGGAATTCAGTCTACTTTCCAACTAAACAAGAACCATACAAAACGGAGTTCAATTGAGAATGCAAAACCTGCAAAACCGAACCTCAATTCTAATCATTTCTACCATGGTTCCCATGCCAATAACCCTCTAATTTCTTCAATCATTCTACCAATTCATCTCAAAAATAGATTTTAATAAAATTGGGGCGTTACACGTTGTTGCTGTAAATGTAGTGTTGCTGTCACAGTGACCAAATGTTGCTGAATGTTGCCGTTTTCCTGAAATTAATGTTGCTGTCACAATGACCAAATGTTGCTGTTTTTCTAAAAACGATGTTTGCTGTCACTGTAAAATAATTGTGTTGTTGCTGTAAAAATGGTGTTGCTGTCACTGTAAAATAAATGTGTTGTTGCTGTAAAAATGGTGTTGCTGTCACTGTAAGATAAATGTGCTGTTGCTGTAAAAATTGGTGTTTTGGTGTCGGTGATTCTTGGTGTTATTGGTGATGATGTAACAGGTGATGTGCCTATTTCATGGGTTAAGGTGATGGGTCTATGACCACTTGGTGATATTGGTGATGTTGTATTAATTAAATGTATGTTGTTGTTAATTGTCTAGTGCATTGTTCATGGTGTCGCATATATTGCATATGCATTATTTTGGTGATGATGGCTTCGACCTTGGAGCTATAGGTGATGATGGTGATGCTCATACAGGTGATGATGCCCTTATTGGCTACGTTATTGGTGATGATTGGTACCACATGCATATACTCGTTGGTGTGGGTTGCATCTCATATACTTACTCATGATGTTGGTGATACTCCTTGGTGATTTGTAATTTAATGTTGTTGTGAAGCGGTTGATATAGTTGTCGTAACTCTAGCATATTGCCTATCATATATGTTATTATAATGTTAGATATCTCACCCCTTCTGTTCGAATGTTGCCCCTATGCTGGTAACGTGCAGGTGATTGCGGGTGAAGGCAGGTCTACCTTCGCTAGTTGAGTCGGTGTCATCGCTCTGATACGTAGCACTCGGGGGGATGAACGCTAGTTTTATTAGATATTTTTAATATTTAATTTCTGGAGTTTTATGTGATGTTATAATTATTCGATTGAACCTTGATTTTTATTCCGCTGCTTGGTGATGCTATGATGTGCTATGGATCGCACTATTTCAATGGTGAAACTTTATTATTGGTGTGTGATGTTTAACGGTGTAAATGTGGCATCCCTAGTGGGGGTATTGAAAGACGTTTTTGAAAACTTTGATTTTTGCCAAAAATTTTCCTGGTAGAAAAGGGGTGTTAAATTAGTGGTATCAGAGCAGTTTCGGTCTGTCCGGCCAAGTTGTCGAGTTAGTGTTTCATTGACGATCAAGTATTGTCAATTGGTTCTAACTGTTGTTTAGGATTGTAGGGATTAGTTGAAATGGCTGGAAGGAACGATGCTGCTATTGCTGCTGCGTTGGCTGCTATGGCTCAGGCTGTGGAGGGTCAACAGAATGCTGGTGAGAATGCTGGGTCTCGGAGCTTGGCTACCTTTCAGAGAGAGAATCCGCCTACCTTCAAAGGAAGGTATGATCCCGATGGTGCCTTGGCTTGGTTGAAAGAGATGGAGAGGATCTTTCGTGTGATGGACTGCACTCCAGCACCGAAGGTCCATTATGGTACGCATATGTTGGCAGAGGAGGCCGATGACTGGTGGTTAGAGGCTAGGCAGAGATTGGAGACTGCAGACGAAGAGATCACTTGGGCCGTGTTCCGCAGGGAGTTTATGAGAAAATATTATCCTGAGGATGTCCAAGATAAGCAGGTGATCGACTTCCTGGAGCTGAAACAGGGGAATATGTCCGTTGTAACACCCCTTTTCTAATAACTTTACTTTTAATAAAATCAGAGTCTCTTTTTTTTTTTTTGAAAACAATTAAAGTGAGTGCTACACTTACTTCATAAAAATCAAGATACATAACACCATAAGGAAAAGGTTTAGTTCGCATCAACTAAATCCAATCACCATCAGCAGCGGAATAATAATCAGTTCAAAATTAAAGCCAATACATCACCAATGAAAACTAACAGTTTTAGGAAAATAAAGCATAAACGTAAGGACACCCCCCCCTGGTGCTACGTATCAGAGCGTGACACTTCCTACCAGACGAAGGCATAAGAAATCCTTCACTCGCTATTACCTGCACGTTGCCGACATAAGAAGCAACATAAAAGCAGTAGGGTGAGTCTCTTTTCATAATTAATAACATATGAGAATTAAGCACTGCATAGGAAAAGGAAACCAGGCACACCAATTCATAACAATAGGAAACATTCGCATCAGCATACTAAATTCCAAACAGCACTATATAATATATGAATATGTATGTAAATGCAACCCAAACTCCACGGGTACATGCATGTCGGATCCGTCACCAATACAAATAGGCCGTAGCCTCTGCTCACCAAATCAAAATTAGGCCGTAGCCTCTGCTCACCAATAATGCATATGTCCATGAGATGCTATGGGAATGCATTACAACACACCAAGTCCAAGCAATTCATCATTTAAAATTCATGATCTCACCATTGTATATTAATCAGCTCACCACATTAAAATTAGGCCGTAGCCTCTGCTCACCAATCTCACCCTATCACACTCACCTATTCAGCTCACCACTCACACCAACACCAATTCAAATAGACCAGCTTAGGACATTGACACAACATAGGGAAAGTGGGTAAAAATAGCCATTTGGACACTTGAACACCCTCAGCCAGAAACACCAGTGAAAATAAATTATTTTTGCATAAAATTGAGACTATTGGATAGGCACTGAAATTAGCTTCAAAACGCATTTTGAACCGTTGGATTTGGATAACCGAGTCAAAAGTTATATTAAAAACAGTTTAGGAAAAATGTTAGACATTCTGGAAACAGGCGCATGGGCGCTGGGCGCCCAGGGGCAACACAGCGCTTGGCGCATGGGCGCTTGGCGCCCAGGAGAGGCAACACGCAACAGCGCACAGGCGCATAGGCGCTTGGCGCCCAGGAGCAACACGCGCAACAGCGCACAGGCGCTAGGCGCCCAGGGGAACAAGCGCGCAACAGCGCACAGGCGCTAGGCGCCCAAGAGGCAACACGCGCACATAGGCGCTGGCGCCCAGAAGCAACACCCAGGGAACAGCAGCAACATGGCGCCCAAGGCGCCTAGGGGCTCCCAAACACAATTTTCCACTTCTAATTATCAATTAAAATCACCAAAACACTCCTATATATAAATATAATCAAAATGTCACCATAATTCCCAATTTCACCACATAATCACCAAACAATCATATACTCAAACAATTGATCTACAATTCGCATATTGCCCCAATTCCAACATCAATCATAGAATTCTCAACATATTAATTCAACAACAACATCACAATATTATAATTTCTCAACAACAACACAATTCAATCATGGAAACTAACCTAGGACCCTAACCCTAAGCAATTCCCAATTCGCATAAGTATTAAGAACAAAAAAGAGGACCCCCTAACCTTATGGAAGTCGAATTTGATAGCCAAGCTCTAAGTGAAGATTGCGCACCACCAATGAGCCTCCTCCTCTTCTCTATGAGCTTCGCCCCTTTCTCCTTCTTCTCTTCGCAACTCTCTTCTTTTCTCCTTCTTACGTTACTTTCTTCTTTCTTTTCTCACTTGGGTGAATTTGCCACTAACTCCCTAGACCCCAAGTAATTCGACTCCAATGCCAAAGAAATGGGTCACGGGCCTACTTGTGGATCACGGGCCCTTGCTCGCACCACTTAAATAGTAACAGCACCTCCTAATAAAATAAAATAAAATACTTAAACTCGAATTATTTAATTAAATTAAATAAATATTGTAAGCCTTAAATAATTTAATTAAATAAATAATTAAATTATTTTGGGGCGTTACAACTCTCCCCCACTTAGAATATTTTGTCCTCGAAATTACCTGAATCAAACAACTCCGGATATGCTTCCCGCATCCTGCTCTCCAGCTCCCAAGTCATACTCTCACCAGCAGCTCCCAACCACACCACCTTCACCAACGGAATTTCCTTCCCTCTCAGAATCTTTACTTCTCTATCTTCAATCCGCACAGGCATAGTCTCAACCGTGAGATTATCCCGTACTTCTACTTTGTCCATCTGAATCACATGAGACGGGTCCGGAACATACTTTCGAAGTTGTGACACGTGAAACACGTCATGCAAGTTCGAAAGATTAGGCGGCAAAGCCACCCTATATGCAACACTTCCCACCCTCTCCGTAATCTGATACGGACCAATGAAACGGGGAGTTAACTTCTTAGATTTCAAGGCACGCCCAACACCAGTCACCGGAGTGACTCTCAGAAACACATGATCACCGGCCTGAAACTCTAAATCCTTCCTTCTCTTATCATGATAGCTCTTTTGTCGACTCTGCGACGCTTTCATCTTCTCACGGATTAATTTTACCTTCTCAGTTGTTTCTCGCACAATCTCAGGCCCCAACACTGCACTCTCCCCAGATTCATACCAACACAACGGAGTCCTACATCTCCGACCATACAATGCCTCAAACGGTGCCATACCAATACTAGAGTGAAAACTGTTGTTATAGGTGAATTCTATCAACGAAAGATGAGAATCCCATGAATCTCCCTGCTCAAGAACACATGCCCTCAACAAGTCCTCTAACGACTGAATAGTCCTCTCCGTCTGACCATCTGTCTGCGGATGATAAGCGGAGCTCAACCTCAACTTAGAACCCAAAGCTTCCTGCAAACTCTTCCAAAATTCAGAGGTGAATCTTGGATCTCTATCAGACACAATACTAAGCGGAACGCCATGCAACTTCACAATAGTCTTGATGTAGATTTCTGCCAACTTTGGAACTGGATAAGTCATATTAATTGGTAAGAAATGAGCAGACTTAGACAACCTGTCTACAATCACCCATATAGCATCAAACCCCCTCACTGTATTTGGCAAACCAGTTACAAAATCCATGGAAATGCTATCCCATTTCCATTCCGGAATCTCCAATGGTTGCATCAACCCCGCAGGCTTCTGATGCTCAATCTTAGACTTCTGACAAGTCAGACAAGAATACACAAACTGTGCCACATCCTTCTTCATACCAGGCCACCAGAACAGTTTCTTCAAATCTTGGTACATTTTCGTAGCCCCGGGATGAATACTCAACTTACTTCTATGGCTCTCCTCAAGAATCATTCTCTTCATCTCAGCATCGTCAGGAATGCAGATCCTATCTCTGAATCTCAATACACCTTGGGAATCTAACTTGAAATCTCCATCCACATCTCGATCATTCACAACCAACAGGTCTACCAACTTTACATCTGACTTTTGTGCTTCTCGGACACTAACCAAAAATTCATTGCCGATCTTCAACATCCCCAATCTGACACTCTGCGGTGTCACTTCACAAACCAGACTCATGTCCCGAAACTGCTCAATCAACTCTAACTCTTTCACCATCATAGCCGACATATGCAAACTCTTCCGACTTAAAGCATCAGCCACGACATTAGCTTTGTCGGGGTGATAGTTCAAGCCGAAATCATAATCCTTCAGCAACTCTAACCAACGTCTCTGTCTCATATTTAGCTCCTTCTGATCAAACAAGTATTTCAGACTCTTGTGGTCACTAAACACTTCAAATCTGGTACCATACAGATAGTGCCTCCAAATTTTCAGCACAAACACAATTGCAGCTAGTTCCAAATCATGAGTAGGGTAGTTCTTCTCATGGGTCCTCAACTGTCTGGACGCATAAGCTACTACCTTACCCTCTTGCATCAAAACACCTCCCAAACCCATCTTGGAAGCATCGCAATATACTACAAACGGTCGATCAGGAACAGGCAAAGTCAAAACGGGCGACGTAGTCAACCTCTTCTTCAACTCATTGAAGCTCTCCTCACAGCGTGCATCCCACACAAAAACTTTTCCCTTACACGTCAATTGAGTCAACGGAAGTGCCAACTTCGAGAAACCTTCAATAAATCTCCTATAATAACCAGCTAATCCCAAGAAGCTTCTGATTTCTGTAACTGACTTCGGGCTCTCCCATTGAGACACAGCATCAACCTTGGCTGGGTCCACAGCTGTACCATTACCAGAGATAATATGACCAAGGAAACCTACTTCATTCAGCCAGAACTCACACTTAGCCAATTTTGCATACAATTTCTTTTCTTTCAGCACTTCTAGCACTAACCTCAAATGTTCTGCATGCTCCTCTTCTGTCTTAGAATACACCAGAATGTCGTCAATAAACACAACGACAAACCGATCCAAGTAACTATGGAAAGTACGATTCATGTACTCCATAAACACACCCGGCGCGTTGGTAACACCAAACGGCATCACAGAATACTCATAGTGCCCATATCTCGTTCTGAAAGCGGTTTTCTGAATGTCTTCATCCTTTACCTTGATCTGGTGATAACCTGACCTCAAATCGATTTTACTAAACACCTTAGCACCTACCAACTGGTCCATCAGATCATCAATTCTGGGAAGCGGATATCTGTTCTTTATTGTCACTTTGTTCAATTGCCTATAATCGACACAAAGTCTCATGCTCCCGTCCTTCTTTTTCACTAACAATACCGGAGCACCCCACGGTGACACACTTGGCCTTACAAATTTCTTCTCAAGCAGATCTTCTAATTGCTTTTTCAATTCAGACAACTCTGAGGCTGACATTCGGTACGGTGCCATAGACACAGGCCTAGTACCAGGTATAAGGTCAATGGCAAACTCAACCTCCCTCTCTGGCGGAACACTTGGAATTTCATCTGGGAACACTTCAGGGAACTCACACACCACTTGAACCCTTTCAATGATTGCCTGATTCTCAGCAGACAATGACGCCATCAAAGCAAACAGATGAACTCCCTCCTTCATCACCTTATGCAAATGACCAGCAGGCAACAACACCGATTCTTCCTCTTCAGGAGGAAAGAAACTCACAGACCTCCGGAAACAATTAATATGCACATGGTTATGCACTAACCAGTCCATACCAAGAATGACATCCAACCCTCCCAACGGCAAACAAATAAGATCAACAAGAAAATCTCTGCCGAAGATTGACAGAGGGCACTTAGCACACACAAGAGAGGTAGTTACTGAACCCTTAGCTGGAGTGTCAATAACCATCTCTCTCATCATAGAAGATAAAACAAGGTCCAATTTCTCAGCACACAAAGCAGCAATAAACGAATGCGTAGCACCAGTATCAATAATAGCAATCAAAGGAATACCATTAATAAAACATGTACCTCTAATCTCATTAGTATCCTCTGATCCCGCGAGAGCAAACACTTTTCCATGGGACTTCTCTTTCTTCGGCTTAGTACACTTAGTACTAATATGACCTGATTCCCCGCAATTGTAACACACCACATCCCTTTTCTCACATTTCGCAGCCACGTGACCTTCCTTACCGCACTTGAAACATTTATTATCTGAGCAGTCAAAACTCTTGTGACCCGGCTTGCCACACCTGTAGCACACAACCTTCGCAGGGGCATCTCCCCCACTTGCTTTCTTATTGTCAGCATACCTCTGCTTACCCTTACCAGCTGGAGCCTCATACGGTTTACCCCGGTTCTGAAACTTACCCCTCAGATCCCTCATGACCCTGGAGTGAGCATTACTATCATCCTCATATATCCTGCAACTGTCGATCAAATCAGCGAATACCCGAATCTTCTGGTACCCTACAGCTTTCTTAATATCAGCCCTCAGCCCATTCTCAAACTTAATACACTTTGAGAACTCAGAATCAGCATCAGAATAATGGGGATAAAACTTAGCCAATTCAGTGAACTTGGCAGCATACTCTGTCACTGACATGCTTCCTTGCTTCAGCTCAAGGAATTCTATTTCTTTCTTACCTCTCACATCTTCAGGAAAATACTTCCGCAAGAACTCTCTACGGAAAACAGCCCAAGTTATCTCTTCATTAGCAGCTTCTAACCTCTGCCTCACCTCCATCCACCAATCATCAGCTTCCTCTGCCAGCGTATGGGTACCATACCTGACCTTCTGCGCATCATCACAATCCATGACCCGGAATATTCTTTCAATCTCTTTCAGCCATGCCAAAGCACCATCTGGATTATACTTGCCCTTAAAGACAGGTGGATTCTCTCTCTGGAACGTAGCCAAATTGCGCGTCCCATCATTAACAGCACCGGGTATATTACCCATCGCCCCGGCTATAGCCTGCAAGGCAGCAGCAAGTGCAGCATCGTCCCGTCTGGCCATTTCAAACTATCACTGCAGCACAAACAGAAATTTAGAACTAATCTAACAATTCTATTTGTCATAAGACACTATGACAAGACGACTTGGCCGGACAGACCGAACTGCTCTGATACCACTAATGTAACACCCCTTTTCTAATAACTTTACTTTTAATAAAATCAGAGTCTCTTTTTTTTTTTGAAAACAATTAAAGTGAGTGCTACACTTACTTCATAAAAATCAAGATACATAACACCATAAGGAAAAGGTTTAGTTCGCATCAACTAAATCCAATCACCATCAGCAGCGGAATAATAATCAGTTCAAAATTAAAGCCAATACATCACCAATGAAAACTAACAGTTTTAGGAAAATAAAGCATAAACGTAAGGACACCCCCCCTGGTGCTACGTATCAGAGCGTGACACTTCCTACCAGACGAAGGCATAAGAAATCCTTCACTCGCTATTACCTGCACGTTGCCGACATAAGAAGCAACATAAAAGCAGTAGGGTGAGTCTCTTTTCATAATTAATAACATATGAGAATTAAGCACTGCATAGGAAAAGGAAACCAGGCACACCAATTCATAACAATAGGAAACATTCGCATCAGCATACTAAATTCCAAACAGCACTATATAATATATGAATATGTATGTAAATGCAACCCAAACTCCACGGGTACATGCATGTCGGATCCGTCACCAATACAAATAGGCCGTAGCCTCTGCTCACCAAATCAAAATTAGGCCGTAGCCTCTGCTCACCAGTAATGCATATGTCCATGAGATGCTATGGGAATGCATTACAACACACCAAGTCCAAGCAATTCATCATTTAAAATTCATGATCTCACCATTGTATATTAATCAGCTCACCACATTAAAATTAGGCCGTAGCCTCTGCTCACCAATCTCACCCTATCACACTCACCTATTCAGCTCACCACTCACACCAACACCAATTCAAATAGACCAGCTTAGGACATTGACACAACATAGGGAAAGTGGGTAAAAATAGCCATTTGGACACTTGAACACCCTCAGCCAGAAACACCAGTGAAAATAAATTATTTTTGCATAAAATTGAGACTATTGGATAGGCACTGAAATTAGCTTCAAAACGCATTTTGAACCGTTGGATTTGGATAACCGAGTCAAAAGTTATATTAAAAACAGTTTAGGAAAAATGTTAGACATTCTGGAAACAGGCGCATGGGCGCTGGGCGCCCAGGGGCAACACAGCGCTTGGCGCATGGGCGCTTGGCGCCCAGGAGAGGCAACACGCAACAGCGCACAGGCGCATAGGCGCTTGGCGCCCAGGAGCAACACGCGCAACAGCGCACAGGCGCTAGGCGCCCAGGGGAACAAGCGCGCAACAGCGCACAGGCGCTAGGCGCCCAAGAGGCAACACGCGCACATAGGCGCTGGCGCCCAGAAGCAACACCCAGGGAACAGCAGCAACATGGCGCCCAAGGCGCCTAGGGGCTCCCAAACACAATTTTCCACTTCTAATTATCAATTAAAATCACCAAAACACTCCTATATATAAATATAATCAAAATGTCACCATAATTCCCAATTTCACCACATAATCACCAAACAATCATATACTCAAACAATTGATCTACAATTCGCATATTGCCCCAATTCCAACATCAATCATAGAATTCTCAACATATTAATTCAACAACAACATCACAATATTATAATTTCTCAACAACAACACAATTCAATCATGGAAACTAACCTAGGACCCTAACCCTAAGCAATTCCCAATTCGCATAAGTATTAAGAACAAAAAAGAGGACCCCCTAACCTTATGGAAGTCGAATTTGATAGCCAAGCTCTAAGTGAAGATTGCGCACCACCAATGAGCCTCCTCCTCTTCTCTATGAGCTTCGCCCCTTTCTCCTTCTTCTCTTCGCAACTCTCTTCTTTTCTCCTTCTTACGTTACTTTCTTCTTTCTTTTCTCACTTGGGTGAATTTGCCACTAACTCCCTAGACCCCAAGTAATTCGACTCCAATGCCAAAGAAATGGGTCACGGGCCTACTTGTGGATCACGGGCCCTTGCTCGCACCAGTTAAATAGTAACAGCACCTCCTAATAAAATAAAATAAAATACTTAAACTCGAATTATTTAATTAAATTAAATAAATATTGTAAGCCTTAAATAATTTAATTAAATAAATAATTAAATTATTTTGGGGCGTTACATCCGTGACTGAGTATGCTGCTAAGTTCGTGGAATTGGCAAAATTTTACCCGCACTACAGTGAGGCTACTGCTGAGTTTTCCAAGTGCATTAAGTTCGAGAATGGGCTGCATCCTGAGATTAAGAAGGCGATTGGTTATCAGAAGATCCGTGTTTTCTCCGACTTGATCGACAGCTGCAGAATTTATGAGGAAGACAACAATGCTCACTACAAGATTATGAATTAGAAGAGGAGCAAATTTAAAAGTCGTGGTAAGCCGTATGATGTTCCTGCTGATAAGGGTAAACAGAAAGCTGCTGTTGAAAAGAAGACTAGTGGGGGAGATGCTCCTGCTAGCATTGTGTGTTACAAATGTGGCAAAGCTGGTCACAAGAGTAACGTGTGCAAAGCTAAAGTGAAGAAGTGTTACCGTTGTGGTAAGGAGGGTCATGTGGTGGCTGAGTGTGAGCGTAAGGAGGTGGTCTGCTACAACTGTGGTGAAGGAGGGCACATTAGTACGCAGTGTCCGATGCCGAAGAAGGAAAGGTCCAGTGGAAAGTTTTCTCTTTGGCAGGTGAAGAGCCTACTGAAGATGACAGACTTATTAGAGGTACGTGCTTCACTAATGGTACTCCTTTAAAATCTATTGTTGATACTGGTGCTACC
Source organism: Astragalus membranaceus (assembly GCA_039519185.1). NCBI lineage: Eukaryota > Viridiplantae > Streptophyta > Magnoliopsida > Fabales > Fabaceae > Astragalus > Astragalus membranaceus. The sequence continues at coordinate 54,743,303 of CM076846.1, forward strand.
CATTGCTTTATTGCTGCTGATTGTTGTAAGAGATTGGGTCTTGTATTGTCTGCTATGAATGGAGAAATGCTTGTCGACACTCCAGCTAAGGGGTCGGTAACCACTTCTCTTGTGTGTTCTCAGTGTCCCTTGTCGATCTTCGACAGAGACTTTGTTGTGGATTTTGTTTGCTTGCCGTTGAGCGGATTGGATGTAATCTTGGGTATGAACTGGTTAGAGCATAACCATGTTCATATTAATTGTCGTAGCAAGTCGGTGAGTTTTGGAGGAGAGGAGTCTGGTCTGTTATCTGCTAGTCAGTTGCGGAAGTTGATGAAGGAAGGAGTTCAGTTATTCTCGCTGATGGCATCGTTGTCTGTTGAGAATCAAGCTATCATTGAAGAGCTGCAGGTGGTGTGCGAGTTTCCTGATGTTTTCCCTGGGTGAGATTCTAAGTGTACCGCCAGAGAGGGAAGTTGAGTTTTCTATTGATCTTGTACCTGGTACCAAACCTGTTTCTATGGCACCGTACAGGATGTCCGCGTCCGAATTGTCTGAGTTGAAGAAGCAACTGGAGGATCTGCTCGAGAAGAATTTTTGTGAGGCCGAGTGTATCGCCGTGGGGAGCTCCTGTGTTGTTAGTGAAGAAGAAGGATGGTAGTATGAGACTCTGTGTGGACTATCGACAGTTGAATAAGGTAACAATTAAGAGCAAGTATCCACACACACACCTCCAGGACAACTCCAAAATGACACGTGAAAAAAAATAAAACCACTCGAGCCAAAATGTTTAAAATTGAATTTGGGCACGCAATTGCAAAAGATGGCACGGTAAAATATGCCCAGATTTCGAAGTTTTACCCAAAACACCCCACATGTGCACAACAGCAACACCCACCGGGACAACTCCAAAATGACAAGTGCAGAAATAAAACCACTCGAGCCAAAATGTTTAAAATTGAATTTGGGCACGCAATTGCAAAAGATGGCACGGTAAAATATGCCCAGAATTCGAAGTTTCACCCAAAACACCCCACATGTGCACAACAGCAACACCCACCGGGACAACTCCAAAATGACAAGTGAAAAAATACACCCACTCGAGCCAAAATGTTTAAAATTGAATTTGGGCACGCAATTGCAAAAGATGGCACGGTAAAATATGCCCAGAATTCGAAGTTTCACCCAAAACACCCCACATGTGCACAACAGCAACACCCACCGGGACAACTCCAAAATGACAAGTGCAAAAATAAAACCACTCGAGCCAAAATGTTTAAAATTGAATTTGGGCACGCAATTGCAAAAGATGGCACGGTAAAATATGCCCAGAATTCGAAGTTTCACCCAAAACACCCCACATGTGCACAACAGCAACACCCACCGGGACAACTCCAAAATGACAAGTGAAAAAATACAACCACTCGAGCCAAAATGTTTAAAATTGAATTTGGGCACGCAATTGCAAAAGATGGCACGGTGAAATATGCCCAGAATTCGAAGTTTCACCCAAAACACCCCACATGTGCACAACAGCAACACCCACCGGGACAACTCCAAAATGACAAGTGCAAAAATAAAACCACTCGAGCCAAAATGTTTAAAATTGAGTTTGGGCACGCAATTGCAAAAGATGGCACGGTGAAATATGCCCAGAATTCGAAGTTTTACCCAAAACACCCCACATGTGCACACATTGGCCATTTCATCGAATAATTTACATGCAACAGAATTTTTTACACGAAAATCAGCATGATCACATCATAATTCCTTCCCAATCATCATCAAACATCACACACACGAAATTACAGATAACAACATCAACAATTCACCAAACAACATCATAATTTATTCAATTCTTCATCAATTTTACACATATTCACCTCAAATCTACATCAACCCCAAAAACCCCACAAAACCCATCACATACTCAATTATATTAAATCGAAACGCTCACCCTTACCTCGAATGCGCAAGCTCCTAGCACGAAGAAGATGGCCACGCACGAAAACACCGCAACACGAACGATCTCCTCTTCACGAAAAACTTGCGAACTCTCTCCTCCCTTCCTCTTCTCCTTCGCGACTTCTCTCTTCTCTCTTCTCCTTTCTTTCTTTCGTTTTCTTTCTTTTCCCTGTGTTGCACAAATGAAGCTATTTTCATCATGCCCTAAACGCCTAGGAGCGCCTAAGCTAATGGGCTTGGGCCTCATGGGCCATTCCTCACCACCCCGGAGTTACCCACATCACTCCCTTCATTTAAAAAATAAAATAACTTATTAATAACTTATTATAATAATAACAATAATAATAATAATATTGCAACACTTAAATAATTTAATCAAATATTTAATTAAATTATTTCGGGTGTTACAACTCTCCCCCACTTAGGATTTTTCGTCCTCGAAAACATACGTGATTCAAACAACTCCGGAAACGACTCTCGCATCTTATCCTCCAGCTCCCATGTCAGACTTTCACCAGCTGCTCCAAACCAAACAACCTTCACCAGATTGATCTCCTTACCTCGTAAGGTCTTCACCTCACGATCCTCAATTCGAACAGGCATAGTCTCCACAGTGAGATTATCCCGCACCTCCACATCGTCTGGTTGAATCACATGAGACGGATCCGCAATATACTTCCGAAGCTGCGACACGTGAAACACGTCGTGCATGTTCGAAAGATTAGGTGGCAAGGCCACCCGATATGCAACACTTCCAACTCTTTCCGTAATCTGATACGGCCCAATGAAACGAGGAGTCAACTTCTTCGATTTCAGCGCACGCCCAACACCGGTCATAGGTGTGACCCTCAGGAACACGTGGTCACCCGCTTCAAATTCTAAATCTTTCCTTCTCTTATCATGGTAGCTCTTCTGTCTACTCTGCGACGCTTTCATTTTCTCCCGGATCACCTTCACTTTCTCAGTAGTTTCTCTGACTAGCTCAAGTCCAAGTACTAAACTTTCCCCAGTCTCATACCAACACACCGGAGTCCTACACCTCCGACCATACAACGCCTCAAACGGCGCCATCCCGATACTGGAATGATAACTGTTGTTGTAGGTAAACTCGATCAATGGAAGATGAGTATCCGACGCACCTCCCTGCTCTAGAACACATGACCTCAACAGATCTTCCAACGATTGAATCGTCCTCTCTGTCTGCCCATCAGTTTGAGGATGATAAGCTGAACTCAACCTCAATTTCGAACCCAACTCCTTCTGCAAACTACTCCAAACGTCCGAAGTGAACCTTAGGTCTCTATCCGACACAATGCACAAAGGAACGCCATGCAGCTTCACAATCACCTGAATATAGATTTCTGCCAATCTCGACACCGGATACTTAATGCCGATAGGAATGAAATGAGCTGACTTCGTCAATCTATCCACAACCACCCAAATCGAATCATGCCCTCTCCCCGTATTGGGTAACCTAGTCACGAAATCCATGGAAATACTATCCCACTTCCACTCTGGAACATTCAACGGTTGCATCATCCCCGCAGGCTTCTGATGCTCGACCTTCGATTTCTGATAGGTCAAACACGAATACACAAACTGCGCCACATCGCGCTTCAACCCAGGCCACCAGAACATCTTTTTCAGATCTTGATACATCTTTGTCGCTACAGGATGGATACTCAACTTACTTCTGTGGCCTTCCTCGAGAATCGCCTTTCTCATTTCCTCTTCTTCGGGAACACAAATTCTTCCACGATATCTCAATACATTCTGCGCATCTATCTCGAAGTCCTTATTTTCAGACTGATCAATCCCACCCATCAGATCAACCAATTTCACGTCTAACTTCTGCGCTTCTCGGATACTAGCCATAAAATCGTTGCCAATTTTCAACATACCCAACCTGACACTCTGAGGTGTGACTTCACAAACTAAACTCATGTCCCTGAATTGCTCAGTTAACTCAAGCTCTCTAGCCATCAATGCCGACATATGCAAAGTCTTCCGACTCAAAGCATCTGCAACCACATTAGCTTTTCCCGGGTGATAACTCAATTCAAAATCATAATCCTTCAATAGTTCTAACCACCGGCGCTGCCTCATATTCAACTCTTTCTGATCGAACAGATACTGAAGGCCCTTGTGATCACTGAACACCTCAAATCTCGATCCATACAAGTAATGTCTCCAGATTTTCAACGGGAATACCACAGCAGCAAGTTCTAAGTCGTGAGTAGGGTAATTCTTTTCATGAGTTCTCAACTGTCTCGACGCATAAGCGACCACCTTCCCATTCTGCATAAGCACACCACCCAAACCCATCTTGGAAGCATCACAATAAACCACAAACGGCTCAACCGGATTAGGTAGGGTCAACACTGGAGACGTAGTCAACCTCCTCTTCAACTCATTGAAACTCTCTTCACATCGGTCATCCCAAACAAAAGCCCTACCCTTGCAAGTCAATTGGGTCAACGGCAGAGCCAACTTCGAAAACCCCTCAATGAATCTTCTATAATAACCAGCTAATCCCAGAAAACTCCTTATCTCAGTAACCGACTTCGGGGACTCCCACTGCAACACTGCATCAACCTTAGAAGGATCCCCCGCAATCCCATCACTAGAAATCACATGACCGAGAAAACTGACTTCTTTCAACCAAAACTCACACTTGGACAGCTTCGCATATAACTTGCGATCCTTCAGAATTTCCAGTACCAACCTCAGATGTTTCGCATGCTCCCCTTCTGACTTAGAATAAATTAGACAAACTTGTCCAAATACTCGCGAAAGATTTGGTTCATGTACCCCATGAATACCCCCGGCGCATTAGTCACACCGAAAGGCATTACGGAATACTCATAGTGCCCATATCTTGTCCTAAACGCTGTCTTCTGGATGTCTTCATCTTTTACCTTGATCTGATGATAACCAGACCATAAATCAATCTTGCTGAATACTTTAGCACCCACCAACTGATCCATCAAGTCATCAATCCTCGGTAACGGATACTTGTTCTTGATTGTAACTTTATTCAATTGACGATAGTCTACACACAACCTCATACTACCATCTTTCTTTTTCACTAGCAACACTGGAGCTCCCCACGGCGACACACTCGGTCTTACAAACTTCTTTTCTAACAAATCCTCGAGTTGCTTCTTCAATTCAGCCAACTCAGACGCAGACATTCTATATGGTGCCATAGACACAGGCTTAGTGCCAGGGACCAGATCAATAGTAAACTCCACCTCTCTCTCTGGTGGTATATCCGGAATCTCGTCAGGAAACACCTCGGAAAACTCACACACCACCTGCAACTCATCAATCTTCGCTTGGCTCTCAGCAGACAACAAAGCTAACAGAGAAAACAGCTGAACCTCTTCTCTCATCTCCCTATGCAGCTGACCCGCAGATAGCAAACCAGACTTCTCTTCCGGCGAAGCGAAACTCACGGACCTTTCGCGACAGTTGATACGAACATGATTATTGTAACACCCCGGAAATAATTTAGTTACATTATTTAATTGAATTATTAAATTTATTGGAGGCGTGATTAAATTAATTAGTATGATGGGTGATGTTCAGGAGGTGGAACGAGTAAAGAGGGTGGTGTTGGCGTAGGAGGCCCAGCGCTCGCTGAGCCCACGGCTTAAACCCTAGGAGTCTAAGCGCAACTCTCTCATTTACGCAAAATTGAGAGAGAGCTGCGAAAGTTAGAGAGAGTGAGAAGGGAGAAGTCTTGCGCGGCGCTAAAGGAGAAGAAGGAAGGGAATTCTCTCGAGGTTTCGTTAGGTAAGAGTTCTCAATCCTTCCTTGTCGTTTTTCTTCCTTTCCTAGTGTTGTGACTTTCAAGCCCTAATCTCCGTGTGTTGATTTCCCCCTTGATCAAGAAGTAGGCGTGACTATGGTTTCGAAGGAGGAAGGAGAAGCTTCGTTCGTTGTGTTGCTGGGTTTTGTTCGTGACTCTTCGTCATTGTCTTCCGGAACACGCAAAATTCGAGGTAAGGGTGAGTGTTTTGGTTTAACGTAATTGAGTATATGACTTAGGGTCTTGTAAATCTCTTTTTGGGTATTGTTGTGAAATTGATACGAAATGACGTAATATAGAGGAGAATCGAAAGAATTTGTAAATTGTTATGTTTGATGAGTTATGGGTATTTCTCGTGATGAATTGTGATGTTTTCTTAAATGAATCTTGATGGTTATTTGGATGGAGTTGATGCTTTCTTGATGAATTCTTGGTGATTGTCTGTGATAAATTTTTGGTGATCTTCCGTTGGTGAATTTGATGATTTTATTGGTGACATTTTGATGATTTGTGTGATGGACAAATCGTATATTTTTTTATGTTGATGACGGTGAGAAAGGGATTATGATTAAACATGGTTTAGAAAAAAATTTGAAATCTGAATAATTCTGCAAGTGAAGCTGTTTCTGACCAACTGCGCCTCACTCGCGCTCGGGTCGCGCCCCAGGCGCAAGGCGTGCTGCGCTGGGCGCGTTGTTGCTGCCTCCGAGTGCGTGCCATTGTTTCCACTGTTTCTCCACTGTTTTTCTTGCTGTTTTTCACACTGTTTTCTCCAATTAAAAATGTGATACTTTCCCAATGAAAATATGATGTTTTCACTATTAAAATGTGGGGTCTATCTCAAATTTAAAATGTGATATTTCTCTATAAATGTGAAGTTTTCCCAATTAAAATGTGGTGCTTTTCTAAAATTAAAGGTGATGTTCCCTCATTTAAAATGTGAAGTTTTTCCAATTAAAACTATGATGATGTTGCAATACAATTTTGATGAATATGACGAGTTCACTCTATGAGTGATTATGATGATGTGATATATATGATTTTGATGATGATGATGATGAGTACTCCAGGTGAGTGTTTTGATGAAATGCACATGTGTATATAGAGTCTCATGGCATGTGCATAATGTGAAGAATAGGCTTCGGCCCCTTGTGAAGAATAGGCTTCGGCCTCCTGTGAAGAATAGGCTTCGGCCTCTTAATTGTGATGAATATGGTGCCATCATGCATATGCCCTGGTGGGGGTTGCATCTACATGCATGGTCATGATTGTGGCTTGTTGCCAAACTGTGTTGTGAATTGGCGTTTAGGTGAATGATGATGTGATGTTAATAATGATGTTGTAGAAATTGTTTGTCTCCATTACTCTATCATATGCTTGATTATGTTTTGTTAAAATTCTCACCCCTTCTGCTTGGAATGTTGCTCTATTGTGGCAACGCTGCAGGTAATCGCGAGTGAAGGATCTGCTGCCTTCCTTTTAGCTCTTGGGATGTATTTTGTGTCGCTCTCTGATACTGTAACACCTAGGGGGCGTGGGTGAATTTTGATAAACGATTTAATTAGTTGTTTTAATGACCTTATTGATATATTTGAGACACGTTTGAGAATTATTGGTGAGTTGTTGTTTATTCTGCTGTGATGTGAATTTTGAGGATTTGATTTTCCATGAAGGATGTTTTGTTGCGCAAGTTTGAAGAGTGAAATTGATGAGTTTGTTTTTAACGAAATTGTAGCATTTCTTTTCTATCAATGAAAATAATATTTTTGAAAGGGATTACTTTGATAAATGACGTGTAATATAAGGGTAGAAAAGGGGTGTTACATTAGTGGTATCAGAGCAGTTCGGTCTGTCCGGCCGGTGGTTGAGTCGTCGAGTTGAGTAGCATTCTAGTTGTTACACGTTTCTAAATTCTGTTCTTTGTTGCAGTGCTAGAATGGCAGGACGGAACGATGTTGCACTTGCTGCTGCCTTGCAGGCTATAGCTGGGGTTGTGGGTAACATACCCAATGCTATTGGTGATGGGACGCGTGTTGCGCCCCGAAAAATCCGGTTAAGAATTCCTCAGTTTGACAACGTGAAAAATTTTGAAGCCGCCACCAATATTTATTTTTAAAGACTAAAACATTGGAAAAAGTCTTTTGAAAAAGGCGGATGGTCTTTCGAAAAAGCAGAGATGTAGGTTCGGTGGTCGGTTAGGTACGGGGAAGGTATTAGCACCCTGCACCTCCTTTCTACCGAAAGGGAACCATTAACTTTGATGTGTGGCTTAGAAAAAGTTGACTTGAAATGATTTTTGTTCTACTTCCTTTCTTTTTATTTCGTTTGAGAAACGATTTTATTGAGAAGAAAAATATTTTTGGTATCTTTGAAAAGCGGAACAAAACAAAAAAATTTTTAAAAGGGTGCTTGACGGGTTACGACCCGCTCCTACGTACCCTCTCTGGAAGAGGAATCAAAGCTACGTAGTTCTAGGCTTTCGGTTTTGAAAATGTTTTTGTGTTTTTTGAAATAGGACTCAAGTCTTCACAAATACCAAACAAGCAACGGCTTCGAGTGGCGTTCATTACTAACTCGAAAGAAAAGAGTCGAAACCGGTAATCAAACAAGCAAAGGCTTCGAGTGACTACAAGTAACGACGTTTTATTTTCTTTTTTTGAAATCATTTTTGAAAAAGGTGAGCATTGGTGATAATTACGTTGTTTTTGAAATTGGAATTTATTTATTTTTTAGTTAAGGTGTGGGAGCTTTCATGATAGCCAAACAAGCAAAGGCTTCGAGTGACTACCACTAATAACTCCTCATTAGCGATCAAACAAGCAAAGGCTTCGAGTGATGACTAATGATTTATTTAAGAGAAGAAAAAAAATGCCTTAGGGTTTTTGTTTGGGAAATATTTGACTCTTGATTTGAAACAAGTTGAGAAAAAGAATTTGATTTGGAAAAGGGGTTTTGGAAAACAAGTAGGACATTTCAATCAACATACCAATCCCTAGCCAATATACAAATCACTTAATTACAATTCATGAAAGCATTACAAATCTAAGAGACAAGCAATATGCATAAATATGTAATAGTCAAAACTAATTACAAGTTGCCATAAGAAATGGTCACACAAAGGTGAAACATTAATCAATTGCAAAAGGGTAATTTATTGAATCATTTAAGGATCAACAATAAAAGCAAAAGAGTTAAGTTCCTTTTGGTAATCTTTGACACTTATTAACAATGCACAAAGGCATAAGTGTCTAGTCATTTTACCAAATTTTTAATGCTAAGATATGTGCAAGAGTTGAATCCCTTTTAAGTAATCCTCAACATTTAGAATAGTTCTTGTAAACACATGTTGATTCCTCTTACCAATCATCAACAAATTAATGATCTAAATAAGCAACACATTTGCAAGGCTCAAAATGACCAAAATAAATTGTTCACAAGTTATCTTAAACCATTGGCAAGCAAAGAATCATAAATTCACACTTTGTTCATTTGAAGACTTAAAGAGAGTTGAATCACTTGAAGTAATCCTCATCACTTAAAGAATGGTGCCTAAAGCACAAGTGAGAGTCATCTTACACATCATCAACATTTGAAACAAATATGGTAAACCAAATTTACAAGGACAAATAACATTATAACTCAAAGGTAGTTGAATCCTCTTGAACAATCCTCATCACTTAGCAAATAGTGCTCAAGGCACGAGTGAGAGTCATTTTGTCAATCATCAACAAAAACTTGCAAGCCAATTTCATTAAAACAACTTGAGAGAACATTTTTAAGCACAAAGGCAAGCCAAAGAACCAAGAGGCAACAAAAACCCTATTTATTTTAGAAACTTGCGAACATATATATGAATGGAAAATTATTTTTTGCAAGTTTTAACATGATTCCAAGTATAATAACACAACAATCAAACATCAATGGCTAGATCAAGTATTATTAGGCAAGGATGAACAAGAAAATTATATTACACATACATTCCACATAACTTGCGAACCAAAATAGCCATAGATTCACAATTTTATTTCACCAAATGCAAAAACATCACAAGAACAACACATAATCAACACATAGTCACAAGAACAATTTATTTGGTGGGTGAGATGCCAACTCTCACCCACAACAGCCCCTAATCTACATTTAAATGATGTTATGAGATGAAAATATAAGTTGAAAAAGGATTTTGATTCAAGAAAGTGGATGAAAATGCAAAGGGTTTTAGGTTATACCTTAGTTCCAAGCTAAACAAGAGTAGAAATGAAAATCAAGAGTAACCAATCACCAACACTCCTCGAAAATCACCAACAACAGCCACGTAACCTTGAAGAAATAACCCCTTTGATGATGTAAATGTGGGATTAAGGATGAAAGAAAGAAGATACATGAATATGGAGTGAGTTTGAGGTGATTTGGTGGGAGGAAGTTGAAAAGAAAATGGAGGAGGAGGGGTGAGGGGGCTACGGCCAAGGGGAGAAGGGAGGAGAGGAGTTGGTGTGCTAGGGTTTTTGAATGGAGAGTGAGGCCAAGAAGCTATGTAGGTTGATCATATGAAGATATATATAGTGCTCACTTATCATTAAGGGCTTCTAGGTCATTTTGATTTCCATTGTGCTCTAGGATTGCATCTAAATTTTGAACCAAGGGTCAAGATCAAATGTCACATGGATTAGGGGAAATTAGAAAGCACAAAGTGAGGAGAGAGAGGGCTGAGGGGTGTAGCTTAAGGAGGTGAGTGAAGGATAAGTTTAATTACAAAAATGTATTTTCTCAAGAAGCATATTACAAGAGTGCCATTTTAATTCAAATGAAGGGTGAGGATTGCATTTAACACTTGAATGGAAGGCCATGATTTAAACACAATTTGCAATCAATAAAATAAACCAAAAATGGGGGGAAAAGGGCTGGAATTCGCAGCCAAAGGAAAGAGAGTGAGTGGAATTGCAACTTGTACTATTGTACTACACTTGACCTTTCAAAATTCAAAGGGATATTCCTTATTCCCTTCTAGATAATTCTTCTAAATTCATACCATTTTGGGCAATGTCCCATGATTCAATGATTGGGCTCTGAATTTTATGATCTCACCAATCCCAAAATTGATTCATTGACCCTACTTCAAAGGAAATGACCATTTTGCTCTTTTGTTCAAAAACCGAATTTCATGCCAAAAATACTCCTATGATGCATAAAAAAATGCACAACTCCACTCACTTGGACTCACATAAATTCCTCAAGAGATGCATAGTGGTTTTTACTGAGAAAATATTTATTTTAGTGAAATGACCAAAATACCCTTTTGGTCCCAAAAACCCTAATTTGCTCCTGTAACACCCCGGTATATTTAACTTGTAAAAATACCAAAGCGTGCCAAAATATAAACATCGGAGATAATAATTTCCTGCTTAGACACTGAATACCATTATAAGATTTTGCTGAAATACAACATAACCATCTTATACACAAATAAGATCATACGGTACTCAGACCATAACTGTCAGCAACTGTGGTAATCAGAGTCATACAAGAAAGCGGAAAGGGATAAACAAAACACTAATGCCATAGTGTTGTAATACATAGGCAACAGAAGGAAAATAAACTTGAACATAAAGCTAAGTCATCATTCTCCTCCCGGGGCCACCTACTCGTGCCTCTGAGGTTTCTTCTGTCCCTGTTTATCTGTAAAACAACAACATTTAAACAGTGAGATACAATCTCAGTGAGTTCTACTGAAACCCCTACTAACACTCTCGGTCCGTTTAAAACATTTTTAAGGTTTGACACGACACCGACCGCAATCCACTTGCTAATCCCGGTGTACCATACAATAAGGCTTCGATCTAGTAGGACACCGGCTGCAACCTATTTGCGTCTCCCGATGAACTAGCATCCTAGGCCCTTCTACGTAACACCGGCTACAACCAATTTGCGTCTCCCGGCGAACATAGTACAATACTTTTAACATAACACCGGCTGCAACCTATTTGCGTCTCCCGGCGAACCCCTATCCAATAACAGTTCCGCTACTGGCCTCAGAGCCTAGGGTTAGGGTTCATGACTACCCCGCCTAGTATGTCAACATGGGTCGTCACCCAACTCGATATAATATATATATCTACAGTGCTATGAACCCACGGTCCATCAAATCAGACAATCAATGAAACACTTTAATTCCAAGTTTTATAAAATCCAAGTTCACACTCGCACTCTATTTGACCACTTTTCGACACAATTTTCAGTATCAAAAACAGTTCATTTTGCCTTAAAAAATAGAATATTCAGTTAGGCCTCTGAATAAGCTTTAAAACGCATCTTAGAACACCTCAATCGGGTTCCCGGATCAAAAGTTATCGCGAAACGAAAAACAGTGTTTGGTTGCTGAAATTCTGCCAAATGGCGCTGGAGTCGCGCCTGGCGCGCAAGTGGCGCGCGAACTGGCAGCAGGTTCTGCCAAATGGCGCTGGAGTCACGCCTGGGGCGCAAGTGGAGCGCGAAATGGCAGCAAGGGGGGTCTGTTAAGGGCAGATTTTGCGATTTTCGCGAAATCCGCTATTCCGCTCAATTCTGATTTTTGTTCCGATCGAAAACAGATTTGACAACCAGTAAAATGAGTCCAATACAAACCACACAACCAATCAATCCAATCAAAAACTTAATCAAAACGAATTGTATTAAAACGCGACATATTTTCAAATAACGGTTTTCGTTCCAAAATCTCTCGAAACCAATTAACGTAAAAACTAACGAGACACGAAAACATCCTAAGCGTGAGTAAAACTCACCCTTGAAGCGAGAGTCGTTGCCGAGCGGAAATCACCGACTTGTCGAAATCGCCGAATCGAATCCAAACAACACCGAACCGCTCCTTTCTTCGTTTCGAATTCCCAAACGCGTTCCACCGCCCCTGGCTTCGTTCCTAATCACGTTTCCATCATCAATTTCATCTCACAACTCAAGATTTCAACAATTCAATTCCAAAAACCCCTAGAAATTCGTAGGTCATGAGGAGGGGGAAAAATTGAAGAGAATCTTACCAAGTTATAGGGTTTTGTAGAGGAGAGGGAGATGGTGATTGTGCTGAAATTTGAGGTGATGGGGTTTCCTCTTCTTCTTCCTTTCTCTTCTTCTTTCCTCTTCTTCTTTCTCCTTTCTTTCTCTTCTTTTCTTCCTCTGCTTTCTCTTCTGCGCTTTCTTTCCTCTTTTTTCTTTCTTTTATTCTTTCATTTAACACACACACACATACTTATTTAATTAATAAATAAGTGCTAGGGTGGTCCAATTACCGTATTGATCTTAATTCCTTATTTCGATTCCAAAACTTCCTTGATCCGTATTATTCGGTCAACGATCCTGTGACAGCCAATAATTAATTTTAGCACTCAATAATTTTACCAGTTAAGCACCAAATTAATTCAATTGGGTTAACATCCAATTAATTCGATTAATTATTTTGAGGATGTTACATTCTCCCCAACTTGAAAGAATTTTGTCCTCAAAATTAAACACAACATACCTCAAGAGAACAAATACGGATACCGAGTCCGCATATCGTCCTCCAACTCCCAAGTAGCTTCCTCGGCGGAGAAACCATCCCAAACCACCTTGACAATGGGAATTGACTTTGTCCGTAGCGTCCTCTCGCCACGTTCCATGATGTATTTCGGACTAGGTTGGAAAGACAAGTCCGGTCGGAGGTCAATCGTTTCAAAATCTAACGGTTGACTTGGATCGGGAATGTACTTTCGCAACTGAGACACATGGAATACATCATGCAAATTTGACAATGGAGGAGGCAAGGCGATGCGGTATGCAAGAGGCCCAACTCGCTCGATAATTTGGAAGGGTCCAATATACCAAGGACTGAGTTTCTTCACCCGTAATGCTCTACCTGTGCCAATTGTTGGTGATAATCTCAAAAACACATGATCACCTGACTCAAACTCTAACGGCCTTCTCCTTTTGTCGGCATAACTCTTTTGCCTACTTTGAGCGGCTTTCATTCTTTCCCTGATCTGGCGGATCTTTTCAGTAGTGTCTTGAATCACCTCGGGTCCTAACAATCGGTTCTCACCGACTTCCCACCAACACAATGGAGTTCTACATTTCCTCCCATACAAGGCCTCAAAAGGCGCCATTCCGATACTGGAATGATAACTGTTGTTATATGAGAATTCAACCAGTGGAAGATGATCCTCCCATTTCTTCCCGTTATCAAGTACTGAAGCCCTAAGCATATCCTCTAATCTCTGGATAGTTCTCTCGGTCTGCCCATCTGTCTGCGGGTGATAAGCGGTACTAAGAAGTACTTTGGTCCCCAATGCTTCATTCAGAGCTTTCCAAAATCGAGAAGTGAACTTCGGATCTCGATCCGACACTATACTAGTAGGAACCCCATGTAACCTTACTATGTTCTTCAAGTACACCTCAGCTAACTTGGATACTTTACTGTTAGAATGGACCGGAATAAAATGAGCTGATTTGGTTAACCGATCTACAACTACCCAAATGGAGTCGTTACCGGCTTGAGACTTTGGCAACGCCATTACAAAATCCATGGAAATGTCTTCCCATTTCCACACTGTCACATCTAGTGGCCGTAGCAGACCAGCAGGCTTCTGATGTTCTATTTTAACTTTTTGGCAAGTTAAGCACTTTGATACAAATTCGGCTATCTCTAACTTCATTCCTTGCCACCAATACATCTGTTTTAAATCTCTATACATCTTGGTGGATCCAGGATGTACAGAAAATAAACTTCGGTGTGCTTCTTCTAGCACTTGCTTTTTAATATCATCATTATCTGGCACACAGACCCTACCGTTGAAACGAATAACTCCATCACTATCTTCGGTAAAGTCTGGCAACACTTTTTGTGATTGTAGCTTCACATCATTTTCCTGTGCTAAGCGAATAGAATCCCTTAATGAGCTAGAGATCCTCATGTGGCTCAGCACTAACCGGTTCTTCCTTGATCTTGCATTCAAATTCAAGTCCCTAAAGGACTCCAACAATTCCATTTCATGCATCATAAACTTTGCTATGTGAATGGATTTCCTACTTAGTGCATCGGCTACAACATTAGCCTTTCCCGGATGATACTTCAATTCGAAGTCATAATCCTTCAGAAATTCCACCCACCTTCTCTGCCTGTTATTCAACTCCTTCTGATCAAACAAATACTTCAAGCTTTTATGATCACTGAAGACTTCGAAACGAGACCCATATAGGTAATGTCTCCAAATCTTCAGTGTGTAACAATAGCTGCCAACTCCAAATCATGAGTCGGATAGTTTTCTTCATGAGTCTTCAACTGTCTGGAGGCATAAGCTACAACTTGTTGGTTCTGCATTAGAACACATCCTAAACCCTTCCCAGAAGCATCGCTGAAAATTTGAAAATCCAATGACGGATCTGGAAGAATTAGGATTGGAGCAGAAGTTAACCTAACTTTCAACCCTTGAAAACATTCCTCACAATTGGCATCCCATGTGAACGGTTGGCCCTTACGAGTTAACCGAGTAAGTGGAAGAACCAATTGTGAAAAACCTTGAATAAACCTTCTATAGTAACCAGCTAGACCCAAGAAACTTCTTATTTCTGTAACAGATGTTGGTCGCTCCCGATTCAACACCGCTTCTACCTTACTGGGATCCACCGCAACTCCCGATTGGGAAATCACGTGTCCCAAGAACTTCACTTCCGGCATCCAGAAGTCACACTTCGACGGCTTAGCATACAATTTCTTTTCCCGGAGTACGTTCAGAACAATGCGGAGATGTTGGACATGATCCTCAATGGTCTTAGAGTACACCAAGATGTCATCAATAAAAACTACCACAAACTGATCGAGATATGTATGGAATACTCGGTTCATGTAATCCATGAATACCGCTGGAGCATTAGTCAAACCGAAGGGCATTACTACGAACTCGTAATGTCCATACCTCGTACGGAAAGCTGTCTTCGGAATATCTAAGGCTCGTACCTTTATTTGATGATAGCCCGACCTCAGATCAATTTTTCAAAATACCACTGCACCTCGAAGTTGATCAAGCAAATCGTCTATCCTTGGCAAGGGATATTTGTTTTTAATCGTCACCTTGTTGAGTTGGCGGTAGTCAATACACAACCTCATGCTTCCGTCCTTCTTCTTAACTAGCAATACTGGAGCACCCCATGGAGATGCACTCGGTCGGATAAACCTTTTCGATATTAACTCTTCAAGTTGAGACTTCAATTCCATCAATTCTAAAGGAGACATCCTATAAGGGGCAATAGATATCGATCCTGTACCAGGAATCAATTCTATTGAGAATTCTACCTCTCTGTCAGGAGGTAAGGATGAAACTTCCTCTGGAAAGACATCTAGAAATTCATTTACCACTTGCACCGATGATAAGTCTAAACCCGTTTCAGTAGATGCAGACAACATAATAAGAATAGCTTCCGCACCTTGGAATAATGACTGGCTTGCTTCGGTGTAAGAGATCGTTGCTTCAAAATCTGCCTGTGTCAACCCTGCGGATTCGGAGGCGAAGCTAATGGTTCGATCGGCACAGTTGAATGTTACATGATTTTCAGCCATCCAATTCATACCCAGAACAATGTCCATGCTTCTCATAGGCAAGCAGATAAATTTCACAACAAATTGTCTGTCCCCTATGACAAGTAGGCAATTTTCACACAATGATTGGGTCTGGACACGACCCTTGGCAGCAGTTAAAATAGTTATCGGTTCGGATAGCTCAGATAATGCTAAACCCAACCGATCGACACATGCTTGTGATATAAAACAATGAGTTGCACCGGAATCATATAAAATATTGACTGAGTTATTAAAAAGAGATCCCGTACCCCTCAGAAGATTATCAGTAGGAGTGATGGTTCGAGCATCCAATGTATTGATTCGTCCCTGGCTAGGAGCATTTGGTGTTCCTTGAAAGTTCCTCCTTGATGGGCACTTATCAGCATAGTGACCCTCTTCATTACAATTATAGCACCGATTAGATTTCTGCCAACACTCACCGAAATGATACTTTCCACAATTAATGCACTTGCGGGGCTTGGTTGGGTCATGGGATTGCACCTGCTTCCCTTTATAATTACTTCCCTTGAATGGCCTGGATGGAGTAGAAGATTCAGCAACCTTTTTCTTACCCTTCCAATAGTCCTTCTTTTCAGCATACATTTTCCTCAGATCCTCCTCAGCAACATAGGCTTGTTGCACTAAGGCAGGATAATTAACCAAAGTGTAAGAACTGAGTCCTTGGCTCACATCAGCTCGGAGACCTTCTTTGAACATTTGCATTTTCCACATATCATTTGGGGCATACCTTCCCAACTCATAGAACTGAGACAGTCTTTCAAATTTTGCAGCATACTCCCCAACCGACATATCACCTTGCTTAAGATTTACAAACTCTGCTTGCTTACTCAGCTTCTTTACCGAAGGGAAATACTGCTTCAGAAACAGTTCCTTGAAGTTGTCCCAAGTTAGGGGAGTTCCTTGGAGTTCCATCATTTGTCTTGCATTACACCACCAGGTGTGGGCATCTTCATCGAGCACATTTGCCGCACATATTACCTTCTCTTCTTCCCCGCATTGCAAGGTTTGAAAAATTTTCTCCATTGAATCAATCCAATAGTAGGCAGTCATTGGATCGGGTCCACCCTTGTAAGTCGGGGGCTTCATCTTTTGAAATTGGAAATATGTCCGGTTAGGATCTTCCTGATGAGGTTGAACATTGGGCTGTTGCAGAGCCATTTGGTCATGTTGCATTTGTAACATATCCTGCATCATCTTTTGTTGATTCTCATTGATATTCTGCATCCATTCAAAGTTTGGATCAACTGGAGGAGGAACGCCTCTACCTCTTTTGGCCATGATTCTGCGAAATATGCACAAAGTATTAAGTTGATCAAGCTCAATGTCTAATAGCATACTAAGAAAATCACGACTGGAGAAAGCAAAGACCCTAAAAGCTAAGTCCGACTAGGTCGAACCGCTCTGATACCAACTGTAACACCCCGGTATATTTAACTTGTAAAAATACCAAAGCATGCCAAAATATAAACATCAGAGATAATAATTTCCTGCTTAGACACTGAATACCATTATAATATTTTGCTGAAATACAACATAACCATCTTATACACAAATAAGATCATACGGTACTCAGACCATAACTGTCAGCAACTGTGGTAATCAGAGTCATACAAGAAAGCGGAAAGGGATAAACAAAACACTAATGCCATAGTGTTGTAATACATAGGCAACAGAAGGAAAATAAACTTGAACATAAAGCTAAGTCATCATTCTCCTTCCGGGGCCACCTACTCGTGCCTCTGAGGTTTCTTCTGTCCCTGTTTATCTGTAAAACAACAACATTTAAACAGTGAGATACAATCTCAGTGAGTTCTACCGAAACCCCTACTAACACTCTCGGTCCGTTTAAAACATTTTTAAGGTTTGACACGACACCGACCGCAATCCACTTGCTAATCCCGGTGTACCATACAATAAGGCTTCGATCTAGTAGGACACCGGCTGCAACCTATTTGCGTCTCCCGATGAACTAGCATCCTAGGCCCTTCTACGTAACACCGGCTGCAACCAATTTGCGTCTCCCGGCAAACATAGTACAATACTTTTAACATAACACCGGCTGCAACCTATTTGCGTCTCCCGGCGAACCTCTATCCAATAACAGTTCTGCTACTGGCCTCAGAGCCTAGGGTTAGGGTTCATGACTACCCCGCCTAGTATGTCAACATGGGTCGTCACCCAACTCGATATAATATATATATCTACAGTGCTATGAACCCACGGTCCATCAAATCAGACAATCAATGAAACACTTTAATTTAAAGTTTTATAAAATCCAAGTTCACACTCGCACTCTATTTGACCACTTTTCGACACAATTTTCAGTATCAAAAACAGTTCATTTTGCCTTAAAAAATAGAATATTCAGTTAGGCCTCTGAATAAGCTTTAAAACGCATCTTAGAACACCTCAATCGGGTTCCCGGATCAAAAGTTATCGCGAAACGAAAAACAGTGTTTGGTTGCTGAAATTCTGCCAAATGGCGCTGGAGTCACGCCTGGCGCGCAAGTGGCGCGCGAACTGGCAGCAGGTTCTGCCAAATGGCGCTGGAGTCGCGCCTGGGGAGCAAGTGGAGCGCGAAATGGCAGCAAGGGGGGTCTGTTAAGGGCAGATTTTGCGATTTTCGCGAAATCCGCTATTCTGCTCAATTCCGATTTTTGTTCCGATCGAAAACAGATTTGACAACCAGTAAAATGAGTCCAATACAAACCACACAACCAATCACTCCAATCAAAAACTTAATCAAAACGAATTGTATTAAAACGCGACATATTTTCAAATAACGGTTTTCGTTCCAAAATCCCTCGAAACCAATTAACGTAAAAACTAACGAGACACGAAAACATCCTAAGCGTGAGTAAAACTCACCCTTGAAGCGAGAGTCGTTGCCGAGCCGAAATCACCAACTTGTCGAAATCTCCGAATCGAATCCAAACAACACCGAACCGCTCCTTTCTTCGTTTCGAATTCCCAAACGCGTTCCACCGCCCTTGGCTTCGTTCCTAATCACGTTTCCATCATCAATTTCATCTCACAACTCAAGATTTCAACAATTCAATTCCAAAAACCCCTAGAAATTCATAGGTCATGAGGAGGGGGAAAAATTGAAGAGAATCTTACCAAGTTATAGGGTTTTGTAGAGGAGAGGGAGATGGTGATTGTGCTGAAATTTGAGGTGATGGGGTTTCCTCTTCTACTTCCTTTCTCTTCTTCTTTCCTCTTCTTCTTTCTCCTTTCTTTCTCTTCTTTTCTTCCTCTGCTTTCTCTTCTGCGCTTTCTTTCCTCTTTTTTCTTTCTTTTATTCTTTTATTTAACACACACACACATACTTATTTAATTAATAAATAAGTGCTAGCGTGGTCCAATTACCGTATTGATCTTAATTCCTTATTTCGATTCCAAAACTTCCTTGATCCGTATTATTCGGTCAACGATCCTGTGACAGCCAATAATTAATTTTAGCACTCAATAATTTTACCAATTAAGCACCAAATTAATTCAATTGGGTTAACATCCAATTAATTCGATTAATTATTTTGAGGATGTTACAGCTCCAAACTTCCTTTCCACTCTAACAATGATCCTGAGACCCTTTGGATGACTCTATAACTCTAGAAATGCATGCATGATGAGAAAATAAGTCTTTTTGGGGAAATTACCAAAATACCCTTTGAACGAGGAAAAACCCTAGAAACCCTAGAAATGCTCTAAAGTGCTCTAAAATGCCATGCAATGCTTTTCTAACCCTAAAATGCATTCGGGAACTTCTAAGATGCAAGCATGATGCTCTTCCTAACCTCTAGGATGAATGCTAAGACTTGATTTATTTATTTTTGATTGAAAATTAGGGTTTTGACCTAAGCCGGACAAAATTGGGGTACGACAGCTGCCCCTCTTTATTTGGATTTTGACAAGAAATATGAATTGCGCAGGACATATTTCGAGGCAAAATAGAAATAAAGAATTCAGAAATTATACCGATTTTGTCTGCTTA
Organism: Astragalus membranaceus; assembly: GCA_039519185.1. Taxonomy (NCBI): domain Eukaryota; kingdom Viridiplantae; phylum Streptophyta; class Magnoliopsida; order Fabales; family Fabaceae; genus Astragalus; species Astragalus membranaceus. Next base: position 54,763,658 of record CM076846.1, read on the forward strand.
GGGAAACCCGAATTTTCCTCTCTTATTTTTGGATGAATCGCCAGCCCTCAGTAATCCAACAAAAGCAAGAAATAACTTGGTGCCAACCCTCAGGCGGCAAAAGCAGGACAGAAATTGGTGCCAACCCTCAGGCGGCAAAAGCGAAAAAAGGAATTGGTGCCAACCCTCAGGCGGCAAAAGCAAAAAATAAATTGGTGCCAACCCTCAGGCGGCAAAAGCAAAAAATAAATTGGTGCCAACCCTCAGGCGGCAAAAGCAAAAAAATAAATTGGTGCCAACCCTCAGGCGGCAAAAGAAGGAAATAAATTGGTGCCAACCCTCAGGCGGCAAAAGCAAGAAATAAATTGGTGCCAGCCCTCAGGCGGCAAAAGCAAAAAATAAATTGGTGCCAACCCTCAGGCGGCAAAAGCAAAAAAATAAATTGGTGCCAACCCTCAGGCGGCAAAAGCAAGAAATAAATTGGTGCCAGCCCTCAGGCGGCAAAAGCAAAAAAGGAAGGTATCGGCTCAAAGTAAGCCGACACCAGAGGCTGCCTAAAGCCTTTTAACGAACCGCGAACGATCCGAGCTTGCCCATGGGCATGGTGGTCTTCACGAGCGACCGGGGGAGGGTACTTTATCAAGTCGCGATCTCGATATTTCCCTAGGACTGCGCCATGTCTTAGGCCGACACAACTATCCTTTTCGTCTGGACCTAACGAGGTCTGAATGACTTACCTGCAGCTCGAATACAGGGAGAAGTCTGAATGGATTCACTAATCCTGTTGGTTGATTGGCACTTGGGCCTGAAGGGACACTTGAGTCCTGAATGGATTTACGAATCCTGTTGATTGATTGGCACTTGGGCCTGAAGGGACACTTGAGTCCTGAATGGATTTACGAATCCTGTTGATTGGTTGAGATGGCCAATGCTGCCGCACTAGACTGAGGTACCTGCATACGTTAGCTGATGCAAGGAATGGTGCATTGAGTGTGGATGCATGTTATGCAAACACATGTTATGCCAGGGTGTGCTATGCAAGTGTATGCAATGCAATGAGATGCTATTCTTGATTCTTTTACTTTGGTTTTCGTCATGTGATGAATGCACAAGATGCGGTTATGCAAATGTAATGCAGATGTATGCTACGTGGATGCATGTGACGCTGATGCATGCAATGCTGGACGCTTTTGATATTCTCTTTTGGCTTTCCTTGATGGTTGCTTTTTTTTATTTATGAAGTGCGGGTATGCAAATGCAATGCTTGAGAGTTGTGAAATGCCTTGGTTTATTTGATGGAATGCTAAATTATGGACTTGACATTAGTCTGATTTAAGGACCACAACGAGTCTGGTTTATGGGCCGACAAGCCTGGTTTATGGAGCAATATGTGTCTGCATATTGGTCAGATTTATGGACCCTAAAGGTCTGGTTTAAGGACACAAATGTCTGGTTTATGGATCACAATGATCTGGTTTAAGGACACAAAGGTCTGGTTTATGGATCACAATGATCTGGTTTAAGGACACAAAGGTCTGGTTTATGGATTGCAATGATCTGGTTTAAGGACACAAAGGTCTGGTTTATGGATCGCAATGATCTGGTTTAAGGGCCGGCATGCCTGAGTTATGGAGCAATATGTGTCTACATATTGGTCTGGTTTATGGACCCCAAAGGTCTGGTTTAAGGACACAAAGGTCTGGTTTGACCTAATGGTTTGTGGAATTTCGGTGCAAGTGTATGCAAGGGAAGACTTCGCTTTTGTTTTTTTTTTCAATGAGATGCATGATGCAAATGCCATGATTGCTATTTTCTTTTTCTTTCTCTTATGATGAATGCAAATGCCTGAATTTCTCTTTTTCTTTACTTTATTATCATTATTTTTATGCATGATGAATGTAATGCATGACTGTGTTTGTTTATTGCCTTTTTTTTTATTTTTTATTTTTGCTGGTTCAGCCAACCCGCGACACTCATAACACGAGACTGAGGAACCTGTTGGACTTGCGGGCCTCATGGGCCGAGTGCATGTTGGTCTTGACTTTGCTGGTTTGAGGCAATCGTGGATGTAGTTGCTCTCTCTTGCATGATTGACTGATTTTGAGGATGTGCTTTCTCTCTTGACTCTTAAGAACTTCGTAATCATTGTAATGCTCCATGATTTATGCACATGTTTTACAGTTCAGGATCACCATCATTATAAAACGTTTATTTTGAGCAGAAAAAGCAGAAAATAAAAGAGTGAACAGATACGAGAAATTTGAACTTTATTAATGCGGAAACCGGTCGCACAAGAAGTTACGCCGATTGTTTATTGCATTTGAAAGTTTAAACTATAAAAAGACACGAAAAAGAGAGAAACTGAATTCTGACTGTCCGTCTCTGTGGAACAGTGCCAAACATCTATGTCCTTGACCTTGATCACTCCCTCATCCAAGCTTGTAGGAGAGCTGTATGCCTTTCTTTACTTTTCATGCCTAAGTTTTCAGACCCTAATTTTTGCCTGGATCGCCCTTTGCGGGTTTTCAATCCACCGGGTCGCTCTGATTTTGCCTAGGTCGCCCTTTGCGGGTTTTCAACCTAGCGAGCTAACTCTTACTTGGCTTGTCTTTCTCTTTTTTCATCTATTTCTTTTAGGCATAATACTTCTTCACTTGATCGGAATTAACTGGGTTCTTTAAATCTTCTCCATCCATATTCGTGAGTATCAGCGCTCCTCCAGAAAAGGCTTTCTTGACTACATAGGGGCCATCATAAGTGGGTGTCCACTTCCCTCGAGGATCAGTCTGGATAGGCAAGATCTTCTTAAGCACTAGGTCTCCCTCATTGAACTCACGGCATCGGACTTTCTTGTCAAAAGCTGTTCTCATCCTTTGCTGGTATAGCTGCCCATGACACAAGGCTGTGATTCTCTTTTCCTCAATGAGATTTAGCTGATCCAGACGAGCTTGAACCCATTTTGCTTCTTCTAACTTGACCTCCATGACTACTTGTAGAGAGGGTATTTCAACCTTGACGAGAAGAACTGCTTCTGACCCATACACTAGAGAAGAAAGGGGGTTGCCCCTGTATGATTTCATGAATGTGAGTGTGAGAAGGGATGAGATAGGTGTAGGGTCAATTTCCCCAGTTGTAGGAGGGGTGAAGAGCGACAGGATTGCCCCACTTGGCATATTATAAACAAACTTTGAGAAAACAACAGCAATCGATCATTGATCAGAATGGACTTTTCGGGACTGTGGTGTTTTGTGGAGAAGGGATGACTGAGCTTGTCGGAGTGTTTGGGGTTGATGGGAGGATGGGTCTTATTTAGCGTTGGCTGATGATCGATGGTTTATGATGACTAACTGGCTTGATGAGGTATTAGGAAGTTTTATTCCTGGCTAAGGGTCTGTGGAGGGCGGGTTATCGCGGTCAAAAGGAGAGTGTTTGCGGTTTATGAGAGGTATAGGAATGATACAGTGTTTGAAGGTTTATTGAGAGGTATGGGAATGATACAGTGTTTGAAGGTTTATTGAGACGAGGATCTCTTGGGTTTTGTGGTAACACGTATCAACTCACTACTTACATTTCTGTTGTATTTTTCTTTTGATTTTGGGATTTTCCCTTTTTGATTTTTTTTTTTTTTGAGCTTGGGTGAACTGATAAAGAACGATGCACTGTTTTTTTTTGGTGATCCTTGTCTAAGGTGACTTTTGGCTTTTTTTTTTTTTGGCTTACGGTGGGTAGGAGAGGATTTTGTTTTTCTCTTTGGGATTTTCTTGGCTCAAGGTGGTTAGGAGAGGATTTTGTTTTTGGATTTGGAATGGTAGTCCGACTTCATTTCAAATCATGATTGCTTATTTCCTCAAAAATTAACTCTGGGACAATAATTCACTTATTTTCATGCACTTGCCCTTCTTCTTTATTTCCTTTTTGCGCTCTAATTTTCCTTTGTTGAAGTACCCATCTTGGCCTCTTTCTTGTTCTCAGCGGTCCCCAAGTTGATCACTTCAGTGGATTCCCCGTGATGCTGAATAACCCTTTTTCCTTGCTTCATTAACCTTCTGGAGGATTTTCCCAGTCTTTCTCAACGTCCCACTCTGCTTGATTGATAATGTGATCAAAGTCAAAATATGGACCGTTGGCACTGTTATTTTGAGAGACAATTGCTGTGGATTTGCTTTTTGCCGAGGCGAAAAAGCAAAATGGAAGGCGAGACAAACAAACAAGCAATAATAATGCAAGGAAAAGACACATGAAATGAAAAGGAATTGATTTTTATTGATTGAAATTCAAAAACAACGTTTTTATTGATGATGATTACTTTGAAAATAAAAACATGTGTGCCCCTAACAACTGGTCCTGTGGCCTTGGGCAGAGCCACAGGGTTGCATTACAAATGACTACTTTAAATCAAAGGTCCCAGGAGGATCAACAGTCTTTCAATTTTTTAATTCTTTCACCAACACTGCAGCGACAAACCAGGTTTGCACCACCCTCTTCTGACTTAGGACCATTATTGATGACAGCACTTTGGTCGTATTGTTCCTCTTCCTCATCCCATCCTGTGGGCTGGATGTCTTCCATTCGGATTTGAGCACTCTCGGGAACGTCATACCTGACCAAGTAATCAAACTTTCCACTGGGCTCCCCTAGGGTATCCCAACATCCCTCTTTCACAGGCACCGCTGTTACTTCCTCATTGATTTCTTCTTCACCATCAATATCAGGGGTTCCTATCTGAACCACGCACCGATCTATCAGGTCTTGCACTGCATGCTTGAAGGCTCTGCACTCCTCCACAGTATGACCAACCCCGTTTTCGTGGAAATTGCAGGTAGCACTTGCATTGTAACTTCGGGAAAATGGCGGCTGAAGGGCCTTCATTGGCCGAGTGTTGATCAGGTTCTTGGAAGTCAGGTGATTAAACAATTCAGTGCATGTCATCGGTATTGGATCAAAACTGGTTCGTCTCTTGTACTGATAACCCTGGGCCTTGTGACTGTCACCGCCTTGCTGGGATGGCACAGGAGCAGAGAATGGAACAGTTTGTGGTGGAGGAGGAATGAAAGAAGTGACACCAGCTGGACCCACGACGGTGACACCCTCAGCAGCTGTCCCACTCTTTAAGCTCTGCAATATGACCATCATCTCATGTATCTGGGCCTCCATTGCCTTCAATCGTTCTTCTAGCAAGTGATATCTGTCTCTTGGCTGTGAGCTTTCAATCATCTGGCCCTGAGGATAGCTCCCTGGACTGAAGTAGTAACCCCCATACTGAGCGGAGTTTCCCATTTGATAAGCAACACTTGGAGGATTCACAATAATCTCCGGAGCAAGAGCAGAAGAGCTTCTGGGAGGTATAATACTGGGACTAGGGATGTGAATGTGTGGCACACCCGCAGCTCCACTAGAAGTAACCATAACAGGCTGACTTGTCACCACGGGCCTGGCTTCAGCAGTGGATGGTGTATAATTCATGGCCATCCCCCAATGGTATATTTGTGCATTTGGTTGTCTTTGACTGTTTGTCCCCGGAGATTGACTAACTTCTGGCCTGGGAAGGGGATGAACAGTTATGATTTCAGCTGATACAGGAGGAGAAACAAAGGTAACGACCCCTTCTGGATTCACGACAGCGGTGGCCCCAGCAGCGGTCCCACTTCTCAGATTTTGCAGCATATTCATTATCTCGGCCCTCTGAGCTTCCACGGCCTCCACCTTAGCTTTCAGAGCCTGGTTCTCCTGAGCCAGCTGCTCAGGATTAAGGATCTCTATCACCATTTCATCTTGACCCAGACTGTCTCCGTTGGACGCCATCAGTTTCGCTTGCAAACGGGTGAAGTAACGACGTGGACGAACCAGCTTGCCTTTTCTGTTTGTTTAGATTTTATTACATAAGAATCAAGATGAATGTATGAATGGATGTATGAATGTATGTACAATGTTTGCTTGGTGCCGGGAACCACGGGATGCCTTATCTTGTCATAAGCGCATAAACTTTTCTTTTTTTTTTTTGATTTAAGAAGTGAAGAAAACGAGGAATCGAAATAGCAAATCAACCTTCTTCATAACTGGGAGGCGAGAAGCAAGTGAAGCCTTGCTACTTGATTTCATTCTGATGCACCTATGCCAAGACGGTACACTATTTGGTGATCCCCAGCAAGCAAAATGCAAATGAGATGTAATATGAATGCAAGTAAATGAATACGGCATGATGCGACTATGATGTGAATGATGCGCGTGGAAAAAAATAAAGGCACTACGTGTGGATGGAAGTTCAGAAATTGAGGAGCCACGCTACGTGCCGCCTCACGCACCGGTTTATTTGATGAAGGGAAATATATTATTATTTTTGAAAATGAGGGCCGTACATTATTTCATATGGACCGGCAAAAGAAAAGGCTACAACGGCAACCTTTTCCACTCTTTTTTGAAAGTGAAGCGGGCCATATGTCAACTTCGTACGGATTGGCGAAAGAAAAGGGCTACAACGGCAACCCTTTCCTCTTTTCTTTTCTTTTTTTTGAAAATTTCTCTTTTTATAATAGTAAAGACATGCCTAAACTACAATGCAACATACAATTCGTATGCCCTCGTGTCCTGCTAAGGTGGGAATCCTAAATTCTAGGGCAACTTCAATGGTTCCTCCCATGTAGCTCTAATTCACACCCTCACAATGGCTACCAGAGCTATAGAATCCTCATGCCGACACCACAAATGTAGAATACTACCAAGTGTGGGGCGTCATAAGAAAGCGTACTCTGGTTGAGACTTTCATGAGTATCAGACAGACAAAGGTCTCGAATGACAGTCACTAATCGTCTCCACTCCCCTAAGTGTTTGTTGGATCCGGGTATAGGAGCCCACTCATAGCACACAAATCATAAGGTGTGAAAGTGTGTGATTGAGGACATACTTCCTAAAATCTACCCATCCCCACCTGCAAGGAAAACCAGCACAGCCCAGATAAAAGCAAGCAATATCAAGTTGTCTACCCTAGGGTTTAATATCATTTCAAAACAAAATAAACTAACCTAAGGTATCAACAACAAACATGTATAGCTTACCTCAAGAAAGGGAGCGAAGAAGGAAGGGTCATAAAGAAAGGGGGAATGCATGCTTTTACCTTAAGAAAGGGAGCAGAGAATAGGGGACATGGGAATTGAGGAATGCATGATAAGAGAAGAAAAGGAAGAAGAGGAAAAGGTAGAACAAAGTTTTCAAGTTAAACACTTTAAGCCACACATCAAGTTAACTAGGCTTGACCCTCGCCTTTTTAAAAAAGGGTCCCCAGTGAAGTCGCCAGCTGTTGCGCCCCGAAAAATCCGGTTAAGAATTCCTCAGTTTGACAACGTGAAAAATTTTGAAGCCGCCACCAATATTTATTTTTAAAGACTAAAACATTGGAAAAAGTCTTTTGAAAAAGGCGGATGGTCTTTCGAAAAAGCAGAGATGTAGGTTCGGGGGTCGGTTAGGTACGGGGAAGGTATTAGCACCCCGCACCTCCTTTCTACCGAAAGGGAACCATTAACTTTGATGTGTGGCTTAGAAAAAGTTGACTTGAAATGATTTTTGTTCTACTTCCTTTCTTTTTATTTCGTTTGAGAAACGATTTTATTGAGAAGAAAAATATTTTTGGTATCTTTGAAAAGCGGAACAAAACAAAAAATTTTTTAAAAGGGTGCTTGACGGGTTACGACCCGCTCCTACGTACCCTCTCTGGAAGAGGGATCAAAGCTACGTAGTTCTAGGCTTTCGGTTTTGAAAATGTTTTTGTGTTTTATCTTATTTAATTTTTTGGAGTTTTTTGAAATAGGACTCAAGTCTTCACAAATACCAAACAAGCAACGGCTTCGAGTGGCGTTCATTACTAACTCGAAAGAAAAGAGTCGAAACCGGTAATCAAACAAGCAAAGGCCTCGAGTGACTACAAGTAACGACGTTTTATTATCTTTTTTTGAAATCATTTTTGAAAAAGGTGAGCATTGGTGATAATTACGTTGTTTTTGAAATTGGAATTTATTTATTTTTTAGTTAAGGTGTGGGAGCTTTCATGATAGCCAAACAAGCAAAGGCTTCGAGTGACTACCACTAATAACTCCTCATTAGCGATCAAACAAGCAAAGGCTTCGAGTGATGACTAATGATTTATTTAAGAGAAAAAAAAATGCCTTAGGGTTTTTGTTTGGGAAACATTTGACTCTTGATTTGAAACAAGTTGAGAAAAAGAATTTGATTTGGAAAAGGGGTTTTGGAAAACAAGTAGGACATTTCAATCAACATACCAATCCCTAGCCAATATACAAATCACTTAATTACAATTCATGCAAGCATTACAAATCTAAGAGACAAGCAATATGCATAAATATGTAATAGTCAAAACTAATTACAAGTTGCCATAAGAAATGGTCACACAAAGGTGAAACATTAATCAATTGCAAAAGGGTAATTTATTGAATCATTTAAGGATCAACAATAAAAGAAAAAGAGTTAAGTTTCTTTTGGTAATCTTTGACACTTATTAACAATGCGCAAAGGCATAAGTGTCTAGTCATTTTACCAAATTTTTAATGCTAAGATATGTGCAAGAGTTGAATCCTTTTTAAGTAATCCTCAACATTTAGAATAGTGCTTGTAAACACATGTTGATTCCTCTTACCAATCATCAACAAATTAATGATCTAAATAAGCAACACATTTGCAAGGCTCAAAATGACCAAAATAAATTGTTCACAAGTTATCTTAAACCATTGGCAAGCAAAGAATCATAAATTCACACTTTGTTCATTTGAAGACTTAAAGAGAGTTGAATCACTTGAAGTAATCCTCATCACTTAAAGAATGGTGCCTAAAGCACAAGTGAGAGTCATCTTACACATCATCAACATTTGAAACAAATATGGTAAACCAAATTTACAAGGACAAATAACATTATAACTCAAAGGTAGTTGAATCCTCTTGAACAATCCTCATCACTTAGCAAATAGTGCTCAAGGCACGAGTGAGAGTCATTTTGTCAATCATCAACAAAAACTTGCAAGCCAATTTCATTAAAACAACTTGAGAGAACATTTTTAAGAACAAAGGCAAGCCAAAGAACCAAGAGGCAACAAAAACCCTATTTATTTTAGAAACTTGCGAACATATATATGAATGGAAAATTATTTTTTGCAAGTTTTAACATGATTCCAAGCATAATAACACAACAATCAAACATCAATGGCTAGATCAAGTATTATTAGGCAAGGATGAACAAGAAAATTATATTACACATACATTCCACATAACTTGCGAACCAAAATAGCCATAGATTCACAATTTTATTTCACCAAATGCAAAAACATCACAAGAACAACACATAATCAACACATAGTCACAAGAACAATTTATTTGGTGGGTGAGATGCCAACTCTCACCCACAACAGCCCCTAATCTACATTTAAATGATGTTATGAGATGCAAATATAAGTTGAAAAAGGATTTTGATGCAAGAAAGTGGATGAAAATGCAAAGGGTTTTAGGTTATACCTTAGTTCCAAGCTAAACAAGAGTAGAAATGAAAATCAAGAGTAACCAATCACCAACACTCCTCGAAAATCACCAACAACAGCCACGTAACCTTGAAGAAATAACCCCTTTGATGATGTAAATGTGGGATTAAGGATGAAAGAAAGAAGATATATGAATATGGAGTGAGTTTGAGGTGATTTGGTGGATGGAAGTTGAAAAGAAAATGGAGGAGGAGGGGTGAGGGGGCTACGGCCAAGGGGAGAAGGGAGGAGAGGAGTTGGTGTGCTAGGGTTTTTGAATGGAGAGTGAGGCCAAGAAGCTATGTAGGTTTATCATATGAAGATATATATAGTGCTCACTTATCATTAAGGGCTTCTAGGTCATTTTGATTTCCATTGTGCTCTAGGATTGCATCTAAATTTTGAACCAAGGGTCAAGATCAAATGTCACATGGATTAGGGGCAATTAGAAAGCACAAAGTGAGGAGAGAGAGGGCTGAGGGGTGTAGCTTAAGGAGGTGAGTGAAGGATAAGTTTAATTATAAAAATGTATTTTCTCATGAAGCATATTACAAGAGTGCCATTTTAATTCAAATGAAGGGTGAGGATTGCATTTAACACTTGAATGGAAGGCCATGATTTAAACACAATTTGCAATCAATAAAATAAACCAAAAATGGGGGAAAAGGGGCTGGAATTCGCAGCCAAAGGAAAGAGAGTGAGTGGAATTGCAACTTGTACTATTGTACTACACTTGACCTTTCAAAATTCAAAGGGATATTCCTTATTCCCTTCTAGATAATTCTTCTAAATTCATACCATTTTGGGCAATGTCCCATGATTCAATGATTGGGCTCTGAATTTTATGATCTCACCAATCCCAAAATTGATTCATTGACCCTACTTCAAAGGAAATGACCATTTTGCCCTTTTGTTCAAAAACCGAATTTCATGCCAAAAATACTCCTATGATGCATAAAAAAATGCACAACTCCACTCACTTGGACTCACATAAATTCCTCAAGAGATGCATAGTGGTTTTTACTGAGAAAATATTTATTTTAGTGAAATGACCAAAATGCCCTTTTGGTCCCAAAAACCCTAATTTGCTCCAAACTTCCTTTCCACTCTAACAATGATCCTGAGACCCTTTGGATGACTCTAAAACTCTAGAAATGCATGCATGATGAGAAAATAAGTCTTTTTGGCGAAATTACCAAAATACCCTTTGAACGAGGAAAAACCCTAGAAACCCTAGAAATGCTCTAAAGTGCTCTAAAATGCCATGCAATGCTTTTCTAACCCTAAAATGCATTCGGGAACTTCTAAGATGCAAGCATGATGCTCTTCCTAATCTCTAGGATGAATGCTAAGACTTCATTTATTTATTTTTGATTGAAATTTAGGGTTTTGACCTAAGCCGGACAAAATTGGGGTATGACAGCTGCCCCTCTTTATTTGGATTTTGACAAGAAATATGAATTGCGCGGGACATATTTCGAGGCAAAATAGAAATAAAGAATTCAGAAATTATACCGATTTTGTCTGCTTAGGGAAACCCGAATTTTCCTCTCTTATTTTTGGATGAATCGCCAGCCCTCAGTAATCCAACAAAAGCAAGAAATAACTTGGTGCCAACCCTCAGGCGGCAAAAGCAGGACAGAAATTGGTGCCAACCCTCAGGCGGCAAAAGCAAAAAAAGGAATTGGTGCCAACCCTCAGGCGGCAAAAGCAAAAACTAAATTGGTGCCAACCCTCAGGCGGCAAAAGCAAAAAATAAGTTGGTGCCAACCCTCAGGCGGCAAAAGCAAAAAAATAAATTGGTGTCAACCCTCAGGCGGCACCAATGAGGAGGTTACTTGGGCTGTGTTTGAGAGGGAATTCAAGAGAAAGTACTATCCGGAGGATGTCCGCGGGAAGAAGGAGGTTGAGTTTCTAAGACTTGAGCAAGGTAACATGACTGTAACTGAGTATGCTGCAAAATTTACTGAGCTGTCTAAGTTTTATCCTCATTATGATGGAGAGGGTGCTGAGTTCTCCAAATGCATCAAGTTTGAAAATGGGTTGCGTGCTGACATTAAGAGAGCCATAGGGTATCAGCAAATTCGTGTGTTTCCATTGTTGGTTAATAGCGCCAGAATTTTTGAGGAGGACAATAATGCCTTCACCAGAGTTATGAGGGAAAAGCAAAAGAACTTTTCGGGTCGTGGTAAGCCATATGAGGTGCCTGCTGATAAGGGCAAAGGGAAGTTTGTTGGTAAGTTTGTTGGTGGGTCTAAGCGAAGTGGGGGAGATGCTGCAGCTGGTGTTACTTGTTACGCATGTGGGAAAGTGGGCCATAAGAGCCCAGATTGCCCAAACCAGGATAAGAAGAGATGTTATCGGTGTGGGAAAGAGGGGCACATATCTTCCAGCTGTGATAAGAAAGAGGTGGTATGCTTCAATTGCGGGGAGAGTGGTCACATCAGTACTCAGTGCTCAAAACCCAAGAAGGAAAAGTCCTTTGGAAAAGTGTTCGCTCTGGCTGAGTCTGATGTGGTGAATGAGATTCGAGGCACGTGCTATATCAATAATTTTCCTCTTGTTGCTATTGTTGATACGGGTGCTACCCATAGTTTTATTGCTGCTGCTCGTGTTGAGAAATTAAGCCTTGTTTTATCTGATATGTTGAGGGAGATGGTTATCGATACTCCAGCTAAGGGTTCGGTGACTACCTCCGCTGTTTGTGCCAAATGTCCTGTATCTATATGTGGTAGAGAATTTTTAATTGATTTGATCTGTTTGCCGCTGAGTGGAATGGATGTCATTCTGGTTATGGACTGGTTAGTTGATAATCATGTTCATATCAACTGTCGTGAAAGGTCCGTGAGTTTTGAGTCGCTTGAAGAGGAGTCTGGTTTGTTATCTGCGGGTCAGCTGCATAGAGTGATGAGAGAAGAGGTTCAGCTGTTTTCTCTGTTGGCGTCGTTGTCTGCCGAGAGCCAAGCGAAGATTGATGTGTTGCCGGTAGTGCGTGAGTTTTCTGAGGTGTTCCCTGATGAGATTCCGGATGTACCACCAGAGAGAGAAGTGGAGTTTGCTATTGATCTGGTTCCTGGCACTAAGCCTGTATCTATGGCACCATATAGGATGTCTGCATCTGAGTTGGCAGATTTGAAAAAGCAACTTGAAGATTTATTAGAAAAGAAGTTTGTAAGATCGAGTGTGTCACCTTGGGGAGCTCCAGTGTTGCTAGTGAAAAAGAAAGATGGGAGTATGAGGTTGTGTGTAGACTATCGACAGTTAAATAAAGTTACAATCAAGAATCAGTATCCGTTGCCAAGAATTGATGACTTGATGAATCAGTTAGTGGGTGCTAAAGTATTTAGCAAGATTGACTTAAGGTCTGGTTATCATCAGATCAAGGTCAAGGATGAAGATGTCCAGAAGATGGCATTTAGGACAAGATATGGGCACTATGAGTATTCCGTTATGCCCTTCGGTGTGACTAATGCGCCGGGGGTATTCATGGGATACATGAACCAAATCTTTCGTGAGAACTTGGACAAGTTTGTGGTGGTTTTCATTGATGACATTCTGATTTACTCTAAGTCAGAAGAGGAGCATGCGGAACACCTGAGGTTGGTGTTAGAAATTCTGAGGAGTCGAAAGTTATATGCCAAGTTGTCCAAGTGTGAGTTTTGGTTGAAAAAGGTCAGTTTTCACGGTCATGTGATTTCTAGGGAGGGGATTGCAGTGGATCCTTCCAAAGTTGATGCAGTGTTGCAGTGGGAGTCTCCAAAGTCAGTTACTGAAATAAGGAGTTTTCTGGGATTGGCTGGCTATTATAGAAGATTCATTGAGGGGTTTTCGAAGTTGGCTATGCCATTGACCCAATTGACTTGCAAGGGCAAGGCTTTTGTGTGGGATGACCGATGTGAAGAGAGTTTCAGTGAATTGAAAAGGAGGTTGACTACGTCCCCAGTGTTGACCCTACCTAATCCGGTTAAGCCGTTTGTGGTTTATTGCGATGCTTCCAAGATGGGTTTGGGTGGTGTGCTTGTGCAGGATGGGAAAGTGATCGCTTATGCATCGAGGCAATTGAGAATTCATGAAAAGAATTACCCTACTCACGACTTAGAACTTGCTGCTGTGGTATTCGCATTGAAAATTTGGAGACATTACTTGTATGGATCGAGATTTGAGGTGTTCAGTGATCACAAGAGCCTTCGGTATCTGTTCGATCAGAAAGAGTTGAATATGAGGCAACGCCGGTGGTTAGAACTATTCAAGGATTATGATTTTGAGTTGAGTTATCACCCGGGAATAGCTAATGTGGTTGCAGATGCTTTGAGTCGGAAGACTTTGCATATGTCGGCACTGATGGCTAGAGAGCTTGAGTTAATTGAGCAATTCAGAGACATGAGTTTAGTTTGCGAGGTCACACCTCAGAGTATCAGGTTGGGTATGTTGAAAATTGGCAACGATTTTATGGCTAGTATCTAGGAAGCGCAGAAGTTAGACGTAAAATTGGTTGATCTGATGGGTGGGATTGATCAGTCCGAGAATAAGGACTTCGAGATAGATGCGCAGAATGTATTGAGATATCGTGGAAGAATTTGTGTTCCTGAAGATGAGGAAATGAGAAAGGCAATTCTCGAGGAAGGCCACAAAAGTAAGTTGAGTATCCATCCCGGAGCGACAAAGATGTATCAAGATCTGAAAAAGATGTTCTGGTGGCCTGGGTTGAAGCGCGACGTAGCGCAGTTTGTGTATTCATGTTTGACCTGTCAGAAATCGAAGGTCGAGCATCAGAAGCCTGCAGGGATGATGCAACCGTTGAATGTTCCAGAGTGGAAGTGGGATAGTATCTCTATGGATTTTGTGACTGGGTTACCTAATACGGTGAGAGGGCATGATTCGATTTGGGTAGTTGTGGATAGATTGACGAAGTCGGCACATTTTATTCCTATCGGTATTAAGTATCCGGTATCGAGATTGGCTGAGATCTACATTCAAGTGATTGTGAAGCTGCATGGTGTTCCTTTGTGCATTGTGTCAGATAGAGACCCGAGGTTTACTTCAGACTTTTGGGGTAGTTTTCAGAAGGAGTTGGGTTCGAAATTGAGGTTGAGTTCCGCTTATCATCCTCAAACTGATGGGCAGACAGAGAGGACAATTCAATCATTGGAAGATCTGTTGAGGTCATGTGTTCTAGAGCAGGGAGGTGTGTGGGATACTCATCTTCCCCTGACCGAGTTTACATACAACAATAGTTATCACTCCAGTATCGGGATGGCACCGTTTGAAGCGTTGTATGGTCGGAGGTGTAGGACTCCGGTATGTTGGTATGAGACTGGGGAAAGTTTAGTACTCGGACCTGAGCTGGTTAGAGAGACTACTGAGAAAGTGAAGATGATCCGAGAGAAAATGAAAGCGTCGCAGAGTAGGCAGAAGAACTACCATGATAAGAGGAGGAAAGATTTAGAATTTGAAGCGGGTGACCACGTGTTCCTGAGGGTTACACCTATGACTGGTGTTGGGCGGGCACTGAAATCGAAGAAGTTGACTTCTCGTTTCATTGGACCGTATCAGATTACGGAAAGAGTTGGAAGTGTTGCATATCGGGTGGCCTTGCCACCTAACCTTTCGAACTTGCACGACGTGTTTCACGTGTCGCAGCTTCGGAAGTATATTCCAGATCCATCCCATGTGATTCAGCCAGATGATAGTGAGGTGCGGGATAACCTCACTGTGGAGACCGTGCCTGTGCGAATTGAGGATTGGGAGGTGAAGACCCATCGAGGTAAGAAGATCAATCTGGTGAAAGTTGTTTGGTTTGGAGCAGCTGGTGAAAGCCTGACTTGGGAGCTGGAGGATAAGATGCGAGAGTCGTATCCGGAGTTGTTTGAATCAGGTATGTTTTCGAGGATGAAAAATCCTAAGTGGGGGAGAGTTGTAACACCCCGGAAATAATTTAGTTACATTATTTAATTGAATTATTAATTTTATTGGAGGCGTGATTAAATTAATTAGTATGATGGGTGATGTTCAGGAGGTGGAAAGAGTAAAGAGGGTGGTGTTGGCGTAGGAGGCCCAGCGCTCGCTGAGCCCACGGCTTAAACCCTAGGAGTCTAAGCGCAACTCTCTCATTTACCCAAAATTGAGAGAGAGCTGCGAAAGTTAGAGAGAGTGAGAAGGGAGAAGTCTTGCGCGGCGCTAAAGGAGAAGAAGGAAGGGAATTCTCTCGAGGTTTCGTTAGGTAAGAGTTCTCAATCCTTCCTTGTCGTTTTTCTTCCTTTCCTAGTGTTGTGACTTTCAAGCCCTAATCTACGTGTGTTGATTTCCCCCTTGATCAAGAAGTAGGCGTGACTACGGTTTCGAAGGAGGAAGGAGAAGCTTCGTTCGTTGTGTTGCTGGGTTTTGTTCGTGACTCTTCGTCATTGTCTTCCAGAACACGCAAAATTCGAGGTAAGGGTGAGCGTTTTGGTTTAACGTAATTGAGTATATGACTTAGGGTCTTGCAAATCTCTTTTTGGGTATTTTTGTGAAATTGATACGAAATGACGTAATATAGAGGAGAATCGAAAGAATTTGTAAATTGTTATGTTTGATGAGTTATGGGTATTTCTCGTGATGAATTGTGATGTTTTCTTAAATGAATCTTGATGGTTATTTGGATGGAGTTGATGCTTTCTTGATGAATTCTTGGTGATTGTCTGTGATAAATTTTTGGTGATCTTCCGTTGGTGAATTTGATGATTTTATTGGTGACATTTTGATGATTTGTGTGATGGACAAATCGTATATTTTTTTATGTTGATGACGGTGAGAAAGGGATTATGATTAAACATGGTTTAGAAAAAAATTTGAAATCTGAATAATTCTGCAAGTGAAGCTGTTTCTGACCAACTGCGCCTCACTCGCGCTCGGGTCGCGCCCCAGGCGCAAGGCGTGCTGCGCTGGGCGCGTTGTTGCTGTCCTTTGGCGCCCCGCTCGCGCCCCGCTCGCGCCTCCGAGCGCGAGCCATTGTTTCCACTGTTTCTCCACTGTTTTTCTTGCTGTTTTTCACACTGTTTTCTCCAATTAAAAATGTGATACTTTCCCAATGAAAATATGATGTTTTCACTATTAAAATGTGGGGTCTATCTCAAATTTAAAATGTGATGTTTCCCTATAAATGTGAAGTTTTCCCAATTAAAATGTGGTGCTTTTCTAAAATTAAAGGTGATGTTCCCTCATTTAAAATGTGAAGTTTTTCCAATTAAAACTATGATGATGTTGCAATATAATTTTGATGAATATGACGAGTTCACTCTATGAGTGATTATGATGATGTGATATATATGATTTTGATGATGATGATGATGATGAGTACTCCAGGTGAGTGTTTTGATGAAATGCACATGTGTATATAGAGTCTCATGGAATGTGCATAACGTGAAGAATAGGCTTCGGCCCCTTGTCAAGAATAGGCTTCGGCCTCCTGTGAAGAATAGGCTTCGGCCTCCTGTGAAGAATAGGCCTCCAGGTGAGTGTTTTGATGAAATGCACATGTTTAGGTGAATGATGATGTGATGTTAATAATGATGTTGTAGAAATTGTTTGTCTCCATTACTCTATCATATGCTTGATTATGTTTTGTTAAAATTCTCACCCCTTCTGCTTGGAATGTTGCTCTATTGTGGCAACGCTGCAGGTAATCGCGAGTGAAGGATCTGCTGCCTTCCTTTTAGCTCTTGGGATGTATTTTGTGTCGCTCTCTGATACTGTAACACTTAGGGGGCGTGGGTGAATTTTGATAAACGATTTAATTAGTTGTTTTAATGACCTTATTGATATATTTGAGACGTGTTTGAGAGTTATTGGTGAGTTGTTGTTTATTCCGCTGTGATGTGAATTTTGAGGATTTGATTTTCCTTGAAGGATGTTTTGTTGCGCAAATTTGAAGAGTGAAATTGATGAGTTTGTTTTTAACGAAATTGTAGCATTTCTTTTCTATCAATGAAAATAATATTTTTGAAAGGGATTACTCTGATAAATGACGTGTAATATAAGGGTAGAAAAGGGGTGTTACAATTATCAACTAACCAGTCCATACCCAGAATGACATCCATTCCACTCAGCGGCAAACAGATCAAATCAACTAAAAATTCTCTATCATATATGGATACAGGACATTTGGCACAAACAACGGAGGTAGTCACCGAACCCTTAGCTAGAGTATCGATAACCATCTCTCTCAACATATCAGATAAGACAAGACTTAGTTTCTCAACACATGCGGCAGCAATAAAACTATGGGTAGCACCAGTATCAACAATAGCAATAAGAGGAAAATTTTTGATATAGCACGTACCTCGAATCTCATTCACCACATCAGACCCAGCCAGAGCGAACACTTTCCCAAAAGACTTCTCCTTCTTGGGTTTTGAGCACTGTGTACTGATGTGACCACCCCCCCCCCCCCACAATTAAAGCATACCACCTCCTTCTTATCACAGCTGGAAGATATGTGCCCCTCTTTCCCACACCGATAACATCTCTTCTTATCCCCGCTTGGGCAATCTGGACTCTTATGACCTACTCTCCCACACGTGTAACAAGTAATACTGGCTGCAGCATCTCCCCCACTTCGCTTAGACCCACCAACAAACTCCCCTTTGCCCTTACCAGCAGGCACCTCATATGGCTTACCACGACTCGAGAAGTTCTTTTGCTTTTCTTTCATAACTCTGGAGAAGGCATTACTGTCCTCCTCAAAAATCCGGCAGCTATCAACCAACAGAGATAACACACGAATTTGTTGATACCCTATGGCTTTCTTATTATCGGCACGCAACCCGTTTTCAAACTTAATGCATTTGGAGAACTCAGCACCCTCTCCATCATAGTGCGGATTAAACTTGGACAGCTCAGTAAATTTTGCAGCATATTCAGTTACCGACATGTTACCTTGTTCAAGCCTCAGAAATTCAACCTCTTTCTTTCCGCGGACATCTTCCGGATAGTATTTCCTCCTGAACTCTCTCTGGAACACAACCCAAGTAATCTCCTCATTGGCGACAATCAACCTCTGCCTAGCCGTCATCCACCAGTCATCAGCCTCTCTCTTCAACATGTGCGTACCATAACGAACCTTCTGGGCGTCGGTACAATCCATAACGCGGAAGATCCGCTCCATTTCTCTCAGCCACTCAAGGGCACCATCAGGGTTATACCCGCCTTCAAAAGTAGGAGGGTTCTCTCGCTGGAACGTAGCCAAACTGCGCGTCCCAGCATCACCAGCACCTGGCATGTTGCCCACAACCCCAGCTATAGCCTGCAAAGCAACAGCAAGTGCAGCATCGTTCCGTCCTGCCATTCTAGCACTGCAATAGAAAACAGAATTCAGAAACGAGTAACAAAACTCAAATGCTACTCAACTTGACGACTCAACCACCGGCCGGACAGACCGAACTGCTCTGATACCACTAATGTAACACCCCTTTTCTACCCCATAATTTACACGTCATTTATCAGAGTAATTTCTTTTTCGCAAATATTAATTTAACTAGTAGAAAAGAAATGCCACATCGTCATTAACAAAACTCATCAACTGCACCCATCAAGGTTTGTGCAACAAAACACCCGTCATGAAAGTTAAACTCCAAAAATCACATCACATCGGAATAAAACAATAACTCACTAATACCACTCAAACACGCCTCACATCATCGACATAATCATTAAATAATTAGTTAATTAATTAACAAACTTCAATCACGCCCCCTAGGTGTCACAGTATCAGAGAGCGACTCGACAGACATCCCAAATAGCTATTAAAGAAGGCAGCAGGACCTTCACTCGCGGTTACCTGCAGCGTTGCCACAATTGAGCAACATTCCAAGCAGAAGGGGTGAGAATTTCAACAAAACATAATCAAGCACATAATAGAGTAATGTGAACAAAGCAGTCATACAACATCGTCATCACCCCAACATCATCGTCACTAAACACTAACTCAAGTCACAACTTTTTCCCACAAGTCATAAATCATGTATGTGCATGGAAATGCAACCCACGCCTGGGTATATGCATGATGGTACCATTCTCGTCATAAATAAGCCACTATGGGCACATCGTCACTGTTTTACGTCAATAAGAGGCCGAAGCCTATTCGTCATAATATGCACATGCTATGAGACACTATGGACACATGTGCCACACCAAATCACTCACCTGGAGTCCTCGTCATCGTCGTCATAAAAACACTCATAGAGTGTACTCGTCATAATCATCACAATTATATCACATCATCATCATAGACATCACATTTAAATTGAGAAAACAACACCTTAACATTTAAGGAAACAGCAGCATTTTTATTTCATCAACAACAGCATTTTTATGTTTAACAAATTATTTCCGGACTCTCGGTAAAATTCCGGCACAGGCATAAAGTTTTTGGCGCACGGAGCAGCGCACAAGGCGCGCCCAGCGCTACGCAACAAACGCACCAGGCGCGCCCAGAGGCAGCGCCCAGCACCACGCGCACAGCAGCGCCACACACACACCCCCAGGACAACTCCAAAATGACACGTGAAAAAATATGCCCAGAATTCGAAGTTTCACCCAAAACACCCCACATGTGCACAACAGCAACACCCACCGGGACAACTCCAAAATGACAAGTGCAAAAATAAAACCACTCGAGCCAAAATGTTTAAAATTGAATTTGGGCACGCAATTGCAAAAGATGGCACGGTAAAATATGCCCAGAATTCGAAGTTTCACCCAAAACACCCCACATGTGCACAACAGCAACCCCCACCGGGACAACTCCAAAATGACAAGTGCAAAAATAAAACCACTCGAGCCAAAATGTTTAAAATTGAATTTGGGCACGCAATTGCAAAAGATGGCACGGTGAAATATGCCCAGAATTCGAAGTTTCACCCAAAACACCCCACATGTGCACAACAGCAACACCCACCGGGACAACTCCAAAATGACAAGTGCAAAAATAAAACCACTCGAGCCAAAATGTTTAAAATGAATTTGGGCACGCAATTGAAAAAATGGCACGGTGAAATATGCCCAGAATTCAAAGTTTCACCCAAAACACCCCAAATGTGCACACAATGGCCATTTCATCGAATAGTTTACATGCAGCAGAATTTTTTACACGAAAATCAGCATGATCACATCATAATTCCTTCCCAACCATCATAAAACATCACACACACAAAATTACACATAACAACATCAACAATTCACCAAACAACATCATAATTTATTCAATTCTTCATCAATTTTACACATATTCACCTCAAATCTACATCAACCCCAAAAACCCCACAAAACCCATCACATACTCAATTATATTAAATCGAAACGCTCACCGTTACCTCGAATGCGCAAGCTCCTAGCACGAAGAAGATGGCCACGCACGAAAACACCGCAACACGAACGATCTCCTCTTCACGAAAAACTTGCGAACTCTCTCCTCCCTTCCTCTTCTCCTTCGCGACTTCTCTCTTCTCTCTTCTCCTTTCTTTCTTTCGTTTTCTTTCTTTTCCCTGTGTTACACAAATGATGCGATTTGCATCATGCCCTAAACGCCTAGGAGCGCCTAAGCTAATGGGCTTGGGCCTCATGGGCCATTCCTCACCACCCGGAGTTACCCACATCACTCCCTTCAATTTAAAAAATAAAATAACTTATTAATAACTTATTATAATAATAACAATAATAATAATAATATTGCAACACTTAAATAATTTAATCAAATATTTAATTAAATTATTTCGGGTATTACATGGTCAGTCAGAGAGGACAATTCAGTCGTTAGAAGATTTGTTGAGGGCTTGTGTTTTGGAACAAGGAGGGTCGTGGGATTCCTACCTTCCACTGATAGAGTTCACGTATAACAACAGTTACCATTCTAGTATTGGGATGGCACCTTTTGAAGCATTATATGGTCGGAAGTGTAGAACCCCGATGTGTTGGTATGTGTCAGGAGAGAGTGTGGTGCTTGGACCGGAGATTGTTCGAGAGACAACTAAAAAGGTGAAGTTGATTCGTGAGAAGATGAAGGCGTCGCAGAGTCGACAGAAGAGTTATCAAGACAAGCAGAGGAAAGATTTAGAGTTTCAAGCGGGTGAGCATGTATTTTTGAGAGTCACTCTAGTGACCAGTGTTGGACGTGCTTTGAAGTCGAAGATGCTCACTCCTCGTTTTATTGGTCCTTATCAGATTTCAGAGAGAGTCGGGAATGTTGCTTATAGAGTGGCTTTACCGCCTAACCTTTCGAATTTGCATGACGTGTTTCATGTGTTACAACTTCGGAAGTATATTTCGGATCCATCTCATGTATTCCGCATGGATGATGTGGAGGTACGGGATAATCTTACGGTGGAGACGATGCCTGTACGGATCGAAGGTCATGAAGTGAAAGTTTTAAGAGGCAAGGAGATTGCGTTGGTGAAAGTGGTCTGGCTAGGAGCTGCCGGAGAGAGCATGACGTGGGAGCTGGAGAGCAAGATGCGGGAATCCTATCCCGAGCTGTTTGAATCAGGTAAATTTCGAAGACGAAATATTCTAAGTGGGGGAGAGTTGTAACGCCCAAATAATTTAATTATTTATTTAATTAAATTATTTAGGTAATTTATTTGTATAGTTATATTAAAATAATTATACGGGGTTTTATGTAAATCAGGGAGCAGTGTTTAGTAATTAAGCTGAGTAGGAGTCGGGGGCCCGTGATCCAAGAGCCTATGCGCATGAAGGAGAGTATTGGCTAGGGTTTTGTTCATTAGCGCATTTTTGAGAAAGAAAGAAAGAAAGTTGCGAAGAGAGGAGAGGAAGGGGACGGCGCGCACCAAGGAGGAAGAAGAGAGGAGCTTTGTTGCGGTGGTTCTTTGGAGTCTTCGTGCGAGAGGATCACGTATTCCACAAACCTAAGGTAAGGGTGGGTTCTATCCTTATAATAGGGTATATGATGGGGATTATGTGGGAGATAGGACCATGTCGCCTCTTTGATATTGTTGATGTTGTTTTAGTGATGTCTGAATATATTATGATGATTTCGATTTGATGTTTGGGTGAATGATCATGGTGAAAATTAGTGTTTGGTGTTTGGTGCGATTTGGCGTTGTTATTTTGGTTGCTGATTTTGGCGCCCTAGGCGCCCTGCCATGGTGTTCTGTTTCGTTCTTGCTGAATGTGGCGCCTTAGGCGCCCAGTCAGGATGTTCTGTTTTCTTGTTGCTGGAGTTGGCGCCCTAGGCGCCAAGTGTTGCTGCCTTGGTTGCTGAAAGTGGCGCCTTAGGCGCCCAGTGCTGTGTTGCGTAATTCTGTGTTGCTGTGAAGGGCGCCCTAGGCGCCCAGTGGTGTCCTGGGTTGTTTCTGGAGGTTGCTGTGTCGTGCCAGAATTTTCTTGTGTCGTTGGGAGAGGCACCCTAGGCGCCCAGTAGTGTTTCAGTGTTGTTCCTGTTGCTGAAAGCTGGCGCCCTAGGCGCCCAGTGCTGTTGCTGTCTTAGACGCCCTGCTGCTGGACGCCAAGTCTAATGTTGCTATTGTTGTCTCAGGCGCCCTTTTGCTGGGCGCCAAGCCTGATGTTGCTGTTGTTGTCTTAGGCGCCCTGCTCCTGGGCGCCAAGTCTGTTATGTTGCCTGTTGTGCCAGGCGCCCTGTTGCTGGGCGCCAAGTCTGTTCCTGATGTTCGGGTGCTAGGCGCCTTGTTCCTGGGCGCCATTTTCTGTGTTGCTGCTAGGCGTCCTGTTGCTGGGCGCCAAGTCTAATTCTGTTGTCATGGTGTTAGGCGCCCTGCTACTGGGCGCCAATTCTGTTGTTGCCACTGTTGTCCTAGGCGCCCTATTGCTGGGCGCCATGTCTGTTTGTGCTGCTGTTTCAATAGGCGCCTTGTTGCTGGGCGCCAGTTCCTGCTGTTGCTGTTGCCTGCTAGGCGCCAGTTTCCTACTGTGTTGCTGTCGCTGTAACAATGATGTTGCTGTCTTGTAAAAATACATGCGCTGTTGCTGTAAATGTAGTGTTGCTGTCACAGTGACCAAATATTGTTGTTTTCCTGAAATTAATGTTGCTGTCACAGTGACCAAATGTTGCTGTTTTTCTGAAATTAATGTTGCTGGCACAGTGACCAAATGTTGCTGTTTTTCTAAAAACGATGTTTGCTGTCACTAAAAAATAATTGTGCTGTTGCTGTAAAAATGGTGTTGCTGTCACTGTAAAATAAATGTGTTGTTGCTGTAAAAATGGTGTTGTTGTCACTGTAAGATAAATGTGCTGTTGTTGTAAAAATTGGTGTTTTGGTGTCAGTGATTGTTGGTGTTATTGGTGATGATGTAACAGGTGATGTGCCTATTTCATGGGCTAAGGTGATGGGTCTATGACCACTTGGTGATATTGGTGATGTTGTGTTAATTAAATGTCTGTTGTTTTTAATTGTCTGGTGCATTGTTCATGGTGTCGCATATATTGCATATGCATTATTTTGGTGATGATGGCTTCGGCCTTGGAGCTATAGGTGATGATGGTGATGCTCATACAGGTGATGATGCCCTTAATGGCTACGTTATTGGTGATGATTGGTACCACATGCATATACCCGTTGGTGTGGGTTGCATCTCATATACTTACTCATGATGTTGGTGATACTCCTTGGTGATTTGTAATTTAATGTTGTTGTGAAGCGGTTGATATAGTTGTCGTAACTCTAGCATATTACCTATCATATATGCTATTATAATGTTAGATATCTCACATCTTCTGTTCGAATGTTGCCCCTATGTTGGTAACGTGCAGGTGATTGCGAGTGAGCAGGTCTACCTT
The DNA here is from genome assembly GCA_039519185.1 of Astragalus membranaceus. Lineage (NCBI taxonomy): Eukaryota > Viridiplantae > Streptophyta > Magnoliopsida > Fabales > Fabaceae > Astragalus > Astragalus membranaceus. The sequence continues at coordinate 54,787,940 of CM076846.1, forward strand.
CGCTAGTTGAGTCGGTGTCGTCGCTCTGATACGTAGCACTCGGGGGGATGAACGCTAGTTTTATTAGATATTTTTAATATTTAATTTCTGGAGTTTTATGTGATGTTATAATTATTCGATTGAACCTTGATTTTTATTTCGCTGCTTGGTGTTGCTATGATGTGCTATGGATCGCACTATTTCAATGGTGAAACTTTATTATTGGTGTGTGATGTTTAACGGTGTAAATGTGGCATCCCTAGTGGGGGTATTGAAAGACGTTTTTGAAAACTCTGATTTTTGCCAAAACTTTTCCGGGTAGAAAAGGGGTGTTACAAGTGGTAACGTGGTCAAATTACCAAATTGATCTAAATCTCTTATTTCGATTCCAAAACTTCCTTGACCCGTGTTATCCGGTTAACGATCCGATGACAACCAATAAATAATTTTAGCACTCAATAAATTTACCAGTCAAGTACTAAAATAATTCAATTGGGTTAACATCCAAATAATTTTATTAATTATTTTGCGGGTGTTACATTCTCTCCAACTTGAAAGAATTTTGTCCTCAAAATTTCGTCAAGTCTTTCATTTGACTAACCGAGAATCGACATCGACATTCTCCGAAAGGTCTAAATTTGCTGGAAAACAATCTCGAACTAACGAAGTGAGTGTAGAAAATATCCCAAGTTGGCACATCAATCTTTAAGTGTGTTCGACAACTACCCTAGAACGCTTCTAAGATTAGAGTCCGAACTCTTTTATTACGAATCAACACGAGAAACTCCTCTTTCGCCTACATAGTCTTGGCACCGCGATTTAAAAAAAAAAACACTTCTGAAGCTTCATTCCAACTATCCTCGCTTGCACCCCAACTTTGATTAATCTAAATCAAAGGGTCTAATACAAGACACTTGATAGAAAATACAGGTTGAAAATGAGATCCACAAACTGGTACTCCTCGGTAGAGGTAAAAACAAACACGATTCCCTCGAAGGGTGTAAACACGTTCTCAACAAATCTTCTAAAATCCATAACAGTTCTCGTACACATTGACAAATGTGACGGAAAGTCATTTGTGAAACTTCTTGACCCGCCCCCAAGATTTCGAGATAACACTTTTCAGAAAGATGAAATGAGGATTTTACTAAAAGCTTTGACCTTAAACGTAGAAATAAACCGTAGGGACTACAAATAAATTTGAACGTAATTAAAATCACTTCTGTTGTTCTCAAAACAACTATCAAACAGAACTCAGAGCTCTTTTTCCTCTATTGCAACTTCATCACGAGGTTTTTTTACCAACGACGCACCCGATTCCTTTCCAAATTAGTCCATAGCATTGAGAACTTCCCCTCAACCAAAGTAATCCTCCTAGGATTATCTTCCGCAATCAGATTTTATTAACCTCTTGATTCGTTCCCAAAATTAACTTTAGCATGCGGGTTTTCACAAAAATGATTTTTCAAAACTACCATACCGCACGCCGAGCTTCACTTCGGAAATTTCAGACTCTTGCAAGCAGATCCATCAATTAATCCTTTGGTGGTTAATCGCAATGTGAAAAAAAAAATAGTCAACAATCACCTCACTTTCATATTCGTATTCGCGTTTGATTTGTCAAACGGAATCACATAATACTATCTGATCGTTAACCTTCGGAAACGAAAGGTTAACACCAAAACCTTGCCACTAAAGTGGAAACTTATGGATGTACCCCAACTTAGATCTAAAAGACTCTAACAATTCCATTTCTTGCATCATTAACTCTGCCATGTGAATGGATTTCCTACTCAGCGCATCTGTAACACCCCTTTTCTACCGGGTAATTATTTAATAAAATCAGAGTTTCAAAAATTTTTCATACGTCGAAAAGAGATGTCACACATCATCGTTAAATAAAACGTCTCATATGATATAATAACTTTGTCAAAATACATCACCACGCAGCGGAAATAAAAATAAGATTCAAAACAATAAAACCACAATGTCCTGAATGGACTCCAAACAAATAAAATATAACAACCAAAGTTTAGCGTTTATCCCCCCCCCCCCCTTGAGTGTTAAACATCAAAGCAAAGGACACCGATGACACCGACTCAGAATAGCGAAGGTACCTAAGCCTTCACTCTCAATCACCTGCACGTTACCACATAGGGGTAACATTCAAACAGAAGGGGTGAGATATCTTCAATATAATAGCGTTAAATGATTGGCAATATGTTAGAACATGACAACTATAGCTACCATTCCACTACACACATATAATCATAAACACCATCAAATTATAACACCATAATTCAGTCACCAAATGTCATGACCATGCATGAATGCAACCCACACCAACGGGCATATGCATGTGGTACCAAGTCACCAAAATTTTGCCTCTAAATAGAGGCATCACCAAAATTGAGAGCTTTCACACCAGGCTCACCAATTCACCAAAAATCGAGCTTTCACACCAGGCTCACCAATTTTAGAAAATTTGAGCTTTCACACCTAGCTCCAAGACCAAAGGCCTTCACCAAAATAAATGCGTATGCTGTATGCGACACCATGAATGCACACAGACAATCACCAAATTAGTCACAATGTGACACACCAACAACAATCACCAAATATCACCAAAGTTGGGCTTTCACACTTAGCCACAACGACACCGAAAACACCAACCACCTGACACGACGGAACAACAAGACTTGGAACCTTCACACCTAGTCCCAACAACACCAAGGTTTGAGCCTTCACACCTAGCATCAAACCGCACCAAGAGGACAACAATTTTCCAAAACTGCACCAAGACACCAAGATGACAACCATTTTCCAAAACAGCACCAATACACCAAGATGACAACAGTTTTTCCAAAACAGCTTCTTCAGATCTTGGTACATCTTCGTAGTTCCCGGATGAATACTTAACTTACTTCGATGACCCTCTTCCAAAATTGCTCTCTTCAGCTCTGCGTCTTCAGGAGTACAAATCCTATCACGAAACCTCAAAACACCATGCGCATCCAACTTAAAGCCACTACTCTCAGGCTGATCATCCCCGACCATCAAATCCACCAACTTGATATCCAACTTCTGGGCTTCTCTGATACTATCAAGGAACTCATTATTAATCTTCAACATACCCAGCTTAACACTCTAAAGCGACACTTCACAAACGAAACTCACATTCCTGAATTCCTCAATCAACTCTAACTCCTTAGCCATCATAGCTGACATATGCAAGGACTTTCGACTAAAAGCATCAGCCACGACATTAGCTTTGCCTGGATGATAGTTCAAATCGAAATCATAGTCTTTCCACAATTCTAACCACCTTCGCTGCCTCATATTCAGCTCCTTCTGGTCAAACAGATACTTCAAACTCTTATGATCACTGAACACCGATGACACCGACTCAGAATAGCGAAGGTACCTAAGCCTTCACTCTCAATCACCTGCACGTTACCACATAGGGGTAACATTCAAACAGAAGGGGTGAGATATCTTCAATATAATAGCTTTAAATGATAGGCAATATGTTAGAACATGACAACTATAGCTACCATTCCACTACACACATATAATCATAAACACCATCAAATTATAACACCATAATTCAGTCACCAAATGTCATGACCATGCATGAATGCAACCCACACCAACGGGCATATGCATGTGGTACCAAGTCACCAAAATTTTGCCTCTAAATAGAGGCATCACCAAAATTGAGAGCTTTCACACCAGGCTCACCAATTCACCAAAAATCGAGCTTTCACACCAGGCTCACCAATTTTAGAAAATTTGAGCTTTCACACCTAGCTCCAAGACCAAAGGCCTTCACCAAAATAAATGCGTATGCTGTATGCGACACCATGAATGCACACAGACAATCACCAAATTAGTCACAATGTGGCACACCAACAACAATCACCAAATATCACCAAAGTTGGGCTTTCACACTTAGCCACAACGACACCGAAAACACCAACCACCTGACACGACGGAACAACAAGACTTGGAACCTTCACACCTAGTCCCAACAACACCAAGGTTTGAGGCTTCACACCTAGCATCAAACCGCACCAAGAGGACAACAATTTTCCAAAACTGCACCAAGACACCAAGATGACAACCATTTTCCAAAACAGCACCTATACACCAAGATGACAACAGTTTTTCCAAAACAGCTTCTTCAGATCTTGGTACATCTTCGTAGTTCCCGGATGAATACTTAACTTACTTCGATGACCCTCTTCCAAAATTGCTCTCTTCAGCTCTGCGTCTTCAGGAGTACAAATCCTATCACGAAACCTCAAAACACCATGCGCATCCAACTTAAAGCCACTACCCTCAGGCTGATCATCCCCGACCATCAAATCCACCAACTTGATATCCAACTTCTGGGCTTCTCTGATACTATCAAGGAACTCATTATTAATCTTCAACATACCCAGCTTAACACTCTAAAGCGACACTTCACAAACGAAACTCACATTCCTGAATTCCTCAATCAACTCTAACTCCTTAGCCATCATAGCTGACATATGCAAGGACTTTCGACTAAAAGCATCAGCCACGACATTAGCTTTGCCTGGATGATAGTTCAAATCGAAATCATAGTCTTTCCACAATTCTAACCACCTTCGCTGCCTCATATTCAGCTCCTTCTGGTCAAACAGATACTTCAAACTCTTATGATCACTGAACACCTCAAATCTGGAACCATACAAATAGTGCCTCCAAATCTTCAACACAAAGACTACTGCAGCCAACTCCAAATCATGCGTTGGATAATTCTTCTCATGAATCCTTAACTGCCTCGACGCATAAGCAATCACTTTCCCATTTTGCATAAGCACGCCACCTAGACCCATCTTCGAAGCATCACAATACACTACGAACGGCTCTCCCGGATTTGGCAACGTCAAAACAGGAGACGCCGTCATTCTCGTCTTCAACTCAAGGAAACTTTCCTCACAACGAGCATCCCATACAAAAGCCTTACCCTTACAAGTTAATTGCGTCAACGGAAGGGCCAACTTAGAAAAACCTTCGATGAACCTTCTGTAGTAACCAGCCAACCCTAAGAAGCTTCTAATCTCCGTAGCCGACTTCGGACTCTCCCACTGCATCACAGCATCAACCTTAGACGGATCTACAGCAATACCACGACCAGAAATGATATGACCCAGAAAACTTACTTCTTACAACCAGAATTCACACTTAGATAACTTTGCATACAGCCTCTTCTCTTTCAGGACCTCCAATACTAATCTCAAATGCTCCGCATGCTCTTCCTCCGACTTCGAATAAATCAGGATGTCGTCAATGAACACCACCACAAACCGATCCAAGTAAGTATGGAATATACGATTATGTACTCCATAAATACACCCGGCGCGTTAGTGACACCGAACGGCATCACCGAATACTCATAATGTCCATACCGTGTCCTGAAAGCAGTCTTCTGAACATCTCCATCCTTCACCTTGATCTGATGATAACCTGATCTCAAATCAATCTTGCTGAACACTCGAGCACCCACTAATTGATCCATCAAATTGTCTATCCTCGGCAGTGGATACTTGTTCTTAATGGTCACCTTATTCAGCTGCCTATAATCAACACATAACCTCATGCTCCCATCCTTCTTCTTCACCAGCAACACAGGAGCTCCCTATGGCGATACACTCGGCATAATAAACTTCTTCTCAAGCAGGTCTTCAAGTTGCTTCTTCAACTCAGACAATTCTGACGCAGACATCCTGCATGGTGCCATAGACACAGGCCTCGTACTAGGTACAAGATCAATAGAAAACTCCACTTCCCTCTCAGGCGGTACACTAGGAATCTCATCAGGAAAGACTTCAGGAAATTCGCGCACCACCTGCAACTCTTCAATGATAGCTTGATTCTCAACAGACAGCGATGCCATCAGCGAGAATAACTGAACTCCTTCCTTTGCTAACTTCCGCAACTGACCAGTAGATAACAAACCAGACTCTTCCTCTCCAAAGCTCACACACTTGCGACGACAATCAATGCGAACATGATTATGCTCCAACCAGTTCATGCCCAAAATTACATCTAATCCACTCAGCGGCAAACAAACAAAGTCTACAACAAAGTCTCTGTCAAAGATCGACAAGGGACACTGAGAACACACTAGAGAGGTAATTACCGACCCCTTAGCTGGAGTGTCGACAACCATCTCTCCATTCATAGCAGACAATACAAGATTCAACCTCTTACAACAATCAGCAGCAATAAAGCAATGAGTAGCACCAGTATCAACAATAGACTTTAAAGGAGTACCATTAATAAAGCACGTACCTCTAATGAGTCCATCATCTTCAGTACGCTCTTCACCACAGTTGTAGCAGACCACTGCCTTACGCTCACATTCGGCCACCACATGACCGTCCTTACCGCACCTGAAACACTTCTTTACGTCGCTTCTGCACATGGCACTCTTGTGGCCAGGCTTGCCATACTTAAAACACACAATGCTAGCAGGGGCATCTCCCCCACTAGTCCTCTTACCAGCATCAGCTCTTTGCTTACCCTTTCCCGCAGGGACCTCATACGGCTTGCTACGGCCTTGAAACTTGCTCCTCTTATCATTCACAATCTTGTAGTGAGCATTAGTATCCTCCTCAAAAATTCTGCAACTATCAATCAAGTCAGCAAAGACACGGATCTTCTGGTATCCGATTTCCTTCTTGATCTCGGGCCTCAAACCATTCTCAAACTTGATACACTTAGAAAACTCAGCATTAGCTCCAGTGTAATGCGGATAGAACTTTGCCATCTCCACGAACTTAGCGGCATACTCCGACACAGACATACTCCCTTGTTTCAGCTCTAGAAACTCAATCTCTTTCTTCCCTCGGACATCTTCAGGATAATACTTACGGTTAAACTCTCTGCTGAACACTTCCCAGGTAATCTCTTCATTACCAGCCTCCAACCTCTGCCTCGTCTCTAACCACCAATCATCAGCTTCCTCAGCTAGCATATGCGTACCATAGCGGCCCTTCTGTGCTTGGGTACAATCCATCACTAGAAAAATCCTCTCCATTTCTTTCAACCAAGCTAAAGCACCATCAGGATCATACTTGCCCTTGAACGTAGGCGGATTCTCTCTCTGAAAGGTAGCCAAACTCCGAGCCCCAGCATTCTCACCAGCATTCTGTTGATTCTGCACAGCTTGTGCCATAGCAGCTAGAGCAGCAGCAATTGCAGTGTCGTTCCTCCCAGCCATTTCAACTCACTTGCTACAAAACAAACAACAGTTAGATATAATTGACAACACACCATTGTCAATTGACACTACGACTGGACAACTTGGCCGGACAGACTGAACTTTTGCTTTGATACCACTAATGTAACACCCCTTTTCTACCCGGTGATTATTTAATAAAATCAGAGTTTCAAAATTTTTTCATACTTCGAAAAGAGATGTCCCACATCATCGTTAAATAAAACGTCTCATACGATATAATAACTTTGTCAAAATACATCACCACGCAGCGGAAATAAAAATAAGATTCAAAACAATAAAACCACAACGTCCTGAATGGACTCCAAACAAATAAAATATAACAACCAAAGTTTAGCGTTTATCCCCCCCTTGAGTGTTACACATCAAAGCAAAGGACACCGACGACACCGACTCAGAATAGCGAAGGTACCTAAGCCTTCACTCGCAATCACATGCACGTTACCACATAGGGGTAACATTCAAACAGAAGGGGAGAGATATCTTCAATATAATAGCGTAAAATGATAGGCAATATGTTAGAACATGACAACTATAGCTACCATTCCACTACACACATATAATCATAAACACCATCAAATTATAACACCAGAATTCAGTCACCAAATGTCATGACCATGCATGAATGCAACCCACACCAACGGGCATATGCATGTGGTACCAAGTAACCAAAATTTTGCCTGTAAATAGAGGCATCACCAAAATTGAGAGCTTTCACACCAGGCTCACCAATTCACCAAAAATCGAGCTTTCACACCAGGCTCACCAGTTTTAGAAAATTTGAGCTTTCACACCTAGCTCCAAGACCAAAGGCCTTCACCAAAATAAATGCATATGCTGTATGCGACACCATGAATGCACACAGACAATCACCAAATTAGTCACAATGTGACACACCAACAACAATCACCAAATATCACCAAAGTTGGGCTTTCACACCTAGCCACAACGACACCGAAAACACCAACCACCTGACACGACGGAACAACAAGACTTGGAACCTTCACACCTAGTCCCAACAACACCAAGGTTTGAGTCTTCACACCTAGCATCAAACCGCACCAAGACACCAAGAGGACAACAATTTTCCAAAACTGCACCAAGACACCAAGATGACAACCATTTTCCAAAACAGCACCAATACACCAAGATGACAACAGTTTTTCCATAACATTTGAGACACGAGGATTTTTCACAACACCGGAGACAAACGACAATTTTCCAAAGTATTTGAGACACGACAACTTTCTTTTATTAAAACATCACCGTTTAACGACTACACCAACGGTAAACAACTATTCCAGAAAAATGGGCCACTTTGCCTCAAATTAGAATATACAGTTAGGCCTCTGAATAAGCTTTCCAAAACATCTTGAAACGTCTAAATCGGACTCCCGAGTCAAAAGATATGTCAAAAACAAAACCGGAGAAAAATTGGGGAACATCCTGAAAATGGCGCCCAGGCACTGGGCGCCTAGCAGGAAAACGCAACACAGCAAACTAGCGCCCAGGAGCAAGGCGCCCAGCAACAGGCAACAAAACTGACTCTGGCGCCCAGGGGCAGGGCTCCTAGCAACAAACGCAACACACCTGGCTTTGGAAGCAACAAGCAGCAACACAACAGATGACACTGCAGGAAATGGCGCCCTTGGCGCCCAGACAACCCAGAAAAAAACGCAACACAGATAGAACACGTCCATACACAGCGCCCATGGCACCCCTGCGCCAAGACAGCGCGCAACACAACACAGGAAAAGGCGCCCATGGCGCCCCTGCGCCAAGATACAGCACACACACACACACACTGGCACACGCACATACCCACCAGACAGAGCGCCAAGAACAGCAACATGACACCAAAACGCAACATTGGCACACGGCGTCCAGCAGCAGGGCGCCAGAAACAGCAACACCCAGCACCCAGCATGGCGCCCAGCGCCAGGGACCCAAAATCAGCAACACACCAAATTCACCAAAACACCACACATGCAAATCATATCACCAATTTAGCTCATTAATTCTCAACAACCAATGTCAATTATTATAATTTGCTAATTACAACACCAAACAAACATTTTATCGGACACCTAACATGCAATTAGGACTAACAACAATGAATCACCAATTCCTTTGAGTCACAACAACCACCAAATCAAGTCAACATTCCAATTAACATAATCATAATATACTATTCATCAATTCAACATCAAAATCGATCTCTAGGCATCATAGGACCTATTCCCACATAACCCCATCATATAACCCTATTATAAGGAAGAACCCCACCCTTACCTTATATTAGGAGAGCACCAATTCTCTTGATCAAGTCACCAACAGAACCTCAGCAACACAGCTCCTCTCTGCTCCCTTGGATTTGCGAAATTCTCCTCTTCTTCTCCTCCCTTGGGATTCGCGCCGTACCCTTCTCTCTTCTCCTCTCTCTATTTCGCAACTCTTCTTTCTTTCTTTCTCTAAGAAATTCGCAAATGCCACTAAACCCTAGCCTAGGCACTTCTCCTATGCGCCTAGTTAGTGGGCTTGGATCACGGGCTTTCCTCCAGGTTAAGCCCGATCACTACTGCCATCCCCTAATATTCAAATACACACCTCTTAATCCAACGTTAATATAATTACACCAACTAAAATAAATAAATTAAATAATTGAATACCTAAATATTTAATTAAATAATTTAATTAAATATTTGGGCGTTACAGCATCAACTACAACATTGGCCTTTCTTGGATGATGCTTCAACTCGAAGTCATAATCCTTCAGAAATTCTACCCATCTTCTTTGTCTGTTATTCTGTTCTTTTCTGATCAAACAGATACTTTAAACTCTTGTGATCACTAAAGATTTCGAAACAAGACCCATACAGGTAATGTCTCCAAATCTTCGGTGCATACACAATAGCTGCCAACTCCAAATCATAAGTTGGATAATCTCTTCATGGATCTTCAACTGTCTGGACGCATAAGCTACCACTTGATGATTCTGCATGAAAACACATCCCAAACCCTTTCCAGAAGCGTCGCTGAAAATTTGAAATTCCAATGACGGATCCGGAAGAATCAGGATTGGAGCAGAAGTCAAAATCTTCAACTCTCGAAAACATTCTTCACAATCGGCATCCCACGTAAACGGATGACCCTTACGAGTTAACCGAGTAAGTGGAAGAACTAACTGTGAGAACCTTTGAACAAAACTCCTATAGTAACCAGCTAGACCCAAAAACTTCTGATCTCTGTGACTGAGGTCGGTCTCTCCCAATCCAACACAGGTTCTATTTTACTGGGATCCGCAGCAACTCCCGATTGGGAAATCACATGTCCCAAAAACTTTACCTCAGGCATCCAGAAATCACACTTCGAGGGTTTTGCGTACAACTTCATTTCTCGGAGTACATTCAGAACAATGCGGAGATGTTGAGCATGCTCCTCAATGGTCTTTGAGTACACCAAGATATCATCGATGAAGACGACTACAAACTGATCCAGGTACTATGAAAAACTCGGTTCATGTAATCCATGAATACCGCCGGAGCATTAGTCAAACCGAAGGGCATCACTACGAATTCGTAATGTCCATACCTAGTACGGAAAGCTGTCTTCGAAATATCTAAGGCTCTAACTTTTAATTAATGATAACCTGACCTCAGATCAATTTTTGAAAACACCACGGCACCTCGAAATTGTTCTAGCAATTCGTGTATCCTTGGTAAAGGATATTTGTTCTTGATCGTCACTTTGTTGAGTTGTCGGTAGTCAATAGATAATCTCATACATCCATCTTTCTTCTTGACAAGTAACACCGGAGCACCCCATGGAGAAGCGCTCGGTCGAATGAACCTCTTCGAGATCAACTTTTCAAGTTGATACTTCAATTCCTTTAATTCTAAAGGAGACATTCTATAAGGAGCAATAGAAATTGATCCTGTGCCAGGAACCAACTCTATAGAAAACTCTACCTCTCGGTCAGGAGGTACAGAAGAAACTTCATTCGGAGAAACATCAAAAAATTCATTTACTACTTGTACAGATGACAAATCTAAACCTGTTTCAGTGGATGCAGACAACATAATAATGAAAGCTTCCGTAATTTGGGATAATGACTAGTTTGTTGAGGTAAAAAAAAAGATAACTGCGTCAAAAATTGGTCTTTGGCAATTCAACCGATTCAAAAGTGAAGCTGAAAGTTCGATTGGCACAGTCGATTGTAACATGATTTGCAGTCACCCAATTCATACCCAGAACGATGTCCATACTTCTCATAGGCAAACAAATAATCCTTCGACGAAATTTCTGTCTCCTATGACAAGTAGACAATTCTGACACAAAGATTGGGTCTGGACACGACCCTTAGCCGCAGTTAAGATAGTTATCGGCTCGGATAGCGGAGACAACGCTAATCCCAACCGATCCACACATGCTTGTGCTATAAAACAATGGGTTTCACCCGAATCGTAAAATATACTGACGGAGTTATTGAAAACTGATCCCATACCCCTCAGTAACTTGTCAGCAGTTGTAACTGTCTGAGCATCCAAAGTGATGATGCATCCTTGCCTTGGAGATGCTTGTAACTCCTTGGAACTTTTCCTTGCAGGGCACTTATTTGGATAAGGGACAAAATACACTTGTCTTGCTTTTTGCGCAAGGATGAAAGGATCGTAAAAACTATAACGCTTATCCATTTTAATATCCACAATTTTATAATGTGGATGAACCTTTGTGCCCTTTTTTTGTTGGGTAAAACCATTCAAAGAAAGGGCTAACTTGCATATGATAATTGGAATGTTTTCATCCAACTTAATTAAGTCGTCCATCCTCAACGTATTGAAACAAAGATCCTTGAAGAATCGACTTAGATAAGTTAATGGTTTCCAAACAAATTCTGGCAAGGAACGAAATGCATTTGGGAGTAAACACTCCATGAAGACATGACAACCATGGCTCTTCATCCCATGCATTGAGCCCTTTTCAACATCCGCACACCTAGCAAGGTTTGAAGCATAGCCATCAGGCATTCTAAGTTCCTTAAGCCATTTACAAACCAGCTTGGCATCAGATGATGTCAAAGTGTAACTAGCCTTTGGTTTACCCATCTTTCCGTTAGATAAGGTTTGCATCTCCAAGTCCCCACGACAACATAATAAACGCAAGTCTTTTCTTGCCTCTTCATTATCCTTTGTTTGGCCTTTAATATTCATGACAGTCTTAAATATATTGTCGAAGAAACTTTTCTCTATGTGCATCACATCAAGGTTGTGCCATAACAAGTTATCCTTCCAATAAGGATTATCCCAAAAATACTTTTTTTAGTCCAATTATGACCAACACCATACCCATTAAATCTCTTTTCCAACCAATCTCGGTCACCTTTGGGAAACCATCTACCATCTCCCATACATCTTGCCTTGTGAAAATATATGGTCGGTCGTCTTTCTCATCCCTGTTTTTTTTAAATCTTCTTTTACTTCTTCTAAAAGAGTGATTTTCTGGCAAGAATCGACGATGACAATCAAACCATGAATTCTTCCCAACATATTTCAAGGTGAAAGCTTTTGTGTCTTCCATACAATGAGGGCATGCCAGCTTTCCTTGTGTTCCCCATCCAGATAACATATAATAGGCCTGGAAATCATTGAGTGTCCACATCAAGCATGCCTTCATGATGAAGTTTTGTTTTGTGGATATATCATAGGTCAAAATTCCATTAGACCACAATCATTGCAGATCATCAATCAATGATTGCAAGTAACCATCTATCTTTACTTTAAGGTTACGAGGTCCGGGTATGCGACAAGTCAAAAACAAGTTTGGTTTGGTCATGCACATTTAGGGGGGAAGATTGTAACGGGTAACTATTACCGACCAACAAGAGTATGGAGAAGCAAAGGCTTGAATGTACGGATTAAATCCATCTGAACACAGACCTAGCCTTACACTACTAGAAATTCGCTAAATAGTGACTGATTTAGCGACAAAAAAAAATTGGTCACATTAGCGACCGATTTAGAGACCGATTCAATAGGTATAAAATACTTTTTGCTTAGTGACCGATTTTTCGGTCGCTAGCTTTAGAGACCGCTTTTTCAGTCACTAGTAGCGACCGATTTAGAGACCAATTCAATTTTTAAAATACTTTTTGCTTAGTGACTGATTTTTCGGTCGCTAGCTTTAGAGACCTCTTTTTCGGTCGCTAGTAAAGGGGGTGCTGCAAAGTAAAATGCGGGGTGCAAGGAGCAATATGCTGTTTTAACCCTCTCTCTTGCGATCTCATCTCAAAAAAAGAAAAAAAACACTCACGTTCTCATCTCATCTCACGCAGCTCCCCTTCCTTCTCATCTCACGCTCAACCCTATCTCTCAGGTCTCACTCACGGCGCTCAACGCACACTCGCACAACGCCTATCTCTCGCACACATCTCACGCTCACGGCTTTCTCAGTTCTCGCAGAGTCGCAGTCTCTCACAGCCACAGGTTCGATTTTTGCTTCGTTTTACTGATTTCGTTTTGTGCTTCGTTTTACTGATTTCGTTTTCTGCCTTCGTTTACTGATTTCGTTTTCTGCCTTCGTTTTACTGATTTCGTTTTGTGCTTCGTTTTACTGAAATAGAAGAGGATTGATTTTTGTTTCCTTTTTATTCTTCATACCTGAGTTTGAGCAATCTGTATTTTTTATTCTTCTTGTTTAATTTCCTCCTTATTTCTACATATATAACACCTGTTTTTCTTATAAATGAAATGAAATGAATATATGGTGTATGAAATGTGCAGGGGATATTGATAAATGGGCAATTCCCAGGGCCACGGATCGATTCCGTTCAAATCCGTTTTCAACATCTTGGATGAACCATTCCTATTCTCATGGTTTGTATCCTTTCTTGTTAGTTGTTATATTTAAAGTTCAAGCTGCATAATAAATTGTAGACAATACTTTTATTTTTTCCTCATTTTTGTACCATTTATTTGACCCTATTGTAGACAATCCTAGTACATGTTTTAATAGGGATATTGAATAAGCTGGATTCTGGTTAGTTAGCATATTGGAGATCTGAAGTATATATAGCCTGCTAGATCTAGATAATTTGGAAAGCTGCGGAACTGCAACTGAAATTTTTAGGGACTTTCTTGTAACTGAAGAACCATGGATTAAAATATTGAGAAACTCTCTTAAATTAAACATTAATCCGACCAATATGGATCCGGATTCTCTATAGTTAGGAAATCATGCATTTGATGTAGTCGAATGATCTAGACCGTTGGATCAACATTGGATGGCCGTGTTGCAACGTTGGTAAATTGAGTCCAAAATGTAAAGTCTGGGGAAGCCTTATGGTAATGTTTGTTATGTAAATTAGTGAGAACCAGACTAATAAGTAAATAACAATATCAGGACTAGGACTGCAATGTACATATAAGTTTTATCATTCATGTGCTGAGAGTTCATTGTTTCTAGACTATGTGACTCTATAGGATTGGAGTTCAGCAGAGGAGAAACTCATGGCAAGATGGAGTCTATGGTACTAATTGTCCAATCCCACCAGGGCAGAACTTCACTTATGTTCTCCAAGTCAAAGATCAGATTGGTATATATTTCAATCATTTAATTCCTTTTGTCTTTACAGTTATTAAGATGCTTCAGCTGCTGATTTTATACTACTCTAAGTTATTAAGAAAAAGGTATCCTCTTTGAGAGGTGATGGATGTTTGTTCATGCCATATAGAATGGAAAAAAGATCAATATTCAGTACCCGTTAATAGGTTTTGCTTCTTGCTTTATTTCCAAGATTCGTATCCAAACGCTGCAACTTGAAAACCTTTTGGACAAAAGGATTATTGTGGCAGTTGATTCTTGGGATCGTCAATCTCGTTATCCATCAGGCCATTATGTCCGAACAATAGGAGAGATAGGGGATAGAGATACTGAAAGTGAGGTATGAAATATTGGGTTGGCATGCTTCTTTTGCTCCTCATATAGAGACTTGGAAAGTAATGATTATCTAGCACTTTATGCTTGAATGCTATAATGTTTTTGATAAAGCCATGCATATAATCATATTTAATTTCTTTTTCTTTCTCCATTTCATTGTCTTCTGGCTTTTTGAGAATGAGTGATTTTAAATATAAGAAATGTGAAAATTAATGTAATCATCAAATACTTGAGCAAACCATTAGGAACCTTTACCTTGCTCCATGCTTATATGGTCTTGCTGATCACTCACTTGTTGATATTTTGTGGATGACTTAATTAAACATTAGGGAAAGTAATAGATAACGCACATAAATATATGCATGAAAGCAGGGAGTCAAAATTTCCCTTCCGTATGGTCAAGGAAGCATATGGATACTTCAATATGTTTGCCATACATACTGTTTTAGGATAGTACTTATCCAATACTCTGTGTCTGCAGACCACTGGACACAATTAGATATTACTATCCTGCAATATATCCTACATTTTTTTTATTCTTTTGTTTGTATGGTATGTTGGTTTTATTGTGTCTGTAATAATGCTGAATATAACCCCCCGCTTTGTTATTTATTTATGATGTGCTATGATGGTTTTATATGTTCTGTGGATCTTGTACAATATATAGGTGGTTTTGATAGAAAATGATTATAAGCAAAAAGCTTTTATAAGAAGTATATAGAGGGATGTCTACAATGCTTTTATATGCTTGGAATTGCTTTAATCTTGGTTGGGTCAACTAGTATTTCATAATCAAAATTGAAGTGCTTATATATCTACAGATTCTTTAAAAAATGTCACAAACATTACCAAAAGTCAAAACTTTCAATTGTTAATATATTACGGCAGAGTTTAAATGTTCTAAAAGGATGCCAACAAGCAAATGGTATTTGGGCACACTATTTTCATTTCAAACCCAAACTTGAACAATTTACTTATGTTCAGGAAATGACACCTGAAGCAGACATTATATCTACCATATACACAAAAAGTGTCATAAAATCTTCTGCAGCATTGTCTTGTGTTGAAGCACAGGCTAGGATGGATGATAGGTATGCTTTTATTCTGCTTAGACCCTTGATGATTTATTGATCGATTTGTCTTTAATTTAGCACTATTCATTATAACTCGGATGAAAAAAAACAGATTAAAATAAGATTTGTTTCTATTCTGTGATTTTGTTATCCCAGATTATTTGCTTTCTATAAATGTTATGAAATTGCTGCACTGGCTTGAGTGATTTTCACAAGATAAAGAAGGAAAAGTTGGAGGGAATGCAGTCTGACTGTAAAAAGCTTGTGCTAAATGACTGGGTTCAGGTTCATGCTAACAGTTCAAGTTGATAGTTGATTTATGCTTTTCTGATCAATTGGTTATGTGCCAATGTGACTATTTCTTTTGTTGACCCCAAGGGTAGGCATTTTGTTGATGATGACTAGTGTTTTATTTTACTCGGATAAATAATACATATTGTTGTATTTATACATCCTATATAATGAAATTGCCTGAAAAGTATATATTTGTTTATGATCTATCAGAAAATGAGATTAAGGCGTATTGAGAGAGGTGCTTTGATTCTTGCATCTGCAGATGTATGACTATGGAAACAATTGATGGAAATGATGAAGTCTCAACAATCTCCATTTAATGAAGAGCTGGATGACGAAGATGATGAAGAGTCTGATTCAGAGGGACAAAGATGAAGAGAGTTAAACATTTGATGTTGTTTGTTACGATTTAAAAACTAATTACAAACTCAAATTACTGCTATGTTTTTTTATTAAGTACATTATGTTTATAATGCAATGAAGTGTTGTTATTGTGCAAATAATTTGGAATGAGTCAATCAGGTATAAAAATATATATTAACCATCTATATGTTAGAAACTAAATTAGTAAGTAAAAAAAGTTACAATATAATCATTTTGTTCATTAAGTTGAATTTGATATGTTGGAGATCGAATTAGTGAGTAAAAAAAACAAAAAATCTGATGAATTTGGTCATACAATATGGTCTCTAGACAACTTTCAATCTCTAAATTGGTCACTAATTATGTTACTATATTTAGTCACTAAATTGGTTGCTAAAGCAGTTGTTGCATTCAGTCACAAAATCGGTCACTAAAATTCAGTCACTAAATCGATCGCTAAAATAAGTCACTAAATGAGTCACTAAATCATTCACCAAAATTGGTCACTAAATCGGTCGCTATAAATCAGTCACTAAATCGGTCGCCAAAATCGGTCACTAAATCGGTCGCCAAAATCGGTCACTAAATCGGTCGCTATAAATCGGTCACTAAATCGGTCTCCAAAATCGGTCACTAAATCGATCGCTATAAATCGGTCACTAAATCGGTCGCTACAATTAGCGACCAGTGATATAGCGACCGATTTTTTTGGGTCGCAAATTCAGTCACTAAACTGTGTAGTGACCGATTTTTCCCGTATAGTGACCGAAAAATCGGTCACTAAATGTCGTTTTTTTTGTAGTGTTACATTTCTAGGCTCACTAGCAAAGTCGAGAAATACATCATCAAAGTGTGTCCATGCTTTTCCATCGGACGGATGTCGAAGGACGTTTGAGCCCTTTCTTTTTTCGCGATGCCATCTCATTCAAGTTGAGGACTCAGGTGATGTATATAGTCTTCGTAATCTTGGAATGATAGGGAAAAAGAACATTCTCTTCACTGGGACATCTTTGTACTTTCCCATACCAATCCTACGAGGAATGATCCTAGGAGCATGTCAAATTTTGCACTCAGATAACTTGCTATCATCCTTGTAATATAACATACAACCTAACTCGCAACAATCAATCTGCTCAACCTTCAGCCCTAACTTAGACACAAACTGTGTTGCTTGGTAATAGTTCTTGGGCAAGCATTCTTGAACTGGACATACACTATTAAGCATATGAGCAACAAAATTTATACCTTTTTGTGGAATATGCCAATTAGTCCTAATTGCCAGAAGTTGAACAGATATTGACAATATAGACTAGGTAGCCCCGACGTAGATGGCTTGTTAGCGAATATCAACTTTTCGTAAAACTGCTTTTCATCTATGTTGGACAACTCATCCTCATGAGGGACATCTTCATCTTCATAGGGCCTAAAAGCATCAACCACCATCTGATTTATTGAATCAAAATGGTCGTTATGATGCACCTGCCCACTACCATTCGAACCACCCCTTGTATAAAAAATGGGGTTCACTTCTCTATGTTTAGTCCAAATCGAATAGTCTGGTTGAAATCCATTCCGATACAACTGAAGCCTAACATTAGTTGGGTTAGATATTTTCCTACACTTGCATTTTATACACAGACACCTTATCCCTCCCTCAGATATACAAATGGGCAGCTTCTTGGCCCTCTTCACAAAGTCTTTAACACCACGAACAAACACTTTTTTCAAGTGTTGACTCTCAATCATATGATGTAAGTTATGCATTTTTAGGACCAATTGTGCAGGTTTTTCATTGTATCACAGTCATTATCTGGGGATTTAGTCTAGTTTTAGAAATTTGTAGTAGGAAATCCTTTTGTAAGCCATTCCTGCATTTTTGGAGCTATTTTGTACTTGAAGACCTCCAATTTGTTGTTATCATTCGGCGAACCAGACACTTGCCCGGAGATGCAGCACAAATTGGAAGGAATTTTGGTTCTGTCCAATATCGCGTCGCGACCAGGAGAGTTCGCGTCGCGAAGGAAGCATGATGCAGGAGGAATTTTGGTTCTGTCCAATATCGCGTAGAGATGGCCTCGTATCGCGACGCGATGGCTTGCTGAAAGTGAGGGTTTTAATTCAGTTTTGCGTTTTTTCAAGGGGACTTCGTCTCGGGAGCGCAGCGAGGGTTTGGAGCAGCAGCTGGGGGTGTTTTTGGGAGCTTCTAATCACTTGGGAACAAGGTTTTGAAGACTTCTCATGGATTCCTCTATGTGTAACTTCTCCTTATTTCTATCTTCTCTTTCCTTGATGTTGTCCATGTAGTTTGTTTTGATTAGGGAGAGATGACTCTCCCCAAACCTATCTATTGATTACTTTGTCATGGTTGATTCAGTTGCTTGGTTAATTTATCATAAGTCTATGCCTCTTTGTGTAATGCTTTACTTCTACATATGCTAGTTGTACTGAATTAGGGTTTGTGATCACATAGGGATATGGGTTACATTCTTGATACAGGGTAGTAGATCACACACTTGTGATCACCATAGGAATATGGGATTGGATATGTGAATTCTCTATTTCTTGCGTTTATTGCTTTACCTGTTGGCATGAATCACCTAAGGGATTAGGGTTTCTCAATTAGGTAAAAGGGGTTTTGAGGCAAGGGATTGTCCTTAACCTAATTTTGTGAATTGAATCTGGTAATTTAAACAACCAATTTGAGATTAGCTGAAGGATCATAGGATAGGTGAGGGGAGAAGATTCGACCCCTAATCGCTTTTATTTTATTGTTTACAGACGTTTGCTTTATTTTACCGTTACTTCACTTTTCGTCCAACTATTACGTCTAAGGATTAATTTACTTGCCTATTGATAATAAGACACAATCCCTGTGGATACGACCGGTTACTTACCGTATTTTATTACTTGCGACGACAATTGGTACACTTGCCAAAAGTCTTAACAAGTTTTTGGCGCCGTTGCCAGGGATTGTTGATTTCATTGTCAACAAGGCAATTGGGTTAATTCTTAGTTGTTTTAGTTTTATTTATTTGTTTAAGATATTTAGTGATCGTACCTGATCAATACGATGGGTTGTTGCTGTTTGATGATGTTGCTCGGTCGCTGGGATGAAGGACCGAGTTGTAGGCCGCACGCGGGTGGTACCTGCAAAGGCACTCCAACGCTCAAGTCAGAGGTGTTTCAACGGGCAGGTGGTCACAAGGTGAGTAAAACATACCTGAAGCCACAGGCTGGTGTGGTATATATAATGTTGGCGTTCTAGGCGTTACGGTTTTTGCGGGGCCGGCCGCATCTTGCGGAGAAATTCAGGTATTGGGCCGCGATGGGCCTGTTAGACGAATTGGCCTTCGAGCCCACTCCAGAACACTTGCCCCCCAAGCCTAGGTCGCCTGGGGGCGGGCTAAGGCTTGATTCCTTGCCCCCCAGCGTGGTCACAAACGACCGTTCTGGAACGACGACTGGTCGAATGTAATCTGGTCGATCGCTAACTTGTTGACTGCGTGGTCGCTGCCACGCGGCCTGGTCACACGGGCCAAGGTGCCGTCTCGGGGGTGATGCCTGACAATAAATCGTCATGAATGCTGAAGCGACAGTTACTTTCATGAGGTGACGTTTAGAGACTCGAGGAGTTTAAGCAATGATGGTACATGAAGAGTCGCGCCTCTTCACTTTCGGCCCATGGTGATGGTTGGCCCATTATATATAGGGTTCGAGGGGTACATCATTTGCACGTTTCTCCGATTTCCCCGCTCTTGCAATCAGCTCGCTCGCACTCTGCTCGCTCGCATTCAGCTCGCTCGCAACATCAGCTCGCTCCAATTCAAAGTAACTACGACCGCTCTTCCTTTATTTGAGTATTTTATGTTCTACCTGATGGAGGGGGTGTCAGGTCTGGGGATGACCACATCGCCCCTTCCCAAGCGCGAGCAAGACCTTGGCCGTTATTCCCCTCCACAGGTTCATTCTGGCGCGGACCAAACAAACTCGCCGTATCTTTGGAATCCCGGCCGTTTCTCTTGCGCAAAATATGACCCGACCAGTGGAGCAAAGTTCTGCGCACGCCCGGTCGTCTTCTTCTAGTGACGAATCTTCCTCTGGGTCTTCGACCCAGAGCTGGACTTCATCCAGCAGATCCGGGACTCGGCCGGACAGAAGTGGGGTGTCGTTCACCGAGGTTGTGGTCGACGACAATGCAGAAAGCAACACACGGGTTACCTGTGACGAAGGTGTTGACCAGGCTGCGACCGACGTAAACGAGACGGCCGACAGAGATCAACAGGGCGACCATGGAGAAGATCCTGAGGTTGCAGCTGCAAAGGATATGTCTTGGGTTTCTCTCAACCTGAGAGGTCAACGCAGCAAAATTCAACGGGGGAGCCAAGACCTAGAGTAGTTGGCGACCGGGCTAAATGAAGGTTGGAGGGTAGAAGGTATGGCCAAGGGGGGAGATGTTGCGGCCTGGACTGATGTGCTGAAATTCACGATGTACCGCATCGTGTTCGAACGCATGGGTATCATTCCGCCTTTCACCAGGTTCCAACGCCAAGTTTTACGCTACCTTCAGGTCGCTCCTTCTCAGCTGAACCCGAACGCTTGGGCGTTCTTGCAGGCATATGAAGATGTCCTTGTTGTTCTGAGACGGCCGGTCTCTGTACGACTGTTTTTCTCTTTGTTTGAAATGAGCTAAATCTATGAGAAAGGCTCCAAGGGCGCCCGCAAGGAAGCGGTCTCATTCAAAAACCGGTCAACGTACAACTTTTCAAACCTTATATGGAGTCGTTGACGACCGGATGGAAAAGAGAGTTCTTTTGGGTCGTTCCCAACTCGGTCGAGGCCCAACGAGGGATCGCCCAAATGTCCAAAGATGATCAAGAAGGAACGCCCGTGTTTCCCACAGTGTGGAGTTTCAACCATTTCTCAAAGAAACCGGGCCAGTATGCTTTTAAAGAAACAGACCTTGACGACCTGGACATGGGGACGATCCAAAGGCAGAGAAAGATTGCGTCCTTGGTCCCTGAGGGTCGCATCAAGGTTAAGAACATTGTGGATGCTCGCTCCAAGAAAAAAGTCAAGGCCGCTCTTGGTCGGTGGTCGCTCGCCTAGTTTATTTTCTGTCACTTTGTTTTGTTTAACTGTTTCTAACATCCTGCTTTTGCCTTTGCAGTTGACATGACGAGCATGAATGACTTTGACCTCTTGGAACAATGGGCGGCCGAGGATGGAGATACATCGCCCGCCTGCGGAATTCCTAAGGTTCAGCCTGGGGGTACGCCCCATACTGCCGGAACTGGATCTCAGCCCGGTCGTCAAGATCTTCGGGCGGCCACGCCACCTCAAGCAATCGACTTGGGCAGCCCACCCCCAAATAAATAAAGGTCCAAGAGGAATAGGTCGGTCGATCAAGGGGGCCAGAGCAAGAAACATAAGAGTGGGAAGGGCCACGGGCACAGCCGGTCGCCAAAACTTGACCTGCTTGGATTGGGTGATGAAGACTGTGCCCGTACCAAGGAGGAACCTTTTGAGGTGATGGCCGATGCAATGAAGGCCGCTGGTATTCTGTTTAAGAAATACCAAGATGAAGAATCAGATCGCTTGGAAGGTAGGCGTCTTGCCCATAGATATTCATTGCTTGAAGACGACCTAGTCGATAAAAATTTTAAATTGAATTCTGCCTTGTCATTGCTCGCAGAAATGAGGGGCGAGCGAGACGACCTGCTAAAGAACATGAAGGAGCTCGAACCGACAATCGAAGCGGCCGCTGACAATGAGAGGAAGCTTGTCGAAGCAGAACGCCAGCTTGTGGCTGCTGTCACTGCTCAAACTGCGGCCGAGTCTGCTCTGGACAAGGCGGTCGCTGACAAGGAAACAGCTGAGAAAGAGGTCGAACGCCTCTCTTCCAAGAATAAAGAGCTGTCGAGCCAGGTCGTTGGGCTGAAAACTAAGCTGGATGCAGTGGAGGTGGAAAAGAACAAGTTTAGAGGTCGCTATAAAGACGTTCTTGACCGGGCGAAGGGAGCTGCGGAGGGTCAATTTGAAAATGCTGTCAGCCAGATCAAGATCCTCTACCTTGATCTGGGGGTCGATCGCGAGATTGTGCAAAGCACACATCGTGCGACCGATCAACAGATCGTCCGCCCCAAGAAGATGTCGAAGGGGAAGGTTCTTCAAGAAGAGGTGATCATCTATCAGGCCCCCAGCGACTCTTAACTTGTAATCTTTGCCCGCCTGCGAGCGGTGTTTGAATTGTAACTTTTCGACCAAGGCGTCTTTGTAATCGATGACAATTTTTCTATCAATTTGGCCTGTTTAATTGCTTTGTAGTTCGATTTGATTCTTTTTACTACGGTCGGTCGCGACCTTGAATTTTTTCAGGCCGCTCGGCGGCTATCGTTTGGGCCATTCGATGGCACTCTTTTAGGCCGCTCGGCGGCTCTCGTTTGGGCCATTCGATGGCACTCTTTTAGGCCGGTAGGCGGCTCTCGTTTGGGCCATTCGATGGCACTCTTTTAGGCCGCTCGGCGGCTCTCGTTTGGGCCATTCGATGGCACCCTTTTTAGACCGCTCGGCGGCTTTTGTTTAGGCCATTCGATGGCGCTCTACTGGTCGCTCGACTGCTACTCGCATGGTGAGCGACCGTGCATACGATTTGCAGGAAATAAAATACACAAGTCAAAGTTTTTAAGGTCGGTCCTCGGTAAAAAACCCCAGTGGGGAAAAAGAGCGACCGCCTGTTCTTTTATTGATCAATCAATGTTTACAACTTTAAACATAATACTTTCTTAACTTGTCGGCGTTCCATGTTCTGGGGATGGTCGCCCCTTCCATGGTTTCCAGCTCGTAAGCTCCCTTTCCAGTCTTGCTGATGACACGGTATGGTCCTTCCCAGTTAGGGGAGAGCTTTCCCTGGCGAGCGTTCTTATTCCCTACGTCGGCCCTCCTTAGGACTAGCTGTCCAATGGAGAACTCCCTCTTCTGGACGCGAGCGTTATACCTGGCAGCGACCTTCTGCTTGATGAGTTGCTCCCTAAGTGATGCCTTGGTTCGCAGCTCATCAACCAGGTCGAGCTCTTCTCTTGTTGCTCGCTCATTTGCGGCCGGGGTTGGTGGGTTGGTCGTCCTCCAACTTAGCTTTCCCATCTCAATCGGAATGACAGCGTCAGTTCCGTAGACAAGTCTGAAAGGTGACTCCCCGGTCGATGAGTGGGGGGTCGTTCTGTAGGCCCAAACGACCGACTGTAGTTCTTCTGCCCAATTGCCCTTAGCTTCGTCCAACCTCCTTTTCAGTCCGCGTAGTACTACCCTATTGGCCGCTTCTGCCTGGCCATTGGTTTGTGGGTGCTCGACCGAGGTGAAACGCTGTTTCACGCCTAGGTCGGCCAGCAATTCTCTGAACTTTCTATCTGCGAACTGAGTTCCATTATCAGTGACCAGTTGTTGAGGCACTCCAAAGCGGGCGAGCACATTTCGACCAAAAAACTTAGATACCTTCGCTGAGGTAATAGTTGCAAGTGGTTCTGCTTCTATCCACTTAGTGAAATAGTCGATCGCAACTATGAGGAACTTCAACTGACCTGGTGCAGGTGGGAAAGGGCCGAGCAGGTCCATGCCCCACCAAGCGAACGACCATGGTGGGGTTAAGCTGTGTAATTCTGACGAGGGCGCTATATGTACGTCGGCATGGATTTGGCATTTCTTGCATTTTTGAACAAGTATCTTTGCGTCCTCATCCATGGTCGGCCAATAGTATCCGGCCCTGAGCGCCTTCTTAGCAATCGACCGACCACCTTGGTGGCTACCACAATCTCCTTCATGTATATCTCTCAGTACATGGTCGGCCTCGACCGACGTAAGGCATCTCAGCAATGGGGATGAAAAGCCCCTTCTGTACAGTTTTCCTTCGATCACTGAATACTTGGTCGCCCGCAACCTCAGGAGTTTCGCTGCCTTTTGGTCGCAAGGTTCTACTCCATTGAGAATATATTGCAAGATAGGAGTGATCCAGTCTTTATCGAAGTCGACCGCTAGAATGGATGATGGTTGGGCGGGCTTGGTTGATACGCTCGACCGCGTTAATGTTTCCTGAATTAGACTTCTGTGATTCCCAGGAGCCTTTGTACTGGCTAACTTTGATAGGATGTCAGCCCTCACGTTCTCTGTCCTGGGGACGTGCTTAACATCTGCTCGGTCGAATTGCCTGAGCAGATCCCTTACCTTGGCCAAATAATTCTTCAGGATATCATCCTTTGCGTCGTATAGGTCTTGAATTTGGGATACTACCAGTAAAGAGTCAGAGTGAAGTTCGACACGGTCGACATTGAACTCTCTGGCTAGCTGCAGCCCTGCAATGCACGCCTCATACTCGGTCTGGTTGTTTGAAGTGTGAAATGCAAAAGTCAATGACACTTCAACAGTAAGGCCTTCTGAGTTTTCAAGTATCAAACCGGCCCCACTTCCTTTGCTGTTGGAGGACCCGTCCACGTGAAAAGTCCAGGTCGTGATGGCCTGGTCGTCTGGTATTGGAGTCATCTCAGCAATGAAGTCGGCCAACACTTGTGCCTTAGCGGCCGATCTAGCCTCGAACTTGATCCCAAACTCACTGAGTTCCACAGCCCACTTGATCATACGCCCTGCTAGGTCAGGTCGGTGAAGGATTTGCCTAATAGGCTGGTCGGTCCTTACCACGACCTGATGGGCCACGAAATAAGGGCGCAATCTACGGGTGGCCACAA